>OU963900.1:16250000-16875000 GCA_902850365.2 Chilo suppressalis
GCTTATGAGCTAGTGTTCCGTCAGGGCATCTCAGAGGTGGCAGCGAGAGCTGGCAGAAGTTCTTTTGCACGGGCTTGGCTAAACGCCAATAGCTACGGGAGCCCGAAGGATGCGTTATAAGTTCGTGACCAACACGTGTAACGCGCTGGGCATCCGCTGTAATCCTTCTTACAGGTCTTGAAAGCAAAATTATAGGCTGCTTTTAGTGAATCGACCCCGGGATCCTTAAGAGCGCGGCCTCAGATCCAAGCACGATATGCCGCTTGCTTACGCGAAACAGCTTCAGCACAGTGGTGATTGAACCAGAGGTTACGTGTGTCCTTACTGATGAGATTGGAATGAGGAATATAGTATTGCATTACTATTACAATCTCCTCAGAATAACAACGGCGCTGGCCGATAGGTTCTTGTCACTGAAGCAGCGCTGCTTCCAAGGGACGGACGCAAAGTTGTCACGCATACCGTTCGAATCTGCCGACCCATAGTGACAGATCCGGCGTTGTACCACCGTTGGACGCGCAGGCTTGGCCAGTGGCGCTTTGGTAGATAACGGGCAGTGATTCGAAGAGCCCAGAGACCGCTTACCACAACCTGACAGCTCTGTGGATGGGTCGTGAGCAGAAGGTCCAGTAATAAAGGTGCTTGACTTGAAATATCTGGAATCCTGGTGGGCTGATCGACCAGTTGCTTCAAGTCATGCGTGAGCAGAGCCCTGCATGGTTGGTTTTCGAGGAACTTAACCACAACTTAAAATTGTGGTAAGCATTAAAATCCCCCAAAAACACCAATTCTGCTTTGGGAAATTGTTCTTGCGCGTCATCTGCTGCCCGACTAAGGTGTTCGATGAGTCGAGTTGTCTCAACATCGCGAGTATGGGATCTGTAGAGGCACAAGTAGACTTTGGCCTGGGGACCAAAGTCGACGTGTACCACCAGCATGGAGTAGGAGCGTCTCCGCTGCTTGGAACAGCGGAGACGCCGACAACAAACATTCGCCCGAACATACAGGCATACACCGGCTTTCGCTTTGAAGGACTCTTTAAACACGTAGCCGGGATAGTTAAGGTAGCCTGTGTCTGCAGGCAGAAGTATTTGTGTCTCCGTCAACAATGCTGGGCGTGCTCTTTCAAGATAGTGGTGGACAGCGTTGAGGTTAGAGTGGAGTCCGCGTATGTTGCAGAACTCTAGTTAGGAACTGGATAGGAACGCTCGGGCCCCTATACTGTGCCACGGGCGGCCAGCGGGACAGCCGTTTCTACTGCTCTCCCTGGACGGCGGGTCGATGCAGTCCTCCCGGCATCGGTTCGACGGATGCCTCCCCTGGACTGAATCAGTCGCGACAATCTCCACTCGAGCTCTGGTTGTACGCTGGTTGACCCCGAAACACGCGAGAAGCACTTAACGGGGTTTTCACCATGCGTACGGTGGTAACAAACCAGGCGGGAGTTAGGCACCGTAGCATCAGAAGAGCGGCTCCGATATCCCTTATTCGCTTCTTACGACACCCACGCGAAGAGAAGGGGCGGTGAGTTGTATTCTTTTTCCGTCACCGCACTGATAAAATTGGTCTTAGTGTTAGGGCGTGTGGAGATAGAAGCATGGCTGTACGTGCGATCTGATAACTTTTTGTCGTGCGAGTGATACATGATCCCGTCTTGGCAACATTTTCCATGAAAATGTTTTGGAGAGATCTTTTATTCAGTTCAGACTTTCAGGCACCTTACAGATCGCCATTGGACATCTCTTGACAGTACCAGCATCAGGCAAGACACCGGAACAGACAGTATTCTAAGTTATCCTTGGTGGATCCCTTCGACTCCGTTGTCGACGATTTACACAGAGTACGACTATATTGTCGTTGGGCCCGTAAATTACAGGGTCAAGGGACAACCAAGCCCGAATCCCATCGGTACTCTTGAAATTCCAGACCAGCCGAGCTAAAAAAGTTATCTTAAATATGATCATGACTTTAATAAATAAAAATATAAAGACAAAAAGGTACGGACCAATGTAAACTTTAAAATATAATAAAAAAAGAACTTCCCTGTCTACCCGACTGATCTGTGTAAAACTTAAAAATAACGATCAAGCTTTGAACATAAATAAGTAATTGTAGGTACCTACAGGTACTTCTACATAGGTATGTACTACTCCAAAGAGAAGAGTGCTGGTGTACCTGGAAGCCGGTGGACTAGCAGGATGAATATTATTGATATACAGTACCTACCAGTATCCGGAATTAACATATCTCTTTTTAAATTTGAGGGACGTAACTTTGTAAAAATAAATCGTATTATGCAGAATCAATTTAAACATAAGTTTGGACGGAGGTAGGAGCATTTAAGCAGTGCATAGAAGGTATACGTACATATTCAGTGTGCTGTATGGTTATGGTGGTGAACGGATGCGCTAAATTACCGGGAAATATTAAAATCGAATATTGGCATTTTCTATTTTAATGCAATTCCGCGTAAACACCAGACATTATAATAATAATAGCTACTTAAATACGCATTTAAAACATTCAAAATCGCGTCGAGTACAGTAGACGCCGCAGGGTGGCAGTTTGTAAAGATGCAAGAAGTCTTTGAAGATGTAAATATATATAACATATTTATATATTTATAATACGATAAATACATGTTTACATATTTATATATACGATAAATCCCTACACATATACAATAATAAATACCACTATACTTACTTAAGAATACTATAATAAAACAGAAAATAACTATTACAAATAATATTAATAATAGTCGGACTGACCAGAAGTTGGTTCATAATATGGAAATTGTTATGACTTCTTAGCGAAATGCTGACGTACAAGGACCTTGAAAGCAGTTTTACTGGGTGCTCTTCTCACGCTCTCCGGAAGACCATTCCAGAGACGAATAGCTTGGACACAAAATGATTTTGACACGAAGCTGGAGCAGTGGGAAGGAATGGACAAAAGAAGGTTTTCAGATGAACGAAGAGGACGAGAGTGAGTGGAACTCAAAAAATGAAATTTGGACTTCAGGTAAGACGGAGCATGAGGGTCAAAAAGAATTGAGAAAAGAGTTTGTGAGAATTCTTAGATCACGACGGTTTGAAAGAGGCGGCCAATTGAGTTCACGGCGAAATGAAGTGATATGATCATATTTCCGTAGACTGAAAATGAATCGAATACAGCTGTTAAAAGACCGCTCCAATTTACCAAGTAAATCTATATTTAAGTCAGGATAGCACACATCAGCATAATCTATGGATGGTAGGACAAGAGCCTGGATCAAAGAGATTTTTGTGTGAACAGGGAGAAAATTTTTATATTTATAGAGGGCACGGAGCATATTTGTGACCCGCCGACATGTCTCGTTAATGTGAGGAGACCAGCCAAAGGTACTGTCAATGTGCAAACCAAGATTCTTAACACTAGGAGAAAAAGGAATTTGCATGCCATTATAAACAATTAGGCTTACAGCGTCAATATCAACCTTACATATTTGGCGAGATCCACCAATAATAATAGCCTGGCACTTAGTCGGGTTGACAACGACACCAAAGCGCTCTGACCACTTGCAGAGCATTTCAAGATCCTCATTGAGGAGAGATATTGTAGAGTCAATCTCATCGGAACAACACCGGCGGTATAACTGCAAATCGTCGGCATACAAATGTAACGAACAGCGAAGAAAGGTGGTAATGAAATTTATGAAGACGGAAAAAAGAAGTGGCGATAGGATGCCGCCCTGAGGGACGCCAGATGCTAGGCTGCACCAATCAGACTGCGATTCGTCAACACGAACCGCTTGTTGGCGGTCATTTAAGTATGAGGAAAACCATTTTAAGGTAGATGGAGATACACTAAGGTGTCTCAGAAAGGCAAGGAGAATATCGTGGTCGACAGTGTTGAAAGCATTGGAAAAATCAATCAGCACGAGCACTGTCAACTTGCCAAGCTCCATACCATCTCTGACATCCTCAGTGACTTTAAGAAGGGCAGTAGACGTACTGTGTCCTGGGCGAGAACCAGATTGGTATTGAGAGAGCAATGAGTTGTCTAGTATAAATTTAGAAAATTGTTTTTGTGCCGCTGCTTCCAGAACTTTAGAGAGGAACGGCAAGATAGAAATGGGTCCAAAGTGGCTCAATACCTTTGGGCTATTAGATTTTGGGAGAGGAATTATAAAGGCTTTTCTCCACAAGGAAAGGAACGAACCATTCTCGAAGGAAAAATTTATGATGTGTGTTAAAATTGGAATTATATAATCCTGGATATTCAGAAGCATTGTGCGACTGATGCCGTCGCAGCCGACAGCGTTGGAACTAAGGGAACGAAAAATTTCTTTAACATGGTCAGTTGACACTAAGGAGAAGGAGAAGGGGTCGAGATCACAATATTACTATATATAGAACAAATCACGTTCGCTAATAATGTCGGCGCTGTTCGCTATTGCCACGTTTAGGTTCTCCATCTTCGATGTTGCGACCGCAAATGAGAAAGACTTGTCAATACCCATCAAGTCGCTTCAAGCGCCGTCAATCAAAATTATTATCAATTCTGATCAAGCCCGTAGTACGCTTGACGATAGCGTCAAATCAACGCGGTAAATGATCAATATGCGCTTCAATCACGTAGACTTGACAAGTCGACTTGATCGTCTCCGGGAACTATAAGTTAGCACTTTTTTTATTAAAAAAATACAAAGCTATTGAAATTTATGCCTGCTATGCCCAACATATCTTTGAATGATTTCCAATGACCAACGACGGGTGTTACGGCTGCAACAATAAATCGAGCATTTCTTATCCATCTCCTCCACTCCACCTGGTGTGGCGCGTGTAAATAGCCCACACCTGGGGTGGATTACACCAAAATTATAAATTATGTGGTTCAATACCAGGAAAAAGGAAGCGCCCACTTACCTCCAAGACGATGGGTTTCGTGGTCTCCGACGGGCGTAATGTGAGGCGGCTGGACCCTGCTTTGCCGGCATTCCAGAAAGCGCACGTCACAATTGTAGTTTTTACGATTGTCCCGAATATTTTAATAATAATTAAAGAAAAGTATTGACACACATCTTGACAGTTTTTTTAAGGAAGAGAGTATGTTCACTTTTTACACGAAAGGCACCATAAACAATGTTTGTTCCGGTAACCAGCCAGTGCCCTTAGCCTCGGCGACATCAATCCCACAGATAAGTGGGTGCGAGAAATTTTCCTGGTATATCGCCACACATAATAATATCGAAACATAATTTTACCAAATAAAATAAAACCATTATTATGGCGCTCAACCATGCTCCCCGCCTTGGACGTTCGCAGAAGTCCAAAACAAAATAAAATTATAAACAAAAAATATAACAACTTTGCTTTAATAAGCTGTCAGCGGTGGCCGTCATGCTGTTATTTGACTCGCAGTTGGTTATGCCACTCTCCAGGTCAGAATTATCGCCTTCCTCATCTTCTGAGTCCGGTACTATAAATGATAATCTTTTTTGCTTGGAATTAGATGATTGTGCACAATTTTTACACTTCCAATCCACAGCGTCGGTACTTGATAAAGCTGTCAATCGATCCATGGAGATAGATGCACATGAAGCATGGAACTATTTTGAACATCTGCAGCATAGTAGTCCAGGTGATTTTTTGGTAACAATTTTCGAACACTTCGCACATTTCACCATTTCGAGAATAAATCAGTATGCACACGGAGTGACACGAACGCTTGCGCACAGATGGCTGCTCGGCGGCGTGTGGCCGCCGCTATCTGCTTGTGCTGGAGATCGGTCTGGATTATAGTGATGGTGCTACTAGGGACTGCGAAGGACGCCATCTACGTCGCTAACGCTGTCCTCAGAGCTCAGGTCTGCTTCCTCTTCCATCACGCTCGGACCCGGTTGGGGAGCTGAGGTGGTGGGTGTCGGGATCGCAGCGCCTTCCTGCTCTGTAGTAGCACTCGGTGTCGCTACTGTCGGGTCAACCACTGTTGCTTCGTCTGTCGCGAAAAAGCGGATATATCCGCTGCCAGACATGTGTGCAACACGGCGTTCCCTGTCCAGTATTGCTGGTTTTTGGTCTTCGGGGATTCCAAGGAACAGGTGGACCACCTTCTCCTTAGAGCTGCTATCCGGTTTGTCATCCACGGTCATGTCGTAGCACTGCCAGGACTCGACTTTGTACCAGGGGTTCTGGGCACAAAGGAGTTTCTGCAGTGTGGCAGACTCAGTGATGCGAGTGTGGAGAAGAAGCCCAGCTCTGAGTTTCTTTTTCACATCTGAGAGCCTAATGACCGTCAATGTGGTGTTCGGTATGGGTGACTGGATGGTTTTCACCATTTGCTCAAGCCACTTGAGTGCGTTCTCATCCTCACACCACATCGCTAGCACCCCGTCCGAAACGAAGGGTCGCCCGCGGAAAGATGGAGCATGCGCATCTGGAGACTGTGAAGTCAGAACAGCCTGCAGGATCCCATCGTCGATGGTCTCCTTCAGCTGTTCCGCCTGCTCAGCCGAGAGGTCCCTCGGCGGGACGGTGGTGACCGCTACTCTCAGATGCGATTTACTCGCATCTGCGTAGCTCACCGTCCGCTTCGTCTTCGCGTCGGTTTTCGCGCGTTTGGCATCCCCCCTTGGAGACTGCGTGTCGTCCAGGCGTGACCGCTTCGTAGAAGCTGCCTCGCCGAGCTACACTCAGTCCCAGGCTGCTCCTTTTCAGGAGCAGTGGGAGCCTCCGCAGCGATCCGCCGCGATGGTTGTTTGTGTGTGTTTGTTTTGTCGGCCCCCTGTATTTCTACAGGCTCGCGCTGTGTTTCCACTGCTGCGGTGACCGACTGTGTGCTGTCTGTTTTAGTTTTGGGCTGCAGGGCTTTCCTTCTAGCGCGCCTGTTGGGGCGACTGCGTTCTGTTCGGCCCTGCGAACCTTTGTTTGCGTGTTTGTGGGTGGCCGCCGCATTAGCAGACTTCCCTTTGCAGGGGCGCTTATAGGCGGTCACAGTCCACGTTGTAAGTGTGGGTGTTGTGTTACTTGTTGAGCTTGTTGTAGCTGAAGTTATGGCCTCAGCTAGGCCAGACAGGTCCAGGCTTGTGCCCTTCCCTGAGCGCTGGTTGTCCCCCCCAGAATACGCGGGACAGACCAAGCTAGGCTTGGTGAGGGATTCCTCGCTAATCGCGATACCCTCCTGGGGTACTGTAATCTCTTTATCAGCACTCATTTTAATGTTTGGGGCTTTGGCGGGAAATGCCAAATAACGCACACGACTCCTGCCCAAGGGTGTGTGGTACAATGTTTTAGGGGGTATTTAGTGCCCCTAGGCCATGTGAGCCCGGGTGTGGATATGCGCCGCCACGGTTCGGCTATGCGGGATTTTGTGGTCCGGCCAGAGGTTTCTGTTACGTCAATTACAGAAGGTATTTGACCAAAAACGGGCGGCAACCTCGTGAAGGATAGTCCTCTGGCCTTGATTAGGGGATCCTTGCGACTTGCGCTACTCCCTAACCCGTTCGCCAAACCCAGTATCGGACAGATACTGAGAGTAGGTGATCATCAAGCAAGTTTCTTGTTTGACCATCCCCCGCCCGAATCCGGGGTAATTGATATCAAATTCGGATTCAGGAAAAATCTATTTTTTTTTAGGTCACCCTGGGTGGACCGCAATCCCAAGTCTGACCCCAGTTCATGTAGCATGAGCACTAACTACATTATACAATTTATCACGTTTTTTATCGTGTCAAACTGTCAAAATCCATAGTAATGTGATAACTGAGCGTGATAAAAACCTGCTATATATCATATCGCGGTGCTCATGCTGGGGGGGCAGATTAAGATTTAGCGACCACGAAATTACTTCCTCTCTATTAATTACTACATAAATGACCAAGTTTCTAAGCTGGGATCAGAAAAGAAAACAAAATAAAAATGCGGACATCTCCGTGCAGACATACAAACAGACACGAACCACATTATAGATTCCAAAGGTAGTACGGTGGTACGATAGTATACTATCGTTCTCGGTTATTGATATAATAATAATATCGTTGTCGGATGCCGGTCCGGTGACGGCCGCGGTGGACAAACGGCCTAAATGTATCAATTCAGCTTTCTGCCACGGTTATCATACACATAAATGTGTACGCCCCGTGACATTTACAACAGTTGAATAAATACAATACAATCCTCTCAGTATCAAGTGGCGTTATAGGTATATAAAACGTGAAATAAAACATATCAAAATATCCAATCCAAATCCATTTACGAACATTGGAATCTTGACTCACCCTATTCGATGGCGTTAAAAATTGTTTCACATAATTATTATCACGAACGTGATCCCAACGGAACATCCGTTGATCCTTGAAAAAGAAAAACTTTTTGAAAAATAAATTTAATATTTGTTACGTCCAAAGGAAATCGAGTTTAGTGTTCTGGATTTACGTTAAAATGTATTGGCAGTCATCCGTTTCAGAGACTTATGCTGGATGCCATTTAAGAGGGGAGGCTGGCAGTGTTCTTCCGTACAAATTTTCTCGACTGATGATTTTCATACATCTTAAATATATAAAAGAAGAAACTGACTGATTGACTGACTGATTGACTGACTGACTGACATATACTTACTTGTTACTTATTGTGGGCCCCCGTTTCCGCACGTAGACTCCGTACTTGGTCCATTGTGCGTGCAGGGTATGTTGGGCTAGCTAGCTCAGCCAGCCCAGCTCCTTCCAGAAGCGCAGTAGTCTCCTGGGGCTCTCACAGGCTTCTAGGAGCATCCTCGGCTTCCTGAGGATTGAAGTCCGGTGTTCTGCAACGCTCGTGCATTCCAGGATCACATGAGCGGCCGTTTCATCTGTTTCCAGACATCCTCTGCATAGAGGATGTGAGAAGACTCCTGCGCCTGATCCGAATCCTGGAATTTCGATCCATCAGCGTATATGCGTAGTTCGTCTGTGCCCGAGAAGACCTTGTTGGTTTCTAGTGGTTCTATTTGATATCTACTATCAAATATAAGAGTAGTCGGGATTTTATCACAGCGGGTCGTTACCAGAGGTTGGTATTGTATAGCCCTTTCCAGAATTTTGGAGTGAGGTCGCAGGTTTCCCGTCTACAAGCCCAGATGATACATTCTTAGCGCTGCCATAGTTGCTTTCTGTTGTATAAACAGATCGAGTGGCGGGAGGTCAAGCGCTATTTCTAGGCCATTTGTGGGTGTGGATTTCATGCAGCCTGTTATAGCAGAGCATGCTAGTCTTTGAAAACGCTGCATTTTATTAATTGCGGTGTTGAGTTCGGTTCTAAGCCACCAAACTATTGCACCATAGGTGATGAGTGGTCTGTATATGGTTGTATAAAGCCATTTTGTGATTTTTGGTGCAAGACCCCAGGTTTTACCAAGTAAAATACATACAGGAATTTTATTCAAATTCGTGGAATAAAGATATATTTATGTCATACACTTAAGATATTTGCATGCAGAATTGAACCTGGATTCTGTGATAGAAAATTGAACAAAATTCCTTCATAAAATGATGAATGATTGGAAACCAAATTTAATATTTTTTTTATAATTACCTACTTACTTATGACTGATGACTTGTCATAAAATTTATGATACTGACAAACAAAACATCTATTTTAAAACTGGAAGATCTGTACAAGAAATAATTATTTTCTGACCTTCTTGATCTACCATTATTTTATGTACTGTACAGGCGAGATCTGGGTCCTGATGTACTCGTGTGAGTACATGAAGAAAAACCAGAGGAAAAAGCAGCACACTTTTTTCATATTTTTCTCATTCTCAGAACTGCATACAGACCCAATATATATGATTGTTTTGTTATGTTTATAAAAAAATAAATCTCAGGACTCTAGAGGTGATTGAACATTTAAGAAATTTCTGATAAAAAAAGTAAAAGTGCGCTACTTTAGAATTAGGTATGATATCCATACGTTGGCGGAGTGTGCTGTACTAAAGTTAAAGAACACTTCTCTCCCCACGTATTCCAACCCAGACACAATCACATTTGGCGTAATAAAGAACTACCCTTGCATTGAGTTGCTTATGAAGAAATTTTACTCTCTATTTTTTTCATATTTGTGTAGTTGTACTCGAGGGAAACAAGTAATGCTGCGCTCTTGCACGTTTATTTATAGTGTAGAGAAAACACATGTACCGAAATTCAATGCGACACGTGTTTCCTGAATAGTTGGCTGCGGGGAGGAATTTCTGCCAAAGTCGAAACACGTATAATATGTTTAGTATTTACTGGGGAAAATACGCTGCATATAATCGAAACAATAAAAAGTAAAACTGCTCAGTGCCATGCAATTCACGAGACTAGTTCCGATAACATTTTGCAAGACTTATTTATTTATTTTATTTAAACTTTGTTGCAAAATTACAAAGCAAGTGGCGGACATATATTCTCTACCAGTCGACAGAAGACTTAACATTAGGTCGAACCAAAAATGGCAAAAACTCACTTTATTTGACTGGTATTAATTTATTTCTTACAGATAATTGAATACTAAGGCACGGAAAGAAATAGGTTTAGCCTTACAAGTCTAGTTTAAAGCGTATTATAGTGGAGTTTTATCATCAGGAGGCTTATGTTGTACATGTTTTACATAAAAAAAGATTGTGTTACAACTAAATTGGTAATTTTTATCTTTCAAATATGTATATAAAAAGGGGGCTCGGGATGTCCCTGTTAAGTAAAAATTGTACCAAGACGTGACGTTATGTGACATTGCAAATCATTGTATTTAAGTAATGTTTTGATGATGTAAGTGTATAAAGTAATGTATGTGTATAAAGAAAAAATAAGTGTCCAATACTTTTTGATAATCTAAACTGTAAGACGAAGAAGAAAAAGTAAGTCATCATCCCCATTGACGATCTAACATAAGATAAATTGCAGTTTGAGGATCTGTTAGGATGCCGGCACTATCTGTCTTAAAACAAAACTCCCGGATTCTTATTTAATCGAAATTTAAGTACAGGAATCGCATGTGAAACCGAGTACCAAATCTTGAGCTAATTGGGAGAACTATTCCTGTGATGGCCGAAATCTAACTGTGGGAAAATGTGAGGGCTGCGTAAATGCAACTCAGCACTTTTATAATTCTGTGGAAATTTACCGTGGATAGTGAATATGTCGAATTAACGTTTTAGTGATTACTAAGTTGGGTTATAACAGAACGCACAGTCGATATTATAATTGACTTACCCACAATTTTTTAACGAAGTGGGTAATTTACCAAATGTTTGTCGCATATGTGGCTCTTTGACTACTCCGAATTTCTCAAATGAAATGTGGTAAATTGCTTTTAGACCTATTAAATAGAGGATCTTTTTGTGATATTTGCGCGACTTCGTCTGCGTGGAAAAAAAGATTTCTCATACAAACTTTTACCCCACTTTTCATATCCTAAAATGATTTTTGGGATAAAAACTATTGTCTATCCTATGTCTTTTCTGAACCAAAAATGGCAAAAACTCACTTTATTTGACTGGTATTAATTTATTTCTTACGAATAATTGAATATTTAGACACGGAAAGAAATAGGTTTAGCCTTACAAGTCTAGATTAAAGCGTATCATAGTGGAGTTTTATCATCAGGAGGGTTATATTGTGCATGTTTTACATTAAAAAAAAGATAGTGTTACAACTAAATTGGTAATTTTTATCTTTCAAATGTGTATGTAAAATGGGGGCTCGGGATATCGCTGCTAAGTATAAATTGTACCAAGACGTGACGTCATGCGACATTGCAAATCATTGTATTTAAGTAATGTTTTGATGATGTAAGTGTATAAATTAATGTATGTGTATAAAGAAAAAATAAGTGTCCAACACTTTTCATCTCCTAAAATGATTTTTGGGATAAAAACTATTGTCTAATCCTATGTCCTTTCCCGGGACTCGAAACTATCTCTACATGAAATTTCAGTTAAAACCGTTCAAGCAGGCGTGAAAAGGTAACAGACAGACACACTTTCACTTACAAATTTTCACCCCCCTTTTAACCCCCATAAAGGACGATTTCTATGTGCTTTCCCGGGACTCGCATTATTTATAGGTACATATTATAAAATGGTAGGAAAGTGAAAACTGTACAATGAATATTAAAAGAATACTTGGGGTGTGATCCAATCAATACAGAAGCCAAAAATATAGTTTTTAGAATTTTTGTATGTTTGTCTGTATGTATGTCCGGGATAAACTCAAACTGCATGGATTTACTTCAAATTTTGCACGAATATTATTAAGAAGTCGGGTCAACATACAGGCTACTATTATCACGCTATCACCTACGGGAAACGAGCAGTGAACCTTTATTTCTAACTAACTCCACGCGTACGAAGTTGCGGGCGGCCGCTAGTATTTATCTAAATTGGTATTTCATCTAGATTGGTTCAGCAGTTTAAACGTTAAGAGGCAACAGACAGACAGAGACGCTTTCGTATTTATAATATTAGTATGGATGGATTTTTGTATTTCCGTTAATTAGTTAACTAATCGAGCTTGCGTTTTTGGTATGAGTCATAACCCCATCGCAATGGTCTCCAAACGTAATAAAGAAGCCACAAAAACATTTAGATCCAAAGTTAATGTTTTATCGTTGCGCTATAGAATAAGATACCAGGCCCGCAAGACCTAACTTATTTTTTGATGAAAAAAATAGGGATATTGGAGCAGTATTAGTGTGTACTATGATCTTATACATGTCCATCAGAAAATTAGTAAGGTCTGGCAGGCCTAGGATCTTTGTCTATTAGTTCGTTCGTCAGCCTGTCAACGGGGGTAATAACTTACGAACATAGACAGACTGTTCATTTTTCATCAGAATTTTACTTCTATTAGCTTTTATAACCAAAAGCAATGTGTCGAAGGTGATAAAATTAAAACGTTCAAACCCTTTCAATCAATAAAGGGGACCTCAGAGGTGGCGAGAGAATAAATTAATGCTGGTGTCCAATCCAATAAAGCATGATGATAAATCGATAGTGTTCCTAAAAAAACATCAATACGAATTGAAATCTCGTATATAAAATGCTCGTGTCACGGTGTGCGTAATTGAACTCCTCCGAAACGGCTCTACCGATTTTCGTGAAATTTATACGCATATTCAGTAGGTCTGAGAATCGGAGAACATCTATTTTTCATCCCCCTTAATGTTGAGGGTGGTCCACCATTATGATTTTTATTGAAGAACAAAATTTTTGTTTTTTTTTTTATGATACATCATACAAAAATACATACAACCCTAAATTTTCACCCTTCTACCACCAACCCCTATTTTTTATGGCGGTACGAAGTTCGCTGGGACAGCTAGTAAAAATATAATAGTTAGCAGAAGCTGCTGAAAATATAAATATGGTACAGAAGCATGTTTATTATTTTGTCTAATAATTTCTTAACTTTTAGGGCTCAGTACCCAAAGGGTAAAAATGAGACCCGAGATGTATTTCTGTTGCCGCTTTAACAAAAAATACTAAAAACAGATGAAATAAGAATTTAAATTGGGCTCCCATAGAACAAAAGTGATTTTTGCCGTTTTTTGCTCTATTATAATAACGGCAACATGTGGACGTTTGAAATATTCACTGAATATTTAGTTGCATATTAATTAATTATGAAAACAAATACTTAAATAAATAAAATATTTTAGAGGATGGGGGGGGGGGGGGGTTGTTATAGATCCTAAATTTCATTTCCAGATTTAAATACCCGATAAGTATATGATTTTATCTGTTTAAGATAGGTACGGTAACGGATATGAAATCATTTCAATTTTACCCATGGCATCATATGCGGATATTTTTTTTTTTTACTTTTTATACAGATTCGAAAAGAAAACAACAAAGGAAACCGAACAAAACATTATGCAACACGCGATGATATAAATAAACTAACGGCCGCCCGCGACTTCGTCCGTGTTAACTTTAGTTTTTAGAGAATCCCTCGGGAACCAAAATTTTTCAGGAATAAAAAGTATTCTATGTCTCAGTCCTAGTCATAAACTATATGCGTATCAAATTTCATCAAAATCCATTAATGCGTTTTTGCGTGATTGAATAACAAACTAACAAAACTTTCACCATTTTTATAGTAGGATTATAAGAACCACAGAAAATTCACACTTCACACCTTACCTGCAAAGGATGCGAAACGTCAATAAATAAATAAAATCAGTGCATCTAACCCGTTGAAACTTGTTTTATTTAATGAGTGATGAGTGTGAAAACTTAAGATACAAATATTCATAGAGTGTGTGCGGAAAGAGAATGGGCGTGGCGAATAACGGAACTAACATTAAGATTTTCGTTTGGCAATCAAAGGCAGCAATCTGTAAAACGTTAAAGTTTTTTATTGATACGGATTTGTTTTTTGTTGTAATTTCTTGCGGTTTTTTGTATTTAATCATGTTTAAAAGGGGTAACCTTACAAATACGGTAGAAAAGCACTACAGCGCCCTCCAATATAAATGCCATTCTCTTTCCGCACAGACTCTACCATATCATCAAGCAATTGGCATTTGGCAGAGAATGAAATGTTTGAGGGTAAAAAGTTTGTACATATCATGTAACGTTTTTAACACGTGACATCAATTGTTTTGTTTTTGCACATCATGTTCGGAAGTTCGGTGGTGTTGTGCCGATCATGAAGTTGCAATTTCGACTTTTTGTTCAACATTGTTGACGCTTTTTTTGGTTTTGCCATATTGTTTTGGTATTTTGTTTGGCCATATGGACATCAATTGTGCTTCATGCTCGGGAGTTCGGTGGAGTTGTGCCGATCATGTAGTTACAACTTTTGTTTTGGGTGCTTCATGTCCGTAAAGCCGTTGGTGTTGGGTCAGCCATGAATGTCACGTTTTGGTGTTTTCGCCAAATTTTTTTGCTGTTTGACTTTCGTCACTACATTTTTTTTGTCGAACTGTTTGTTCTCGACGCCTTTTGCACATCATGTTCGGAAAGCCGGTGGTGTTGTGCCGACCATGATTGTGACTTAAATGAGTTTGTGTCAATTTTGCCACTAATCTCGATTTTTTTTGGTAATTTAACTAATAGTACTTGCGACTTTTTAGTATGGCAGTACTGGGGGGGAAGTTTCTAGAGTCTGCGACATAGTTGTCTAACAGATCTCCCAAGAGTTGGTAGTAGGGGTGTAGATTGTAGTTTTCTGTCTGTGACTTAGTTGTCCAACAGACCTTCAGAAATTAATGTTAAGAGTCTGCGATTTCAATATCCAACAGATCTCTCAGGGGTTTAGGTTTTGAAGGAGTTTTAGTTTAGGAAATTTTAGAGTCTGCGACTTAGAAGTCCAACAGATCTCACCAGGGTTTAGTTAGAGTAGTTTGAATTTAGAGATTTTTTAGAGTCTGCGACTTTTATGTTCGACAGATCTCAATAATGATGATGATAGTGGTTGAATTTTTTGCAGAAAGCTTTGCATGCTTTTGATTTGGAGCATTTTTGCTTTAGGTTTTTAATAATTTTGGGTCTGTGACTAATTTAGTTTAACAGCTTTTGTTTTGAGACTTGTGACTTTTCGTCCAAGGACTCTATAGTTGGATGATGTTTTGGTATTTGGATAACTTTATCGGAAGTTATTTTCTTTTCACTTTGGGTTTTCGTTTTATTGAATTATGGATTTCGTTTTGGCTTTTAGTAATTGAACTTTAGCTGTAGTTTCTTCAGCCTCGATTCTCGATGCTTTATTCGGGGAAGGGTGAAATGTAACGTGTTAAAAACGTTACATGAATCTCCTTCGCTCGAAGAGCGAATAGAAGATTTTCTTAGGTTGTCTCTCTATGTTCGTTTTTATCTCGCGCCCATTTTCTTTAATCTATGCACTTTTGGGTAAGTGTGTTTCCGCCTTAATCAAGCAGTAAGCTGTATGGACGTTGTTATCTTTGCCTACCCGGAAAAAGGAAACGAATTTAAGAAAAAAACGAAAGGCACTTCACTTCACGACGAAAATTTAGACCAAAAGAGAGGTCATTTGTTAATCTAAATGTTTAACTTGATAATCCATTAGATTATCGATTGTTTTTAATGGTAAGTGTTTTTCCAAATTCAAAAAGTGTTTTTATTCATATATTTCGATAATTTACATGAGGATTGATTTTGTTTTCAGATGAAAAATTTTACATCATTTGCACGGAATGGCGATGGCCATATTCCAAGTTTAATTTGTTTATAAAACGGTAAGAACCTTAGTGTTTCTTTCGTTTTACATTTTTTCATTTGTTGTAAGCCATGTGCTAACCTACGGAATGTTTATTTTCAACCAAAGGCGTTTTTTTTGTTTTTTTTTTCTTTATCTTAATTTAAATTTCAATAACATCATGGGGAAATTGACGAAACCTCTGATGTAACCAGCAGTTTGAACGGCCATCCTTAAATATTCTCAACACCAGACATAACCCAGATGCAGCGAGGTTGGTAACCATCCAAATTTATTGTTGTACCAGAACCCTAATAAGGTAAATTTTCATTTTATTCTTGGTAGCGTCATAGTATATAATAGTTTCTAAATTTAGATTTAACCCTTTTGGACTTAAGTAATTTCAATATATTGACAACTCAAAATGAGTATGGATTTGCATTCAACCCCCTTTGCGATTAATAGTTCGATGCTTTCCCGGCTAATATGGTTTAATAATATGGTACAGGCCTGGCGCCCGTGTATTCTTTTTAATTAATTTCGGCCTATCCATTTAAGGTAATTTTCACAACAATTTATTATTTTCTATTATTACAATTAGGCCAGCGCACAGGGACTTGGTTTATGCAATCCACTCATTTTGTACCTATAATAATAGTCTTGTCTGGTTGTTTGTAATCTTTATTATTACATTTGTGATATAATATAACTTTTGTACTTAAATTTTGATACATAAACATTGATTTTGTCTGTAATATTATTACAATTTAACTTCATGTTTTGGATGGTTCGTGTTAATATTAACTTTTCATTTAACTACTTGTTTTGAACTTTATTTCATATTTGAAATGTTCTATATACGTCTGTAGTGATGCATCACATAATATTTACTAATTTGTATATTAATTTAGTATTTTGCACATGCAAATTTCTTAGAATTTACTTAACTCGTTAACAATTATTTGGTTTATACCAATTGATGCATATTGCATATAACTTAAACTTTTATTACCTTGTAAACTATGATCATTGTGTTATTGTTTTGTTATTTACATTTGAATATGCAAATTAACAAAGCTTTTTGCTATATATATAAAAAAAATAGGACTTTTGTTCGAACGTTTTGATAATTTTTAAAATGTTTTGTGAACATTATTTGAAATTCATACAAGTTTCTTAATGATAAATGTAACTGTTCCACAACTTGTTTTGAGCTAGTATATGCATTGTTTAAATAAAACATAAACAATAGAATTTAACTTTTATAAATAATGACATAAACTTAAAATAATTTAACATTCTTTGAAAAAATAAAACTAAATATTTTGAAATACTTTCATAACTTAATGAAGCATTGTTAATTTAATAATAATAATTAACTTAGTCATAATAATATTATAAAATAACTTTTATTGTTGTAATTTAGATATTTTGACATTTTGTCACAAACTTATTTCAGTTAAAGTTAATATAAGTTTTTATATTTATAATTTTTAAATAATTTAATTTAGTTACATAACTTAACTTAAGATTTAAATATCTTTCACCAATTGTAAACTTGCTGCATCTTGCTTTATCTTTTAAAAAATTTAACTTTACATTTATTTTGCGTTAACTGCGTTTATAATTTCACTGCTATTTTGCCATTTTGCGAGAATGGAAGGTGACAAACTTGCATTATCTGCTGCTTTGCCGCCTAAGGAGCAACCTGTTTCTTTTTACATTGTGATGCTAATTCTGTTGGTATTGGTAGTGTTTTGAGTCAAGAAGATAATAACGGTGATCAACATCCTATTGCTTTTTATTCTAGATCTCCTAATAAATGTGAACGTAATTATAGTGTGACTGAGAGAGAACTTTTGGTAATTTTAGATTCTATTGAACATTTTAGGCCGTATATTGAAGGAATGAAGTTTACCGTAGTAACGGATCATGCTAGTCTAAAATGGCTTTTAAATTTAAATAATCCTTCTGGTCGCTTGGCTAGATGAGCTGCTAGAATTTCACAATTTACATTTGATATAATTCATAAAAAAGGTTCTTTGCATGTAGTTCCTGATACTCTTTCTCGTTACGATATAGCTGCGTTGACTGTAAATTCAAATCAAATTATTTCGCCTAACGATGACATCGTAGATCCTTGGTATAGAAAAATTTTTGTTAATTGTCAAAAAACCCCTTCTAGATATAAAAAATTTAGAGTAGAAAATGATACTTTGTATAGATTTTGTAAATCAAAATATAGCGTTAATAATAATTTAGATTGGAAAATTGTTGTTCCAAAAGAACATATTTTAGATACTATTAGAAATATGAAAAATTAAAAATAATATTCCAAACTGCAAAAAAAATATCCGAAAAGGCGATAACAGCCAGACGCCGGTGAAGGGAATGTGTGACGCGTTGCCCATCTCGGCGGTGTTGACCCCGGAGGGTTCCGGCGGGGCTAATAACACCGTAGCAGACTGTGGCCATGGGGAATTGGCCGTTTTCATGTCAGAAATGCGAGAGTTCCGTAAGGAAATGAATATTCTGCGTGAATCTCTGTCAGTAAGACTGGACAACTTTGAACACTTGGAGCAGCGACAGGCGGAAATGAGCACAAGCGACACTTCGGAGCTAGAGCGCACCATCGCTGATCTAAAACAGGAGCTCAACGAACGTGATCAGGAGGCCCTCCTGACAGACCTTGAGATAGGCGAGCTTCCAGAGGAGAGAGGTGTAAGCGTAGTCCAGACGGTGACCGTCCTCGCCGCGCGACTAGGCGTCGCGTTGGAGCCGAGGGACGTGGTGTTTGCAGAGCGCGTGGGCGCGCCCCCTTCGGAGGCGGGTGGGCGGCCGCGCCGTGTGGTTGTGCGATTGACGCGCCGCCACTTGCGCGACGACCTGCTGAAGGCTGCGCGCGTGCGTCGCAATGTCGTAGCGCCTGCGCCTGCACCTGTCAAAGGAGACGGGGAAGTGGCCTCCGCGCCCGCTCCTACCGAGCATCGCGTGTACATTAATGAGCGACTCACACGCCACAACCGGCAGATTTTCCATCTCGTCCGTGGGCAGTGCAAGAAGCTGCAGTGGAGGTACTCGTGGACGAAGCGAGGTCGAGTGTACATCCGTCAGGCGGATGGAACATCCGTTCACCAAATCAGGTCCCAAGCGGATATCGAACGTGTGTTGGGACCTCTTGAGAAGTGACTCGGTGTTTGCTTTTGTGTACCATCATTATACTCAGTCGGTAGCATAGTACATACTTTGCTTTTCGTTAATTGTATATCTGAATATTTTTATAACCGCCAGCAATTTTATTTTAGTTTACGAGTAGCATACAAGAAAATAAATTATTTTTTATTTTCATTCACTATATTTGTAAAAACTACACTATTACTACTTACTTTATCAATTTTCACTAAATTTATTTATAATCTAGACCAAGTTTGTGTTAATTGCAAGACATTCTGTTTTTATTTTGTTAATTTTGTATATGTTTT
The DNA here is from genome assembly GCA_902850365.2 of Chilo suppressalis. NCBI lineage: Eukaryota > Metazoa > Arthropoda > Insecta > Lepidoptera > Crambidae > Chilo > Chilo suppressalis. The sequence goes on from OU963900.1 coordinate 16,269,642, forward strand.
CATTTTCACACACTGCTTGATTCAAAGTTCCACTACATATTTGTATAAAAATAAGTCAACTGTTACTGTCCTTTCTGTGACTGCAATTCAAACTACTGGTACACAGAGCTAAAATCTAAGAACTTTATGGTTGGACTCTTTAATGCGGGGTCTCTCGGCACGGGACATGACGAGTTGGTTGTGGCAATGGATGAATTAGACCTAGATATTTTGGCTATTAATGAAACCTGGTTGAGGGCTGGGGAGGACGATAGGGCGCCGAGGCTTGCGGGTTATCGGCTGAGACATATCCCTAGACCGGACAGTGTGCGCGGTGGACGTGGTGGCGGGGTAGGTTTTTACATCCGTAGGGGTATCAATGCTCGTCTTTGTCAGCATCCAAATGACTCTGGAGTGGAACAGATGTGGTTGAAGGTGTGCATAAATAGGCAAAGAGTTATAATTGGCACTGCCTACAGACCACCCTGGCAGGATGTGGGAGTATTCTTGGATGCTATTACAGACTCCATCTCCTCTTTTTCTAGTCGGGATGCACTGATATTGCTTGGGGATTTCAATGTTAATCTCTTAGACACAGCAAGTCTCAAATCTAAATCACTATTACAATTCTTGCACAGCGTTGACTTGAAACAGTTAGTTACAGAACCCACACATTTCACTGAGCACAGTTCTACCCTAATTGATCTGGTCTGTAGCGATGCTAGAGTTTTAAGGGTCATCACCAAGCATATTCCTGATCTTGGGGCTCATGCAATAATTTCAGCTGAGGTCAAAATAAAAAAAGAACGTCTATCACCTCAATCAGTGATTTACAGGCCTCTAAGAGATGTTCTGATCGACCAACTAAATAAAGATTTAGATGTCATTAATTGGAATAAGTTCTATGAACTTGAGAGTGTAAGTGCCCTAACTGAAAGTTTTGCACAGTGTTTGACAACCTTATTCGACGTGCATGCACCGATTAAGAAGAAAATATTTAAACACCCACCACACCCTTGGATAACTGACTGTGTCAAGTCGATGATGAGAATTAGGGACACTTATCATGAACGTTCTAAGGTACAGAAAACGGAAGCTCTTAGGATATGCTATAAAAATATGAAACAGCTTGTAGTAGAGGCAATTAATATGGAGAAAAGATGCTATTTTGCTCAACATATAAATAAAAATAGTAAAAACTCGAAAAAATTATGGCGCAACCTTAAAAGCTGTATAATTGCTGATAGCAAGAAAAAAGTTGACATTCCAGCACATTTCAACAACCCCGACATAATTAATGCGCACTTCCTCGACATCCCGGGAGATGGGCGGGTAACAATATCGCAACTTACATTTTTTGAATATCACAGATATGGCCCTGCGGTTTTCTCCTTGCAGACTGTTACCGACGAGACTGTTCTAAAAACCATTAGAGGGTTTAAATCGAATGCACAAGGGTATGATGATCTGTCACTGGATATGGTACAATTGACCTTGCCGCAAACTCTAAAGGCCATCACAACAATTATAAACAGATCCATAACAGAGGGTGTATTTCCGGACATCTGGAAGGTTGCTGTGGTTAAGCCTTTACCTAAAATCGACAACCCAGTCACCGTGAACGACCTGCGACCTATAAGTCTGCTACCCGTTGTCTCTAAGGTTTTGGAGAAAGTTGTGTGTGAGCAGCTTACAAGATACCTTGAGGCTAATAATATACTACCGGAGCGACAGTCTGGGTTCCGCCGGGATCATAGCACAGCAACTGCTCTAGCAGATGTTGTGGATAATCTCTTGGCGGCTCAGGATCAGGGGTGCCTTAGTATTCTGGTATTGCTCGATTTTTCGCGAGCATTTGACTCCATAAATATAAATCTCTCGCTTTCCAAGCTGGCTTATTATGGAGTCAATGCCCACTCGATAAAATGGTTCCATAGTTACCTTGACAATAGATGGCAGTGTGTTGAGCTGACTAAGGTAGATGGAACAAAACAGCGTTCCGGCAACCTTATGGTGACCCGTGGTGTGCCTCAGGGTTCAATCTTAGGACCGACTCTGTATACTCTATTCAGTGGCGATATCACAAATAACATTCGTAACTGCCAATATCACCTGTATGCAGATGACCTGCAACTGTATCTCCCCTTTAAGTATTCTGACCATAATAGCGCTGTGTCAAAGTTAAATGAGGATCTGAAACGTATTTTTGATTGGTGCAGGTCTAACTCCCTGGTTCTCAACCCTAAGAAATCAAAATTGTTGTTGATTGGCTCCAAAAAAAATGTTAATTATTTTAAAGATATTACACTAAATGTCCATATAGATGGGGAGAGAATACAGCGTGTAAGTAAAGCAAAGAATTTGGGACTGATTATAGATGAGCACCTAAACTTCGAGAGCCACATTGCTGATTGCTCCCGTATATGTTTTTATAGATTGAAGCTACTGTATAAAATTAGACCCTATTTATGTGAACAACTGAGAATCAAGTTGTGTGAAATGCTTGTATTATCTAAATTGAATTATTGTGATACTGTTTTTGGGCCCTGCCTCATGTCTAGAACAAATAAGCTCATCCAACGCGTACAGAACGCTTGTGCTCGGTTCTGTTTTTATGTACCTCCTCGTTCACATGTGACTCCTTTCTTGAACGCTGCAAAACTGTTAAAAATGGAGGCAAGGATGAAACTTCATCTGGCTACACTATTATTTGATGTGCTGGACAAGGAAAGACCAAGCTATCTTTATAATAAACTTGTATGGATGCGGGATCACAGTCGATACCCAGTAAGGCAGTGTGGGCATATCTTTGTAACAATGAAGCACCGAACAGCAGCTTTTCGTGGATCCTTTAGATTTGCAGCCACGAAATGCTGGAACGATCTCCCGCCGCCAATGCGTAATCTGAATACAATTTACACATTTAGGAAACATTTGAAAACACATTTACTACATAAGCAAAGCTTTTCATAGAATCTACGACTCAATTTATAGTTTTTCACTTTACGTAAACAGGCTTGCGGGGAATGATTCTGGGTTGTTGGCCAATACTTAAAACAAGTGTAAATTAATTATCATTCTCACATGTGGCCAAAACGGTCACATATTTGGGGAACACGTCACCCACTCTCAATTCAATTCGTTTATTACATATTCACAATGTACAAAAAGATACTCTGTTGTTCACTAAGCATGTTCAGATAGTTTTTTATAACACCCTTTTGTATGTTAGTATTTTTTGTTAGTAAGTATAGATTTGTATTTTTTTTTGTAAATAATTGTTTCATATAGTTATAAGCCTCGTCAACCTTAGGCCCTGCCAGAATATCAGCGCCGCAGCGGCCCTGGCGTCGCTGTGGCACTATGCTGAGGCAGGGACCTAGTTGGCCTTTTTTCTGTTATTGTATTTGTTTTGTATAATCTATTTTTTTTAAGGCTAATAAAATACTTTCTTTCTTTCTTCTTTCTTTTAAATAATCATGATGATTTAAATTCGAGTCATTTAGGAATTCATAAAACCTTGCATAAAATAAAACTACATTACTTTTGGAAAGGTATGTTTAATGATGTTCATAAATATATTAATAATTGCGATATTTGTAAAGCTTATAAGCATTCGACTTCTAAACCACTTGGGACTATGATTAATCCCAAAAAAGTAGATAGACCTATGGTAATGTTAAGTATGGATTGGAATCTTACCCAAAACTTATTCTGGTCATAAATTTATATTATCTGTAGTAGATGTTTTTACAAAGTATTGTTATTTCCTTTGGCTAATGCAACAACTAGATCAATGTGTAAGTTCTTAGAAAAAGATATCTTCCTTAAGTTCGGATATCCAAAAATAGTTGTATGTGATAACTGTACTCAGTTCACTTCTAGAAATTTTGTAGATTTTCTTAAAGGTTTTAATATTGATAGAATATTTCATAATACTTTATATACGCCTCAGAATAATCCAGGAGCGTTATAATAAAACGATTGAAACTTGCATTTCTTGCTTCGTTCGTGATGATCATAGAACTTGGTCGAAATTTCTTCCACATGTTCAGTTAGCTTTGAATAGTAGTGTTAATTTGGCTACGGAGTTTACTCCGAATTTCCTAATGTTTGGTAGGGAGTTAATTGTTGATGCGTCATTGCACCGTTTTAGTAATTCCTTTGATAATTTAACACAGATCGATCTTGTTGACCGTTCTGCTTTTGCTTTTCACTCGAAAGTATTTTTGTTAAAGTTACTGGAACTTTATTTAAAGCATATAAACGTAATGCTTCTTATTATAACAAGCGTCGTGAAGTCACTTCTTATGATGTAAGATATAAGAAGTGACTTAAGACGTGAAGGAATTTTGTTCAATCTAGTGCTGCTCATTATTTTTCGGCAAAACTAGCTCCGAAGTTTATTAAATGTAAGATTATTGATAAAATTTCTAATAATGTTTATGTTTTAAAAGATTTGGTTAAAGGTTCTTCTGGTCGTTACCATGTTAAAGACATTTTGAAAATTTTGATTGCTGAGCTATTGTTTGGTTAGTTTTGTTAAACATAAACAAACCTTTGGGTTTTAGGCTTTTGTAACTTGAGTGAGCTGGAGGCTTTGAAAGGTTTGATTTTTTGCGTGAAGTATGTAAGGTTGGCCTCATGTGAGACGATGAAAGTTAGTGAAGTTACTCAAATACATTAGACTTTGCTCATTGACTTTTTGGTTTTTATTAAATTCAAGTTTTGCCATTATATTATTTGACTTTAAAAATTTTAGTAAAATTTAAATTTACTTAGTATTCATACTTGTTTTCTGCACCATAAGATTTTATAACCTTTTGTTTCGTGCAGATGTTTTATCTGTGTGGACACATTTTTTATTAGGATTTTATATGTCCTTATTTGTTATTTTTGTACAAACTTATTTGTTAGTACTATAGTTGTGTGGTGTTTCTGCGTGTTTGTTGTTTTATAACAATTTGTTTTGTGTACAAGTTTGTGTGTGTGATAATTGTTACATCCGGATTTGACATTTTGGGATCCCCACTTTTTCCTTGGATTTGAGATCCATGATTTTGACTTTTTTCGTTCAATATTTTTGACGATTTGTTTGGTGTACCACTTTGTTTTGGTAATTTGTTTGTCCATATTTCTGGACATCAATTGTTTTGTTTTTGCACATCATGTTCGGAAGTTCGGTGGTGTTGTGCCGATCATGAAGTTGCAATTTCGACTTTTTGTTCAACATTGTTGACGCTTTTTTTGGTTTTGCCATATTGTTTTGGTATTTTGTTTGGCCATATGGACATCAATTGTGCTTCATGCTCGGGAGTTCGGTGGAGTTGTGCCGATCATGTAGTTACAACTTTTGTTTTGGGTGCTTCATGTCCGTAAAGCCGTTGGTGTTGGGTCAGCCATGAATGTCACGTTTTGGTGTTTTCGCCAAATTTTTTTGCTGTTTGACTTTCGTCACTACATTTTTTTTGTCGAACTGTTTGTTCTCGACGCCTTTTGCACATCATGTTCGGAAAGCCGGTGGTGTTGTGCCGACCATGATTGTGACTTAAATGAGTTTGTGTCAATTTTGCCACTAATCTCGATTTTTTTTGGTAATTTAACTAATAGTACTTGCGATTTTTAGTATGGCAGTACTGGGGGGGAAGTTTCTAGAGTCTGCGACATAGTTGTCTAACAGATCTCCCAAGAGTTGGTAGTAGGGGTGTAGATTGTAGTTTTCTGTCTGTGACTTAGTTGTCCAACAGACCTTCAGAAATTAATGTTAAGAGTCTGCGATTTCAATATCCAACAGATCTCTCAGGGGTTTAGGTTTTGAAGGAGTTTTAGTTTAGGAAATTTTAGAGTCTGCGACTTAGAAGTCCAACAGATCTCACCAGGGTTTAGTTAGAGTAGTTTGAATTTAGAGATTTTTTAGAGTCTGCGACTTTTATGTTCGACAGATCTCAATAATGATGATGATAGTGGTTTAATTTTTTGCAGAAAGCTTTGCATGCTTTTGATTTGGAGCATTTTTGCTTTAGGTTTTTAATAATTTTGGGTCTGTGACTAATTTAGTTTAACAGCTTTTGTTTTGAGACTTGTGACTTTTCGTCCAAGGACTCTATAGTTGGATGATGTTTTGGTATTTGGATAACTTTATCGGAAGTTATTTTCTTTTCACTTTGGGTTTTCGTTTTATTGAATTATGGATTTCGTTTTGGCTTTTAGTAATTGAACTTTAGCTGTAGTTTCTTCAGCCTCGATTCTCGATGCTTTATTCGGGGAAGGGTGAAATGTAACGTGTTAAAAACGTTACATGAATCTCCTTCGCTCGAAGAGCGAGATAGAAGATTTTCTTAGGTTGTCTCTCTCTGTTTGTTTTTATCTCGCGCCCATTTTCTTTAATCTATGCACTTTTGGGTAAGTGTGTTTCCGCCTTAATCAAGCAGTAAGCTGTATGGACGTTGTTATCTTTGCCTACCCGGAAAAAGGAAACGAATTTAAGAAAAAAACGAAAGGCACTTCACTTCACGACGAAAATTTAGACCAAAAGAGAGGTCATTTGTTAATCTAAATGTTTAACTTGATAATCCATTAGATTATCGATTGTTTTTAATGGTAAGTGTTTTTCCAAATTCAAAAAGTGTTTTTATTCATATATTTCGATAATTTACATGAGGATTGATTTTGTTTTCAGATGAAAAATTTTACATCATTTGCACGGAATGGCGATGGCCATATTCCAAGTTTAATTTGTTTATAAAACGGTAAGAACCTTAGTGTTTCTTTCGTTTTACATTTTTTCATTTGTTGTAAGCCATGTGCTAACCTACGGAATGTTTATTTTCAACCAAAGGCGTTTTTTTTTGTTTTTTTTTTCTTTATCTTAATTTAAATTTCAATAACATCATGGGGAAATTGACGAAACCTCTGATGTAACCAGCAGTTTGAACGGCCATCCTTAAATATTCTCAACACCAGACATAACCCAGATGCAGCGAGGTTGGTAACCATCCAAATTTATTGTTGTACCAGAACCCTAATAAGGTAAATTTTCATTTTATTCTTGGTAGCGTCATAGTATATAATAGTTTCTAAATTTAGATTTAACCCTTTTGGACTTAAGTAATTTCAATATATTGACAACTCAAAATGAGTATGGATTTGCATTCAACCCCCTTTGCGATTAATAGTTCGATGCTTTCCCGGCTAATATGGTACAGGCCTGGCGCCCGAGTATTCTTTTTAATTAATTTCGGCCTATCCATTTAAGGTAATTTTCACAACAATTTATTATTTTCTATTATTACAATTGGCACCATTTAATTTTTTACTATTACAATCACTTGCATACCTCAACGACGACACTACATTTGGTATTTGTTAGGTGTAAGATGTTGTTCGGAAAAAAGGTGACATGTTGCCTGTCCATTGCTTATAATAGTTTCCTAATATGCCGCGCCCGTTGATAAGCTATCTACTAGAATGCAAGCAGCTAGCGCATTCTATGTTTTTCTTTCACTCCGAGTGTAGCATGGAGGTTCTCCAATAACGTGTATCGGTTAACGTGTCCTTGACGTGGCGTGCCCCTTTTAAAACATTTCAATTTTAAGAAAAAAGAAGAAAGAAAAATGGCTAGTTTTTAACTGCAAATCAAAAAAAAAAACTTTTTGTATAAAAAATAATTCCCAATCCTAAGAAAAAATACTTTTTGCACAGCAAAATAGTCACCTCAAAATATTGTTATATTAAGCCCTGGTTAATTTTCTGTGCAATCGGTATATTTGCTATGCAATCAGTAAACTCAATTTTTTTTCTTCTTTTTCTCTCTTCTTCTTTTCTTCTTTTTTTTCTGCGAGGGTAGGTATAAAGAAAAGTTCGGTTTGAAAGTGATCCAGTTTAGAATTTAATAAAACTAGTAATTACAAGTTTTTATATATATATTATGTTAAATTAATATTTATTGCACAATACCTGCCGGAGAGTGTTATCTTCGCTGTTACTGAACCACAATACACTGTAGCTACACTTTACTTTTCACTGCTCTGCTGATCAACCAAATGGACACCATTCCAGAAACTCTGTCTCAACTACAGCGAATGTTCACTGAGAGGACGAACAGCTATGAGAGTGAACTCCAAGCTTCCACCCCATCATCCACTGTTGCCAGCCTCACTACAGATTTTTCAGCATTCCGGAGTTTCATCTTAACATCCATGAATAGTCTCCAAGATCAAATTCACCTTCTTGCACGCCAGGTAGACAGCATAGAGCTGCATAACCGCAGAAAGATCCTGCTGTTTCATGGACTGCCGGAGTCTTCAGACGAGGATGCCACTGCTGTTGCAGTGAAGGCCATTGCTACTCAATTAAAGATTTCATCTTTCTCTAACAAGGATGTCAGTCGCTGCCATAGGATGGGTCGTTTCACTAGTAATGATCGCCCTCGACCCCTTGTAGTGAAGCTGTATGATTTATGGATTTCGTTTTGGCTTTTAGTAATTGAACTTTAGCTGTAGTTTCTTCAGCCTCGAATATTGAAATGAGAAATAAACTTTGGTTTTCCAAAGCAAAATTGAAGGGATCGGGCATAACTATATCAGAGTTTCTGACAAAAGGCAGGCACGACGCTTTTATGGCTGCGCGAGATAAATTTGGGGTGAATAAGTGTTTCACACGGATGGGTTTTGTTTTTGTCATCGGTGCTGACGGAAAGCGTCATCGTATCAGCTCCGTTACAGAGATAGAGAAAATCCCAGCTCCAGTTGCGGTTACACCTGTATCACAGAAGCCTGTAGCGCAAACATCCTCCACCACTAGTGAGGTAATAAAAGAGGGCTGAATCACCGAAACCTACTTCCCAAATATCCATCAGGGGCAAGTGTATAGCCAATGCAGCAGTCAAGAAGTAGCTATAAGTTAATTTTACATGTTTTATTTATCGTTTACTTTTTGTATGGTGTACGTGTCGCTTCATGCTGTGTTCACTTAAACTTTTAAACCCTTCTGTGGTTCTTCTCATTAGGCCGTGTCGTTTTACTTCAATAACTGTAAAATATCGGTGAAAACTTATTTTATTCATTTTTCGAAGGTATATTAATAAACAACAGTTTTCTTTTTAGTAACCTCTAACAATTTTTTGACAGATCGGCTCACTGACAATGACACTGTTATATAAAATTTTATTCTTAAATTCCTGCCATCAGGTAGGCACAGGGTACTACGTTCATACAGCCAAGCGATACGGTTTATTGATTGGATCCACGGACTTGAAGCTGCACTGAATTAATATTGTTTTGTTTTTCTTATTATTTTGTGAATGGTTCTTTATACTATTTATAGCGTGCTCTGTCCACTCAACCGGCAGGTGGAGCATATGAAGCATTTTTTTGCTTATTCTGTTCCATCTGGTAATATTATTTATATATATATATTATTATTAGTTAATATTTATAAAGTCCATGTCCAGTTCAGATTTAAATAGTAATGATTCTTTTCAATCTTTGTCACCTGCTAGCCATTGCACTGACGCTAGTTTTGTTAGTATGCCTTCCCTTTCAGACTGCCTCGATGGTGAATTTTCTGATGTTCCTAAAAACTTTAACGTCGTTCACATAAATGCGCAAAGTATTCCGGCTCATTTTATTGATATGTTGGCGTCTCTCAACCATAAAAACCTGCATGCCGTATTAGTCTCTGAATCCTGGCTTAAACCTTCTCTGCCCTCGTCATCTTATGTTTTACCCGGTTTCCATCTAATACGCAATGATCGCACTGGCTCTCGAGGTGGTGGAGTTGCTATTTACTTACGCACTCACATTCCATTTACTGTCATTAGCTCTTCCACACAGCCTCCTCCAGGTAATGCTGGCGAACATTTGTTTGTCGAGGTTCTCCTGTCACATACCATAGTCCTTCTCGGAGTCTATTACAGCCCCTCTTTAAATGTAAACTTCTTTAGCTCTTTTGAACATCTCTTAGGAGATATTGTTCCACCTTATAGCCATTCAATAATAATGGGCGATTTCAATTTCTTGTCTTCTGAAAAATGATTCTCGTACAGCTTCCCTTCATTCCGTTATCAATTCTTGTAATCTTCATATTCTTCCCCTTAGTGCCACCCATCATTCCCCAAACAATACTCCTTCACTTCTTGACTTAATAATTGTCTCTTCTCCTCATCTTGTCATGAAGCATGGCCAATGTTCTGCCGATGCTTTCTCTTACCATGACTTGATTTTTTTGTCATATAAAATTCGTCCTCCCAAATTGAAACCCAAAGTCATTCTTCAGCGTAATTTTGGTGGAATGGATAGGGAAGCGTTTCTTTCTGACGCTCAAAATACCGATTGGTCGTTGGTTATTAATGCGGTGTCTGTGGACGACCAAGTTGAGACTTTTAATCATACAATAACTAAACTCTAAGACAAACATGCTCCTTTTCGTCCCATCAAACTCAAACACGTTCCAGCGCCGTGGCTTACCGAAGACATTAAAGCCCTAATGCACAAAAAGGACATTGCTAAATGCAAATATAAACGTCGTCCAACTGATTTAAATAAAGCCAACTATGTAAGAACTCGCAATCACTGCAATCTGGTGTGTAGGGATGCCTTACGTCGCCATATCCATGTCTCTGTCGACAATAAAGATCCAGCAAAAGTCTGGAATTTCCTTAAGTCTCTTGGAATTGGTAAATCCCGACATGAATCTATTCCTAGTAGTATTAACGTTGATTCACTCAACCTTCACTTTTCTTCCTCTTCTAGTCTCAGTGATTCTAACAAGACCAGTACTTTAAATTATCTTTCTTCGTTACCAATTCCTGACTACTCTCCTTTTGTTTTTACTCAATTCACGGAATGTGACGTTAAAAAGGGCATGCTTTCTATCTCTTCCAATGCTGTGGTGAATGATGGCATCAGTTGCAACATGTTGATACCTATCCTTGAAATCATCCTTCCTGTCCTTACTTTCCTTTTTAACAGCTCGATTTGTAATGCTGTATTTCCGTCAGTTTGGAAGCAAGCCCAAATCATTCCACTCCCTAAAAAATCAAACCCTCAATCCGTCGCCGATTTTCGTCCCATCTCTATTCTTCCTTTCCTATCTAAGGTCCTTGAACGCCTTGTCCATAACCAATTTAATATATTCCTTTCTCGCCACGATCTCTTTAATCCTTTCCCATCCGGTTTCCGTCCTGGGCATAGTACCACGACTACTTTGCTTAAAGTGACTGATGATATTCGCCTTGAGACGGATAACGGTATCCTTACGGTATTAACATTGTTGGATTTCAGCAATGCTTTTAACACAGTCAACTTTGATATTCTTCTGGCATTGCTGCGCTCCCTTAACGTATCTCCATCAGTGATTGAGTGGCTTCACAGTTATCTGTATGGGCACAGGCAGCGCGTTCGTCTCGAAGAGAAATATTCTTCGTGGAGCGATACGACTGCCGGTGTTCCGCAAGGCGGCGTCTTATCTCTTCTTCTTTTCGCTGCATTAATCAACTCTGTTTCAAACAATATTTCTTCATCCTACCACCTATATGCAGATGACCTTCAAATTTATCGCCAAGCACCTCTTGGTCAACTTGAGGACGCGGTGAGAGCCACTAATAGTGATCTCCATGTAATTACTGAGTGGAGTAAATCTTTTGGTTTGGACTTGAACCCACTAAGACAACCAGCATAATAATAGGTAGCTCTAGGATGATAGACAGAATCGATTGGAAGTCACTACCCAGCATCGAACTGGCTGGTGATAATATTGCATTTAGCACATCGGTTAAAAACTTAGGATTGACGTTCGACACTTATTTGAGTTGGGGCCCACAAATACAAGTGGTCAGTCGCAAACTATTTGCTTCGGCAGTGTCACTTAGGAGACTACGTAATTTCCTGCCCGTCACCACCAAAATTACCTTAGCACAGTCATTACTGCTTCCTATTCTTGATAACGCTGACGTCTGTTATCTTGATCTCACGGAAGAACAGCTTAATAAGCTTGAGCGACTTCAAAATTTTTGTATTCGCTTCATATTTGGTTTGCGCAAATATGATCACGTTTCTCAATTTCGTTTGCAGCTCAAGTGGCTACCTATTCACCTTCGCCGGAATACTCATATTTTTAGTCTTCTCTACAACATATTGTTCAATCCTAAGTCCCCGCGCTATCTTAAGGAATGTTTTAATTTCCTTCACACTTCTAACACGTTATCTAGGTCATCAGAGAATCTTACCCTCATGACTCCTGTACACAGTAAAACTTTTTACAGTCACTCATTTACAGTTAGAGCCGTTCAGCTGTGGAATTCTCTCCCAGTTTCGATACGAAGTGAAATCTCGTGAAGTCTCACTATTTGTCTTTGCAATTTTTTTTTTGTTTTTTAATCTCTTTTGTAATTTCTACCGACTGGACTAGATTTCTGTATGTATTTGTATGTATATGTTTATACATACATATATATATATATATATATATATATATATATGTATGTATATGTTTATACATACATATATATATATATATATATATGTGTGTGTATTTGTTTGTGTATGTATATGTATATATCATTAAATTACATTAAAATTTACGCCGCCGTCTCTCCCACTTCCTTCTAATCCTCTCCATTCAAAGGTTGTCTGGAAGAGATCGCTTTTAGCGATAAGGCTGCCCATTGTAACACTTAATTTAAATGGCACTGTAGTTATTGTAATGTTTTCTGTTGTGTTCAATAAAGTGTTTTGTATTGTGTATTGTATTGTAAATTTGCTGTGCAATCAGTATATTTGATATGAAAATCTAAAGCTTTAAATCTATAATAAAGCCAACCCAAAAAGCACAAAATAATTACAGTATTAGGAATTCCTTTAATAAATGTAAAGCAACTTGGAAAATTATAAATAAACCGAAAAACAATATTCCTAGACAAACCATTGACAAAATAAAAGTTAGTGGTAATACGATTATAGATGCCCAGCAGATGGTTGATGCTTTCAACGACCATTTTATTGACGAAGTTAATACTGAACATTCAAAACATGCAGTGCAAAATGTAATAATAATAAAAAAATGTATATTAAATTCAATATTCATTCATCCTATTAATTATAATTATTTATTCAAAATTATTAATTCGTTGAAAAATAGTAGTAGCACGGGATATGACAAAATTGCTACAAAAATAGTTAAAGATTCTTCTTGGATAATTGCGCCAGTATTGAGTCATATAATAAATCTTTGTATATCTGAAGGTGTTTTTCCAGATAGATTGAAAATATCTGTAGTAAAACCTTTATTCAAAAAGGAAGATCCCACAAACATGAATTTTTATCGACCAGTAGCATTACTCTCTGTTTTTGCTAAGATTTTTGAAAAAGTGATATACAAAAGTCTTTATTCGTTTTTTGAGGTTAACAAATGCTTAGTCCCACAACAATATGGTTTCAGACAAAATAAATCCATAAATTTGGCTCTTTATGATTTCCTTTATAAAGTAACGAGTAATGTGGACAATAGAATTCCTACCATTGCTTTGTTTATGGATATGACAAAAGCACTTGATTATGTTGACAAAGATATATTACTTGACAAATTAAATGCTGTTGGAATTAGAGGGAATCAGAAATCAGAAATCAATATATCTTTATTCAAATTGGATGTATAGTACAACACTTTTAAATCGTCCAAGCATTTTTTTCCCTACCACTCGTTATTGGACATATTTTTTAGCTGCGGAGAAAAACGAGCGAAAAAAACTCCACAACATTAAAAGAATAATGTAACAACATTTACAAATCATTATGTTGTTACAACGTCAATACAATCATGATTTTTTTATTTAATATAGAACACCTGTTGGAATGATTGGAACAGTTCAAACCCAAGCATTTTTATCTGTAATATAATCAGACACTTCGTAATATGCTTTTTTAATAAGTGCTTTTTTTATACTATCTTTGAATTTGTTTATGCTTAACTCTTGGATATTGCTTGGGACTTTATTGTATAAGCGAACACAAAGACCTTTAAATGAATTATTGATTTTGTGAAGCCTAGTAGCAGGTAAGGTTAGTTTATTTTTGTTTCTTGTATTAAGTCTGTGAACATCACTGTTTTTAAGAAACAAATTAATAATTTTTCTTGCAGGTAATAAATTTTCATAAATGTATTGTGATGCGACCGTCATTATACCAAATTCTTTAAACCTATCTCTTAAGGAATCCTTAACTTTAAGATTATAAATTGATCGAATAGCTCTCTTCTGCAGCACAAAAATAGTTTGAATGTCGGCGGCGTTTCCCCACAATAAAATTCCGTACGACATTACTCTATGGAAATAACGAAAGTATACTAATCCGGCCGTATCTACATCCGTTATCTGGCGTATCTTCATTACGGCATATGCTGCAGAACTAAGTCTATTTGACAATTTATCAATATGTGGGCCCCATTGAAGCTTAGAATCTAAAGTAATCCCTAAGAATACTGTGGTGTCTACAAGGCCCATATTCCTATCCTTTACATTCACACTGGCTTTTACCTGTTTTACATTAGGTAATACAAATTTCATACATTTCGTTTTTCCTTCATTTAGTAATAAATTATTAACATTAAACCAGTGGACTACCTTAGAGATACAACTGTTCGCATCGTCAATAACTGTTTCCTTACGTTTGAGTTTAAATAAAAGTGATGTATCATCCGCGAACAATACTATCTCATGCTTATCTCTAACGTAGTAAGGCAAGTCATTAATATAAATTAAAAATAAGAAAGGACCAAGGATTGAGCCCTGCGGAACACCCATTTTAATCAGCGAACCCGCAGACTTAGTGCCGTTAATGTCAACCCTCTGAATCCTATCCATCAGGTATGACGCAATAAGATCCAGATCAGTATCTCTAAATCCATAGTGGTGGAGTTTCCTGAGTAATGTTTCATGAAAAACGCAATCAAAAGCCTTGGACAAGTCGCAAAACACACCTAGAGCGTCATGCGAGTTCTCCCAGGCGTCAAAAATTTGTTGTATAAGTTCAACACCGGCATCGGTTGTTGAACGACCCCGTGTAAAACCAAATTGTTTACAGTGAAGTATATTATATTTATTAAAATGTGATTGCATTTGATCTAACATGATTTTTTCAAAAATTTTACTATGGTGGGTAGCACAGAAATTGGTCTAAAGTTTGTGGGGTCTGATGTACTTCCCGTTTTATGCAAAGGAGTTATTTTACTATATTTCATGAGGTCAGGAAAAACACCACAGTCAACACAATCATTAAATATGCAAGCTAGAATAGGAGCTATTGTCTCAATTACTGATTTAGAAACATCAACGGAATTGCCCCACAGATCCGCGGTTTTCTTTTTATTTAATTGGTGAAACGTTTTAATTACATCTTTAAAGTCAACATGTTTAAAATGAAAATGACTAGTACAAGGTTTCACGTTTTCTCTTAAGATTGATTCGGCAGCAATGGGGGAAGAGTTCAAAGATTAAGTAGTTGAAACTGGAATATCAGTAAAAAAAATTTCGAAAGCTGTAGCAACTTCAATATCTGAAGTAACCCTTTTATTATCAATATTTAGTTATAATTATTATTGCGAGTTTTGGATTTTCCAGTTTCATCGTTTATAATATTCCATGTCGTTTTGATTTTGTCATTACTGTTCTTAATCTTTGAACTTAAGTAATTTGATTTTGCTAAGCGGCATACTTTTTTAAACAATTTAGAATAGTTACGAACATGCTCTTTAAATTTTTCACTAGTGTTACAGTTTTTTTCATTGTAAAGTTCATAAAGTGTCCTTCTACTTTTATTAATTCCAGGCGTAGCCCACTTAGTAAAAGTTACCGCATCAGATTTTTTTGGGTACAAAAACATTATTAAATTCAGTGCAGTATATATTAAAAAAATCATTATATAAATCATTTGGACTGTCTTTATATTTTAGATAACACATTTTTCTATCTAATTGAGTTTTAAAACGTTCCACACGATTAGCAGATTTTGGTACCATAGTGATGTGTTTTTTTGTCACCTGCTTGAGCTGATATGGAAATGTAATCAACTGGCCACAATGATCACTATCTAGTTTATTAATAATTTGTTTTTTCTGTGGTATGATATCTGTATATATATTATCAATACAAGTGGCCGAAGTGGCAGCTATTCTAGTAGGCTCAATGAATAAGTTTTTCAGATTGTATGATTGAAATATTTTTTTTATTTTAGTACTCGAACTAGATTTTTCTAATAAATCAATATTGAAGTCACCACAGACAATCAACCGTTTGCCTGTAGTGTAAGTTTTCTTAAGAGCTTCATCCATGATAGCTTCAAAACAATCATACAATGCTGATGGAGGTCTGTATACGCTCAATACAACAAGCCGGTCCAGTTCCACACAGGCAATTTCTATTGTTCGCTCAACCGAGAGGCTCACAATATCTCTTCGTTCCTTAAATTTTAATTTTTTATTCAATAATATTAAAGAGCCACCGCGAATTGCATTTTCTCGATTGAACAAACTACCAACCTGATGATTATTGAAATTAAATATATTCTGACAACTTTTAAGCCAGTGTTCTGTAATACAAAAAATATCTATATTATTACAATTCATGAATAATTCAATTTCTAAGTCCTTACCAATCATTCCTTGAATATTAAGATGCACCAGGTTGATAAAACTTACTTTTTTTGCAATGTTTTTGGATGGTTTTTTTATCTATATTAACAAAACAATTATTTTTATTTACATTACTATTTAATGTGCAAGAAGAATTATCTTTTGTCTGATTGGTTAATTTAAATATTTATTATGACTTTTGGGTGGTTTCTGTAGAATAATTACTGATTGTCATGTCAATAGAATATTGCACAATAGGAGCAAGTTGTTTAGCCAAATTCTTGGCTGACATAAAAAAGAAATATGATAGCGACTTAGCCACCTGTCTTTTATTATAATTGGAAAGATAATATTTATCTTTCGTCAAATAAAAATTTCTAACATTATTGTTAGAGTCAATCAAATGATATTTATTGCTTTTACAAATTGTATAAAAAAGCATATTTAATTTGTATCTTAACAAACGTTCCTCCTTTGGCAGACTGTTGCAGTAAGGCAATGTGAACAATACAATTTTTTTCACATTTAATGCATTTAAATCTGTCACATATTTTATTAATAACTTTTTATTTAAATTGCCTCTATTTCCTATAAAAAACAACAAGGTGTGGCATTTACTGTAGCTATGCTTACTTGCCTTTTCTAAAATATCATTATAAGAGGTACCAGGCATACAGTAATTTGTTATTGAATGTCCCATTTTAGATAAAAGACGGCCCATATTCTTCCCAATTTCATCACTAAACATTATAATATTGTTATTTTTATTACCTAAAGATGCATTTCTTGAGTGAGTTACTTTCATTGGCGTCAAGTATGTACCAATTGGCTGATGTTGGGAATCAATAGATATAGACTTTTGTTGTAAAGTGGAGGAGTCACAATTGAGCGATGATTGAGTTCCCAACTGTTTACAGCCACAAGTGTGATTGTTAGTTAACGAATTAAATCTTTCATTATTATAATTACATAAATCAATTAACTCATTCATGGCCTGCATGTGTTCCTTCATTTCACATTGCGCTAATTCATACTTTTTGGTTACACATGAGAGACAATCTTGCAGTTTATCTATTTTACTTTGTAAAATTTGAGTATCTGTTTCATATTTTAAACAAATGTTATTATATTTTGCAGAATAAATGTCCAATTTATCAATCAACTGTAATGTCTCCCCGTTTAATTTAACATTTTTTATAAAGAATTTTTGTTTTTTAATTATCTTTTGAGTTTTTTTAATATATCTATTTTTTTTTACATATTTCTTTAATTTGTTTCTATTACATCCAACAACCCCCAATTTGTTATTTCTACTGTCATTACATGTAAGATCTATTGTTACAATTGGTTGGTTATTGGTTGCAGCAGAAACCATCTCTGGAGCACTGACTACCAACTCATCAAATAAGCTCTGATTCAACGAGGCAGTTATATTGTGTTTTGACGTTTCTAAAAGTGATATAGTATTATTTGATTCATGTAGTTGTTTTTCCAGCATGTGAATACGCTGCAATGCTTGGTCATACTCACTTCTACATTGATCAAAGCCATCTACGATGAATTGGAGTCTGTCCCGAGCATCAATAGCATCAATGCACTGTTTGTGAAGTTCTGCCATTTCGCTCTTTAACTTTTGATTTTTATCTAAAATTTCTATTAATTCCCTCTCATTGTCATCGCGTTCCTTGTTTAGTTGGTTACATAAATCCTTAGAAGCTTTGAGTTCTCTCAAAGTCAGTTGAAGTTTAGACTCCTCTTGACGAGACAAAGCCTTACGAGTCATCATTTTTATATAAGATTAATATTATCTTAGTTGAAATTTAATTAATGTATGTATTTAAATACAACAAGACTTATTTAACCAACAATAGCAAAGATATGTAGGTATTTTATAAAAAAAATATTACCAATGTTTTTGACTATTTTATGCTTTACACACTTTACTAATATAGAATAAAGTAATAGTCAAGGTATATTAGAATCTAACTTGTAAAAATAACTTACTGAAATTAAGAAAGTATCTTGAAAACAGATGACAATGATTCACAATAAAGCCGGTAACTGTCACAGGTTATTTTTACGTAATTTCACTCACTTTACAATCGTTTTATATATTAGCACTTAGTATTTAATTATTATTTAATGATATTATTGGTTTTAGAGCACAATTTTTTTAGATTTATAATTTTTATTGAATAAAATTATAGGGACAGTTCAAAATCAGCTGTTTAGCCAGTGTTGCCAGAGGAGGAAGAATATTTATAATCTTATTAAATCATATTTGACGAACAGAATTCAAATTACACAAATTACTAAAACGGAAATGACTTATTTATCAAAACTAAGGCGTGTGATATATGGAGTGCCACAAGGTAGTGTGCTTGGTTCTCCCTTCTTTTTGGTTTATATAAATGATTTACCTAAAATTACTAGTAATCATATGACACTGTATGCTGATGACAGTACTATTTTGTTTAGCGGAAAAGATTTGACAATGCCAGAAAATGACATAAATGGGACTTTATCATCAATAATTAAATGGCTAACTTTTAACAATTTAAAGGTTAACCTAGACAAAACAAGTATAATGAGTTTTCAACAAAGAACTGATGCAGTTAATCTATATATCAACTACTCTGGTAAACAAATCTGTGGAACAAGTACAAACAAATTTCTAGGTTTATATATCGACAGTGACTTAAAATGGAAAAGCCATATTGAACAGCTATGTAATGAGTTTTCTAGTCATTCTTATGCGTTGTACCAATTCAGTAAAGTTGTAAATTCAGATACTGTACTGTCTGCTTATCATGGGTACGTTAGATCTATCCTAAGATATGTATTATGAAAATAAACTTAATTGACATTTATAATAATATTGATTTAAATTGTGACATCTAATGTGATTGTATAATTGTACGCCATAGCTGAACTGTATGTACTGTAACGTCCGTTACGTTACAGCCTCCTTGTTTAGGTAAACTCTTTGTTCATGCAATGCCTACGGCTGGCAGTTATATTAAAAAGTTAATGTTATGGTTTTCATATTTGAAATAAGGAATCGTCTGTCTTTCGATAGAAGGTTCCATACAGAAGATGGACTTCAGGCACCAAACCTTTCGTAGTTAGATAAAAAAACTTGTATTCGCCTGAAATCTAATAAAATCAATATAAAATCAAGTTTTTTTAATTACCCGGCGCCTCCACCATGCGGAGTTCTAGCCTGAGTGGATACTAATGCAGCGAAAATTTTAAATTAGATTCTGTTACGGTGTTGATAATTTTTGTTTCGGATATCCCAGAGTTATTTTTATTGCACTATAAAATCCGGGATTTTTGTGCTAGAAGCTTGATGCGCCTTTGTCTGTACACCGAGCCAGACGTGTCAGTGGGAAGTGGAGTACACTCAGCCGCTGCACTCTGTTTCATTCCGCCGCAGCCACGGGGCATGATAACGCACGCAATGCCTACGCAGGGATATGCTGCATCTAATATTTAACCACTATTCGATCTATTCTGTATTTTTTCTATTACAACGGTGGCTAATCAGTGGATTGCTATAACTCTAGTCGTTCGTTGGAAGACAAATAACCAATACCTAACTACCATATCATTGCAATGCTCGCACTAACAGAAATAATTCGGTTACAAATATTAAATGTATGTGTTCCTATCCTAAAAAATGTGAGAAATAAAACATATTTGTATACTACTTAAGTGTAGTGTATAATAAAAAAAATGTTGAAAACTTTAAATACCCTTATATTCCTCCTTTCTCTCTTCTTTCCAATAACTGAAAATTGTTGGCCGCCAAAGAAAACTCTCTGGCTTTATGATATTCTTGATATGATAATCATAAAATAAAAAATAAGGCTGCATGTACTTTGTTCATTTTACCTTATCTAAAAAATATAGAATAAAAAAACAATGTAATTTGTCAAAATGGTTGTTATTTATTTACTAGAAAAGTAATTTTCAATATTTTATTTTCCTCAAAAACTATTAGTCCGCTGGTATTGCGACTTTGCATACAGACTTCATTAACAGAGACCTTTTCACCAAAAATAGTGAAGTGACAGTTCTTGGGCCCTGGAAGTACAGTTTTACCGCCTTTCAGACTAAACTCAATTCCACGGGGTAGTATACAAATATTAAAAAACAGTTAATAGTGAAGATGTACGTTTTTTGTACTTTCAATAAGATATAATGTCCTTTCTAATGACTGCAATAGCCCAACCTCTATATAAAATATAATCATATCCTTTGTACGTGTTAATTTTTACGATTACATATTAATAACACTGATTACCTTCTGGTTGGCGAATCCCCTTGTAAATCATAGTAATGTCAGAGAAAACTTATCTGCTTTTCCATAGTCCGGTCCTCAAATCCGAAATGTAGTGATATTTACGACGAGTTTTTATTTTTTATTCTTGTTTTTACAAGAAAGATACCCCTCCTTCGTGGAGTTTGCGTTTTACCTTGGGGTTTTATAATTTCATACACAAAAAGCACTATAAATTAAACGCGAACGCAAAATTACGTGCACGGTGGCCGCGACACAAAACGTGTATGAATATATCGAGATACCCACAGTGCGAACGCATATATATTATTTATATATTATTTATGAAAAGGTTAATATTTATGTTTTTATTTATTTTTAAGCATTTAACTGCTAGATGTTTAAATCTAAAGAAAAGTTTACTAGAAAAAAATCCACGCGGTCCAGGCGTGACCAATCCACTCGGACCCGCACCCTTCGCTATCCGGGCGAATGCACTGACCATTATGCTACCACGGCCCTATTTGCCGCGCCGAAATTTTCCTAGCCTTAAGCTGCAAGGTAGAGCCATCTCTTCGCATTGTAGGTAATCCACAATGTCAAATGAATACTTTTTCAAGTATTAAACATTTGAAAGAAGAAATAGAAATTATAGTTATGTTTTTATTTATTTTTAAGCATTTAACTGCTAGATGTTTAAATCTAAAGAAAAGTTTACTAGAAAAAGGTTAATATTGCTCTAAAATTGTGTACGATGGTAGCACAATATGCGTGCTTCTACAAGTAAATTAAGTGTTATCTCGTGGGCGAATCACAAAAGTATAATGTGTATCTGTGCCGGATAGCGACCACCGGTACTTGGTTTTCGTATCGTCTATGCTTAGCTACGGAGTTTTGAGACTGAGATTTTGGAAATATAAATAAAAGGTGTGATATCCTTGAAATTCTAATAGCGTATATTGTTAAATTCGAAAAATTGCTGTTACATAATTCGAGGAAGAGGCGTTGGGAACAATATTTTGCGACCAATGACAGCGTCGATTTTTATATCGCGTCATGCAGCACCATACGGATTGGTGACCGAGCCGAACCTGAACTTGGTGCGTTCTGTCTCGCACAGAAATGCCAAACATGCCCCCGGCTTTGGAAGCAGCAGCTTTCAATGTTTTCCAAGGCTTGCAGAATCATCGTCGTATAAAAGAGGGCAGATTTTGGTGTAGGCACGTCGAACAACACCTGAAGCCGTTTGTATGTCCGCCACTCTTCAAATGCCGTCCTTACCTGCGATGGTCCTTAACACTCGTCCCAAGCTCCATTTAAGCGGTGGAAGGGTAGTGTCCTTGAGCAGGACGAGAGTGTTGATCTTCAGGTCCGCCTTATTATCAGTCCATTTACTCCGCACCTGCAACTCGGATACATATTCTTTGGACCAGCGTGTCCAAAAATGTTGGCGCATATATTCTACCATATGATGCCGTTTCAAACGATGAGTAGGAATATCTCTGAGTTCTTCAGTGACTGGTGACGTTAGTGGTCGACCAACCAAGAAGTGTGCGGGAGTAAGCGGAGAAAGGTCTTTGGGATCCGGGGCTAGTGGAGAGAGCGGTCTGGAATTTAAAACTGCTTCTATTTGTGACAACACAGTACTAACCTCCTCAAAGGTGAGATGTGAATTACCTACAACTCGACGCAAATGGTATTTGCAAGATTTAACTCCTGCCTCCCACAGACCACCAAAATGAGGCGAATAAGGTAGAATAAACGAAAATTTAATATTTTGATTCGCGGCATATTCTTTTATATTTGAATCGCATTGTCGCAAAAAACCTGAAAAATCATTCATTAGACCTACAAAGTTGCGAAAAATCGGAAAATATTTCTATTGGCTTACCGCGTCGCGAAACAAACCTGTTGAGTGCTAGTAAATATGCGTCCCTAGTGAGAACAGTGACCAATTCTAAGTGAACAGCGCGCGTTACGAAACACACAAATAAACAACGTATGCTTTAGCAGTTTTAGCCCCCCTACCTTTACGGTTAAGTATGTGCACTGGCCCACAGTAATCCACTCCGCATCGAATGAATGGAAAGCTAGGCGTTATCCTTTCCTCTGGTAAGTTACCCATAGGGGGTGTTAATGTTGTACCCTTAAGGCGCTTGCAAGTAATACAACTCCAAACTATTTGCCTAGCTTACAAAACCAGAAGCAGTGTACATTCTATTTAAGGCGACCACAACATGCAATACATGAGCAGATATGATTTTTTTAAATTACATTGATTCATATTAATTAATAAAAACATAGTAAAAATTAAAACTAATTTGAATTTACACAAATGTATTAAACATAGGAATACATAACATTGATTAAATTAAATTGAAATACATAGCATTTATTGAATTATATTAAAGTACATTTTATATATTGAATTAAATTGGAATAAATTAAATTATTTGAATTATTAAAATTGGAATATTTTATTCGATGTGTACGAGCCCTTGTCAACTCAGTACATTGAATTGCTATTTCTTGATATAGTCGAGTCAATAAAGACATAAAACAGGCAAAACTTGGAAACCCGGTGGAACAGCTCCGATTT
This sequence comes from Chilo suppressalis, assembly GCA_902850365.2. Lineage (NCBI taxonomy): Eukaryota > Metazoa > Arthropoda > Insecta > Lepidoptera > Crambidae > Chilo > Chilo suppressalis. The sequence continues at coordinate 16,293,128 of OU963900.1, forward strand.
TGATATTTTTTTTTAAAAAAAATGGTTTTTTTATATTATTCAAAATCAGAAACCTTTGGAAGGGGGGAAATATTTTTTTTTATTGCTTAAACAATATTTATGACATTTTTATAAAAAAATCACTTTTATCGCTTGTTTTTGAAAAAAATATTATTATATTAATGTTAGTATAAAAAATAGTTGTTAAAATGAGGCTTTTAATAATAATTTAATGGTTATTGCGTTGAGCACTTACGTTATATTTTAGTTACTTCATATATACATATATTTTATAGATAGGTCCGACAAATGACTCCACCCCACCTGATGTTAAGTGAAGGTGAAGTCCAGACGCGAACATAGCTGATACAGCAGTTCTACCTGCCACACCAGCCATCCTCACCCTGCCGGCCTGCATGTTGCTTCTTCACGCCTCTTTTAAAGGATCCCAGGTTGTAAGAGGGAGGGAACACGTGAGCGGGCAGAGCATTCCATTTACGGATAGTGCGACAAAGAAATGAGTCACCAAATTTCTTTGTACGCGTTGGAATTAATTATTAGTTATGCAATAAAAAAAAAGGAAACTACGATAGCGCAGTATAAACCTTAGTGGTTTTAGATGTTATCGCATGCCATTGTTTAATGATATTTTTAATATGGTAATAAATAATAAAAATAAAAAAATGTGGCCACAGTAAGACGGTGACAACGTAGGCCAGCTCGAGTGGTCCTCTGAAGGAAAGGGGAAGGTGGGATAAGAGAGAATAACTCCTCAGAACACTCGCCGTGGTACAGACGATAGAACGCGCTTAGTGACGCCACGTCACGGCTCAAGGTGTTTAGTCACCTCCTCATCGCCTATGATGCGGATCGCGCGCCGCTGTAACCTATCCATATTGGCGGAGCCATTCCAGAGGTGCGAGCAATATTCCACGCATGACCGCACTTGCGTTTTGTACAACAAGCACAGTTGATCGGGCGTGAAAGAACGCCGCACCTTGTTCAGGACTCTGAGTTTGCGTGAAGCTGTTTTGATCACGGTTTCGATGTAGTCCTTTGGATTCAGGTCTGAGCGAACTTCCATACCGAGCATGGAAATGTTGCTCTGTAGCGGTAGTTTTTGCCGTAAAGATGATAAATAAATAAAATAAATATAAAATATGATGACGGGTCAGATGTTTATTAAAGAGCTTTTCAAGAACTTTACATAAAACTGAGATGACTGCTATTGGCCGGTAGTTTGACTGGTCTGAGCCATCTCCCCTTTTTTGGGCACCGGTTGCACGTTAGCATCTCTCCAAGTCTCCGGCACACGCCCCAAAGAATACGAGCATTGGTATAAGCGCGTGAGCACAGGAGACAACTCCGTTGCACATTTTTTCAGTACTACTGCTGGGATGCCATCAGGTCCACTAGCTTTCCGGACGTCGAGTGATTGCAATTCGGCACGAACCTCTCACTGCCTGATTTTAATATCAGGCATCGTTGTGCCACAATGAGGTAATGATGGTGGTAGTGCATTGCAATTATCGATTCGGGAGTTAGCCGCAAAGAGTTTTGCCAGTAAATCGGCTTTCTCCTGCGGCTTATGAGATAGTGTTCCGTCTGGGCATCTCAGAGGTGGCAGCGAGGGCTGGCAGAAGGTTTTTTGCACGGCTTTGGCCAAACGCCAGTAGCTACGGGAGCGTAGGATGCGTTATAAGTTCCTGGCCAATACGTGCAACGCGCTGGGCATTCTTACAGGCCTTGGAAGCAAAATTGTAGGCTGCTTTGAGTGAATCGACCTCGGGATCCTTGAGAGCGCGGCCTCTGACCCAATTTATATATATATATATATATATATATCATATATATTTTTTTTAATACTTTTTTATTTATGTTAATAATGAAACTATTAATTTCTTATATTTCATGAAATATATCCTAACTTTTTTATGTATATCAGCGTCATATTACATGAAAGATCTTATAATTAATTGTTTTTAAAAGTTTTTGATATAATAACATGTAAATTAAAATTATTTGTGATAACAATATGAAAAAAATAACATAAACATATTTTTTTTGTGAGTTTTCAATTGATATTTTATAAAAAAACATTTTTTTTCTAAAAATGTCATAAAAATTGTTTAAACAATATAAAAAATTATTTTCCCCTCTCCAGAGGTTTCTGATTTCAAATAATATAAAAAAACAAAATAATTAAAAAAAAATCAAAATCGAAGCTGTTCCACCGGGTTTCCAGGTAAAAAGCTTCATTGACTCGACTAATATTGAAGACAGGAAAACACTTGATAAACTTGACGAAAATATTTATTATTAAACTTGAACGTAACTGTGTGCACACTGCTTGAGACAAACGCGAACTAACTTGGGCATGATTATGAAATATATTTAAACGGTAAAATATTGACCTAAACAATTACTTGCGGTTAAAAATGCTTTGCTAGCAAAATGTACGATTTGATCGTACATATTCCAGGGCGCGAGATGAAAACAGGACACAACGGACCCAGTCAATGTTGTCACACAATTACTGAAATGTTACATTGATATAAAATAAATTACAATAACTGATAAAAGAAATAAATCATGATTAAATAAATTTTATAATTCAAAAATGGCGCGGTTTCCATGTTGTCGTGGAGTACGTTGTTGGGAGACATGCGGGACGGCGTAGGAGGGCGCGGGCGCTGGCGCAGGTGCAGCGACGATGTCTCGGGGCGCGTCGGCCGGCGTCGGTGTCGATCACACGCGGCACTCGCCAGGCGTAGCGGGAACATTTAAATTTCCGAACTGCATACGTTAATGCGGCGATACCAATCACAGCCACTATTCCGTAAATCATGGTGTAGTGGTGGATATCATGAAGTGATACTTCTTCCATCGATGTATTCGACTTTTTGAGCTCTTGTATGTCTGTTTGCACTTGTTGCAATTCTTGATGAAGTGACTCATTTTTCAAAGTGAAGTTCGCCAGTGACAAGTTGATGATATTATTTATCGGGGCCAGCTCTAAATTGTAAATATCGGGAACCACCTTCGTTTCACTGTAAGCTCCTTTATGCGAAGAAACCGTAAAATCATCAGTCTTGATAATGCATCCCTGACCTATATGTACAAGGCCGGCCTCTAACAGCTGATGTCCCGTCATATGATGTTCGCACATAGCGCGAACTTGACACCGTCCGCAGCAAAAATATACATATGTATTTGTAGAGTGACTTGCCAATAATTATTGCATGTTGTTATTGTGGTCTTGCATTGTGATTTTTCTATTTCGCAGAAATTCTTGTCATCCCTTAATTGATAAATAGGCTTCTGCACATGACATAAATAATAATCCGTGGTTATAATGCATGACCGTATGTCTCAATTCGACATAAGCATGTAGGCATCCTTCTTAATGTTAATGGCAATATAGTCCGATACTGGAATGATGCTGACCATATTATTACCAACTTGTTTTGGTATAGCACTCAACTTCATAAGTTCGTATGAGTCACGGCCGATAAGGGGTCTCTTTATCTCAAATATAAGTATATTTTCTAACATCCTTGTTTTTACTTGAAGTAAGTTATAAATTTTTCGCAGTTCCGTATGTATATTGTCGATAGGTAAAGATACGTCTTTCGGTAACTTGCTTGCGATGTTACTCAATTCGTTCGTAAGTTGCTCTGGAGTAAGCAAATGTAAGTTAAATCGGCCATGGTATATATCGGTAACTGTATCTAATAAAGTGTTTTGAATGCCTTTTAACACTTGTAACATATTATTTGCAATAATAGCTCCCGCATTAAAATCGCTCATTATGTAACTTGTCTCTATGTTTCCTTTCAACTTGTTTAGGGCTGTGTCCAGGTCTATCATGTGTTTGTTTATCAACTTGTATTGTTTATTCATTATGTCTTCGGTTCGTTTTAATAAGTTAAATTCGGCCTCAATAACTGATGTTTGATTTCTCCAAAGTAATGATAAGTGTTTTTGGTTTTCTTGTACCATGTGGATGTCCTTTTCATATTTCTCGGCAAAACGTTCATCCAACACGCCGAACAGGCTATTAGCTACATAGCCGACACCGTTGATAAGGCCTCGCCGGCGCCGACGCAGTCTCGCGGGGCGCGTGCTCGCATGCTGGTTCAGCAACATATGATCGTAGTATTCCAATTCCGAGAAGCCGTGTTGTAATTGAATTAGTATTATGTCGCAGTGTGATTGTTTCTTGATATTAACACATGTTTGGCTCAATGTTTGTATATATCGATTGAATGAATTAACGCCTTGCCAGTAGGGTTCCATGTTATAATAAACAACTAATTTCCAGTCATCCTTGATCACCATCATGTCAGATATTTTATCAAAAAATAGGCTTTGATTTGATGGAAATTGTTTGATGTTGACTTGAGCTTCTGAACTTGATAAGAATGTGAAAAATAGTAGTAGAGCGGTAAAGAAAGACATCAGGTTGTACTTGCTTCTTTGTATTTTGTATGTTTCCTCTCCAGTCCGTTGTTTTGTTTTGTCCACTTGTCTTGCATGGTGGCTGGAAAGATCTTGATTATTTTCATGTTCCTATAATAATGACAGCTTAACGACATGACGCTTGATTACACCGCTCTTGGTTTTCAAGGTCACGACCCGAACAAATCCGTCCTTGCCTGGATGCAGTTCCGTGACCCTGCCCATCGCCCACTTGCCAGGGGGCAGGTTATCATCGTGAATGAGCACCACGTCATCTAAATTAATATTTCTTTGAGGCTGCTTCCACTTGCTTCTTTTATTTAATTCTGTCAAATATTCCATTCGCAATCGTTTCCAAATATCTTGTAATATTTTTTGAGTTAGATGCCATCTAGTCCGTAAGTCATATTCAGTTTCTATTAGTGTCAAAGTAGGACTCCCTGTCAAAAAGTGTGAAGGTGTTATATAATCCAAATCTGCTAGGTCTTCCGACATTGCGCAGAGTGGCCTGGAGTTTAGACATGCTTCTATCTGGCTGAGTAGAGTCGTCAGCTCTTCGAAAGTGAGCTTTTGATCACCAATCACCCTCTTGAAATGAAATTTAAAACTCTTCACCGCAGCCTCCCATAATCCTCCTGCTGAAGGCCATGATGGAGCATTGAAATGCCAGGTAATCTCCATATTGGCTATCTCTGCCAAAAACTCGTCATTGATTGTATGTTGTAAATCTTGATAAGCTTGCTGTAATACGTTGCTTGCACCAACGAAGTTTCGACCGTTGTCGCTGTAGAAGTGGCCGGGAGTGCCTCTTCGCGCTGCCATTCTTAGTACAGCTGCTAGGAGAGTAGAAGTCGTCAAGTCCGAAACTAGTTCGAGGTGGACAGCCTTCGTCACCATGCAAACAAAGACTGCTACATAACCCTTGCTGGTTTTAATCCCCCGACCTTTGTTACTCTTGACGTCAACATGACCCGTGAAATCTATCCCTGTATGCTCGAAGGGGCGTGATTGGTTTACCCTTGCTTCTGGTAGATCTCCCATTATTTGATAACGTCTTTCTGGTTTTTGGCGCTTACATGTGACACAGCGCCGTAATAATTGTTTCGTTATACTATTTCCGCCAACTATTCAAAACTTGTTACCTATGAAGGCCAATGTAACACGAACTCCGCCGTGATATGTAAGTTTGTGTGCAAAATATATTAATAATTCTGTGAAGCGATGGTTCTGTGGCAAAATAATGGGATGTCTCATGTCATGGTGAATATTAGCGTTCTTCAGTCTTCCCCCCACTCTTAAAATACCTTGCGAGTCGAGATAAGGATTAAGACTTATGATCTTGCTCTGGCTTCTTATGCAGTTGTTTTTTCGTAGCGTATCTATGTCTTCTTTATATGCTGTTTCTTGTACATACTTTACAAGCATTGTTTTTGCAAGTGCTAACTCCGGTAAAGTAATTAAGGCAACTTTTCTTGTTTTCTTGTAATAAATCTGCGTACCCATGCCAATACACGTATGAGTTTCGTTAATGAATTTCAACGATTTAGTAGGGTGTCCATGATATTGTCTCTTGTTTCTTGCGAATGTGCTGTTATACTATTGACTTGTTTTGGAGATCTGATTTCTTCCGTTGTTTTGAATTCTAATTGCGGTTTTTCTTCTATTTTTAAAGTCAATTGATGAGGTCCGTTCCACCAAAGTTGATGTACCGCTAATTGAGAGGGTAACATGCCTCTGCTTGTGCAATCAGCTGGATTTTCGCTTGATTTTATGTAGCGCCAACAGGTTGCGGGAATTATCTCTGTAATTGACTTAACTCTGTTCGCAACAAAAACTTTCCACTTGTCCGGATTTCCTTGTAGCCACCCTAGTACTGAAGTCGAATCTGTCCAGCCATACACCTTGATGTGATGAGTATTCAAGCTATTCTTTACCTTGTTCGTCAATTTTGCAAGAAGATGAGCTCCGCTTAATTCCAGCTTCGGTAAAGTAATATTTTTGTTGTAAGGAACTAGCTTCGATTTTCCCACAAGTAAATAGATGTTGTGTTGTCCACAGTACTCTGTTTTGCAATAAATGACGCATCCGTATGCTTTTTGCGACGCATCACAATAGCCATGGAGTTCGATATTACTTGTGGCTCCCGTGCTGATCCATCTTGGTATTTTAAAAGTGTTTATGATGTTAATCTCTTGCTTGATTTTGAGCCACTCTTTACTGACGTCATCGGGGAGCATGTCATCCCGTTGCAGATTAATCTTCCATACCGATTGAAAAAGTAATTTTAGCTTTGTAGAAATCGAAGTCAGCCAGCCGAGAGGATCGAATAATTTCGATATTTCTGATAGTAATTTCCTTTTAGTGGCAGTGGGTTCCCTAGGGTTAATTTTACATTGAAAGAAAAATTGATCTTGTTTTGGATCCCAGTGTAGTCCGAGCGTCTTGGTAGATGTTGGTTTCTTGAAATCGTATTGATCTGTTGATTGGTTTTCAGAGTTAACGTCTTGTAATATACTCGTGGAGTTTGACATCCATTTTCGTAAGTTGAATCTTCCTGCTCTCAATAATTTTATAAGTTGCTCTTGTAATCTTGTAGCTTTTTCCACACTCGTGCAGCCGTGTAGTAAATCATCCATGTAGAAAGAGTCTTCAACAGCCGTAGCTGCTTCAGGGTAGATATTTTTCTCGTCTTGCGCCAACCTTCTCAACGTCATCATTGCCAAAAACGGGGCGGCCTTGGTGCCATAAGTGACAGTTGTGAGTTGGAATTCTTGAAGTGCTTGGTTAGGATGGTCTCGCCAGAAAATTTTTTGCAAGTGCTGGTCATTCTCATGTACCCAAATTTGACGGTACATCTTCTCTATGTCGGCTATGAATGCAATGCGATGCTGCCTCCATTTCAAAATAAGTAACATAAGGTCATTCTGAAGATTCGGTCCCTTGTACATAAAATCATTAAGGCTTGTTCCATTGGATGTTGTTTGCGAAGCATTGAAGACAACTCGAAGAGCCGTAGTACTTGAGTCTTCTTTTAGCACGCAATGGTGAGGCATATAGTATTCCGGTTTATTGTTACGAGTTACCGGTTTCATATGACCAAGTGCAATGTACTCGTTGATAAACAATTGTATTGTGTTGTAATTGAATTATTTTTAAATAATTTATTTTCTAATTGTTGGAATTGTGCAATAGCTCTATTTTTAGACTGGCCGATTTCTGTGGCATATGATGTTTTAAGGGGAAGTCGTACTTGGTATCTTCCGTCTTGCAATCTTGTCGTTGTGGCGTTATAGAGATCTATGCACTCTTGTTCTTGTGATGTTACTGAGATGTCATCGATTATATCTTCTATCTCCCAAAAAGACTGAATATTTTCCATATCATTGAGTATGACATTGCATTGTAGACTGTGTGTCTTGCCACACAAAATCTAACCGAGTTTTGTTTGTTGAATAGCCGGCGTATATTTTTGTTTAATGAGACCATCCAAAATAATGTTTGCGTAAATATCGGCTCCCAGTAATAAATCGATTTGTTGGCTTATGTAAAATTCTGGATCAGCGAGTTCTAGGTTTTCTATAATTTGCCATGATGGTTTCGGGAATGAACAGGTAGGTAGATTTCTTGTTAAGTTTTTCATTATATAAACATCTAAGTTGAAGGTATGTCCTCCCCTTAAGGACGTACAATTGATTTTTGCCATTCCTTTACAGACGTTGTCTTTACTGCCAATTCCTGTTATAACTCCACTGTATTTGAAGCGATGTAATTTTAGAGTTTGTGCAGCATGTTCTGTTATTAGGGAAACTTGAGATCCCTGGTCAATAAGAGCACGCATGATCCTGAATGTTCCATCTGATCCTTGAACTCTAATCTTGGCCGTGGCGAGTAAGACTTCCGATCTTTCACGTTGTTGAGCCACGTGAGTCGCGCTTGTTCGCTGAGCTTGCTCCTTTGGCGTAAATTGGGTTCTTGCTGACGCTTGACTTGTAAATGCGTTGTGAAGGAGTGTATTGTGACATCCATTGCACGTTTTACATCTTTTGTTGGAGTTGCAATTTTTTTCTTCGTGTTTGTAGAGACAATTGGTACAAAGTTTTAATTTCCCAATTGTATTTGTTTTTGTTGCAGGTGACATATCCAGGAACTGTTGACAGAAGTATATCCCATGATCACCTTTGCATATAGGGCATTGGATCTTGTTTCCTTGAGACCACGCGTTGGTTGTTGTTTTGTTGCTTAAATAATAATTACTGGCTTGTTGTTGCGGTCTGTAGGGACGGCTATTTCCAGATGTTGTTGGTATACTGTAACTTGACCTCTGTATTGCGTTATCTTGCTTGCGTCTTGATGCTTCTAAAGCTGTAAACTTGCCTTCAAGGAACCCCAAAAACTCTTTTAATGATGGTAATTCCCGTGGTAAGGTCAATGATTCCAAATAATCATTATGGGTCTCGGCGTCTAGTTTATGTGCCAGTAGGTGTACTAAGATGGGATCCCAGGTGGTTATATCAACCCCTAAGTTCTTGATACCGTTGAGACATTCTTGAGTTACGTCATGCATGCGTTTAATTAGACTTGTTGTGGCTTGTTGCATCACTGGAAGTGCCAATAAAGTATTCATATGCGTAGTGAAAATTAGTTTTTTGTTATTATAACGGTGGTTCGGTATATCCCAACACGTTATATAATTATCAGAGCTGATTGTCAGGTGCTGTATTAAGCGTTCTGGTTCCCCTTTTATCTTGCTTTTGAGAAACTGCATTTTTTGAGCATTAGATAAGCATGGGTTGTCGTGTATTGCTTCCGAAAATAAGTCCTTGAACGACACCCATTGTTGGTAATTTCCATTGAATTCCGGAATATCAAGTTTGGGTGTAGATTTCTCTCGATGGAATACCGCCCATAATTTGCTATTAATCTCTTTCTTGATGCGAATATAATCGGCCTCATGTTGGGTAAAGAAATTATCATAATATTTGTAATTTTTTCCGTCGCCCAGTTCACTGTCGATTTCCCAATGAAGTTTGTCGATCGCCAGCCATCTCATCTCAATATTTTTCAACACATCTTCGAACTCCCACTTCTCTTTAATATTATCAATTTCAATATGAGATAAAGTGCGTGAAAAAGCTTTGAAATTGGTTAATTGTTTCCTGAGAAGCAGTTCTACTTTTTCACTCTTGTTTCTGGATCCTGATGAACTATCTTGATCAATTTGTTCCTGCCAAATTTCTTTCAGGTCTTCCTTGCTAGTACTTGCCCCAAACTGTTCTTCGTTAGGAATCAAACTTTTTAGAGATTTTCGTATTTCTTCACAAAAATTTTTCGTCTCTCCATAGTGATCTTGAAGGAAGTATTCATCATTGCTGGCGTTGAAACTTAGAATCAGTGCATGATTTTCCGAAAACTCAGTCCAGTTCGATTCTAGAAGTTCTAGCTTATTCTTGATATACACAGGCGTTTTACGTATCTTGCTATCTTTCTTGAAATTAGTCCAAAGTTGTTGTATAGTAGACATGATAATATTCTGCTTCTCAATTAAACTTTCCATCTTGAAAACTTGATAATTTCCTGTCTTGATAGTGTCTTGATTTGAATGAGTTCTTACGTTTGTCGATTTCTTGCTCAAATATTCTTCTTGAAAATAAGAAACAAAATATATAGGTACCTACTTGATATTATGCTTGAATGCTTGTTGTATTGATTTTTTCACTCGTCAGTGAAAAAATATTCAGCCTTCGTCTTGACGAAGGAAAATTCTTGCTGATAATAATAATGGTTTTGAATCGCTTGTTCTTGTTCTTCAGTATTTCCTCAGACTCCGCGTGATCTTATGCGCCTTCTCAACTCGGTCGGTGAGACCCGCTTGTGGGAGGCCGTCGAGCCGATTCGCAACCACACGAAACCACGAAAAAACACTGAAATCCGGCTCGAAGGACCACTAATGTACGAGCCCTTGTCAACTCAGTACATTGAATTGCTATTTCTTGATATTGAAGACAGGAAAACACTTGATAAACTTGACGAAAATATTTATTATTAAACTTGAACGTAACTGTGTGCACACTGCTTGAGACAAACGCGAACTAACTTGGCATGATTATGAAATATATTTAAACGGTAAAATATTGACCTAAACAATTACTTGCGGTTAAAAATGCTTTGCTAGCAAAATGTACGATTTGATCGTACACGATGATTTTGTTAAAGCTATTTCATAGACAGTAAACACTGCAGTATCTCCTTTCTAAATTTTGAAATGTGATTATGAAATGTATCGACTTACTGGCAAAGAGAATTGTACGTGCTCGAAAGACGTTAAATGGCATTATGACTGCGGAGGTTTGACTGAGCAAATGGAGTACGTAACAAGGCAGTTATGGGATGACGCGGGGGCCTAACTGGGTTGCGAAGATTGAAAAGACTCAGGAGTTGGGGGCAGTCTAATTTATTCCAAACAACTTTGTATAGAAACACAAGGTCAAGGAGTTTTCGTCATCTATTTTGAAATTATTCAGTCGATCAGAGTTTATAAGCAAAGTCCGAGGCTTACCACAAACAAATGCCAGACACCTCGTAAAGTGCTTTTGTATTCTTTCAATACGTAACTCGTGGGTATCATACTGCGGAGACCACACAAGACTTCCATACTCAAGAATACTACGAACGTAACAATTAAACAAAACTATCTTGGTCGAAGGATTCCGAAAAACCTTTCCATTCCACATTATGAACTTTAACATTCTAGAATTGTTTTTTATTTGCGTGATAATATAAGGTAATAGCATTTGTAAACATTCAATAACATGTTATTCCGATCGCACCACTCGACCACATAATCAATATCTAAAGACATGCGGAATCCTGAGTGCTTCTGATTACTTTAAGAAGTTTGAGATCGTCCGCAAAGACATAAACCTCACTATGATGAATTACATCCTGTAAATCGTTGACGTAGATGTTAAAAAGTAAAGGGCCAAGGTGTGATCCCTGGGGAACACCAGATAAAGCGGAATAGTGGTCGGACCGAAACCCTTTCATTACTACGTACTGAGACCTTTTGCTTAAGTATGATTTAAACCAGGACAACATAGCACCACTGAATCCACACAGCTAAAGCTTGTTACATAACATTTTATGAGACACACGGTCGTATGCCTTTGAGAAATCAGTGTAAATGGCGTCTAACTGATCTCTGTTATCCATATCATCAATTGCGCTATTGATGAATGTTATCAAGTTAGTGGTAATGGATCTGGCACTCATGAAACCGTGCTGGAAAGTGGTAAGCTTTTGCTTCATGTGATACTTCATATGAGGACATATCATGGCCTCGAAGACCTTAGCGAATGTTGAAAGTATTGAAATCGGCCGATAGTTTGTTACTTCAGCGCGATCACATTTTTTGTGAATGGGAGATAATAAACTATTTAGCTGTTTTCCACTTCATTGGAAAAGTCTAGTACTTTTCCAATGAAGTGGAAAACAGCTAATGCTCAAAGATGTGTTATAAATAAGCTGAAGCGGAAAACTTATCGATGGTGCACAGTTAACTAAAAATAGGGGGAATAAAATTTATAACATTTGTTGACGAGAGCGCTACAATGGCTGCTTATTACATTAAGAGCTATCGTTTGGACTTTATGTAATTAATATCTTTGCAACAATTTGTTTTTTTCTCTTAGCCTCTTAAATAATTGTTTACTGAACCAGTGAGGGTATTTACGATTACAGCGTCTTAATTTAGGTACATAGTCATCGATTATAGTAAACAGTCTGTCATGAAAAAATTCAACCATTTCCTCCAATTCCAATGTGACTAGTGCTGAGTTTATGTTTAGGATTATCCTTGTTGAACTTCCACACACTGGACCAACAGACTATCTCTCAACCTAGGCGTCGCTTACTTTACAATAATGGATCTGGGTCTATCATCACTTTTGTTTTTGGTTTTGTTAATACGAGTGTAGTTATGATTATCAGAATCCAGCAACTCGCACTTAACTGACTTGGACAGCTCCTTGATGATCAAGGGTAGATTTTCTTTATTGTGCTCTGGGACGCACTGTATTTCCACATTTCAAGAACGGATGTTCTGTTCTAAATTCTGTAACCTTTAATTCATACTCCGGACGGACTCGTTCAATAGTGTGTTGTCCTTTTGTAATTCTTCGATAGTTTTAGAATTGACATCGTTAACCTTTTTCATGCTATCATACTCGTTGCTTATAAAAGTTACTGATGACGTTTATTTCATTTTTTATTGCCTTAACTTCGGACTGAATCAGTTGTTTTAGACTGTCCTTCATTTCTTTCATTAGAGAAGACCTAAGACTATTGGTTTCTTCCCTGATTATTTCCCTAATATCTTTCTTAGTTAAGACACCTTTGCAATGCTCCCACGTAACATGTTGTCATTGTTATCATCATTAAAGGAATTGTCGTAAGGGCGAATCGGTGAGCTAATATCATAATAATTTATCTACTGCTCAGTTAACTTTCTGAAGCCATCTTCTGATAAATTAATACATTGTATATCATAACTTTTGCCGCACTCAACGCATTTCATGTAGGCGACCGTCAATATGGTTTCACCGCAACCGTTGCACTTCGTTGGCATAGTGTATGGGTACCGCGCTTGTACGAAGTCAATATAAAATAAGCAAAATAAGCAACAAGCAATTATTATATTTCAATATTCAACCTTAAAGCAACAGCACAAGCTATATACTACACCACGTTGTTTCTTTCCGTAACGTTCGTAGCCGTATAACGTGACTCGTAGATCCGTAGTAGTTGGTCGTAGCAGTTATAATGTTGTAAGTAGATACAGATTGTTGTTTTCGATACGCAGCACAACTGCTGCCCGTAGCCCAACGGATAAGCACTTGCCACTCACCCCACAGGTCCCGAGATCCAATCCAGCACACACGCCTCCAACACAAGTTCATTTTTTCTTTGATAGGGTTTCGCAACGTGATCTGGCAGTCTTGGCTTCAACGAGGGCGAAGCCCAGGGCTTCCAAACAAAAGTATAATATTTTAAATATTAGCTGTGACACGTCCTCGTTAGCTCGTTACAAAATGTGATTGGGGAAAAAAAAGTTTATAAAATAAATAGGTAATAAATTATAACAAATGCGTGAAAACATATTCAGTAAATAAACAATACACTAAACTATGTTGATATATACCTTACTTTTCCAGTCAGACAGGCGCTAAAATTCGAGTAGAAAGTCTGCTGTGGCCTACCTCTCTTAAAAACACCCATTACGATACACATTGATATAACTCATTGTCAGTGCTACATTTAACATTTATTGGATCGAGGACTATATTATTAAATTCAATAACTTCCATTATTTTCAGCGGCAATAAAGACAATTCCTTATTTTTTATAAAATCAACCCCCTGCTTGAATTCTTCGGTAGTATAGAGAAAATTCAACTCAAAACATAAATAAAAAAATGATAATAATTAAAATACCCAATTTCTTAACGCTCCAAGTACTTTTTCCAGCTATATCTAGTAAAGAAACAAAATCATAATGAATTAGATTGAGCGTGTATAATAAGAAAACATAGATGGTAAACTAAATCTAATTACTCGCTAAATCCAGCAAGGTTCTTAAGTCTTATTAATGTTTACCAGGTTTATCGTAGAAAAAATAATTGATCTCGTAAAATAGTCATCCAGTTTAATGAATACTTAAGCGGTAACGCTTAATGGATTTCAACAAGCCCGAAAAGTCGTGCGCTTAACGTGAAAACGAATATCGAGTTGAGTTGAGCTACAAAACTGTGGAACATTTGAATTAACCTATTTTTTGTAAGTTGTCTCCTTTGGTATATTCTGTAAAATATTTCGTCACATTTTGGTTTTTATTTACATCGGTACTTTTACTGATCAAACGTTGTTTCAAATCCATTCCATTACTAATTGGTTGCGAATCAAAGTATTACTTTGAGTTAGATATTTATACCTACATGAAAATATACATTTTGTAATGTGAAGTATGACATCATGTCTATATGTGTGTGTATACTGGCACGACAATCTTGAACAATCTTGGCACGACTTTTAGCAAAATCACCGATTTAAAAATAAAATAATAATAAATTCAATTATCTATTACAATAAATCGTTATTATAGACTTTTTAACGCTGTATTTTCAATGAAAAGGAGTGCCAAGATTTTTTACCAAATATGACAAGTTAGGATGAATGTCAATGCAGTGTTTAATTATTATTTTTATTTTACTCGGCTTTTATTTGTATCAATTACAACATGTAAAAACTGTTTATATTTAATAATATTAGTAAAAATGTCTATTCTAGACGTTCAACTTGATCCAAATATGATTTGGCCGATGTCCTTTATGGAAATTAAATAATGGTTTAAAAAATAGTACTCGGTAACTAATTTTTGTGTTCATCTCACAAATAAATTCTAGTAACGGATTAAGAGAGAGTGAGGGACTCCACAAAATACCATCAGAACGAAAGCCGCATCAGCGTTTTACAGGGCCGGCGAAGGAGACCAGCTGCCGTGGAGACCTTGGCTACTCAAACGACAGCATTGGCACCAGGAAATATTCGTGAGAGTACAGTGAGAGGTAGGTTGCCGTCAGGAATGAGCACGAGGTCACCAACAGCTAAAGGGGGACCTTTCTCGCTGGAGCCGCGTCGCGGGACTAGAGTGACAAGGTATTACCGTACCCAATGTTGCCAAAATAAATCGGATAGTCGCACCGCCTTTCGTCATAAACGCTCACCCGTAGAGGTCTTGCAGCACGGACGATACATAATTATTGGCAATTGAGGACGTACCTATCAAAAAGTGGAACGGAGTAAGCGCTTCCGGTTCTTCGGGTTGCGCGGAGACAAGGTTTAATGGTCTGGAGTTGATTAGAGCCTCGGCCTCTGCCAAAAGTGTGGATTAAACAGGTTCTTTGGGGGCTCTCTCCTGTAACGTCACCTTTAGTGCGGATTTTACAGAGAGCCGCTTCCACGCTCCACCCATGAACGGTGCCGAAGAGGGTATAAAGCGCCATTAGATGTTGAGCTTTATGGCACTTCGACCTCTGGTCTATAGGTCCTCTGGTCGGAGGAACTAGGTGGCTCCGACGAAGACAGTCCCGTTATCTGACCATATATGACTTGGAATTCCATGCCGAGACACAAATCGGCGCAACGCCATCAAAGCCGCATCCGTAGATAAATTGTGGACTATTTCCAAATGTACAGCACGAGTTGTTAGGCAGGTGAACAAGGCGACGTAGCGTTCCTCGTGCCGTCTTCCAACGGTCACCTAGACAGGACCGAAATAATCCAAACCGACGAATGTAAAAGGGCGGCGGTGGTGGCCTACACGAGGTTCTGGATGATTTCCCAGCAGAGGATTCATAGGCTGAGCTCGTCGAATTTTGCATAGCTGACAGTGATACGCAATGGATCTCACGGCGTTTCTAAGGCTGAGGATACAAAACTGCTGAGGGAGCTCATTCACGATTGTTTAGTTACTGGCGTGAGCGAAGCGTCGGTGAAAAGGTTGGATTAGAAGTTTCACGGCGTAATGACTGGCGTTCAGAAAATAGGGTCATTGAAAACGTCCACAGTATGTGCGTTAATAAAAAATATACAAATGTAAAAAAGTTTGTTTGGTGTATTGGATGTGTTGTTCGAAAACTTGGTAAAGATAAGGATTCACTAATTATTACAAAGAAATATAAAAATCAGATTGTTTTGCACAAAGGAAACATTATTAACGATAAATCTAAGGATCAACATTGGGATTTCGATGACTTTCAAGGCTGGACTGGAAGGTTCAGCAGAAGCATCGAACTCCTCTACCGATTGGTAGAGGAGTTCGAAAGTCTACTTGACCGTGGTAGAGGTGCGCCAAAATGTAATGCTGCCAAATCTTCCGGGAACGATTATTCCTGAGCGCGAAATAAGATTTGAGTTTGTGCAATGCGTTAATCTTGTGCGGATAACTGGGAAAGCTGGGAGGTAGATGAAGAGTTTTGAAGAGGAGTGTGAGAAGTAGAAGCGCTTACAATAGCTGCACCTCCCAAACGCTTCAAAATTTTAACAGCGCTGTACGCGCGGGAATTAGCGCCAACCAAATGAAGCCATTGGCTAAAGCGGGATGCGCCCGTGGAAACAGACTTAAAAATAAGAGAACATGAGGATAAACTACTTACATCAATGAGATAGAACATAAACTTTCTTTAGGGCTTGGTTTCAGCTCGGTAGTATCAATATCGTATAACAAGAAACTTCAATTGGCCAGTCGCTGCACGGGCACCTTATGAATTCTGGGCCTCTGAGCCAACGACTGTCAACGAGGGTGGACTCCAAATTGATACGGGTAGTCTCGTCAGCCATTCACTTGGCTGGCAGGAACGAAAAGAAAATTAAAATTTTCTGAAAAAATTTCGAATGCCGAAATGCGAATGTAAGAAATAGATGGTAGTAAAAGGGAGTAGGAAGAAAGGAAAAAACTCAAAGTAAAGAAAATAGTTAAAACAAATATGTTTAACATAGATACAAACCGAAATGCAAACTTATAGCGAGGATGACAGCAAAGAAGACCAGCAAACCAATGACAAACAAAAGTCAATATAAAATTCTCTTATAAAATATCTAGGTAAATAGGTAGGTAGGTCACGGCTCAATCTCCCTATTCCATCCACTGTGAAGGCCTGTGCCCCAGCAGAACATTAATAGGCTGATGATGATGAATCATTAAAAAAATATCGCATTATATTCCACAGAGCACCTATGAATACCGACAATTCATTAGCTGCGACTGATTTTTTTATTGGTTCTGATTTTGTTTTTTTATTTAAGCTAGTTAGTTTCTCCGTTTTTTCAAGTAAATTCATTTACATAATTGTCATGCTATTTTATTAGCACATAAAAATATTTGGATTAAGATAGAAGTAAATTGGCATATTTCACAAGTGTTTATTAACAAAAATGTTTTTGTGAAATGCCAATTTACAGACACATCTTGTGCTGAAATACATATAAACAGGCAGCTGGCTTACCTCACTCACTTCTTTTGACACAGACATTCATAATAACAATTATTAAACAGACATCTTTGGAATTCGCTCGCCTACCTTCAAATATACACAAATAATGAATACGTAAAAAGTAATATGCCCAGAATCGGGCCACTTGACCTAAAACTGAATTTCGCATCAAGGGCGGAGGCGCCCTCCTGTTGAGACTATTTACAAAAAAGACGTTCCAATTGCAACGATTTATTTTAGCCAAAAATGTTTGTCGTGAAGGCAGGCAATAAGCCATCAATATAAAAGGGACCACAATAGGACAATATAGATTTTCAAATAAGGATTTATGTAATGATATTCAAATAACTAGTGATGCCTTGCAGTTTCTCCCGCATTAATTCGAGGAAACAGCTTATACAGGGTCACCCTAAAAAGCTATATGTTGTCGCGGTCTTTTTATATAACTTTAAAGTGGAACAATTCCAGCATTCATAATTTTGTGTAACTTTTACCGTTTAGGTACACAGCACACGCAACAAAGTCCACAAATGGAATATTTTTTCCCGTTTTTGCAACATTGTTAATTGATGCTCCGCTCCTATCGATTGTAGCGTTATGTTAAAAAGCCTATATAACCTTTCTAAATATATGCACTATCCAACACAAAAATAATTATTCAAATTGGACCAATAGCTCCTGAGATTAGCTCGTTCAACCTAACAAAGAAACAAACTCTTCAGCTTTATAATATAAGTATAGATATAAAGTTACTATGAATAGCGTAGCGAAATTCTAATGTCCATTGTTCATGCTACGAATAGCCTTTTTGGGTGATAGAACAAGCCAGTTAATAATGTACCTAAGATGCGAATTCACCTACAACACAAGCACACTTAGTCATTGTACTTTTATAGTGTAATAAAAATATAATTCACGAAGCATAAAAGCGGATTATTTATTACCTGATGTTAAGTAGATAAAGTCTGACTCAAGAAGTAAAAAACATTGCCCGCCTTGATCGTTTTAGTGTTCACAGGATAACGTTGTTTTAACAATTTCATTCCATTTGCTTTTCGCAACATGACAAAGCTTTTTATGTTCCTAGATGGGCTTTAATTGGCATCTATGCTTTTATTTCAATTAGTTTCAGATTGCCAGTATCTGAAAGTAGCAAAAGCTAATTAATTCATTGTCGTTAAGATAGAAATAAGCCCTTTTGGCATACTTGTCGAGGCTTAACCTCGAACGGAAAAAGAGGTGTGAACTTGAAGATGTCTGGGTCGAAATATTATTATAATTGTCTGAGGTTTTTTAAAAATTTCCAAATAAATTTTATAATGTTTTTTTTACGTCTTATCGGTCCGGAAATATTTTTCTTAATAAGTGATTTGATATATTCGTCGTGATAATTGGTCAAATTGGTGAATACATTTAAGAATCAGAATATTTGTAGATATATAATAACAATAGATATATCTATCGCTATATAAGAGGGTAAAATTCAGAAGCAGAAATTGAAAACCTGAACGATTCTTCGGAACACTACCCATGATAAAAGCGATAAAAAATACCATGTGACGTCGCATCTCTACGGAAAGTCAAAGGATCAAGCCAAATGGAAAAGTCATCGACGATTCATTCAAGCCGCTCCGCGCTAGATACGATTTGGAGGAGCCTAAAGGATAGGTACGTTTCAATATAGATTTCACAATAGTGTTCAATAAAGAACGGTTGCCATCGGAATTATGGCAAATATTTAAAAGTGACAAAGCTTATTGTGAAACTTCAATCATCTCTTATACGTTTACGGATAAAATGTTAATAAAACAAAACTTCTGTCCCGACACGGACCGCTTCCCAATACCGAGAATTGGTGATTATACATCTGTGTACGTGTCCGAGCCGAATCCTTTGTATTTTTTACCAGTAAATTCTGTTGCGCACAATCCATTACATAAGTACTTTTTCAATCAATACCCGCTACTTCTAATTGCGAATGAGTAAATAAAATTACTTCCGAATATATTTTTATTAAATGTTCATCGATTTTTTAGGAATTGTACCTGTTTTATTTCGTCGCCTAAACAACAATTAGCATAATACGCACCCGATTACGACAATCCTTATCTAATTGCGAAACGGCGCTATCAAAGATCTGGGGGATTGACCACATCCGCCCGACGTCCAGTGTTAATCGGTACGTAATTCCATGATCCCGGGGTCTCGTTCAGCTTGCCACTGCCTAATTGATGTTTGGCCTCGCGTGGGCTACCGACAGCACCACCTTAATACATCTGCTTTTTTGCATTTTTATCAAGAATTAAAAAAGGTAATTTCCGCTTACGACAGATTTTATGTTTTAGGTAGGTAAATAATATTCAATTGTCAAAAGTATGCTTTTTTATTTGTTTGTGACCATTTTATTTCAACTTTAATCATGCCGAAACATCTGAATGGATTTGAATTCCAAAGTTATTGCGACTGAAATAAAATCAAACAGTTTGTAATTAAACGGTAAATAATTAATAAAAAAGAAAATCGTACATACACTAATGACCTCTGAAAAGAGGCCACAACAGGAAAAAACGTTTGTGTGTGTTTTGATAAAAAAAGTTGGTTGTCAATCGTGGTAGGCCATGACGAGTCCCTCTCCCCTAATGGGCATACACTCAATTAGGTTTTATAGCCGCGGCGCCGTTCAATTTAACGCCTAACAGCGGCCGCTCTCCAACAGGTACCTATTTATTTTTATTGACTTCCAAAAAAAAGACAAAACAAACTTTATTCCTTTCTCCCTTATGAACGAAAGAGTTCGCCTTTTTTTAAAGGTCTTCGGCCTTTACGTTTTGGGTAAGGTCAAGCCTGCAGGAGGTAAGTGACCTTTCTCACTTCTCAATTTGTGCGAATAAATTGCTAAAAGCTCACAGTGTACCTATAAAGGGTCTCAAAAGGATTGCCTACATTCAAAATTCAAAGTGACTTGGGCCTGATTGTACCTTATTTGAAATAGGTATCCGTTCTGTGCAGACGAATGCCTGAAACAATAGTTTGAAATAGATTTAACCTTTTATTGTACTTGTCACTTTATCTTAATTCAATACATCAGATATGGTTACAGCCATGTATTAATAATAGCCACAGTGTTTATTTTTAAAGTTACTATTCAAATTCAAATTAACCTGTTTAATGCGTGTGTGAAGTAATTCTTAATTTCTAGCCTGAAAAGATGATAATAAATTCTTCAAAAACTTGAATTATTGACGAAAAATATTATTGACTTCTATTAAATATTTTAGTGGATTGGTCTGGAAAAGTAAGCACTTTCTCCGCGAATGGGCGTTTTGAGTAAGATTTTTAAAGATAATTCCTCAGTTATACAGCGAAAATCTTTTTATAAATAATTACAACTTCACTTCAATATTATAATATTGAAGTCTACCAATCGCTTTATAACAAACCTAGTGAAGCTAATTAATAATGAATCATTATGTGAACGCTTAAATAGCATGTTCGACGAATTTCATCAATTTACTTGTAATAAAACTAGCATTTAATTTTCATGACGAAAATTATTATTTTTCATTTAATGTTACAATTTGGTATTCGATTTGCTATTTTGCAAGTTGAAAAATATTCACAATGGTCGGTTATCGGGCGTGAGATACAATAGTACTAACATTACTAATTCCTTCTAGATTTGACAGAAGTAGGTGAGGCACTAAAACAATTTTAAAGACCCTATCTGGCAGTCAGTGGAGTCTACGAAGGTAGACTTGACTTGTAGCTGACTGCGGATTCCAATCTCTTATAGAGAGGGTTGGCAACAATAGTGTTTCTGGACTATTAGATCTCCATATTAATCTAAAGTTAACTAGAAGTCGGCTATGTTATCGTCGATAGTAGACTATACTCACTTTTAGGTGGATATAAGTAATTTGCAAGGATTTCAATAAGGATCGGACTCACAAACGAAGAGCTCCTCAAAATTTAAATACAGGATTTAACAGCAAATCGAGCTAGTCGGGTCAAGGAAATCCTGTTTCATGGGGGCAGAAGAGTTTTTTACCTTTATTTTATTTGCGAATGCGAAAATTTCAACTGTTTTTTAAGGGACCCCGAGACGATCAAACGGTTTGATTCAAACACGTAAATTTTGGTTTGACTCAAACCATTTTCAAACCATTTACAAAGCTACTAAGATTATCATTAATGTAATAAAAACCAGGATATCACAATCACAAGTCTAATTACATCGGCATACCTACCGAAACTGCGTAGTGCCTTTACAACCATTCATCAAACAGGTACGTTTGAATCGTCTCGGGGACACTTTACAGTTCATGTTTAACAGGCCGATTACCCGATTAGGCGATTACAGATGCACAACGAAGGCTCATTAATAGAGTTCAAAATCAAAAAATCAAAATCATATCGTTGATTCAGCCTAGGCTGTTACAAAAACTTGTGAATGTCGAAGCTACGCCATCGGTTCGCAAATCTTCGGCGGAAGACCTTGTACTGAGAAGAACCGGCAAGAAATTCAGCAAGGGCTGTTTTTTTCTCCTGTATTGTATACAGAGTCGTCAAATTTAAAAATGACTTCAATATGAGGTAACTCATAAGGTCACTTTCCAGTTTGTCACACTATAATATAGGTACGTAATAAGTAGAATCTTGAAAAATATATAGATTGTAATAGTACTCAAGCATTTTTAGATTTCCTTTATAAAAAAAAACAAACGGTTACTTTTTAAATAACGCTATTGTCGTCATATTGAAGACAGGAAAATTAAAACGTGCTCAGTTGTGTGGTACATCCGTCTCCCGTCCAATTCTCATTTTCTTCGCACGTTTGCACTTGTTCATTTTGGGTTGACTGAAAATGGAAGGCGAATTTTATTATTTTCTTTTTTACACAAACTTGTATAATGTTCTGTTTGTCTTGTTGTTTTTATTCAAGCAAGCAAATAACTGTATATAAATAATGAAAAAAATAACATACTGATCGAAAATATTTTATACATTAATAACATTACAATACTTAGATGACAGCTTTGTGTAAGTCAGTTCTCTTATTTTTTAACCAGGCCTCTAGTTTGATACTCTAACTAAGCGGGTTAGTAAATAGCTTAATTTGTACAAAACATAGGACTTGAGCTGTACAGATTAACTTGAGCTTTAGTCAAGTCACCGTAGACAAGAAAATCGCGTTTTAATAAATTGCACTTTGCTGATTTTCTGATATGTTGTTAGGATACTTACCAATAGTGTCAAAACAACTTTGCAGTTTCGTAAGACCTGTGCTAACTGCGCCGTGCCCCAGAAACCTCAAAAATTTTGATCGTTTTATGGCTTCTCGCTTATAACTTTGAAAGGTCCATTCTTATATAAATTACTTTTTACATTTTAAAGTAGACAAAATTTTCTACAATGTTAATGCCTCTATTGATATTTTTGGATAGTTCACATAAGTAGCGTTAATACGAACGCCATCAAGAAGTCACTAAATGTCACATAATCTATAAACGTCACTGCGTTTCGCTTGCATCTTCACCAATCAGGTAGGAGCAGCGGTGTGAGGAAAAGGGAAGGAATAGGATTTTCCAATCCATCGCGCAATAAAGATATATCCACTACTTAGGTTTTAATTATAATTAATATTGCTACTAAGCAGTTTAACTTTCTTATTTAATTTTTATAATTTTTTCTATAAGTGGCGTAAACAGACAAGATATTTTTCTACTTTTTAGTTCATTTATTTAACGAAAGAAGATCGAAAATTTCGTGAATTTTTGGCCACCCCGTAGGTAGCACGGGTCTTTCGAAGCTGCAAAGTTGTTTTTACACTATTAGTAGCTATCCTAACAACATACCAAAAAATCAGCAAAGTGCAATTTATTGCAAACTACGATGTCTTTTATGACTGGCCTACTTTAACCAGAACATCATTCAAAAGGAATGAAGTTTAAAATATGAAATATATTTATCGAGATCATACCTCATAGCGATGCGAATAACTCGCGCCCGCCCTGAATAACGCTTTTATATTTGAAAACCGAAGCAGGATATTAAATTTCATCACTGAAATGTGTTTGTAGCGCCGTATCGTCGGTTTCTCTAATAAAACAATAGACGATTACCTTGACTCGCTTGCCTATTAATCATAAACTGCATTATACTGGATACGCATATTGCGGGGCACGGAAATTTGTTGGAACAGAATATTGCTGCCACAATACATAATGAATAACGGATGTTGCACATACGTTTAGGTATCAAAATGATAACAGTTTAGTTCATGAATGATAAACGTTTTAAAATGTAAAGAAAATTTAACTAGAAAAAATTCTAAAGAAAATTTTACTATTCCGCGTGGATTTTTTTCTACTAAAAAATGTGGATTTTTACTGTGTGCGTTGAGTAATTTAAACATCTAGCAGTTAAATGCTTAAAATAAAATTACAATAAAATAATTTTAAACTTCCAAAGATTTTTTAAGATAGAGCAGTGTATAATGTGTGCTTAAATCAAATCAATTGCTGCTAGTAAATTAGTAAAAATTGAGATAAAATTATCGGTCTGATATTTCTAAGAATGCGAAAATATACTTTACGTAAAGATAGATAGATAGATATTTTATTGAAGGGTTGTAAACAAGTATAATTTCCAAAAAAACCTGTAATTTGCGTCATTACCTACCCTGACTCCATACTTTACTCTTTGGAGCACTGAAACATTACTCGCCGACAGAAGCATTATTTCACTGTGATATTTTTGTAAAGTGGAGGTTTCTTCCCCAAACGAGCGCTTGAGCCGAGCAGAAAATAGGCTATTAGCCGCTAACTTCTCTTGAATAAAAATTTTCACGCAAAAAAATATTAACAAACAGTTTTGTTCTGACCTTCAATGTCTGCACATTATATGCTTACTAGAGGCCTGCTCTCGCTTCGCTTCGGTGTAGAGCTGAAGTGTAGACTACAGTTTTTGTTCTCAGGCTTGAATTATACACACAATGACATTCATCTATGATTCTTCTTATACCTGCATGCAAAGTCTCAGCCCGATCGGTTTAAAATTGACAAAGTTTCATACAAATTTCATTCCCGATTTTATCCCCTTGGGAGTAGAATTGATCAAAATCATTTCTTAGCGGATGCCTACGTCATAACATCTACCTGCATGCCAAATTTCAGCCCGATCCGTCCAGTGGTTTGGGCTGTGCATTGATAGATCACTATGTCAGTCAGTCACCTTTGAGTTTTATATATACAGATTACTAGTAATTGGTAATGAACCTACTGTATGTAAGTGTATAATTTATGTTAATGGGTAATGTTAATAATAAAACAAATGAATTCTAGGCGAAGAAAAGCTCGCTGGCACCTTTAGCAACTCGGGGTATCCGGGGTCGCATACCCGTGCACTCAAAAGTCGATTTGCCGGATAAGCAAATTGAAAAGAATCTTGAAAATCAGCCCTTAATTGGCTAAATCGCGTAGCAAACATACATAAACGACCTCCTCCACGGCTACGTGTGGTTTATACGCCGAGTTTCATGGTGTCGCCGACTCGAGAGGACCCAGGTTCGAATCTCGGTGGGGGCAGATGTTTTGTGTGATGAATACGCGCATTTGTACTCCAGTCATGGACGTTTAATATGTATTTCTATATAAATATACTAATATATGTACTTCCTTACAGTGTTTACATTGGGTGTGTTACAAATATTTATTTATTTATATTAAAAAAAAACATACAGTGGGATTACGAACCTTCTCCTTTTTTTTTAAGTCGGTTGATTCATAAACATGAAATCACTTGAAAGAAAAATGAGATATTTTTAAAAAGGATTTTACCGCTGAGATCCTACAAATACTGATCAAATTAAAAAAAAACCTTTCTTTTTACTAACTGCCTTCAATAAAACTGACTTTTACAGACTTGTTTCTATCCCTTCGAGTTGTACGTTTATATTAGCTATCATTATCGTGGTAACATTGACAAAGTGTAAACATCGCTCGTAACTAAGAGCATTAGTTTCAACTACTAATAACTAGTGAAAACATATTATTTAGTAATATCATCGTGTAAAGCATCCTCCTCGGAACCAATGTTATTGTTATCAATCTTTTACTCAGGCCATAGACCTCATAGAAGCAGTTAATTTGGAATTGTAGGTCTAATAATTTTAAAAGTAATCAAGTCCCTTCAATATTCTTGCAATTCATGTGTCATAGTCAAATATCTACATCAAGTTTGATCTTGACAGCTGCCAAAATCAACTGATAGCACATTCACAGATATTGACAGCTTGGCCATTTAAAAAAAAATTTCCTCGGAAGAGAAAGAAATTATAACCTTTTATTTATAACAACCTCAGTATTAGTAAATATGGATTTTACATTCATATGCTTGATTTGCTTTGGCATGCGAATTTCGCGCACTGCTTATTTGGCTATCTTACTGTCGCTTTGCAAATATTTCTCTTTTATTATTTTTGGACATAATGAACTGCTTGGGATGTAAGAAAGCCATTAGCTAGTCTTATCTTCTGAAATGTGTAGCCTGCAAAGGATGTGATCAGTACCCCAGCTTCAATTTCTCAGAATCATATTATAAGTCCAACTTCATCATATCAGCCGTACGAGGCCCACTGCTGGATATAGGCCTCCCCCAAGGATCTCCACAACGATCGGTCCTGCGCTGCCCGCATCCAGCGTTTTCCCGCGACCTTCACCAGATCGTCGGTCCACTTTGTAGCGGGTCTTCCCACTGAGCGTCGTCCGGCACGCGGTCGCCATTCGAGAACCTGGTCCAACTTAAGGGAACTGAATCTTTCGTGGCGCTACGACTCGTGTGCTAATATTACACGCCGTACTAGGAATGACGTCTCTCCTGTAGAATCGCCGTACAGATTAAAAAAAAACAATTTCCGGTTCTCACGCTCCCCACCTCGGCAGACCAACAAATCAACAAGACTTCTGATGAGTCTCTCATTAATGAAATGAAATAAAATGAAAGTTTATTTTGGATAAAACATAGTTTGTTAAAGGTGGTAAATAATATAAAGTTCCATGTGTTTTGCCCTCGGAAGAGCATACAAAATACTAATTATTTAAAAAATCAAATTTAAATTGAGTAATAGTTGTGTAGCAGCACACAATAATAATACAACACAGAAGTTAATCCTTTTATTCAAATGACGAAACACCGTCCCGGAAATAGTGATGTTCAATAAATTATTTGGTTACATAGCTCTGAAAAGAGCTTTCGTGCGAAATATTCGCTTCACTCTTGGCTATGACTATCACAGCATCTCTTCAAGCAGCCGCCGCGGCACGCGGCACGCCGCCTGCGCGCCTTCCATCGAAGAGGCCTGCACACGTCCTCACCGTAGGTGTCGCCCGACGAAATGGACGAGCTCTGTTCGTCGAAATCCGGTATAGGATCGCTCCTCTTCGGACGTGTCGGGTGCGCGCTCCGTCTCTACGGAGCGGTCGTTGGGTCCTTTTCTCTCCATCTCTCCGGCTTCACCACCGCCCTCGGCGCGGTCAAGCCCACCGGGTGAGACCCATGTGAGAGGCCCGGTGAACGACCAGCGAGCAGGCGGTGGACTTATGGTGAATAGGGAGAGCAGGGCTGGTCAGTGTGGTGTTGGTATCGAAAGGGGTGGGGGTTGTGTTGTTTGTTTACTTATAGGCGCTGACTGTGTTTTCTGTGGTGGTTCCGTAGGTTGGTTTTCGGTACCTCCTTTAGAAGCGGTGCGTCGTCCCCTTTTCTTCTTGCGACATGGGCGACATGGGCGGGTGGCGCGTTGGCGGGGACATGAGTGTGGCCGGCGCGTGTTCGCTTACCTCATTTTTTGTAACGTCGCGTTTGAGACGGGGCCTGTCTTGGCCACCGTAGTCGCGGTTTTGTTGCGGGCCTCTTTTCTTAGGGCCGAGCAGGAGCTGTGATTCGTCGGGTGCGGTCCTCCGCAGTTGGTGCAGGTCGCGGGCTCCGACCTTGGGCGCGGGCAGTCGGCGGCGCCGGTGCGGCGCCACAGCGAACACATGCTATGGGGCGATGACATCCCTTAGAGGAATGGCGGAAGCCCCGGCAACGGTGGCATTGCGCAGGGCCTTTCTTACCGCGCCAGGCCTCTATCGTGATCCCTGTCATGAAAAGGAGCTCCTTAAGCTCGTAGATGGCGGGGATAGTATCTTTGGTCTTAGTTAGGGCAGCGAAATAGATACAGCCGGGACGGCCGGCTCGGGCTCGAATACGTTTAATATGTTCACATTGGAAGCCCTTTTCCGCTAGGGCCTCAACAATGTGCGCCGGTTCGGTGTTAAAGGGGAGTCCTCTTACAGCGACCTTTAAACTTCTCTCTTCCGGTAGTGCGTATGAGTACCAACTGAGGCCCTCCAATCCTTCAAGGTCTGTAAGGTATGCCTGTATTTGTCGATACTCATTGGCGTCTTCTGGTGTGAAACGCAGTCCCACTCCAAAGGAGCGTGCGTTTGGGGCTCTTCCCAGTTATTCGCGGATGGCCCGGAAATGCGTGGGCCAGTCGGTCAAGTGCTCGACTACCAACGGGGGGTACTTACGTTCCCTCGGGGCGGAGGGAACTGCTCCGTCGGTCGTTGCAGCAGTTCTCGGGCTTGGGCGGGTTGCGTCGGCTTGGGCGGACGGTATGGCTGATGGATGGGCGGCTGTCGTGGTGGCAGGATGGGCCGGGGTTGTAGTGGCGGCCTGTGCATAGGTGGTTGTGGGAGGGTGGGTTGGCAAATTTTTTTTGCTGAGTACCCCCCCAGTTGGCGGCTGAGAGGGACAGGTGAATATCTGTCTCGGCTCTCGATGTGAGTGGGTTGCGGGTGTATCGGAAATATCGGAAGTCACCTGTGATTGCTGAGGAGACTTCATGGTGGTCAGTGGCAGATCTTGTGACTCCGGTCGGTCGCCGATGCTGAGCGAGCGGTGCAGGTACGGGTCGCGCAGGTGGTGTGCTCGCTTGTCGGCGACTTCTGGAGTTGGTGTCGCTCTAGCGCGTTTCTTAGTTTGCGGAGTCGGAGCTGGGTCGCATGGAGTGAGCTCGGTGGGCGTCAGTCCTGATGGTGGTAGCTCAATAGGTGAGCCACTAAGCGCGCGTAGCGCTTCAAGCGCGCGTAGCGCTTCAAGCGCCGCGTCGTCCGCCGGGCATAGAAATGGGAGCTTCCCCGATTCCCGCTCCAGTAACCGGACGTATGCGGTCAGCCAGCGACACAGCATGTCTGACATTATGCCGGACCCGACCAACCGAGACACCATCAGCGCATCAAATGCATATTTGGCGCGTGGTGATGCCGCCTCGGTCAGTTTCTTGGCTGTATCGCTGACCGCGCTTCCGATTATTGGAGCGCGGCTAGTTGCGGGTGTCCGTAAATTGATTTCAGGTGTGGTAAGGGGGCAGGGGTGTAACGAACGGCTCGTCGGTCATCGGCGGCGCGTTCGTACCCGTCGTCCAAGACGACGGGTGGTGGTCGATGAGAAGGGTGTTTTTGATGTCTTTCGCTGCGGCATCGGTGATGGCGGTTTGTCCGTCATTTCGCGAGATTAATCGCGATCGCAACGCAGCGCATGTGGGCTAGAAACCGGGCGACCCTAAGCAGTGCGCGCGGCCGCGCTGCCCTGCAGCTTTAGTGGTAAGAGTTCCCCGCCGGCCGAGGGGCCAGGTCAGGTACTTTTTCTTATATCAGTATAAGAACGAAGACACTGATTATAGGATAATATGGGTCCGTGCGCATACAAAGTTCATGTGCGGAAATGGACGAGTGCCGTCGCGGACGGCGGTTTTGTTGAGCGACGCGCACGCATCCCCGCGCGCCGCATTCCTCGCACCGGATGGGTAGGTACCTACCCAAAATATTGCCAATTAATTTATGTAAAATTTTGTATATACATATACGATGCTTTCTCGGATAAAGGACATTGCTTAACTGACCATCGAGAGTTTAATTTACTGAAACCTACATTCGCTAAAGTGGTGACCCCTGTCAAGAACACAAGAAAAAATGGAAAACGAAGAACCAGAAACACAATTACAATTCCTGGCAGACGCAATAAGGACACCAAAGCTATAAATCGCAGACCTCCGAGCATCCCGAAAACACTACTCGTACAGCCGATACAAGACGATGCACAACGCCCTGCAGTTTCATCAACCACGAAACGCCGCAAAACTAGATAAAACGTTGGCAGAGGCAGAACCCAACGGCATCGGAATTCATTCATTCGGACAAAAGCTCAAGATTATCGTTTTTGGTCGACACTGGCGCTAATATCTCCGTCCTGCCGAAGCGAGAAGGAACCGCAGCAAAGCCCACTATCCTTCATTTTGTATGCCGCCAATAGCACGATTATACCTACCTACGGCGAAACCTTAATATTGGACCTCAATCTACGCAGGCCATACAAATGGCGTTTCATCGTGGCGGATGTCAGCAAACCCATAATCGGCGCAGATTTCCTAAAACACCACAATCTGCTAGTTGATCTGAAGAACCGAAGACTCATAGACAACACGACAAAGCTCGGTACCAACGCTATAGGATATATATAACGCTAATAGGACGCTACACCGACATGCCTACAGTTCGCAGTATCAACATCCAGCAATCTTACCATGGAATACTGGCAGAATATCCCGGCATCACCCACCTTACTTCGATGAAACTCAACCCCAAGCTCAGAGTGGAACATTTCATAGAAACAACAGGCCCGCCGATCCACTGCCGCGCCCGACCCATACCACCACACCGCTACGATCAAGTCAAAACGGAGTTCGAAAACATGATCAGCCAAGGCCTATGCAGACCAAGCAAAAGCCCTTGACCACCACGTTCACATGTAACACCTTATCTAAATACTGCAAATATGATGAAAATGGAATTGCGCAGGAGGCTTCATCTCGCCATACTTCTGTTTGGCATAGTAAATACAAATGGTCCGTGTTATCTGTACAAAAAGTTGATATGGGCGGGGGATCATAGCAGGTATCCAAGGAGAAGGATTACTAACGTTTTTGTAACCACAAAACATCGGACTATGGCCTTCCGTGGTTCTTTTAGGTTCGCTGCTTCCAAGTGCTGGAACGATCTTCCACCTCCTATACGTGACCTGCAAACAGTGCACACATTTAGACGTCATCTTAAAAAACATTATATGAACCTACAATTAACAGGAAATAATTAAACTTACTTTCGGGATGTTCACAAAAAACAATTTTTGTCGGTGAAGACGCTCCGGCAACTTGCGAACGGATTTTCGGGCCACGGAATCTGAATTTCGTTCGCTAAACAATGCCGATCGTAGAGTGACTTTCTCGGCCCGGTTCATAATGAACAATGCTTTTTTTGTAATGCTGGCTACGTTTTAAAATGGTCCGATGACGTGATTTCATTACATGTAGTCTTTGTCTCCATTTTGTTTAATTTTTTCCCTAAAATGGATAACACAAGTAATTATTTTTTTCCACCTCTTCTTATTGTATGTCCGAAAGCAAAGAGCTAAGCCTACACAGCCTCTTAGATTAAGTTTTTTGTTTTAATATTGTTACATGTCGGGATGGGGTTCGAAATTATATGCCAGTTCACGCTTGACAGTTCTTTATTCACCACACAGTTCACACAATTAACACACAATGTTAATTACAAAACACTCACTAAACACTGTATTTCACTATACAAGTCTCTAAACAATCTCACTTGAACACTTTTGTTGCACTTAGATCGCCTTTGGATTCGCTCCGAAATCGCTGTTGAAACTCAACTGTCTCTGCGCGGCGCTAATCGCGCTTATATACGCCGATCAACGCATTCTAGAAAGTACCTGTTAAATTGAGAATTACCTAGCACCCGCTATTATGAAATACCTACTTATAGCTACGCAGGTAACACGCATATCTTGTAAACAAGTGCAGATGTCGTTTCACTTTCTCCCTTACGCCGCACTGTATAAGGCTCATTTCAGAATGAGCCGCATTACTCGACCTCTATCGCGACCCCCGGTGATCTGGCAAATTCGATCTCTGGCACTTTCGCGGTTACGTTTCGAGAGCGTTTGTGACCCTGCCCCCCTCTTAGACATGCTCGTCCCGAGCATCATTGCTGCCATGGTAAGGTGCCAGGCGATCGATGTGGGTTCAATTCAATTCAATTTATTGCAGTCATGTGGTTACATGGATGGTTACAAGTTACAAAATGCATAAAGTACCTAACATGAACCCTGTCAGGGTATCGCAATATAGATAAAAATTACAAAAGAGAATTTAACAAATAAACAATTATCTATATATGAAGAACCTAATATTTATTAAACAACTTTTTTTTTTCTCAAAGCATGCATAAATGTCATCTGATTTCATTAATTTTATAACTTACTCAATTGATCTTATTTACAGTACTAGTTTAATTTTGTAATTATTATTATGGAAATTCTTTTATAAAATTAAATTTGTCAATAATTAAAAT
Organism: Chilo suppressalis; assembly: GCA_902850365.2. Lineage (NCBI taxonomy): Eukaryota > Metazoa > Arthropoda > Insecta > Lepidoptera > Crambidae > Chilo > Chilo suppressalis. Next base: position 16,325,084 of record OU963900.1, read on the forward strand.
TAATAAATATGTCAATAAAAATAAAATAATATGTCAATAAACATAATTATATAATCTAGGTTTGTATTATAAAGATCGCCTCATTAATATTATTTTGTTGCAAAGTATTCATCTATGGTGTAAAAGCATTTATCTAATAAATATATTTTCAATTTTATCCTAAATTGGTTAAAATGTTTTTCGTTTTTTATGTGAGCGGGTAATTTATTATAAATTTTTATACACATATAATATGGACTGCTACTAAGTTTTCTCAATCGAGATGGTGGTAAATATAATCGATTTTTGTGCCGTGTATTTATATTAAGTGTTTCGTCAACTTTTTTAAATACGTCTAAATTTTGATGTACGAATAGTGATACGTCTAGGATATATATGGATGGTAAAGTCAGGACTTTGTATTTTATAAAATATGGTCTGCAGCTTTCCGTATTGTCTATGTGGGCTATGATACGTATACATTTCTTTTGCATTATAAAGAGCTCGTTAGCAGTTGTGCCGTTTCCCCATAGCATTATTCCGTACCTTAGCCATGAATACGCATATGCATAATACGCAGATAACGCCGTGTCTGTATTTGTACATTGTTTTAATTGATAAAGAGCATATGTGAACTTAGCAAGCTTACATTGAATGGATTCTACGTGGGACTTCCAATTTAAGTGCGTGTCAATGGTCATACCGAGCAAATTAAACGATTCTACAGTTTCGAGATCTGCGTTTCGATAATTAATTTTTAAATTTAAAGGAGGCTTCCCGTATGATCTAAACTCCATAACTTTAGTTTTTTCGTTATTAATTTCTAAATTATGATTTTGTAACCAAAGCGTTACTAATTCCAGGGTTTCGTTTGTTATTTGACTCATATTACCAACACTATTACTTTTTATTAAAATTGATATATCGTCGGCAAAAAGTACAGGTTGTACGGATTCGCTAATCAAAAATTTAGGTAAGTCGTTTATGTAGGCTAAGAATAGCATGCATCCTAAAACGGTCCCTTGTGGTATAGAGCACGTTAAATCCATGATCTCCGACTGTATTGTTTGGATTTCAGTTGTATCCATATCATGATGCAGGATTTCCACAATTTGTTTCCTACTGTTGAGGTAAGACTGAAACCAAAGGTACGCCGGACCTCGTATACCTGAATTATATAGTTTCTGAAGCAATATACTGTACGACACCCTATCGTATGCCTTTGTCATATCAAGTAACAAACCTATAGAATATGCTTTATCATTGACATGTTGAATGGCCATTTGAATGAATTTAAACACTGTGGTAGTGGTGGATTTAGATTTTCGGAAACCATTTTGGCAATCATCCAATATCTTTTGCTTTTCAAAAAAATTTTTGCATTGCATTGCAGCATTTAGCATTGCTTTTTCATAGACCTTGGAGAATGCGGGTAATAAGGCTATTGGCCTATAATTGTGAAGGTTGGTTTTGTCTCCTTTTTTGTAAAGGGGTTTTACAATTGACATTTTTAATTGGTCAGGAAAGGAGCCAACGGCAAAGCTTTGATTTATCAAAAAACTCAATGGTGACGAAAGTGTTTCTGCGCATTGTTTAATCAATACAGGGGGTATGCCATCCATGCCACAGCTATATTTGTTTTTCATTGATTTTATTATTTTATTAATTTCTTTGCTATCTACTGGACTTAGATAAATAGAATTTATTGTCGAGCAAGCTGTTGGCAATGTATTTAAATTATAAGAAGCATTAGATACGTTTTCGCCTATACTCGTAAAATATTTATTAAATAGATTACATATGGTTTTTGGACATACTATTTTTTTGTCTTTTATTTTTAGGGTTATGTTTTTATGTCTATTATCTTTAGTTTTACCGGTTTTATTATTTACAATTTTCCACATAGTTTTTGTTTTATTTTCTGAATTTGACATTTGTGATATAAACTGTTTCTTTTTTGATATTTGAATACTACGTTTTAGAGTTTTTGAATATAGTTTGTAATATTTTCTTATAACGTTACTATTAGTTTCATTCAAAATTATTCTTAATATTCTTTTATGTTTACAAGATATTTTTATGCTTGGTGTAAGCCATCCTTTCATGAGTTTATTTTTAATAAATATAATTTATTCTGGAATGTGCTCATTTAATAATGAAATTATTATATTAATAAAAGACTCGTAATTTTCATTTACTGTTTTTGTATTTTTTAAGTATATGTCCCAATCTATTTTTACTAATGAATCTTTAAAGTTAGATATATTTTGTTTTGAAAAAAATCTTTTCTTTACTTTCCAATTATTTATAATATTATTTTTATTAAAAGTTTTTAAAGTTATGTTAATAGATCTGTGGTCTGATATTCCGTAATCATTAACATAAAAATTTTTAACTGCGTCTTTTCGGTTTGAAAAGAGCAAGTCGATACAAGAGCTTGTTGTTGTTTTAGTTACGCGAGTTGGTTCATTTATCTGCTGGTAAAAATTATGTGATAACATTAGGTTATTTAAATCTGTTGCATTTTTATTTTTGCTTAATGTGTTAATATTAAAATCTCCACCGATCAAAATGTGCTTAGATGATTCTTTTAAATTTAATTTGCTCAACAATTTTACCATTTGTTCAAAAAATATATGAATGTGGCGATCCGCTCTATATATAATTATGATAAGACAATTCAAATCTGGAATCTCAAGGGCACATAGTTCAATTACGAATTTACAGAAAAATTAACAATGTCCACCCTCTCTATAAACTCTATATTTTCTATAATAAAAATTCCGACTCCGCCACCTTCATGATGTTTCCTGCAAAATAGGGACGCAAGCTTGTATCCCGGTATCAAGATGGATTCACAGAAATATTCATGCCTCCATAACTCTGACAAGCACAGTACATCTATCCTATACTCTAGCAGTAATTGTTCAACCAAATCAACTTTATTTCCAATACTTTGTATATTTTGATAAGTTATGGTAAAAGGGATATCACCGCCATTTTCATTGGGCTTAACGAAATGTTTTAATAGATTTTTCTTTAGCACTTTCTTGGAATTTAAGTTTATTTCCCGATGGTGTCGGCTTTTCTGCACTCTGTTGTTGTGATGTTGTCTGAGCGCAGATCGGCGAACGCATCCTGTCACTCTTCTGTGTGAACTTTTTAGCAACTTGATCTACATCTGCTGTAAATACTTCACCGTTAATAACTAATTTATTATACTTGATAATTGCGTGATTCCGCGCTATTTGTAATTGTTTTTTTAGCTCGTTACGTTCATGCAAAGTTTCTCCCGTTAAGAATTGTGTGATAGCCAATCCGATGCTCTTTAGACGTCTAGAATTATCTAACATAAATTTAGTCATTCGTTTGCTTATGAATTCAATTGCCACTGGTCTTTTTTTTCCATGTTTTCCTATACGTTTCATATCTTCTACATATGGATCTATACTAATATTCATGATCTCATAGATAGCACGGCAGACGCTGTTGTTTAAGTCGATTTTAGATTCGCTGTCATTCTCTGGCAAGCCATATAGTACATTTTTTTTGTTGTTATCTAGATTTCTTAGTTGTTTTTCGATATTGTTAATTTTAATGTCTATACCTTTCAAGTTTTCTGTAAGTTGTTTTTGTTCAACTTTTGTCTGTTCTACGTCATTTTGTAATCCTGTTATTATCTTATTTACTTCTACATATATTGTATTTTTAACTTCCTGTAATATAGCGATTTTCATTTTCTCAAGCTTTTTATCTAGCAATAAACTTATATTTTCTAAAGTTAAATCACTTTTTTGGGGATTTGTTTCATTCAGCTGTGTATGCCCCGATATTTCATCTATTGACATGTCATTTTCATTGAAGGACTGCTCTATTAATGGTTTATTTTTAATTTTATACCTCTGAGTTATATTTAATTCAGAAGGCGACAAAGTAATAGTCTCTGTACGGTCCTGTGTAGTAGCTCTTACTGGCGTGCTATCTTTATTGTTTTTAGGCATTTTACATATACAAACTTGACATCTCCAGGTCTTTTTGTGGTCTGGGGTGCTACGTCGGTAACCTCCTCGTGTGCCCGGTCCATTTCCTGTCCCTGGTCAGTTATGATAGGGGAACGGAAATGGGTCCGGGACGGTGCATCCCGGGCATCTGCGTAATGTCTCCCACTGAGGGTGCTGTTACGGAGGTGTCGAATAACCGACAATCTCGTAACCCCGTACGTAGTGCGGGGCCGAGGGCCGCCGTCTGCAAAGGATGTTTCCTTTGGAGGCGGGGGCTGCGAGGAAGACAACCTCTTTAAAAAATTACCCCGTGGTGGCCTCGGCTGGCGTCCTGGGTATCCCGGGTAGCGGCAGCCGAGTTAAGCTCGTAACCCTGCACGCAGTGCGGGACCGAGGGCCGTCGTCTACAAAGGAACTGTTTGCTTTGGAGGCGGGGGCTGCGAGGAAGACAACCTCTTTAAAAAATCACCCGAGGGGTTTCTCGGCCGGCGCCCTGGGTAGCCCGGGTAGCGGTAGTTGAGACTCCATAGGTGAGGCGGAAACGCCATTGGTGAGGGCGGTTGCGGCGCGAACTCCGCGTCGCTTCCGGCCAACCCGTAACCCCGCACGTGGTGGTGGGCCGGGGGCCGCCGTCCTTCGGGGTGGAGGCTGCAAGGAAGACAACCTTTTCAAAAATCACCTTTGAAGAAGGCCAGGTAGGGTTCCCTCGCCCGGAAGAGGGAAAAAATTAATGAGTATGTCGGACAATGGTTTTCTTTTGTCCTGCGATCCCGCTGACACCGGGCGCCCTGGGGAAGCTCCTACCCAGGGTGTTAAATTTGCTAGCAGCGGCCTATGCGCTCCGGTTGGCCACCGGCGCCAGGGGGATTCCGGTACCCCTGGTGTTAAATTTGCTACCGAGGCGTCAGTAGGGGTTCTCAGGTTGAGAGGCGGAGGCGATGAAGACGGGGATCGAACATCCCTCCCCGCCAAGGTCAATAAGGCCCGACGGGGCAGAAAAAGAACAAAGCCGGGGCCGCGTAGGTGATAATGGGGCGGATGTAGGTCTTGTAAATACCGATCTTGGTTCGCAGTGGGAGGCTGCTGTTTAGGACTGGCTGCAGGCGGGCTCTGGCTGCTTTGGTCTTTGTCACGGCTTCGGTAATCTGGTGGGTCATCTTCAGCCGCTGGTCGATGGTCACACCTAGATACTTAGCTGTGATGCGACATGGGATGGTTTCACCGCGTATCTTGAGGGGATTTTTCCTACGTTTATCGACATGCGCCATTTGTCAAGCCATGTAGTGAGGGCGTCTAGAGTGGGTTGCATCTTGATTACAGCGTGATTTGGTCGAATTGACGAAGCTAGCTAGTAGGCGGTATCGTCCGCATAAAGCGCCAGTTTGACGCCGCTTGAAGAAGCGATATCGTTGGTGAATTTAGAGTAGAGTGCTGGTGAGAGGCAGCTACCCTGGGGCACTCCAGCGAGGATGGGGCGCGGGGAGGACAGATGACCTTCCACGGTGACGGTAAAGCATCTGTTTTTAAGGAAGGTTGCTATTACCTTGATTATTCGAAGCGGCGTGCCGGACGTTGACAGATTGTGTAGCAATCCGACAGTTGGTTTTGTAGATGATCCTCTTGTGAGTCTTGATACACATCATCCATCGATTAATATTAATATTGACTTTACAGTTCATAAATGTTTGAAAAAGCAGACAATTTTAAATTTTAAAATCTATCGTGCAGATTATGCTCAAATTAATAAAAAAAATGATTGCGTTGATTGGGATCAAGAACTCAGAAATTACAGACTCAGTCGATGCTATGGTTAATTCATTCTACTCTATAGTCAATCAAACTATAGAAAGGTACGTACCTAAAGTTTCTGCAAAATATAATAAGTATCCTGCATGGTACTCTAAAAACCTTATTCAAATGCTTAGAGAAAAGGAAAAATTACGGAAGAGACTAAAGCTTTATAATAATCCTGTAGATGATTTTGAGTTCAAAGAGGCAAGATATAGATGTCATTTACTAATAAAAAAATGTTACCGTCGATATTTGTATAATATTGAAAACTCTATTAGCAAGAATAACATTAAAGTCTTCTGGAGCTATGTCAAAAACAATCGCAAGAAAGCCATTACGATGCCCTCTGTAATGCATTTGGATAATACCAAGTTTGATACTCCTCAGTCAATTTGTAATGCCTTTGCACAACACTTCTCATCGGTATACGTGGCTAATGATCCTGCTATTCTAATGCCACACGTTGGCAGTACATCTTATGACAATAATAATTCCCTTTCTAATATATACCTGTCGGTAGAATGCATTGAAAAAGCGATGAAGAATCTTGATCCAAGGAATTTCCAGGTCCGGATGGAGTGCCAGCCGTATTCCTAACAAACTGTGCTTCTTCTCTATCATACCCGCTAAATATTATTTTTAATAATTCTTTATCTACTGGTGTTTTTCCGTTAGTTTGGAAATGGGCTAATGTCTTACCAATTCCTAAATCAGGAAATACGAGCGACGTGCGTAATTATAGACCTATTTCCTTATTATCTGGTTTTCCTAAACTGTTTGAAAAATTAGTGTACCCATATTTTGCAAATCATCTTGGATCCATCCTCGTTCCTCAGCAGCACGGTTTTCGTCAAAAGATGTCTACAATTACAAATCTGACATGCTATGTAAATGAATTAAGTTTTGAACTGGATCAGGGTCGACAGGTGGATGCAGTGTACACCGATATAAGTAAAGCATTCGATAAGGTTAATCACTCTATAATGCTGAAGAAATTATGCTTGGCAGGTGTTCACGGCACTTTGTTAGACTGGTGTCATTCTTATCTTTCTGAGAGGTATCAAAAAGTAGTTACTTGTGGATATGAATCTGATTATATTCTGGTTTACACAGGATTTCCACAGGGATCACATTTGGGACCTCTCTTTTTTCTAGCATTTATAAACGATCTGGTTCGAGTTATCAGGTACTCAAGTTGTTTATTGTTTGCCGACGATCTTAAAATATACAAAACTGTCCAAAATTCCAATGATGCTGAGCTTTTACAAAAAGATCTGGACCAAATAGCGGCTTGGTCACAACGCAAATATGCTTCCTTTTAATCCTGACAAATGTAAGCATATAAAATTCACTAAGAAACGATTTCCGGTTAAGTCTGCATATTCTATAAATTCCCAAGTTCTTGAAGAGGTATCGTCCATTCGAGATCTCGGTATTGTTTTGGATAAAAAATTACTTTCACTCATCATTTTGACCATATTATATCTAAGAGTTTAAAAATGCTGGTATTTCTTTGGCGTAGTTGTAAGCGGTTTAAAAATGTTGAAGCATTGAAACTTCTATACTTTGCTTTGGAACGCAGTTCCTTGGAGTATTGTTCTGCTATTTGGAATCCTCTTTATGAGTGTCATAAAAGCAGGATTGAAAGAATCCAAAAAAAGTTTTTGTCTTTTCTAACTAGACACCAGGGGGCCATTCGCCTAACGGAAATGCTTTGGAAAACGCTAACGCTTTCGATTTTATCATGTTATTTCTGACCGCCGAAGGTTTTCAAATGCCTCACGCTCTTTTTTTTTCTTTTGCATTGGTAATAACAATATTAAAAAAAAATGAGGGTGAGGTTTTTGAAAACCTCAGGCGGCTAGAAATATCAAAATGAAATCGTAATTCCAAAGCATTTCTGTTAGGCGAATCCCCCCCTGGGAAAAAGATATGAAGTCATCTCATATAAGGATAAATTGGAGTAGTTGCTGATCAGATTTTACTGTATAAAATTCTGAGAGGTAACATTGATTGTCCTCAACTTCTTAGTGAAATTAGTTTTAATATACCACGACCAAATTTCAGACCAGCTAACTATAAATTATTTAATTTAAAAACTTATAAAACCAACCTGGGTTCACAGAGTGTTTTAAATAGGATTTGTGAAGAACATAATAAAATCTGTACTGGGTCCTTGGTAGACGTTGATTTGTTCGCTGCGTCATTGATTGTGTTTGGGAGGGCTTTGCTATCGAGCATTGATTGTGACACTTGATTATAGTTTAGTTTTATGTATGTTTTTTTTATACCTAGTTTAGTTTTTATCATTAATTTTGACAGAAATAAGAGTTGTGTATACCTTTAACTGTTTTTGCACAACTTTATGTATAACGTATGTCTTTTTTAATTATGTTAAGTGTAAAAATGTTGGCATGCCTGATAAATAAAAAAAAATCCCTCGTGCCACACTCTGTCAAACGCTTTTTCCATGTCTAGCATTATGACGGCTGTGTTCTCCTTCTTGTTGATATTAGTTGCTAGTTGGTGTAGTACACGGGACAGCTGTAGCGTGGTGGAGTGGCCCGAGTGGAAACCAAATTGCTCGGGGCGCAGTTCAATGTGCGGCATTAGGTGTTTTAACAGTAATTTTTGACCTTTGATAGAGTAGGTAATAAACTTATGGGGCGGTAACTTTCAGGCTTGTATGGGCTTTTTCCCGGCTTGTGTATCATGATTACTTTTGCCATTTTCCATTGTGTTGGAAAATGGCCGGCGCGAAGTATTCCGTTGTACAGCCGGGTGATGGCTGCGACTGTCTTGAAAGGCAGGTGTCTGAGTGCCGCGTTTGTGATATTATCTAGGCCCGGGGCTTTCCGTAGGTGCCAGACCAGAAGACGCCAGCACAGAAGGCGCAGCGGCAGGAGGGGAGAAAGGCCAAGCTGAGGGTGCCAAACACATCGGCCGTGACCCTTAAGCTTACGCTGGCAGCTAAGCAGGATGGGGTCACCTACGCCAAGGTGTTAGAGTTGGCGAAAGGAAAGCTGCGGCTCCAGGAGATGGGGATAGAGGGGGGCCTCAAAATTCGCGAAAGCCGAATGGGGACCAAGCTCCTGGTGGTCCCAGGGCCAGACAGCTCCACGAAGGCGGATACCCTTGCAAGGCGGATCGGCGAAGTAATGGCAGATCTCGTGGAGGTCGGCAGGCCGGAGAAAGTGGCCGACCTGCGGATCACCGGACTGGACGAGTCCGTCACGACTAAGGAGCTGGCACAGGCGGTGGCGGAAAAGGGGGGCTGCCGGTCCTCTAAGGTGGAGATAGGGGAGATCCTCCCCGGACCGGGAGCCACGGGGTTCGCCAAGGTGCGATGCCCCGTAGAGGCGGCAAAAAAGGTGGCGGAGGGAGACAGGCTCAAAGTCGGCTGGAGCCTGGCTCGAGTGACGGTGTTGGGCCCCCCGCCTACGCACTGCTATAAGTGTATGGGCAGGGGCCACGTTGCCGACAGGTGTCCGTCAAAGGAGGACCGCAGTCACCTTTGCTTTAGGTGCGGGAAGACGGGGCATAGGGCGGCGACATGTTCCGCCCCGTCTCGGTGCGCTGTATGCGCTGATAGTGGTCGGGCGGCTGACCACGTCATGAGTGGAAGGAGGTGTGACCCTCCAGTCGCCAGGGACAAACCCCCGGACAAAGTGGTCGCGGAGCCGCCGGCGCCCGAACGGGTGCCTAATGAGGAGGGGATGTCTGAGTAGCATAGGCCGCTCGGACCCCCAACTCGACCGCCCGTGTCTCCTCTCCCTTCTCTAAGGAGAAGGGGCGAGGAGACGCGGGTGACAGGGAGAGGAGTAAAGGATGGGGAGATCGCTCCCCCTCCCACTCCCCCAGGAACGGCGGCCCCCCTTCTTGCAGTTCTAACCTGCAAAGGGGGGGTGGCGGAGAGCTGTACGGGTACTCCCGTGGAGCCATCCGCAGCGGATGGGGGGCGGTATGGTGGGCAGTAGGCCGCGTACCCAGCCCCCACGCGCGGGCCTACCTGCGCACGTCTGCGGGGTCCCCGAAATATCGCGGGAGACCCCTGCCGTGGAGCCCCGGCTAGGCCGGGAGGCTGCTGAGTGCGGAGCCGCGGAAGAATCCCTAAACGGGGATCCCGCGGCTTTGCGCTAAGCAGTGTAGAGGTATTCGCAGGACTTTTTTTGCGGATATTATACCGTAAAGCGCCCGTAAGAGTTGCGGGGTCCTCGGTGGGTAGCCACTGGGGGGGGGGGGGGGGGTCCGTAAGACTTGCGGGAGCCAGGTGTGAGGTCCGTTCGGCGGTGTGCCTCTTAAAGGCGCCGTCGTCTGTAAAAAGATTTTTTACCTGCGTTATAAAAAAAAAAAAAAAGGCCCGGGGCTTTCCGTGGTTTACACCTGTTTAGCTCTCTCCGGATCTGGGTAGGCGTCATGACTATAGGGTGGTCATCTGTGGCGTGTTGTTCCTCCAGGCGTCTGAAGCGGGGTTAGGCGTAAATTGTGCTTGTATTGTAAGGTAGGTAGGTAATCAGCGAAAATTTCCGCTCTGTCTACGGCTGCGTAATGCGACTCACCGTTTGCGTCTGTGAGGGGTCTTGTTGCAGGTTTTGTGTTGCTTAGTTGCTTGCAGAGGCGGTGAATCGAGGGAATTTCATCGCCTACTGCTAGCAAGTGGTTTTCCCAAGAGGCCGCGGCGCATTCCTCCAGTGCGCGTTTGACACGCTTTGTGATTTCATTCAGGCGCGCTTTCATGGTGGGGTATCTGGTGTTTTGCCATTGTCTCCTGAGTCCGCGTTTCTCTTCTATTTGTGCCACCACTCGGTGGGGTAGAGTATAAGTGCTCTTACCTTTGGAGCGGGTGTGAGAGACTGTGTCTAGTGCAGTCTGTAGAGCCAATGTCAACTCCTTCGTTGCTTCGTCGACTTCGTGGTCCGTGGTAATAGAGTGCGTGTGGGTGAGCTGGGCGGCTGTGGTTCGGAAACTGTCCCAGTCGATGCGTCGAGTAAGGGTGGAAAATTTGGTATTGGTAGGTAGTCTGTTTATAGTTACCAATACTGGTAACTATAAACAGACTACAGGTCGGAGGGTAAGTCTGTCATAACTTCTTGCAAAATACCGTCGTTTACGCCTCTTGTTATTACGACGTCAAGTACGTCGCCATTTCCATTGGCGTCGTAGCGGGTGGGCTCGTCCGGTCCCATCACAAGGTAATTGTTTGTTATGGCGTCATGGTGTAGTTTGCGGTCTGTTGCGTTGGTGATATTGGAATTCCACGAAGTATGTTTCGCGTTCAAGTCCCCGCGATGATGGTTGGTAAAGGGTGGAGGAGTTCGCGGTGTTCTTTTACGCCCGACAAAATGGACGAGCGCCGCCGCGGACGGCGGTTTTGTTGAGCGATGCGCACGCATCCTCACGCGCTGCATTCCTCGCGCCGGGTGCGAGCGAAAGGCGCAAACCTACCTCTCCCGTTCGCACATCGCTCATAATAATTATTATGTACCTACCCAATATATTGCCAATGAATTTATGTAAAATTTGTATATATACGATGCTTTCTCGAATAAAGGACATTCCTTAACTGACCATCGAGAGTTTAATTTACTGAAACTTATATTCGCTAAAGTTGCATTCCAATAATTATACAATACAACATGTAAAATTTTCGAAGTCAATTGCCATTTCTTCATTATGTTAACACAATTACAATTATCAATTCATAATAAGAATTCATTTGTATTATAAAAACATTTACATATCAACCAGTCCCGTACCTTTTTAGCCATTCATTTTGAATTGATTTAGAATTCTGTTGTATACCATAAACGCATGTTATAATAGCTTTTCTGGTATACCGAGATTCTTGGTGCAAAATTCAAAACAAATCTATCACCAGCGCTAGTGTTTTGAGGGTATATCTTTAGCCTTAAGAAATAACCCCGGGTTTTGGCTGAAAATTTTAAATATTTCTAATATATACTTAGCAGGGACTGTGAGTAAACCTAAACTGACAAAAAGTGGTCGATAACTATCAAAGGACCACACATACCACCACATATAGTTCTAACGCATTTATTTCGGGCAATCAGAACTCTTTGAATGTCTGTACTATTGCCCCACAGAAGAATCCCGTAATTTATAACAGACGCAACATAATCGTGGTAAGCAGACAGGTTCACTTTCAGAGACGTTCTTTTGGACAGTCTCCACAGTACGTAAACAAATCTATTAATTTTAGTACATACCTTGTCAACATGACTAGTAAAATTTAGACTTTCGTTAAATAAAATTCCCAGGAATGTGACTCTGTCAGCCTTTTCAATGGTCAAATCGTGATATTTAATGTTAAAATCACCACTTGAGCGGCCTTTTACATTGAAATTTACATAGTTAGTCTTACTTAAATTAACGTGAAGATTATTTGCATCAAGATATTTAATTATGTCAAAAATTGTTTTATTAATGTCATTTTCATGATCGCTTGTGTCACTTTAGTAATCAGATTCAATAATTATCGAGATGTCATCAGCAAACATTATGAACATTGATTTTCTGTCACTTTTAGCAAATCGTTGGTATACACTAGGAATAAAGGAGGGCGGGGTGCTACGTCGGAAACCTCCTCGTGTGCCCGGTCCATTTCCTGTCCCTGGTCAGTTATGATAGGGGAACGGAAATGGGTTCGGGACGGTGCATCCCGGGCATCTGCGTAATGTCTCCCACTGAGGGTGCTGTTACGGAGGTGTCTAATAACCGACAATCTCGTAACCCCGTACGTGGTGCGGGGCCGAGGGCCGCTAGTCTCTTCGGAGGGTGGGGGCCGCGAGGAAGAAAACCTCTGTAAAAAATTACCCGGTGGGGATCTCGGCTGGCGTCCTGGGCATCCCGGGTAGCGGCAGCCGAGTTGGGGGAGAGCTAGCAACCTCGCACTTGTGCGGGGCCGAGGCCTGCCACTCTCTTCGGAGGGCAATGGCCGCGAGGAAGACAACCTCTATAAAAAATTACCCTGGTGGGGGCACACTTGCCCAAACAACTCGTAACCCCGCACATGGTGCGGGGTCGAGGGCTGCCGTCCTTTCCGGAGGGCGGGGGCTGCGAGGAAGACAACCTCTGTAAAAAATCACCCTGGAAGGAAGTGGCAGGCGTCCTCGACGTATTCGGGGTAGCGGCTGCTGCGAACTGCGCCCAGGTGGCGTACTCGGCTGGCTCGTCTTGACGACCCACCCCGAGTCCTGTGTCACGGGTCCAGTGTTGGTGTGTACTTGCTGGCGTCCTGGACAGTCCGGGTAACGGCAGCAGAGTACGAGGGGGTTATCCCCTAGGGCGGTTGTAGTGCGAACTCCGCACCATCTCCGGCCGACCCGTAACCCCGCACGTGGTGCGGGAACGGGGGCTGCCACCCTATGGTGGGAGTCAAGAGGAGACAACCTCTATAAAAAAATCTTTGATGGTTAGGCCAGGTAGGGTCCCCCCGCCCGGAAGGGGGAAACTCGTAATGGTAATGTCGTCTTACAGATTGTGTTTGCCATGTGATCCCGCTAGCACCGGGCGTCTTGGGATAGCTCGCTCCCAGGATGTGAAATCTACTACGAGCGGCCTATGCGCTCCGGCTGGCCACCGGCGCTGCGATGTAGCTGGGCATCGTAGTGGTAAGTTTATTACTAGCGACCTATGCGCCCCAGCTGGTCACCGGCGCTGCGAGATATCCGGGTCTCGCAGTGGGAAATGTGATACCGAGGCGTTAACGTGTGGAGATCAGGGTACCTATTCCCGCAAGATAGGCAAAACAAATATGGACAATTGGACAATTACTGTAAGTCCCCGAGAGGGTCCCAGCCCAGCTGGGGAATCCCTCCCCGTTGTTCCTAGGGACAACGGGCTGGCTCGCGTATGCGGGGGAGCCACCACTTGTCTCAGCGGCCCTTCTCAGGGCCACCAAAACGGCCCTTCTCAGGGCCACCAAAACGGCCCTTCTCAGGGCCACCAAAACGGCCCTTCTCAGGGCCAGGAGTGATGCGGCTGAGGAGAGGTGGGGGAGATGACCCCTCTGACGCGCCGTAGACGGGGTGTTATTCGTTGCGGAAAAGGAATAGCTCTCACAACTCGAGGGGGCGCCCGCCGCGGTCTCAAACGCCTGGTCCAGGCGACCTCATGTTGCCGATGCCCCCTGTCACTGACGGCAGTTATCGTGGCTCGATCGCCAGCCTCTCGGAAGCTGCGATAGGTGGCGAGAAGTCCCCGATTTTGGACCGGAGCCGGTCGGATTCCCGACTCAGGAAGAGGGCGCTCGATGAGAGGATCGAGGGAAAGCTGTGGCAACCGGATGGGGAGGATACGGAGCCCCTATCCACCACAGAGGCCGAGAAAGATTTTTGTGTGGCGTCTTCGGCCCCCAAGGTGGCCAGATTTAGAAACAACCCCCGGGGCGGAGGTGGAGTCCATCACGTGGGCATATCCCGGGCCCGCTGGGAGATGAAGGAACCTCAGTCGGATTCTGACTCCGACGAGGCATCCGAGGGTGGAGGCTCCCTGCGGAGCCGGTCTTCCAAGGCCTCGAGCAAGGGGAGCCGCAGGTCCATGCGCTCTATGGAGTCCCTCTGCGCAAAAGCGGAGAAAAGCGCGGCCACCGTCCTGAGTGTTGCAAAAAAATCTGGCAACCTCAAGGGAACGTGCTCCCGGGACATTACGGCGGGGACGAAAAATCTCCTGGAAATTGTCAAGGAGATGTCAACGCGCACCTCCTCGTCTGAGATCCAGAGACTAAGGGCCGACAAAAAAAGGCTCCAGGGAGAGGTGGATGTCTTTAGGAAGGAGCTTCGGAGCCTGAAGAAATTCCTTGCCGAACGAGGGCACCTGGAGCATACGGAACGCGAGTGCCCGGAGAGAAGGGAACCGGATGGCATCTCCAGGGCGGAATTCGTCCAGGCTATGGGGGACCTACAGCATAGTCTGCTCCAGCACGTAGGCGCCGTGATCTCGGCCCGTGTAGAAGGGCTGGAGGTGGAATGGCGGCTCCTTGATGGCCGCAGTCATAGGCCGCCGCTGGCCTCCTCCTCCAAAGGTCCGAGCCAGCCCAAAACGCCGAAGACGAAGCCTGAGCAGCGGGCACCCACCACCCTTGCCCCGCCGGCTAACCTGCCCAAAAAGGCGCAGGAGGCTAAGAAGAAGAGGAAGGCACCGACCAAGAAGCCTGCTCCAGCACCTCCTTCGGAGGATAGGCCAGCTAAGCCCGCCCAGGGCGAGTGGGTTCTGGTCGAGAAAAAGGGCTGGAAGAAAAAGAAGAAGGCGGCGAAGTCGGCTCAGGCCAAGAGCCCTAAAGCAAAAAAACTCCCACGGGCACCGAAAACCCTGGCGGTGGTTTTGGCCCTCCAGCCGGAGGCAGTAAAAAAGGGCCTAACTTATGGGCAGGTACTTGCCCAGGCCCAAGCGGCCGTCAGTCTAACCGAGCTGGGCATTGGCCCAGCAAAGTTTAGGACCGGCATAACGGGGGCTCGCATAAGAGACCTCCCCAGCGCAAGCAGATAAGCTTGCCACCAGGGGGAGGCTCTAGGAGACGTCGCCAAGGTGACGCGGCCTACCAAAATGGCGGACATCCGAGTCACTGGAATTGATGACGCAGTGACGGTGGAAGTCTTGGTCCAGGCCCTCGCCAACGCAGGGGACTGCCCTGCCCACCAGATCAAGGTGGGCAAAATCCCGACACAGGGACCCGTGGAACTGGGGCAGCGTTTGCCTCGGTGCCGGTAGAGGCGGCGAGACGCCTAGAAAAGGGGAAATGCATCACCCTAGGCTGGAGCTCCGCCTCCATACGGCTGTTGGAGCAACAGCCGATGCGGTGTTACCGCTGCATGGGGATTGGACACCCCGTGCAGCGCTGCTCCTCAGACTGCGACCGCAGCGCGTTGTGTTACCGCTGCGGTGCTGAGGGGCACAAAGCGGCGTCCTGCACAGCTGCGCTCAACTGCGCAGTTTGTGCAGCCGCAAAGCGGCCGTCGAATCACCGCATGGGGGGCCGGAAATGCAAGCCCCCCGCGGTCAAAGCCCGCATAGCACGGGCTACAGCAGCAGAGGTCCCACGACCTACGCCTCCGCCAACAACATCATCGGCGGTGGCGGCGGAGGAGCCAATGGAAACTTGCAATGCCCAGCACGACCATTGAGCTCCTCCAGGTTAATATCAACCACTCCGACGCGGCGCAGGATTTAATGCGCCAGTCACCGTCGGAGTGGAATGTGGGACTGGTGATCGCGGCGGAGCCCTACTACATTCCGCCACGATCACCCGAATGGCTAGCGGACACCAACGTGTCCGCTGCCATCCTGCGGCCGCCGGGCAGCCCGTGCCCCTCCTTGGTACTCCTGGAGAGGGGCGACGGATACGTGGCTGCCAAATGGGGGGGAGTAGTGGTTATATCACTAACCTACTTCTCCCCTAACCGGAGCCGGGCGGAGTTTGAAGTTTTTCTCTCCGCCCTGGAGGGGGTGCTGCGGGCCGCCCCTCTCCCGGTCCTTCTGGCGGGTGACCTCAACGCTAAGTCCACGGCGTGGGGTTCACCCGCCACTGATGTGAGGGGTGGCGATCTGGAGGCCTGGGTTCTGTCCCTGGGGCTCCAGACCCTCAATGTGGGCAACGCGCCCACCTGTGTCCGGTGGCAAGGCACGTCGATAGTCGACGTGACCTTTGCCACCCCCTCCCTAGCCGGCCGCATATCGGGCTGGCAGGTGGAGGAGGTGGAGGAGAAGGAGACCCTATCTGACCATCTATACGTCAGATATCGGGTCTCCTCAACATCCTGCGGGGCCCGCAGGACTGATGGCCCCGCCGTGAGCGCGTTCACAAAATACGCGCGTGTTCAAGCACCCGGCGACGAGGCGGAATGTCGTCGGGTGTACAAGGAGGCCAAGAGGGCCCTAAGGGTCGCCATAGTCGTGGCGAAGAGGGCGTCCTGGGAGAGCTTCATAGCTCTCCTAGACCAGGACCCCTGGGGGCGGCCCTACAAGGTGGTGCGGGGGAAATTCTCCGCCAACGCCCCCGCCACCTCGACCATGGAGGAGGGGCTGCTGGACCGGGTATTGGGGACTCTGTTCCCTAACCCGGGTCCGTTCCAACCCCCGAGAATGCTCCCTCCTGGGGGCCTCTCTGAGTTGTGCTGGTGCGGCGGTGCTGAACCTCAGCATCGCCGCGGGCCGCTTCTCCAGGAGGTGGAAACAGGGGCGGCTCGTCCTCCTTAGAAAGGACGGCCGCCCGGAAGACTCTCCTTCGGGTGATAGGCCGATTGTGGTGCTCGACGATGCCGGGAAATTCCTTGAGAAGATCCTGGCACACAGAATCGTCGAGCACCTGGAGGGGCCGGGCCCGAACCTGGCAGAATGCCAGTTCGGGTTCAGGCGTAACCGGTCCACAGTGGAGGCAGTGGCCCTTTTAAAGGGGTGGACCGAGGCGGCCACTGCGCGGGGTGAGGCTGTTATTGCGGTGTCGCTAGACATCCGCAACGCCTTTAACAGCCTCCCCCACGAGTGTATCATGGAGGCACTCAGGTTCCATCGAGGGCCATGATGTTCCATGGCCCACGTCGCAGCACTCCACCGGGGCTCCGTATCCGGGTGGAGGGGGTCCGAATACCGGTCGAGGGAAGTATGAAGTACCTCGGCCTGGTGCTGGATCCCCGATGGAGTTTTGAGGAGCATTTTAAGCTCCTCACTCCACGGCTGTGTGCCGCTGCAGCCGCACTCGGCAGGGTCCTCCCGAACGTGGGGGGACCGGATGCTGCGTGCCGTCGACTGTATCACGGGGTGATACGGTCAATGGCACTTTACGGAGCCCCGGTTTGGGCTGAGTGCCTCAAACCCCGCTCGAGGGCCCTCTTGCGACGTCCGCAGAGGGTCATCGCGACCCGGGCCGTGCGAGCGTACCGCACGGTCAGCCACGGCGCCGCCTGCGTCCTCGCAGGCGCGACGCCGTGGGACCTCGATGCACAGGTTCTGGCAGAAATGCATCGAGGTCGGGTCGAGGCACTCGCCCATGTTAGCGCCGGCCACCGGACGATCGAAGCCATTCGTCCGGTGTTGGAGGTTTGGTTGGGTCGCCGGCGCGGCGGCCTCACGTTCCGCATGGTGCAGATCTTGACCGGGCATGGATGCTTCGGTCACTATCTGCACCGTGTCGCACGTCGGGAGGAGACGCCGCAGTGTCATCATTGCGGCGCTCCGGACGACACGGCCGAGCACACCTTATTCGAGTGCCCGGCCTGGCGACACCAGCGCCGCGAGCTCATTGCGGCGCTGGGATGCGGAGCCCTCTCGCTGCGGAGCATGGTGGAGACCATGCTCCGCAGCTACAGGGCATGGGAGGCAGTCGCCTCCTTCTGCGAGAACGTTATCTCGCAGAAGGAGGCGGCTGAGAGGGAGCGGGAGGATGATCCTCTGGCCGCTCCCTCCCGCCAAAGGAGGACGGGTAGGAGAGGACGGCGGCGCGCCCTGGCTGCGCCCGTCCCATGACCCTACCCGTGGGGGTCCCTCGCTGACCGGCATGGCGCTGGCCGTGCCGGCCACCGACGGACCCCGTGACGGCAGCTCTCCCCTTGTAGTTCTGTCCTGCAAAGAGGGGGGCGGCGGAGGGAGCTACACGGGCACGCCCAAGTAGCCCTCCGCAGCGGACGGGGGGCGGTACGGTGGGCACTAGGCCGCGTACTCAGCTACCACGCGCGGGCCTACCCGCGCACGTCTGCGGGGTCCCCGTGATACCCTGGGAGACCCCTGCCGTGGAGCCCCGGCTAAGGCCGGGAGGCTGCTGGAGGCGGAGACGCGGAGAATCCCTAAACGGGGATCCCGCGGCTTCGCACTAAGCAGCTTAGAGGGTATTCGCAGGACTTTTTTAGCGGATATTATACCGTAAAGCGCCCGTAAGAGTTGCGGGGTCCTCGGTGGGCAGCCACTGGGGGGTTCGTAAGACTTGCGGGAGCCAGGTGTGAGGTCCGTTCGGCGGTGTGCCTCTTAAAGGCGCCGTCGTCTGTAAATAGATTTTTACCTGCGTATTAAAAAAAAAAAAGGAATAAAGGAGGGCCCAGTACGGTACCTTGCGGTACTCCAAATTTGATTATTTCATATTTAAAACGTTCTAAAATAACTGTACTTCTATTATCTATGCTATTAATTTCTACGCATTAGTATCTATTATCCAGATATGTTTTAAGCCACAACAGACAACGTATTTTTCTAATTTGTCAAGCAATACATCATGCACTACGAAATCGAACGCTTTGGACATACCAAAGAAGACACCAGTAGTTCGTTGTTTTTTATCCAGTCCTAATGTGAGTTTATGCACTAGGTCAAAACCCGCCTGAGCAGTAGTTTTGCCCTTCTGAAAGCCGTATTGAACCGGTGTTATTATGTACGAAGATTGAAAAAAAAACTGTTAGCCTCTTTGGCATAGACTTTTCAAATATTTTAGATATAACCGGTATCAATGTAACAGGGCGATTATAACTTAACAGGGCGACTATAACTCAGATTTATCATGCTTATTATAAATTACTATCGAGTACTTAAGGACATCAGGGAAACGTCCCGTCTTAAAGGATAGATTAATTAGAAACGTCAAAATTTGAGCTAATTCTTTATTGCATTTCATTTCCTTTGTTGATATATCATCATACCCACAAGAATTATAGTTTCTCAATGACTGTATTATATTAATCGTGTCTGATATTGTTACTAGCTTAAGAAATATATAATTAAGCGACGAATCAATTGTGGATAGCACCTGACACTTTTTGTCTATGTCATATTCATACACATCTCCAGTCAATTTTATAAAGTAACTATGAAATATTTCTGCTATTTCATGTCCATTATTGATTATTTTATTACTTTTATATTTTTTATTATTATTTATTTTTATTTTTTTATATTTTATCTTAACGTTTAGGAATATTTCTTTCTGTTTCATCCTCAATTAATTTCCATGACGCTTTACACATATTTTGACTACGCTGAAGATACTTGTCATTACAGTTTCTTTGGGTTATCAATACACATTTTTTTAACATGTTTCAGTAACGTAAATACGTCTGCTTGTTACTATTACTTTTATGTTTATAATATTTAAATCGCAGCGATCTCTTCATTTTCGTGCAAACTTTTACGCTTTTGGAAATCCATTTTGGCTTGTGGCATATTGTTTATTGTACATTTTGGAAAACATGATTCTTAACGTGTGCGAAAATTTTATTAAAATTGATCAAACGCTGAATTAATGTTTGACTGTCACTCGATGCTAATTCTTAAGCTTTCGCTAGCTCGTTAAGTGCTTTTGTGTAATAATATTAATGCAATATTATAGCCGTAGTTATTTGTGCTGTGTTCTGTGATTTGCTTACTTTTCAAACTTTCCATTCTTCTTGTGCACTTGCTGCTGTACTTTAACATGTGTGAGTAATTGTGTGTTGGATTATAAACATTGTACATGAGTAAATCCGGACAATTGTTATTGTAAGTAATCACATCACAGTTTCTTATGTATTAACTTCAACACCCCCTGCACACCATACTCGATGCTATCCGATATCCAGTTAAATTAAAAAGTTCAAGTTTTTCTTTGTTTAAACGTGTTTCTGTTAGGCAAATAATATGCATGTTACGGTTTCTTTCAATAAAATCTTCAAGTAGATGTATTCTGTTATTTACGCTTTGCATACTTTAGTAGAAAACATTTAGGTTTTTATCGAAAGGACTGTTTTATCTTAAGGCTTGTAAGATAAGTATCATTTACATTTACTTCGGTGATATGATTAAGTCCGGGTACAGTAAACTCTTTTCTATCTACTATTATATTAACGTTTCATTCCTTGTGACAGCATTTGACCGTTTATTCAGATGTCTTTTTCAGTTTGCGCTTTTGTTTTAGATCCGACTCACTTAAGTACCTATTCTGAAATGCCCAAACCATTTCTGTAAAGTATGCTGCTTTATGTATAATATGTCTTTTTAATATCTTATTTGATAATTTTATTCTTTATTGTCTAATATTTTTTCCTCCGTGTCCTATGAAAGGACATTGCTCGTTCCCCATACATTGAATGCCCTAGAACGCCCAGCAATGAGAAAATGCTAGTTGTGTTCGGAATCATTCATAAACTCTAAATAAGCATTTGTTGAGATACGGACAACTTGAGGAACCGTGGCCTACTACATAATGTATTAGATTTTGAGGTTATAATTATTATACTTAATCATAAAAGATGTACACTTTATATATTCTGAATAGATTTAGTGTTTACCTCTATGTAAGCACTTAAATAATATGCATTAAATGAACATAAAATGCAATTAATAATAAAAATAATAAATGCTTATATTCATATTGATTTATGAGTGTTGTCAGTTGGTACCTATGATACCTGTAGTAAGTAATGATAGATTTCTTTTCAAATGAAATGTTCAGTCTTTCCATTTACCTGTTCCTACAGTTATCGGTAATTAGATATGTACCTGGTTATCATTATGATTTTCATAAAAATAAACAGATATTACATGGGATGGGAGTATAAACTATCTTTAGATAATTTCAGAAATAATCTTTTCATAAATATAATAGAAATACTAGTAATAAGTATTATTAACTAAGGTACCTAGTTCTATTTTTATGTTGATAAATACCTATGGTCGCCTATATTGCATTACTAAGGTAAACAATCTTGGCACAACTTTTTAACAGAATCACCCATTTAATAATTAAATATTAACGAAGCCAATAAACTATTAAAATAAATCGTTATTATAGACTGAAACCTATTGAATCCAGTTATCAGTTGATTTTTAATGCTGTATTTTCAATAAAAAGGAGTGCCTAGTTGGATGAACAGACGGTAGTATCTAGTAAAAGAACTTTTAATTTTTAAACAGATTGTCCGTTTACTATGATTAATTACTAATAAGTTAAAAAAATAATAGAAAAATAATAGTGAAGGACATTCTTTTGGGCATGCTAGGGCCGATTTCGTCGATGTCCTTTATTTCCTTGATGTCAAGAAAATTATTTCCGTTTTCTGCTGGCAATATCGCTTAGCGTCTTCGTTGGAACTTTTTATATAAATCACGATCACAATCTATTTCGACATAATTTTGACGAACAAGCGACAGGGGTATTTCGTCATTGAAGCATTTAAATTCACATGCATCCTCAAATACCTCTTATCTATCTATCTAAATAGCTCTATCTTCCACTGGGCTGGGCGGGCACATAGCTAGGCGAAGCGATGGACGTTGGAGCTTGGGGTAACATGATAACCCAATAGTGACCTCGCACCGGGAAGTGCAGTGTCGATAGACCCCTCACCAGGTAGACTGACGACGACGACGGCAAGTCGGGGAACCCACTGGAAGCGAAAAACTCAGGATCGTTGTGTATAAAAATCCTTTGAGGAGGCCTAAGTCCAACAGTAGACGTCCGTCGGCTGATGATGATGATGACCTGTTGAGTGATGATGATGAGTGTGGCTGTTCTTAATTTCATCCATTTTTACCATACCTCCATCGCAACATGTTTAAGAATGTACCGAATATAATTAATTATGTGTAGGCACGTATAATTTTTCTCATAAATTTTCTTACACCCAAGCCTAATAGGTAATACACAATTACTTAATATTAACGCTCGTTATCTTAATAGCTTAATATATTACCGAGATGGCACCGAATGCGATTCGGTCCGTTGATAAACGAGGTGCGATAGTGTCTGAATAGTGTCTTCCAGGTTATTTTAAGGTGAATGAAGCTTATTAGTTGTGTTACAAAAGGATTATGTTAAGAGATTAATTTATATTAAACGGTTCCTTATATAAACGTCATCAATAAAAATTGAAAAGAATGATCTTTCTTACCAAAATAGCGAATTATTTTAAAACAAATTAAAGGAGATTTCCTGATTTTCAAGTACAAATATGATGTTTCTTAGGTTTTCACGCACATCACTCATTAAATAAAACTAGTTTTATTTTCAAATATGATTTTTGTGATTTCTAAAATTAAATTGAGGTAAAATTATTTTTCATGTACAGTTTAGAATTTAACTTTATATTAAAATAATACAATTACGAACTTTTGGAGAGCCAACGCAATGTAAATGTTTTATAATGAAATCGATCCATCGTAACTCAACTATAAGTGCCTGTCCAATTCTCCACGCCACGACGTCGTCAACGTGAAACGGTGCGGTAGCGCGGGACGGTGTGTTGACTTAAAGTGCAAATTTACATTACCGTAGGTGCCGTAAAATTGCACGTCACGACGCTGCAAAAATACACGTCATCTCGCTCACGTCAATCACACATGTCTTGTAAAATTCCAGTACATTCTTCACTAGCTTACGTCGTCATCGCAGTCACTTCGGCTAAAGGTAAGACCGCACTATGCGGAACTGCATTGTTGCGGAGTGACGCGACACTGCACTTCAAAATATTGTTTCTAAGAAAACGTATTAGACATACCTCACTGCGTGACAATAGAACTACACTGCACGACACGACGACGCTACACAGTTAGGTAATCAAGAAAAATTGACCCGCAGTATCGTAACGCGCAGTTCCGTTGCCACTAGTTGTGTTATAGTAAGCAGCGCGACCGCGACGCGTCACTTCATATTTATGAAATATGTATGAAATCTTTTTAAATCTCTTTTAAGCTGTGGCAAATGCACATGATATTCTCCTTCTTCATATCTCGATTCTGGAATGTCATGAATCCATAGTCTTGGTTTTTTTCTTGATTGCTTTAGCCTTTCTTCTTCCTCGCAAAGTAGTGACACTTTTAATATTCGTCTACATCAATTTCATCCATCGCGTTTAGTGGTTGCCGACCGACTAACGGACAAAAGTGTAGCGGCGCTGCAGTTTCAGTGCGATATACTGTACTGGCGCGTCGCTGAGCTGCAGTGCAGTTCCGCATAGTGCGGTCTTACCTTTACGATGAAATCAGAGACTGCCATACCGTGCTTTGCCGCGTCGTGCTAATGCACGGTATAGCAACGTCGCTCGTCTTCGTCGCTGTGGGACGGCGCATCTGACGTCGTCGTAAGCCGATGTGGCTAAGATGCGCTCGCTAAGTTAATGTAACATTGTCTTAGCGATAAGTTGTGAATAAAAGATGTCGGATCAGATTCCTGTTTTTATCATATCAAGAACGAGACTGATATTTCTCTGGTACGTAAGTGAAGAATGTATCGGAACTTTAGAAGACATGGCGACGTGTAAGGTAACGTAATATAAAGTTGACATAACGTGCAAAGTTACTGCACCGTTCTAAAATGCCGTGGAGCATGATATATATGGAGATATAGACAGGCACTACCCCTCGAATAAATTACATTTATATTTACGATATATGTAGCGGTAAAAGAATTATCCACTCTGTCACACAATTTCTGCTGCCTGCTGCATCTTTTAGCAGACATTAACCGTAATCAGTTAATGAATATGAAACCCCTTGTATACTTCAATTATTTAAATTTCATAATTATTTTATTGTAGGGTAATACACAAACACATTTTTTGATTAATTAAAATATTGACTTATTACAGTTTCAAAGCGAAGGCTAAGTAAGCTTTACTCTATTAATAAGCCCGGCTTACATGATATGGTACCCTTAAAAAGAATAAAGGCGATTTGAATGTTACTCGCTGATCACGTTCTCAGTACGTGACACATGCTCGTGTGTTTAAATAAAATCAAACGTTGCCTTTTCAGGATTTGACAACAAAATAAACATTATCTGGATGTCTTAAAAGAGAATCGTCACAACTTGGAGATTAAATAAAATACATCATAAAACTCTTGAATAAGTTCAACGACTGACTAAGTGCCAGTGACTAATAAACATTTGGAATTTGCTCAATCTAGAGAACATTCACCCGGATAGGACTTTGAGTCCCGTATAATAAATACGTGATTAAAGTTGATTCCTTACCAACAGAAATATACTTATATGTCTAATATTATTAAAAATGTACTTAAATCTGAATCGTTATTATTATATATTTCTTTATCTAATAACACAATATTTGTGTGCTTACTTCGGGGTTTCGCAATCATGGAATATTAGTTTTTTTATCGTCATATTAGAAGACAATAGAAACTGGATTATATTTCATTACTTCATAACTTATCATTCGAACTGACATGTGATAATAACTAAGACATACATAGTAATATGTCGTAGTAGCGTCCCAACCCAATATCGTCGTCGGCTGTCGATCATGCGTGCTTATCTTAATGAATCCATGTCTCCATAGAACAGTGTGCTACTTTAAGGGCTCAAAAGAAAGTGTATTACACGCAGCGCCTCCAGCCGACACAAGCCATTCATCAAGCGATCAGGGAATAATGAACAAACGTGTGCTCGCCTATACGTTATTACTTGGTTCGAGAATGGGATATTATTCAGGATTGCACGCGTTACCCTCGCTTGTTATCTTTCAGGGGGTTAGCATCTTTATTTACAGAGCAGTAAGTGGGTACATCGTTTAATTATTATTTATCTACAACCTTGCTTTAAAACCTCCATAAAAGTTCCTGAAACAGTACATTATTGTCATCATAATCTATACACATAAATAAAATTAGAGTGTCTTTTTGTAATATTGAAATAACCGCTTTTTACTACATGCATAGGAATATACACATATATACGGTACATACAACAAAATATTTTTTTTTATAATTTTTGTCTGTTTGTTTGTTCCGGTTTATCTCTGAAATGGCTCGGCCGATTTTGACGGGACTTTTATTGGCAGGTAGCTCATGTAATAAGGAGTAACTTAGGCTACTTTTATTTTAGAAAAAATATTTAATTTTAGAAAAAAAGAGATAAACTAAAAGTTAACGCAGGCTAAGTCGCGGGCGGCCGCTAGTAAAATATAAATAAAATATCCAATGTCCTAATAACCGTAATATCATCCAAACGGATGGTAAAACGTTGTACTAAATTTCATAATAACACTCCTACGCTTTTTCGATCGCTTCCGCGTAAAGGGTTCACTAATAAGACAGTCACAATTTTTACTGCTCAATGCGCGGTATCGGTATCAATTTAAATAAAACAACATTGTCATTCACGCGCGTTTCAATACCATAGCGACGAAACTTTTCATAAATTTTGTTCTTAGAACGCCCCATGGTTTCAGATTCTTTTATAGAGGATTCAAATCATTGGTGTTTATAAAGTCTTGTATTCAATTGTTTATAAATAGGTATTAAAACACTCATTATTACACGAGGCGATTACCCCTCATTATAAAACATTTGCATAATTAACTATTATTACATAACACAGATTACTGATCCCATAACTGACGGCAAAACTTTTTTGGAAATTAAAAATATTGAAGTCGGGTACAAGTACCTACCTCGTACTTATTATAGTAGTCGTCAAAGCTTAAAAGACCCGATTTCACGAGTAATGATAGTAGTTCGAATGTAACTTTTAACGAGTCCAATTTTGAAACAACGAACTCTATTTGATTTTAATAGAAACGTTGTATCAAATAACGAAAGTCATAATAATAACCGCTCCTATCGAAACAATGTTTTATTTTTTAATCCGCTTAGGCTTTGTACGATTGAAATTTAATAATAAAAAAGAGTAGTGTTCGATTTCAATACAAAACACCATCCCAATTGCTCTATATCTTCTGGATTTCCGATAAAATTTTCAATAAAATAACGAACACAACAAAAAGGAAACAATTAGCCTAATGGCTCGAACCGTTTTCATGTGATGATCCGTCATGCGCGTATAAGTCGCGGCACGAAATTCTAGCGCTGACCGTTATTGCGCAGAAGTAAAAATTAAGATGTCTTGGGGGGAAACGAGGTGCGCGGGTTGGCGTGCGTTGCGCCGATTGGCTCCCCAGTCTTACCCATGCACAGCTATCTCCTCTGCGTTTTGTTCAGCGTCAGAGTTACGTGCTGCGTTGTGTTATTTCACTTGATTTTCATATAAATTGTCTTACAATTATGAGTATAGCATTTTAGTGCTTAAAAATAAAGATTACTTTAACTAGAAAATACTTCAAAGTAAGCACTATAAGGCTTGTGTTATGGAATACCAGGGTAACGGATAGAATACATATATTGTACATTATATAAGTATATTTATAAAGTAATAGAGTACAAATCGCAGTCATTACGGGTTCGAATCCCGGTGAATGTGTGATGAATAATATCTAAATAATTTGTTTTTATAAATAGCGTGTCAAATGACTTCAACGCATTAACTAAAAAGAAAAATATAAATATATTAGTTTGTTAGCAATTTGATTTTTATTTTTTTATACACTAAACTCTTAGATCAATTAAAAAAGGATTTTTGGTTTAATCTAGCACTAAGCTATAAGACGTGTAACGGGGCACCGCAACAGTTTGATTTGCAATATAAGCATTTTGTTCGCAAAAATGTAGATAGAAGAAAGTAAGTTTAAAATAATACTATGAATTCATCATTATCATCAGCCTATTAAGGCCCTCACTGCTGGGGGGCACAGGCCTTCCTTCTGGATGAAATAGGGAGATTGAGCCATGACTTACAATGCGGGCCCAGTACGGATTGGTGGGTGCTAAAAACTGCGGATGTAAGCTAAACCAATAACTTAACGTTCCTTTCCAAGTACGGAAGAGCAATATATTAAGAGATAATGAATTTTTGGTCACTTATCCCATAAGGTAGAAGATTTCGTCTTAACTAAATAGTGGTTTCGTTCTGCGATCGTGGAAGTTTAGGAACTTTCACGATAGCAGAGGTAAACAGCTTACCACTTGAGCCAAAGAGATCCTCATGTTTGAATACCTATGTGGTAATAAAAAAAATAAGTTAAAAACATAGAAAATTCATATTGTACAGCACAAGACAATCATATTTAACGAAGGTACATCTTTTAAATAAAATTTAAATTCATTGTGATAATAATTACGTATTTGAAATAAATCATGAAAATAATTACTATTTGAAATACAACATGAAAATAGGTACTATTTGAAAAACATCATTGAAATAAGTATTTTATATTTCGAAATGTATTTGAAGGAAATCTTTTTTAAGGGCGTTACATAATCACAAGTTGATGTCAAATTAAAAAAAACTATTTCATTTACATATCGATAACCCAAACCACAATTATGAAATTTGTCGCTTATCTAGACACACCCATACATGCTCATTGACAGTGACACACTCAGAAAAAATGGTTTTCGCTTTTTGCTCCGTCCATTTGATACTATGTCTATGGTTTGTTTACTATTTAGATAAAATCATTTTTTGACAAAAGTATGCTTGTTTGCCGCGTTTACAGCTATGTTTTTCAGCCAAACTTCAGAGCCTCATTCAACAGTGGCACCATTTGGTAAGACAAATTAAGCAAGCGACTCCGAGCGATGACAAGAAAAGACAAATATGCTGTCTTTACGTTGGTCGGCTCTATGTTGGGGCAAATATTATTTGCATGATGAATTCAGCGTTTGTACCTGAGTCATGGTTGTTTATTCCAACATTAAATTTCTATCAAAGGCTAGACCTATTGGTGTTATTGTAAGAAATATAAAAGGCACTTTTCTAAACTTGTACTATTACTTATACTGTTGTTTTTTAACCTATACTAATATAGGTAGCGGAAAACTTCTTGTGAAAAACCACGGACAAATAAACTTGCGTAGTATAAGATGTCGTATATAAAATTAGTACTGCGCAGGCTTCCTTGTCTATAGACGGTGCTCAAGAAGTTTGTCGGGATTTATATTAACAATGTTGTTTCCTTCCATTAAAATTATTTCCAAAAAGTATTTTAATTCAGATCCATACATAAAACTTTATGTTTTTTTAGTCTGTGTGTGTGTCTGTTGGTAAAACAATGACCCAAGTAATAATGTATTAATAAAATGTATATACATAGGCTTTTAAATAAAATTTAAACTTTTTAGTACACCTTCCTACCATTTGTAACGGAGTAACAACACTCAATTCCGCACAGTACTGTTCGCGAATATCAGTAACAGAAGAAAAGATAGTTGAAAAACACAAGCAGCGGAGTGATAAACGTCCGCAAAAAGTTATGTTTTATACACTGCATAGCCCTCGGGAGGCAGATAATGGCGGGATAATACAAATAACTATGCGGAACACTTTATTAAATGCTATGTATTTTATGCAGAGCACTTTAATAAATGCAATGTACTTTATTTTCATTCATAATAGGAAACAAGTTAATAAAATATAGTCCACTGCTTTTAAATATTATTCTACTAATATTATAAATGTGAGAGTTTGTATGTTTGTTTCTCAATCACGCAAAAATGGCTGAACGGATTTGGAGAAGGCACACATATATTTTATTACCTGGAAAACTTTCCATGTAAAAAGTAATCTATGTGGGAGGTAATAAAAAAGTATCCTATGTGAGACTTAGGATATCACGGCAAAGTTAGGTTCCTGGGCGGTTTTCAAAAAACTGAAGTAAACGCGGTAGAAGTCACGGGCGGCTGCTAGTACTTACATATTTTACTCTTATTCTAATTTGAGGTTTTTAATATGTTAATTAGTTCCGATTGTGGCTTTATTCCATGCTCCCTTGATACTTATTTCAATGTTATTTTTTTCTCTAGAGGTCAGAACTGAAAAAATATTAAAAAACCAGACAAGTACGAGTCGGACTCGTCGACCGAGGGTTCCGTACTAGGTGCCCAACATAAGCCGTATCATATTTTATGGATACCTAAGAAGTATTATTTTCTCACAGCTGCAATCCTTTGCAGCGACACAGGTCTACGGTCCTCGAAGACCTGTGTTTAGGGTTTTAATTTTAACTCGGTTCCTCCACGCGTTCCGATTTGAAACAGACTGCCTGTTACTTCGTTTATGTTTTGATGTATGACTGATTTTCTTAATAGGGTGAGGGATTTTTGTTTCTTTTGTTTTTCTTAGAAATATGGCGAGTCTCAATATAAATGAGCTCACTGCTGAAGAGGTACCTAATATTGCGTCAAAAAAGTATTAGTGAAGTGGCTTCGACTTACAACCACAACCATCTTCCCTTTACAGGTATATTTAAAGAACTAGGCTTATGAATCTTATTAAAAGGCGATACCTCAATTAGTTGGACAGCCACAAAATACTGTCTTTTCATTCTTATAAAAAGAAAGGTACTCCGTGACTTTCTTCTAAAGTGCGCTACTTTAAGTGGATATTAAAGAAGCTTAGAATATGATAAAAAAATATATAATTCTATGCTTGGAGCTTTCATTGATTTTAAGTTAATGCTGATCACATGTCATAATATTCTGATTATTAGTTGTAATTAGAAAGATTTTAAGTATATTTAAATTCAGAACAAATTTTAATTTAAGAAAATGGGTTTCATTTTTTAGGGTTCCGTAGCTGTCCGTCCGTATGTCACAGCCACTTTTTTCCGAAACTATAAGAAATATACTGCTGAAACTTTTGTAAGTAGATGTATTTTGTTAACCGCATTAAGATTTTCACACGAAAATAGAAAAAAAACAAAAAAAAATGGGGTTTTCCCATACCTAGAACTGAAACTCAAAAGATCTAGTAAGTGGTTTTTTTTAATACGTCATAAATCGTAAACCGCTATTTACCTTTCATTAAACCAACTCAAATATAATAATTATAAAAAAACATTTAATTTCATAAACATAAACGTTATGCATAAACCGTGAACCATTATTTTCGAATAATAAATCTGTAATAGGTGTAGGTCATTTATCCACGGAAAGTTGTGATTTAAAAAATTCCACGAGGGTTATCAGATTATTTTAACTTTGAGGGAAGAAGGCTATTTATTCAACGAGAGAAATAGCACGCAGAGTTGCCATGTCCCAATCATGTGTAATAACCACGTTGCAGAGGTACCACGGTATGGGTAATTTATTTTCAACTTTGGTATTATGTTGTTCGTCTGGTAGAATCAAAAGAAAATATTCATATTTAGCATAGTCACAGATTATACAGTAAACAATAAAAAAAAAAACAAAGTACATAAATACATGGCAGCGATATAAATTCCTGCAACCAACCATCAACGCGACAGCTTTTACATACAGATTGTAAGCATTCGTATTAAAGGAACTGTCGTAATCGTCTTTTTCGTAATTCTGGCAGAGATGAGACTGCGCTGTGGCAGTAAACCCGACACTCGCCTTATCTCACACGAGCAGCCCCTCAAATATGAATTTAGAAAAAAATTGATAGCAATTTATATGTTAAACATTGGCTGAGTGAGATATTTCGCATCTTGTACGCTCATGCGAGATATTTATAAGGTCAGATACATTCCTGCCTCATGGATAATGATAAATTCTTACATATAAGTATGTTCTCCATTGCCATTTAAGGCGGAGACGAAACAAAGACATTCTAAATTGAATATCCAAACGGAATATTAAGTTCGGTTAAAGGCTGGATATTTTTTACGTACAATTTGAGCAATGCGCTTGCTTTCGTTAGTTGAAAGTTCCTTACGTGCGCAAATAGCATTTTTTATTTTATAAAATAAAACTTGTGTCTTTAGAGCACTCACTATAAAACTTATTGTTAAAATAGCAAGACGCCTCTGTGATTTGAGTGGTGAGTACGCCGGTTTTCAAGTTGTTGCCTTCTCTGCCAGGTTCGAATGCCGGTGCGTGGGGCAAATGTTAAAGTGTTGGCATTTGTACAAGCAATGTCAATGGCAGGACATGTATGTTTATATGTAAAAAATATACATAAATATGTATATATATATATATACATAAATATGTATATATATGTATTATATCCGTTACCATAGTATCTAATAACACAAGCCTTACTGTTCTGACTTTGGGGCTAGACTGTGTGTGTTCGAAATATTTATTTATAACAAGTGGCCCGCCCTCGCTTCGCTTCGGTATAGAGCTGTAGTATTATTATACACAATGAATTTCTTTGTATAATTAGTTTACTCACCTTTTAAACCTTCCCTAGACCTCCACGAACATTTCAAGACCGAGATAAGATAAATACGTTCAGCCGTTCTCGAGTTTTAGCGAGACTAACTAACAGCAATTGATTTATATGTATACATATATAGATAACTCTACAATTATCTACAGTTAATTTTTGTCATTTAAATACTAAGTAGATTGATGAAAACGCAGGAAGGGTAAAAAATTAACTACCCAAATCACTAATTCCACGAAGACGAAGTCGCAGGCACCCACAAGATACTATAATCTCTTGCTTTTATTTTAATAGTAGCGGCCGCCCGCGACTTTGTCCGAGTTAACTTTAATTTTTTGAGAATCCGATAGGAACCTATCATTTTTCTGGGATAAAAATTATTCCTAATTATTACTAATACTATACGAGTAAACGAGAAAGTCATGATATGTGATATGATATGTGACATGATAGTGCGTAGGGATGAGCTGTTTCGAAAGTGGAAATCTAATCCAAAAAATTCGTTATATTGATTAAACTCTATAAAATTTACAAATGTAACAAATAAATGTATAATTTTGGCAAAACTCAGATATAAACAGAACGGAATTAAAAATTGTGAAAATGATTTAAGAAAATTATGGGCTAGTATTAATAATTGCAAAATTAAAACTCAATTGTCAGATAAACTTTTTAGATAGACAAACTAATGTAAAACACTGTGATTTAATCATGATTTAACATTTTGGTATCAGAGAGTATCAAACAAGCAAATACAAAAAAATATTTAAGCATTGGGAAAGCCTCGGGCCTAGTTTGTATAAGAAGTAAAGATTTAAAGCTTGTAAAAACGGAAATAAGCCCCATTTTTGCAAAGTTTGTAAACAACTGTGTAATGACTGGTGTGTATTCGGAGATGTTGAATCAATAATTCGACCTATATATAAACAGTCACTTAGACAACTCAAATTATCGCCCATTAGCTATATTATCAGTGATTAACAAAATAATGGAAAAGTAATTGTGTCCCAAATTAGTAAATACTTAGATAAAAATAATATAATATCTGATACATACCACGGTTTCAGGAGCAAGCTCAGTACCTTAACTGCTTTGGCCCAAATAACACCCGAAGTTAATAAGCATTTAAAAAATAAAAGTATGTGGTGACTTTATTTATAGATTTCAGAAAGGTCTAGTACCCGTTGGACTTTCCTAATTGGACCTTACCTTACCTACAAAAAAGTACCCATTCGAACTCCTATCAAGAACATGGTGCCCATTGGACCCTCAAAGAAAAACTTATCTACACAAAATGACCTATTGGAGCTCTTAACTAATTGCCTAATAATTCTAATAATAATTCTTTTGGGACGGTAAAATAAAGTCGTGTAGTAGCATTCGATACGCTCGGCCACGGACAAGTCATTGTTCCCATGCAGGAATGTGATGTGCGTGGTACGGTACTCGATTGGTTCAAAAATTACTTAAATAACAGAACTTTAGCTACTGTCATAGACGGGAAGAGCGGTGAGGAAACTGACGTGATCTACGATGTGCCAACCGGCTCAGTGTACTGACCCGTGGGCTATATAATGCATGTGAACAGCATGTGTAATGTAGTCCAAAGTTATTCTATATATATGTATGCAGACGATACATATGTAGTGTATGCGGATAAGGATATTTAAACCGTGGAAATAAATATTCAGGCCGATTTTGTAAACATAATTCAGTGGTCTCATGACAATGTTATCATTCTCAAGATAGAAAATATGCATGTACGATTTAATCACCTTATTTAAGTGAACCAACTGAAACTGTAAATATAACATATTTGATTGTTAACATAATTATCAGGTAAACTGTAAATGCTCACATATTTAATTTGTAGATAAATTCTAGGAGTAACCATAGATTCTAAGTTCAGTTGGAGTAGTCCTTCGATCAATAATTATATAGCGTATGTTTAAGCTTATGCAGCTTCTTTCGATTCCCAGCGAACCAACATGAATGTTTTAAAAGTGTTTAAGTTGAACCTAATAACAACTATTTCACAATGGAACAAGGTTACAAATAACAAAATGTTATTTTTTACATACGATCTTTATCTTATAACACGAACTCTTGTTCCTTTTATAAATTATATCTGATTGACGTAAGCATCCGCTAAGAAAAATCTTATTCCTTAAGTTAATAGACTTGACTATTAACTTAAGGAATAAGATTTTTCATACACTTTCATCCCCAATTTTATAAACCTTTGGGGCTGAATTTTGAAAAATATTTTCTTAGTTTACCTCTCGACCTAATAAGGGATCTACGTGCCAAATTTGGAGTCTGGGTCTAGCCCAGCGGTTTGGGCTGTGTGTTGGTATGTCAGTCAGTCAGTCATTGAGTTGGTTTCTTCTTTTATATATTTAGATGAACTTTAACATTTGAAACATCTTGGATATTAGATACTTATATTGTGATTCTGCCTTATGATTCGGTTTAATGGCCGTATATTTACACACTAATACCTTTTTATTATTTCTTTATTTTAAGGACATTCGTAATACAATTACGTAAACGTCTACTCAGTAGAAAATAAAAAATGGCACAGTAACAACTCTGTATTTTTTTTTTTTTTACTTTTAGCTTGTTGTTTTTCAATATCATTTTAACGGCGAGCCCTCAATAGCGTTGGTTAAGTAGCAGCAAACTAGTTACTTAGTTGCACATTAAACACGAACAATGAGCTAGAAATTTAATAAACGCTTTTGCCATGGCTACGGGCATTTTGTCCGTGTAACATTTTTATATCTACACTAATATTATCAAGCTGAAGAGTTGGTTTGTTGGCTTGAACGCGCTAATTTCAGGAACAACTTATCCGACTTGAAAAAATCTTTTTGTGTTAGATAGCACATGTATTACGGCATTGTTTCCCTTTAAAAGTTATATTTGAAAAGTCCACGACAGTATATGTCTATCTTTGACAGTAACCCACTATAACCCTTTTCCTTAAATTAATGAGGGTGAAACCGCAGGACACTAGAAACGCCCCCAAAAAGAAAGAGATTCTCAATTTGTCAGAATATTTGTTTTCCAATAAAGGATAAGATTAATAAATATGTATTTATTTAATGCTAAACACAGCAGTGCTCATGAATCAAAGATAAATACTTTCAATAATTAGCTTTGACGTACTTTTTACGAGTTTAATCATAATTGATTTAACACAACTCTCGCTCAGCTTTCGCAGCCTTTCAGATTATCTGTACCTTATCTTTTACTGTTTCTGTAAATTCATTGATGGGTCATAAACTACAGAAACCATAAGCACAAATTCAAGTGTAGTATACAAAACAATATATTATCAACCGACGGCATTTATTTACGCATTTCCATAGACTCTATATCCCATATCGCTCCTCCCACACCGTTAAAAATCGTCTGATTTCCATTTTTATCTGCAATAAAGTTCAATATGTGCCATTTTTTGCGATTTCTAGACGAGTACCGTCTCAGTTCGGTGTGATCTTAACCCCCTTATATACTGCTAAACTTTATCGGGCTATATGCATTAAATCCAGTCAGTTAGTGGTAAGTTTCGCATGCAGGAAGCAACGTCAGTACACATCTCAGTCGAAACTGGAGACTTGAGCGGGAATTATGGCGCAAGTTGCGACAGCGATGTTTCACTGTGCATCGCCAATTAGTACGTGTTGCTGGATAAGCCAGCGTATACATATCTGCCGTAGATATGCATCAGCTGGAAGCGGAATGCCCACCCAATTATGCTGTGACGGCTTTCATTAAAATAAAACTGTAAATGTGTAATTACCATGCTCACTAGCCCTCCATTTAAAATCATTTTGGGTAGCAAATACTGCTTAACACGTCCATTTCTGTCATAATAATTACAATATTTATCATTTTATTCTGCCTCTCGGCAGAAATCGGAGTTAAAGAAACTTCGATTTTCAGGAATACTCAATAAAAGCTGTCAATTACTATTACTTAAAAGAATATTAGTCTTCGAATGCTAATGTAGTTAGTTATAAATTGAGCTAACAATACACACGTCTCTTTTCGTAAACTTAGAATGCATGTTAACCGACCTTCTAAACAAAGGAGATAATCAATTTGATCCGAATGTTAGCCGTATCTGGTTGGAATCGCATCATCATCATGATTTAGTCATACAATGGCCACTGCTGAGCAAAAGCCTTCCCAAAAGATCCCCATGCTGATCGGTCCTGAGCGTGAAGATCATCATCTTGCGGTTGGCCGTGACCTTTATAAATAGTCGGTTCACCTAGTAGGGGGTGAAAATGAAAAAACATGGACTTCAAATACCCAGTACGGCAGTACCACAATTTCATAGGTAAAGACCTATTTTCTATTCCTTTTTATGATAGGAGACCGATTTTTAGTATGTACGCACCCATACCTCAAGGGCCGTGGATTGATTGAAAAGTACAATATTTGCTTAATTCAGCCATTGTCAATCCTTTACACTGCAAAACACACTGAACTGCAATGCACACTGAAAAAACTGTCAGCTTAATGGTTAAAAATTCTCTTACTTATTATAAAGTTGACTATTTTAGTATACTATTTAATATAAACTTAATGTTTGTAGGTGGTACCTACTTGACCCTAACACATTAAATAGGGCAGAAATAAAGTACTTAATAGAAAAGATCTAATAGCAGGAAAGTAGTAGAAAAAACCTAATGGCCGGGTTGTGGCGTCTGCCTGCAGAATAATTAACCGTACACTTTTCTCTAGAGAAATAAAGGCAATTCTGAAATACTTTTATTCAAAGTAAGACGCTGCCTAAATCAGCTCAGTTAAATATCTACACACATTTTTGCTATAGATATCCTTTGTGATTTTGGCAATCATTAAATTAGAAAGTTGCTAAAATTATACTATACATCTCAACGAGGTTACCCTTAATAGTTTTAAATAATGCCAGGTTTCTAGTCCTTTGCATATATAATAGCTTCCGATTCGGATTCCATCCTATCAAACATAAGTATGTACCAAGTTTGGGCATAATTAGATACGACGAAAAGATACGATACGGTGAATATTTTTTGTAAAATATGTAATATTCTTATATCCAACCCCCAAAAAAGGAAGCAACTTTGAAAATATTTACATTAAGGTATTTTATTTTTCATTACTAAAAAGTATGGTTACAGTAATCTACGTATTAAATTACAATACAATAATGAAAAATAGAAATAATGAGGCACAGTATGATTCAATCCTTCGGACTTTCATGCTTAACATCAAGTGCAGCATTTTCCTGGATTTCGGGGTGTTAATTTTTTGCCATATTCAATAGGTAAGAGTAACATGTACTGATTTTTTTTTAATATTTTGATAATACGTCATGAACGTATAAATGAAACAAGATTTTTCTTAATTATGACTGAGAAGAGGTAACGGCCAAATGCGCAGTGATAACCACCATTTTTCAAGTTTTCCATGGATATTATATTTCCGTGAACTGGGATATAATACGTATATTGAAATAACTAGTGAACATTTTTTCCAGATAGTTCATGAATACTCATCTAATTTTTATATGAAACCCAGCCAAAATGTGAACGTTGAACGTAGCAATCTTGGGAGACGGGA
Organism: Chilo suppressalis; assembly: GCA_902850365.2. Lineage (NCBI taxonomy): Eukaryota > Metazoa > Arthropoda > Insecta > Lepidoptera > Crambidae > Chilo > Chilo suppressalis. The sequence goes on from OU963900.1 coordinate 16,362,440, forward strand.
GCTTGTACTAGAAAGATGGCGAACGCGGCGCTAGCAACTAGTTTACAAAAATTTTGTAAAAGAAATATCAGTACCAAAGTTAAGATTTTCAATTATAATGAGAGCACTAAAACAGTCAACTCTAAGTGTTAACAAGACAAGATGAAGGCTAATGAAACACAATACTTTCGTGATAAAAACGATCTTTTTCTGCCGGTTGTTAGAAAGCATTCCTTACTTTATTTGAACCCACATCTAGTACATGAAACGAATTTTATCACAGAAAATAAGATATTTCCTTGTATATGACAACTTCCATTATTGTAATGACATCAGGTCTAAAACAAAAGAAGGATCTCAACAAAAGGAAAGTACATTTATTAAGGCGTTTTTTTTTTCATCAAAAGTGTTCTCGTCGCATATTAATTAGAAATTTCCGTTTTACACGTCTTTGTTAATAGAGAACAATAGCAATGGTTAATATATAATAATTTATAGGCATTAGCAGTTATGCTATGAAAAAAAATCCATAGAAAATATTACTAGAAATAATTCCACACTCTTTAGGTTTCAGACGGGTTTCAAACCCGCATTTTCCGGCATTCATAATAACATGTACCTAATGTATGAAATTTTCTACAAAATGCAAATCATAAATTATCTGATTATTTTTAAGTAAAAAACGCATTACTTATAGTTTACATTACAAAACTTGCCAGAAATGTTTATAATATAAGGTAACGGAAAATAACCAAAATTAGGTTTTATCCGAGTGAAAACTTTTATAAAACGAAAATCGTAAAATCTCTGAAAGAAATCGTATGTAAAAAATGCATGACTCATTTAATATTATTAAAAATCCTCTTCGCTCTCATAATTTTCACTAAAATCTGTAGAATTTAGTTGCATATGCAGTACGGGAAATACAAGTTTTTTTTTGTTTTAACTTACTTAAGTTATTTGTTATTCCTAAATTTAGTTATTGGCATCCTGCGTTCTCTTGATAAATCTTAAACTTATTTATTGATTTCAAAATTACCTACTAGGCCGGCAGCGTATACGCATTGAAGACAGATTCTCTACGCCTAGTGGTACGCCTTCAATGCTGGTGCTCCTCAGGGTGACGTATAATCTCCTCTTCGCTCACTCCAAATTTACACACAGGCAACTATCTATAGCGGCGCTAACTGACCTTTCAGATGCAATAACAGTTACAAACTCTGAATTGGCTTTAATTAGTTACCGGAGTAAATCATTGGACCTTACTATGAACTTCATAAAGACACATACAAGCTATAATAAATGGCAGTTCCTATTTCAATTTGAGGAGCTCGATGGCGCAGGCGGTTAGTGCGTTCTGCTGCGATCGTTGTAGTTAAGCAACTTTCGCAGTGGTCGGTCATTGGATGAGTGACCAAAAATTTCTATCTCGAGTTCCTCCGTGCTTCGGAAGGCACGTTAAGCCATTGGTCCCGGTTGCATCTGCAATCGTTAGAACCCGCCAATCCGCACTGGGCCCGCGTGGTGGGTCATGGCCCAATCTCCCTATTCCATCCATAGGGAAGGCCTGTGCCCCAGCAGTGGGGACATAAAGAGGCTGATGATGATGATGATTTCAATTTGAGGGTCGATTTTGAACATCTACCTTTTTTAACTTTTGACATAACTATTATACCTGTATAAAGCAAACAAGTTTCATTGTGCCACCAATCAATAACCCGGACACAAACATTCGACTGATACCAAACGAGTTAAAAAAATGCATTTGACTCCATACCTTTCTTGTGCAATGCTATCACGGCAATTCAAATCTCTTTGTCTTAGTGCGTTTGACCTGTGATCGTGTAATTCGCAATGGTCGGTCATTGGATGGGTGACTAAAAGCGTATTATCTCAAACTCCTCCTTGCTTTGGAAGGCACGTTAAGCCGTTGGTACCGGCTGCATATGCAGTTGTCAGCACCCACCAATCCGCACTGGGCACGCGTGGTGGGTCACGGCCCAGTCTCCCTATTCCATCCATACGGAAGGCCTGTGCCCCTGCAGTGGGGACACATTATTGCACAGTTCGTTTTATCTGATAGCAGGCGGGGCGGCACAAAATGGGTTTATACAAATTCATATCAAACCTTATAAGCCGTGTCCAACGATATTAACAACCGATGTATTAAAAAAATAAATATTATTAATATATTTTCATAAATATCTTAGGTCGTGAACTTAAAAATGTCATACCAATGCTGCTCAGCAGTGTAATATGTAAAGAACCTCTTACTACGACATAACGCAGACACGATCAATCAAAAACATTAACAGGAAATGGGATATCACATAAAATCACTCTTCCTAAATTCGGAATATTGAAAAATATTCGTATACTGAATCCAGAAACGTCTACAAATTTAATTTGTTGTTTCAGAACTAACGGACAGTATGTACCTAGATTGAACGCCTTAGTAGTTCCAAGTTTGTGCAACGCACACAATGAGCTTTCCTTCGCTCTGCTTCGCCTGTTCTTTAATTGCATTTTCATGCTAATTGATGGCGAACTGAAAACAAGCGGGCGTCCAAGTTCGCCAAGATTGATGTAGGTACACTAAAATGAAGCAGGAAAATTGAAATATGTAATAAATGTATTCTGAAATTTTCCCTTATGTTATTTTTTATCGAGTAACAAACTATAATTAAATTATAATATCATTATAAAATACATTGTGTTTTTTATAATCATATAAATAATAATTCAATTACAAATGAAAATATGTAATTAAAAGCGAGATGTTAACTATGAACTGGATTAGTGTTTTTAATACACACATCAAAAGTATAATTAGGATCAAGTATATTTAAGGCGCGGGACACACAGAAAAGACGTGAGACGCAGATAAGGCGTGGATATAATTAATGTCTCTTCCGCGTCTTTTCATACAAAGCGTATTGAAACATCGCGTTGCAAAATTTATAGAAATGTCAGAACAAAAATGAAAAAACAAAAGTATCGTGTCCGCACGCACGACGCTTCATTTGTTTTTTACATTTTGTATGAAACTGACAATGTTCGCGCCCCATCTGCGTCTTACGTCTTTTCTGTGTCTCCCGCGCCTAAGAGTATAACTACAATAATTGTGGTTTAGTACTTATATGAAATTATTAACAGCACTGTTATTTTATTCTTTTTAATGAGTTTTACAATTTTAATAACTAAAGATATTTCGATTACAGACAAAGATAATATAGAGAGATTTCTATAAATAGAGCTGTGTTATTGCTTTTCAATTTCTGCATGGGCATTGAAATACGTGACTGAAACAACCTTTAGATTGAAATAGGCTATAGAGCGACGACATCATTTAATCCGAGCAAAGATAATGAGTGTCACGGAAATGTTGGAGTTCTAGGCAATGTATCGTATTACTATGGTATCTAGTGTGTACAATGAATATAATAGCTTTCTTATTTATACGCAATCGCATCACATATGGATAGCTTAGCCAAGCGAAACAGAGGACGATCTAAAAAAGTTTGCGATCACTTTGAAAAATAGATTGTTTTTTGTGTTACAGAAGACTTTTTTGTAATTTCTTTTTATGATAACATTCAAAATTTTAAAATTTGAATTAGAACGTAAAACAATTAAATAATTCAATTGTTTTTCCATATAAAAAGACATGCAATCCAAGCTGATTAGCTGACACTCATTCAGAAAACTGACTTAGTCAATATTATCGAATTTAAAATATTTTTTCACGGAAAGTTGTGCTTTAAAAAATGCCACGAGGATTATCAGATGTTTTACGAGCCAGAATTATAACTTTGAGGGAAGAAGGCTATTTTACGAGAGAAATAGCACGCAGAGTTGCCATATCCCAATCCTGTGTAGTAACCACGTTGCAGAGGTACCACGGCATGGGTAATTTAGCTGATCGACCCCGCAGCAGTCGCCCAACTGTTTTGAAAGCTGCTCAGAAGCGCTACATGAAGTTAGCACTCTGACCATTCGGAATTGCTTACACAAGGCTGGATTACGGGCACGGAGGTCTTGGCGAGCATCTTTGAATTTACAGGAACGTCAGCGACTGAGATTACAGTGGGCTAGGCACCGGCAAAACGAAGAAGATGAAGAGGAAAACATTTGGCAAAACTGCCTCTTCGTTGACGAATTACGAATCAGTACTAATCCAAATAAAATCCTTTAATCCCTTATCAAGGCTTCATGACGGCAGTCAGATAGAAAACAGTAGCTATTGATGGAATCTTCAGACCTTGCCGAGTTAACCATGGGCACCAATTTGTACTGGTTGACGATAATGCGCTCACACATGGAGCTCAACGAGTCAATGCTGCTTTCCGAGAATACGAAATAACAAGGTTAGACTGGCCTGCCGGCTCTCCTGACTTAAACCCAATAGAGCACTCGTGGGATGCTCTTAAGCGAGCTGTTTGGAACAGGCATCCACCACCCCAGACTGTGCTGCAGCTCAAGGAAGCTGTTGTTAGAGAATGGGACAGGTAACCACAAAAAATGCTGGAAAACTTGATCCTCAGCCTGCCCAGGAGGATCTCCGCATGTGTTCGAGTCAGATGAGGAGTTGTTTTGTATAACAATTTATTAATAAAAGGTTTTTAAGTTTAGTTAAACTATATTTTTATTTCTATCAAAGTTCTATTACAATCGCCTTAGGATTGAATTATTATATTTTTATACCAAAAAATTAAATTAGTTTTATTTTTTAATTTCAGAAAATGTATTTTTAAATAAAAAAAGATGTAATGTAAACATTTTTTCTTGATTAAGTTAAATTTTGAAAATACACTTCTGGACACATCTATTGGCCCACCTTAGATTTTAGGTTTCGATGGCCCCTACCGAAATATGATTGCTAGATTGAACAAAAACTGTTGATGCAGTTTTAAACCTGATACATTTTACCATCTTTTTCGATCGTATTGTTTTAAATTTGAATTCAGAATACCATACGACATGGAGCTACGCCTAACAAGTCGGATATGCGCCTTGTTAAAGGCAATTGATTTTTGAATAAAAAACATGTTGTATCATATAAAGGTTTAATTTAATAACGCGTGTTGCCTCCATGGGCATCTACCACAGCTCTCATACGATTAGGCATAGAGTTTATCAACCGCTCTATGAAATTTTGAGGGATCATCTCCCATTCCTCTTCTATGGCAGTTTTCAACTCCTGCATCGTCTGGGCAACTGGCTGACGAGCCCTAACACGTCTTTTTAGCTCGTCCCACATGTGCTCAATGGGGTTCATGTCTGGGATTCTGGCTGGCCAGTCCATAACTGTGATGTTCACATCCCGAAGATATTCCCTGACGATGTCGGCCGCATGGGCTCTTGCATTATCATGCATAAAAAGGAAATTTGGGCCCACATAGTCCGCGTATGGTATCATGTGAGGTTCTAAGCACTCACGAATGTACCTTTCAGCATTTAATGTTGGCAGCCGTGGTCCTGTAACAACCTCAAGTTGAGTTTTGCCGCTCGCGGATATACCGCCCCAGACAGTCCATGAGCCACCGCCATAAGCAACCCTCTCTTCAAAGCAGCATTGTGCGAAACGCTCTCCCTTACGTCGATAGACCTTCTTCCTTCCATCATTGCCATGTAACACAATTTTAGACTCATCAGAAAAGAGTACACGGCTCCAATCTTGCTGTGTCCAATTTAAATGACTGCGTGCGAAATGAAGGCGCGCTGTTCGGTGGGCTCGCGTTAGTTTGGGCCCATTAGCTGGCTTGTGTGGTACCATATCGCATTCTTTTAACCTTCTCCGAACAGTTCGAGCGCTCACAGATACTCCGTGGAAGTCGCGAATTTGTTTTTGTATCTCAATGGAGGTAAGGTGACGATTTCTCAAGCTGGTCGTCACGATGAATCGATCCTGCCTTTCAGTTGTGACCCGAGATCGTGGCCTTCCTTGGCGACGAACAAAGCCGCCAGTCTCTAGGTACCTCCGATAATCATTTCGGACCGCAGATCGACTTAAATTAAGTTGAGCACTCACGTTTCTTTGGCTGTGTCTGACCTGAATAAGTGCCACAGCTTGGGCGGCGACTTCAGGTGAAGTATCCATAGATTATTGATAGAACCTCACCTTAATATTAAGAATAAGTAATGTTTGTTGCAAAACCAAAGATATCAATCACTTTTTCAAGAATTAAATCCAAGTAAACCAATAAAACCAAGTTTTCTTAGTATTCGATTGTTTGATATCAACAAACAGGCTCCAAATTGTCTTTTGTTTCTTTAAATTCTGTGTTCGAAATTCAAAAAAAGACTATTGAATGAAATTGTGAATGTGCCAGGTTCAAAACTGCATAAAAACTTTTTGCTCGACCTAATATAAAATTTTAGCTAGGACCAAACGAAACTGAAAATACAAGGTGGGCCAACAGATGTGTCCAGAAGTGTATATCAGCTTTTGCAAGTGATGTCAAACTTTTTTGATGTGTGTATGTTTAGTACGAGGGTTCATTTTCATGCTTGTTCATAAGCGAACAAACTATCCGAAATCTTTTACCTGGAGTGAATCTACTTTTTCGAAAACTGCTGGGCATATGTATTTTCGCATCCTGAAATCGTAAGGCCTATTGACAGTGAAATACTCGCGAACACAGAGATAGGGATGAATAAGACAAGTATTGTGTTTGCTTTTCCGATAAATTTCGTTTGAAGGACTGTTCTAGTAGGTCTTCCCATAAAAGATGGGTGATGATAATACGTATTTTATTTCGATAACGTAGTACAGTAATCAAAACATTACTCATTTTACCGAACATGACAATGCCAAGAGAGAGAGTGGGCTCCAACAAAAGCGCGGGATGTCAAAGTATCAGTTCCCCACAAACACCATAAATAATCTAACTATCAGAACATCCTCCTCGTTAAGTTATTAATTATACAACGCCACTTAAAAATCAATCAATTATACAATTTTATATAGGTAAAATACAACCACAATCATCCCTAACAAAAGTTATTCCACTTAATATAATCATTAAGCCACTTCGGCACAATCCTCCATAGCAAAAGTCAATCAATTTAATACATAATCATTTAGCCACTTTGGCTTCTTTATTTCTTATTGGTTTTTTTTTTTGGGTGGTTTCTTGTATTTCAGAAATATCATACAATCAGTCCCTATTTTCTTGATTATTGTTAACCTCTTATACCAGTGCAATGTCTCCTACTTCTGAACTACTCAATTCAATCGAATCCTTACGTTTATTAGACTCCAAAGTCTGATTTATCTGGATTCTGATTTCCTTGCTCACATCGGAAAGGTGTTGGCGTTAAGTGCCAACAATTACGTCTAAGTTGTCTCATTTACTTAAACAAATTAAGATCTTAGCTCCTTTGCCTTCCTTACAATTACCCCATATTTCCTTAAATCTGTTACCCAAACTGGCTCCCCTGGTTTTAGTTCTTTTAGTGTAACAGCTGCCTGTTATTATAATTTGTAGCCATTTTTGTTCTATCACTATTTTTTTTTTCTAAAAATCGTTTCTTATAAAATATAGCTCGCTCATTTAATTTCTTTGAAGGAGAAGGCAAGTTCTGTTTTAATATTTTGTTAAATACCAGTTCATTAGGACTATAACCTGCTTCACCTCGAGTATTCCTACAGATTAACAATGCTAGTTGTACATTCTTAATTTTTCATTATATTTTTTCATTTTTTTGCAATCTTGACCCCTGCCTCTGCTAAACCATTACTCTGAGCATTATAAGGGCTACTTGTTATATATATAAATTAACAATTATGTACAAATTGTTTAAATTTAATACTGAACTGTGTGCCATTATCTTTTCTTACAACCTCTGGTATTCCAAATCTACAAAAAGTCTCTAAAATGTTTAATTATGATAATTCAGATAAGTCTTTTAATTCAAATATATCCAAGTATCTATAAAAATTGTCAATAATCACCATTTACCAAATATTATAATTTTAAAGGAAGTTAATGCCAACCTTTTGCCAACGTCTTTGTTGCAGGTCCTCTACTTGACAAGGTTCTTTATGATGTTTAATCTCTTGAATTGGACATTGGACAATTTTCTACAATATTTTTATTTGAGTACATAATCCAGGGCGTTAAACTCTTCTGGTGATTCCTAGATATCCTTCATGGATATCCTCCAAAATAAGTTTCTGATGAAAGCCTGGAATGACTAATCGGCTGTTATAGAAGTATTAACTTGTACACCACCTTTAGTAAAATTTTCGAAAAAATCATGTTAGATCAAATGCAATCACATTTTAATAAACATAATTTAATTCACTGTAAACAATTTGGTTTACACGGGGTCGTTCAACAACCGATACCGGTGTTGAACTTATACAACCCATTTTTGACGCCTGGAAGAACTCGCAGGATGCTCAAGGTGTGTTTTGTGACTTTTTCAAGGCTTTTGATTGCGTTTTTAATGAAACATTACTCAGGAAACTCCACCACTATGAATTTAGAGATACCGATCTGGATCTTATTGCATCATACCTGAGGGATAGGATTCAGAGCGTTGACCTTAATTGCATTAAGTCTCCGGGATCGCCGGTTAAGATAGGTGTTCCGCAGGCATCAATCCTTGGTCTTTTCCTTTTTTTAATTTATATTAATGACATACCTTACTATGTAAGGGGTAACCATGAGATAGTATTGTTCGCGGATACATCACTTTTATTTTAACCCAAACGCAAGGAAATAGTTATTGACGACGTGAACAGTTGTATCTCTAACTGGTTCAATGTTAATAAATTATTACTTAATGAAGGAAAAAGTAAATGTATGAAATTTGTTTTACTCAATGTAAAACAGGTGTAAATGTAAAGGATAGGAATGTGGGCTTTGTAGACACCACAGTATTCTTAGGGATTACTTTAGATTCTAAGCTTCAATGGGGCTCACATATAGATATATTGTCAAATAGACTTAGCTCTGCAGCATATGCCGTAATTAAGATATGCCAGTTAATGGATTTAGATACAGCCAGATTAGTGTACTTTGGTTATTTCCATGGTGTAATGTCGTATGGAATTTTATTGTTGGGATTCGCCGCCGAAATTCAAACTATTTTTGTGCTGCAGAAGAGAGCTTTTCGATCGATTTTTAATCTTAAAGTTAAAGAATCCTTAAGGGATAAGTTTATAAAATTTGGCATAATAACGGTCGCATCACAACACAGCTACGAAATTTTATTACTTGTAAGAAAATATATTAATTTGTTTCCTAAAAACAGTGATGACACACACTTAATACAATAAACAAAAATAAACTTACTTTACCTGCTACTAGGCTTCATAAATTCAATACTTCATTTAAAGATCTTTGTGTTCGCTTATACAATAAAGTCCCAACCAATATCCAAGAGTTAACCTTAAATAAATTCAAACAAATTCAAAAAATCACTTATTATTATATAAGTGTGTGATTATATTACAGACAAAAATGCTCCGGTTTGAACTGTTCCAATCATTCCAACAGGTTTTCTTTATTAAATAAATCATGATTATATTGACGTTGTAACAACATAATGATTTGTAAATGTTGTTACATTATACTTTTAATGTTGTAGAGTTTTTAGTTTTATGAGAGCATAAGCGACATCCCCTTTGCTGCTTGTGCTCTCGTAAGCATATTGAAGAAATTTTTTGGAAATGTTGTTATGATCAAAAAAGTAAAATGTAATGAATTTTACCAGATTTTCACGGAACGAAGGACCAGGATGACAAAGACAGCAAAGGAAACGGCGGTTAGGGGAAAGGATAATAATATTATTAACTACAAATACGTGGCACATTCAGAAAGTTTTGAAAAACTAACTTCTATGAAAAAAAAATATTTTTATCTTTGGTCTCGAAGTGGAATTGAAATTTGGTACCCCGTCAAAGTGAAGAATTTAACGATCAAAATTTTTCCGGCGCTCCTCGATCGTTTCACTTTCGTAGGCGTTGGTTCATTTTGAAACAGACAAACTGTCGACTGACGCTTTGTTTCTGGATGGTATTGATAAGTCCAGTATTCGTCACCTGTCACAAAATCGTAAACGTGCCGTGACGAGCCTGCATCAAATTTATGTATTATATCGCTGCACCAACCCACACGGGCCCGCTTCTGAGCTTCGGTGAGGATGTGCGGCACCCATCGGGAAACTATCCTCCTTACGCAAAGGTGCTCGTGCAAAATCTTGTGAACACTTCCTGTACCAATCTGCAGAGTATGCTGAATCACTTCGTACGTAATTATCTGTTTTCTTAAATTAGTTTTTTTACTTTCAGCACACTTTCTTCGGTGACAGCCGTCGTAGGCCGACCACTCCTTTGTTCATCCCCCAAAGTAAGGCGACTGCGTTGAAACTCGCTACACCAGCGGTAGATGGTTGCTTTTGAAGGTCCTTTATCCATAAAAGCAGTTCAAAATCGATCAAATGACTCATCAGGTTTTAGGACCATATTTAAAATCGTAAAAAATCATGGTATGAAAATGTTCTTGATGCAGATCCATTTTTTAATGAGACAAGAAAAATTTAATTTACTCTCGCAAAAATGCGGAGGGAAATTTGAAAATCAAACAATGGTATTTTTACTTTTAAATAATCGAGGTTTTCAAAATAATTACAAGTGGCCAGTGTCTTATACATAAAAACTTTTTTTCGCAAAACTTTCTGAGTAGCCTAGTATTACAGAAATAAAAAAAAAAGGCAGTAAGTAAAGACAGTTAAAAGAAGCAGACAAGTTAGTGATAAGAATAGAATTAGGACGGCGTGGCATAGACAAATATTAATAATACAGGGGTGATTCCTGGGACCAAAGTTCATCGCATCAGATACGTGGCTTTTATTTTATTTCGTTATTAGAAAAAACTAAAATTATATGGCTAAAGAGGGCTGAAAAACAAGTCATTCTGTAGATGAGGCACACACGTAGACCTCATAGATTCTTGGAAAAAAAAATGTTTTGGCTCGCCACGGATCTGACCAAGGGCATCACGGATCTGACGAAGTATATGAATCAAGTAATGGCGTCGCGTTAGAATCACCTGTTAGAATGCTGCAATAAAGAAAATTATAAATAAAACATCATTATAGCTGGACAAACTCCAAGGTTGCCAAGAGTGTGTGCTTTGCAAATGAAACAAACTGTTTCGCACACGACAGGTTTTTATTGGAAAGTTCGAAATTTAAATACACCGCATTAAGACTAATATAAACGGCTGTTATGAAACACTAACGCGATTCACAAACAATGTAACGCCATCTATTAAATAAAATATAAATTAAGGAATTAATAACTACTTATGGTTTATAGGTACTATTTGGTCATACATTCACTGCCCACCAAGGACTAATTGACATTACGTCCTTAAAATTTAATACCTTAACTATTCCAATTAATTACTGTATGTATTGGTACAAAGAGTAGTTTATCAAAAACCAAGAATACAAATTTGATATGAAAACAAAAATAATAATAGAACTTCATCTTTTAACCCTAGGTAACTAAACTATAATCGTAGATACATAGTAACTAAACTTTCGTCAGGCAGACTACGCAATAAAAAACATGAAAATTATCTAAAGTATTTATTAAAAATAGGAACTGGTTACATAACACTTAACTTTGGTTTAATAGCAACTGATGTGAAAGACATTTAACGATAAATAATTATTTTGCACAGCTACTATACACGTCAATATTGTGCGATCCAAAAATGGCATTTTGCATTTAATGCATCGATGTTTTGTCATCCTACGAGCCTTTAATGGACATAAGTAATATATTTTACGCACATTGGTCACAGAATGAACAGGATATTCAGGATCTGATGACTCACCAAGAATATCTTTTATCATGACCTTGATGTCATGCGTCAAAGTCACCGTTTGTAATCGTCCCCTTAGCCAAGGGTCCATAAGTTGGTCTCCCATCTTTATGACAAAATCGCGTCGTAAATCTATTGGTTTCTGTAATTCCCTAGCTTCTCCTCTTGGACCTGGTATAAAATGTACGATGTTCCCTCTCAGAGTACGAGTAGTAACTGATCTAGGTAGAGACGACCATTTATGTTTGTTATTACCAGAAAGGAATCTGGGAGTTACTTGAAGAACACGCTGGTTGCCTTGGTTTGAAGTTTGAGGGGAATTAGTTTCATGAGTGTCCTCTAAAGTCATCGGAGTCTACAATTTCAGTTCTCTGTCTCTTACTTGATCGTATGATGTCATCCTCAGGTTCTGGAGATTCGTTTGAGAATTCGGAATCAGAGGTGTTGATATGTATTTCTTCCTCCACATTATGCTCCGTCTCTGAGGTCGAATCATCAGAACCCTCCTCTTCACCTTCCACTTCTTCGATTCACTTACTTATCTGCTCTTCTTGATTTCTTAAATTAATCTAAAAATAATAAAAAGAGCAAAAAAAAATATTTAGTAGCAAATACGGAATATCTCACAAAATGTATTTTTTATATTTAATTTCGCTATAAATAGCTCAAAATATAAAATTAAATAGTAAAATATATCAATTTAAATAAAATAAAATAAAAAAAGTTCGCGGTAGCCTTGTATAAATAGTAATAATATAAAAAAAATAATTGTACATACCTTTGAAAATTAACGTACGTAGTAACTAAACTTTCGTCAACCTGACGATGATGTAGCCGTAGGTCACTTCCAAATTATCGTATGATCGCAACCGCGTCACCCGCTGAATTATTCGCACCAATCAGGAAGGTAAACAAAGCATGACGGGAACGGGGTGCGGAGAAGTAAGTGCACTAGACTTTCTTGAACAGGGGCGTAGTCGCGTGAACGAATGTTTAGTTATCTAGGGTTAAATATGGTAAATAATGTCTTTCTTATACTTCATTCAAATTCTTTACACCTTAATACTTAATAATAATAATAATAATAATTGTATGAGGTTGTGATGACGAAGAACTACCGGAGGTTTATACTGAAGGATGGCACATTGGATGTTTGCCGTGCGTGCCATCGCCCAGGTGAATCCCTTAGGCATATAATCTCCGGTTGTTCTCGTCTCGCAAATGGCGAGTATTTGCACAGACATAACCAAGTGGCCAGGATAATACACCAACAACTTGCTTTGAAATACAATCTTTTAGCATCTGAGGTTCCTTACTACAGGTATGCTCCAGAACAGGTTCTTGAAAATAGCCATGCCACATTATATTGGGATCGATCTATCATTACAGACAGGACTATTGTGGCTAATAAGCCCGATATTGTATTGATAGATCGACACGAACGCCGTGCAGTAGTTGTTGATATCGCTGTCCCCCATGACGACAACCTTGTAAAAGCTGAAAAAGACAAAGAAAACAAATATCTTGATTTAGCTCACGAGATTGTTGACATGTGGGACATCGATTCAGCAATTGTTGTACCGATAATCATATCCGCCCATGGTTTGATAGCCAAGAGCCTCGATAAACACCTTAAGAGGCTCGCGTTAGGAGGTTGGGTCAAGAGTCTGATGCAGAAGGCAGTACTTCTGGACACGGCCCGTATAGTGAGGAGGTTCCTGTCTCTGGATCCTTAACCACCGGTAGCAGGGACCCTGATCTTGCTGCCGATGGGGAACTACATTTTTGTATTTTTAAATGTTATTTTTTTAATGTTATACACTGTTAAAAATTAATATTTAGAAATATAATTTTGTATGTATATTTAATGAAATAAAGGAATAATAATAATAATAAATATTTCCAACACTCACACCAATTAGCCTAGCCCCAAAGTAAGCACTGTAAGGCTTGTGTTATGGGATGCTAAATGTCAACAAACATAAACATAAAGAAATAACATAAATTATTGTAAGTTAAAAGCAAGTTAATGTATATAAATTACAGTTTGTCTAGTAATTCATTGCGTGATAGGTAGGATACAAAGTTTATTTACAGGTCGCTTTATAAAGTTACTCTTAGTTTGTAATTTGACCACCCTCGTGATTCCGTCCCTGCCTGGATATTCTTTTATAATTTTGCCATAGAGCCAACGACACGGAGGTAAGTCCTCTTCCTTAATCAAAACAATATCGCCTAATTTTGGTGCGGGCGTCGCAGTTGCCTAACGGTATCTGTGGAAATATTGGTTCAAATACTCTCGTGACCACTTGCGCCAGAATTCTTGAGCAAGGCGTTGAGTGTACGTAAACGTCCACGGTCTTAGCACAAGTCGAGGCATGCTTGAATTCAAGACCCATGTCTAGACTTGAAGGAAATTTAGATGATCTTGAAATATTAACCCCCGGTCACTTTTTAATAGGGGAATCTTTAGTTACTGCACCAGATCAGAATTTTGAAACATCAAATGTGAGCTCTCTTCGGAGAGGTACTATTAGTTATGTTAAACTCCCATTGTTTTCGCGATTCTGCGTCTAGCTTTAAGCAAAGAATATGTATAATAATTATATCCCAATTCGTAGTTTCAATACCTAAATTGCTCAAACCACACAAACAATCATTAGCTGTGTTAAACTCCCATTGTTTTCGCGATTCTGCGTCTAGCTTTAAGCAAAGAATATGTATAATAATTATATCCCAATTCGTAGTTTCAATACCTAAATTGCTCAAACCACACAAACAATCATTAGTTGTATCAATCAATTCCTTTAAACCAATTGAGTTCTCTACCACTAGATTTTTTTGACTAAGCAAACGTTTTAAAATAAAATGCGATAAATACCTTTTATTATCGTATCTAGCCTTTAACTGATTCCAGCATCTTTCGTAATTAGCTTCGGAAATAGGTATTTGTCGAAGTAATTGTTCGGCTTCACCTGCTAAAGAGCTTTTTAAGTAATGCATCTTTTGCACTTTATCGAAATTAACATTATCATGGATCAGCGAAGTAAACAAATCCCGAAAAGTAATCCATTCAGTATATTTACCGGAAAAGGTTGGAATAACAATTTTTGGAAGTTTAAACGGTTCAGGTCTTTTAGAAACTTCTACTTTTGCACTTTTAGCTTCACTAGAAGAACCACTACTCTGTTGAAAATACTTTAATTTAGATTTAAGCTCCGTTTTATATGCTGTATACTCTTCCTCAGCTAATCCATAAATATCTTTAGATGTATATTCATGTGTTTTTATTTCTACATTATAATCTTTTACAAGCGTTTTATGCGTACCAGAAAATTCAGACCATAGTTTTTCTAATGATTCTAACCTTGTTTCACAATATGCCTCCGTAATTCGTTGTTTTGGAGACTTTATAAAAATAGTACCAGCCTTTACAATTTTTTCATATGTATCATTTTGCAAATTTACAAAGTTCTCCATTTTTATAAATATTAAATAATAAGAAAACAACTATAGTATTCAGTTGAATATCAATAGAACTAAAATTTTCAAAGTAATTTTTTAAAGTGTTTGAAACAATTGAACTCTGACAGAAAACCGGCATAGGTTCCCCGTTGGATCTGTTTTTTCTTAAAATTAGGCTAAGTCACTACAATATTATTACGAAATTTTCTAAGTCCAACTACACTAGCTCGAAATCACCAGATTGTTCTGAGTTAATCTTCTTATTGAAATAAAGCACAAATTTCCTTGACTGGGATACTGGGTTTGTATATTTAAGGGGATCGTTAAGGGGCAACCCCACTCAAGAATTTTATTTATTACCGGGAGAATATGAATTATTAAATGGTGTAGGAGCATTATTAGTATACAACTTTAGCGACAGCGTCTTAGTGTTAAATGAAAGTACATTGATTACCAGAGCTTTAAGTACTGTAAGGTGTCTTGATATTAACATTTTAGATTGTAGCGTTTCGGAAAATGGTCTTGATTTGAACTACGGTAAACATCTATCTGATACAGAGCTTTTAACACTTAAAGACCTATTGAAAAGATTCGAAAATACTTTCTCTAGTAATTTAAAAGATTTAGGATATACAAACCTAGAAAAGATGACCATCGAATTAAACGACAAACAACCGGTAGTTTATCGTCCGTACCGACTTGCGCGACCGGAACGCGAACTAGTCAAATCAATGGTAACGGAAATGATAGAGGCAGATATCGTGTGTGAGTCTAATTCGCTTTATGCTAGCCCTGTTCTACTAGTAAAGAAGAAGACAGGAGAGAAGAGGCACTGCGTCGATTATAGAGCGTTAAATAATAAAACACGCAAGGAACATTATCTTTTACCATTAATTGATGATTAACTGGATAGGTTAGCCGGTAATTCGTTATTTCTAAGTCTTGACTTGGCATCTGGATACTACCAGATTTCGGTGGCAGAAGGGTCTCAGGAACTGACAGCATTTGTTACTCCTGATGGGCAATACTAATTTAAGAGGATGCCTTTCGGTCTGGCAAATGCTCCTTCCATTTTCCAAAGAATAATAAATAGGGTATTCTGTAAGTTGACATATGTCGTTATTTACATGGATGATATCCTTATCTCAGCGCAGACTTTTGACGAGGGCATATCCCGCTTGGAAGAAGTATCTAAAACCTGCCTGAGAGATAAGTATTAACTTATCTCTCAGGCAGGTTTGACCCTCAAACTAAAGAAATGTTTCTTCTTCCAAACGGAGAGAGATTTCCTAGGTTTCCACGTATCCGGAATCGGGATACGTTCAGGATCTCGTAAAACCTTAGCTATATCAGAATTTCCGATACCTCGAAACGTACATGAAGTTAGACGCTTTATCGGTTAGCTAGCTTCTTTAGGAGATTTGTTAAGGACTTCGCGTTGTTAGCATGTCCGTTGACTAACCTTTTGAAGACTAAATTTTAATGGAAATGGACCGATGAGCATACGAAAGCATTTAACACCCTAAAAGAAAAACTGATGGAACGGCCTGTATTAGCTTTGTTTGATACCAATTTAGAAACAGAGTTACACACGGATGCGTCAAAGATTGGACTTGCAGGTATACTCATGCAGCGTGGTAATGACGGCCAGTTCAGACCGGTAGCGTATTATAGTTGGAAGACAACTGAAGACGAGCAAAAATTGCACTCATTTGAACTCGAAACATTGGCCGTTATTGCCTCGCTTAACCGTTTTCGTGTATATCTATTGGGTTTCAAATTTAAAATCATTACGGACTGCAATGTTTTAGGAACCACTTTGACTAAAAGAGAACTTATTCCAAGGATAGCACGTTGGTGGTTGCAGTTACAGGAATACGACTGTGCTATAGAGTATAGAGCAGGAGCACGCATGGCCCATGTAGATGCTGTCAGTCGAGCTCCTGTCACTGAGCTACCTTCACTTGCATTTGATTTGAATGCAATGGATGTTTTACATGATGTAAAGGATTGGATTGCAACAGTTCAAAGTAACGACGAAGAGGTAAAACGAATAAAATATATTTTACTTATTGAGGAAACTAAATATGTAGCCGATGTGCGTAAAAATTATCAAATTTAAGGTGAACACGTGTATCGTACGTTAGAAGAAGGAATTCGATGGGTGGTACCTAGATCAGCTACGTGGCAAATTTTGCGTATGAACCATGACGACGTGGGTCATTTTGGATTTGAGAAAACCTTAAATAGACTGAAGGGAACATTTTGGTTTCCGTTGCCGTTTTACAAAAAAATATGTTTCGTCTTGTTTACAATACGCTCACCACAAGACTCCTTCAGGTCAAAGGGAAGGTTTTCTTCATCCCATCCCAAAAATAGAAGCTCCATTTCACACGTTGCACGCGGATCACCTGGGCCCATTCGTTCGCTCTAGGAGAGGAAACGTTTATTTACTAGTAATTATTGAAGCTTTTACAAAATTTGTCTGTATACGCCCTGTAAGAAATACAAAAACGTCAACTGCCATTAAGATATTCAAAGAATATTTTAGTTATTTCGGTACTCCATCTCACCTTATAACGGATCGAGGCACGTGCTTCACAAGCGTCAAAGGGGATTGGGTAATTTTGTATGGAGGTTGGCTTAATTTTTTTTACAGCGGCCACTGAACTAATTATGATCGTTTGATAGTACTATATATGTGAATTGTTCTTAGAAAAATAGTAATTCCATATCTAATATCCGAACCAAGATATTTGATCTTGAATTCTAACAAAAGTCATACGATATAAAAGCTCATTAAATGATCTCCTGAGATTATTATACATGTTTAGTATTGTGGTAATGCTTTCTAAAAGCTAACATTAATGAAAAAAAAGAAACAGATCAAAAACTTGATCTAGAGTACCTAGAGTACCTACCTGGGCCGCGGTAGCTGGTGCTCGATGACGCCGGGAAGTTTTCCTTTTAAGAATTCTGTCGAGGCGTATCATCGAGCACCTGAGGGAGCCGGACCCAAATCAGGCAGAGCACCAGTTCGGGTTCCGGCGAAACCGGTCCACGGTGTAGGCGGTGGCCATTTTGAAGGGGTGGACCGAGGCGGCCACTCGTCGGGGAGAGACTGCTATTGCGGTGTAGCTAGACATCCGCAACGCCTTTAACAGTCTTCCCTCCAAAATAATACCTGCCTTCATATTTGACAAAAAGAATAGAATACATCTACTGGATGACAACGATCCCAAGGTATCACATAAGGCTCTCATGATCTACACCGACGGCTCTAAAACCTCATCAGGCACGGGCGTTTTCTCTGAGGACCTCAATATACATATCGCTTTCCCCTTAAGCCAGTACAACACAGTTTTTCAAGCTGAATGTATGGGCATCATACTGGTGGCAAGAGCGATCCTTTCAAGAAAGGTAATAGGACAGGAAATACGAATACTGTCCGAAAGCCTACAGAGATGAGATTTTTTAGCTTTAGATGCCTGTTTAGTCAAATCGAGCCTCCTGCAAGAATGCCACCAAACCCTAAACACGGTAGGGTCAAGCAATTCTATTACTATCCAATGGATCAAGTGACACAGTGGATCACGCAGAAACGACGCTGCGGATGAGCTAGCCCGGCAGGGGTCTGATTCGTTCCCAACAGGTCCTAAACCAATCGTCTCGATACCGGTAAGCTGTCTCGTAAATAACATCTGCAAGCACACAGCCACACTGGCTCGATTTGGAGACGTGCAGGCAGACCAAGCTCGCTTTGCCTCGGGTGAACGCTGTCCTCTCCAAAACTCTTCTACAGCTAAGCAAACCTACATTGCGCATGGTAACAGGTGCTATTACCGGACATGCACATTTTAACAGACATCTTTTTAACTTAGGTGTCACGGACAACCCTCTATGCAGAGGATGCATGGAGGCAGAAGAAACAGCTACTCACGTTCTGCTGGAATGCAAGGGAGTGGCCGAATACCGGGCGAAACATCTCGGCTCACCGGGAAACCTCCAAGAGGCAGTCACCAATCTGAAGGCCCTGGGGGCGTCCCTGATGGAGTTGGGCTGGCAGAAGTGATTTCGGCTATACACCCTCCTAACGCAAGACAGGCGCCATAAGGAAGAGGATCGAGTTGCGGAAACGCCCGTTGAAAGAAGAAGAAGAGGCGAGTGTATTATGGAGGCACTGCGTTTTCACTGCGTGCCTCCATACCTGTGAGCCATCGTGGAGGACTACCTGCAGGGAAGGTCAGTCTTCTACGAGGGGCCCGATGGAAGCGTATGCTCTCGGGCCAAGGTTGCAGGGGTACCCCAGGGTCAGTGCTGGGTCCACTGCTCTTGTACCTGGGTGCTGCGAGGCAGCCTCCTTCCTAGCACGGAGGTTGTCTACTTCGCCAACGACACGTTGGTGGCGGCGAAGCAAAGTCAGTAGAGGAGGCGGTTCGCCTGGCGTGTGGCGGCCTCTTTTAAGCATAGTGCAGATACTGACCGGACACGGATGCTTCGGTTACTACCTGTACCGTATCGCCCGCCGGGAAGAAACGTCGCAGTGCCATCACTGCCGCGCCCCGGACGAAACGACTGCGCACACCTTGTTGGAGTGCCCGGCCTGGCTACAGTAGCGCTGCGACCTAATCGTGGCGCTGGGAAGCGGAACCCTTTCGCTGAGGAGCATGGTAGAGGCCATGCTCAGTAGCGAGACGGCATGGAAGGCGGCTGCCTCCTTCTGCAAGAACGTCTTCTCGTAGAATGAGGCAGCCAAGAGGGAGCGGGGGATGATCCCCTGGCCGCTCCCTCCCACCGAAGAAGAGCGGGCAGGAGAGGACGAGTGTCCTGGCTGCGCCCGTCCCATGACCCTGCCCGTGAGGATCCCGAGCTGTCCGGCACGGTGCATTGCGCCGTTCCGGACAGCTACACTGGCATATATATAGGGTTGACATGATCTTCACATACACGAGACCCAAGTGGAATATCGAAAAACTGGTGTGATTAGCTGAGGTGGTCAGACCAGACAAAAAAGGGTCTGTTAAACTGTTATTAACTTAAATGGTATGTTTTAGACAACAATTCATACAAAAAAGCACATACGATTTAATGATATGAATTTACGATTATTCTATTTTAAAAAAATCATATCTTGGCTTCGATGTAATTTACTGATATATGGCCTTAATATTTTATTTTTAATATTTTTAGTTCTATTCAATAAAAAATAAAGCATTCGTGGCCGCAGACTTTGAAAATCAAGCCACTTTTACCCAAACCCCTTTAAGGAATTTACAGATAGGCTTAACATCAAACACATTTTAAATGCAGTTGCCACTCCAAGAGCGAACGGACAGGTCGAACGCTTCAACCGCACTATAGCTGACGCACTTAGTACTAAGTGCCACGGGAAAAATGAGAATACATGGGATGAGTACGTAGGCGATATATATATATATATATATATATACAGATAGATATACAGCTGGGTATCAATACTACGATAAGCAAAAGCACTGGAAAAAGCCCTTCGCAGTTGTTGTTTGGCTGTAAACTAGTTACTACGTCTAAAAATATGTTAGGTGATGTAATTACGGAAACATCGCAATTAGTAAGTGGTGACGACTTAATGCAGTTGAGGTCTGAGACTAAGGATAAAATTGATAGGGACCAAGAAATTGCTAAAAAAAAGGTTTGATAAACACAGAAAAAAACCGAAGTCATACAAAATAGGTGAACTTGTTAGGGTTGAAAGAACTGTATATGATAAAGATCATTTAGGTAAATCTAAGAAATTGTTACCTAAATTTCATGCCCCCTATCGAATAATTAAAATATTACCGAATGATCGGTTTCTAGTTGAGGATACACCGTTAACAAAAAAGGGAAACAAAAGATACGAAAATGTTGTAGCCATTGACAAAATTCATCCGTGGCTAAATTTTAATGACCTTACTAGTGAGGGCAGCGAAAATGACACTGACAATAACTGTAGTGAGAGTGAGAACGATTAATGATTGAAATATTATTCGATACAGATACTGATCTCTATGATAATGAATGTAAATGTAACTAAGATGATTACGTGAATGTAGTAATATTTAAGATTTTGATGAGTTATAAAAATGTGCATGCATTATTTTCTGATGGTTGAGGATGGTTTTGTAATGAAAAGAAACTTATAACATGTTATGAAATTGTATATGATCTGAAATGTTATTCTGAGTTCATTTAACGTACCTGCCACAAGCGATCAGTGCAGATAGTGAATGGAATTGTTGTACAATTTTGCACAGATGATCGTAGATTGTGTAAGGTCAGTGAAATGGAAAGAGAGTGTAAGTTATGAGCAGTCAGTGCAGAATGCGAATGGTATCGATATGTAGTTGATATCGCACAGATGACTGCAGATCATAATAGATTACACAAGTAACTATGTCGTTTAAAGTTTTGCCAACTTGTTAAGAGAAGGTTACGAGCAGTCAGTGCAGAATGCGAACGATATCACCTTGTAGCTGATATCGCGCAGATGATTGCAGATCGTAACAGATAACATAAGTAACTTTGTTGTTTAAAATTTTACTTAGTTGGTCAAAATAATGTAATAAGTATGGAATCTAATCTAAAATGTCTATGTATATTTTTGTTTAATAATGTTTTAAGATGGTATAATCAGTGAGAGGACTCACCCTTTGTAAAGGATGGCCGAGTTGTAAGATTACCTTATTAATACCGATCGAATTATAATGAGTATCTGTCAATAATATCGATTATACCAGTTACAATATCAGTTATTAGTACCAAGTTATTTCTTGTACTGGCAACATTGACATTGACAGATACTAGCTGGTCGGTAGATTGCTCACTTGACATCGAGGCGTGTTAGCGAACGTTACGTGACGGAATAGAATCTTTAATTATCTTGAGAATCATTGTTTTATTTCTGAGATAGTAGTTGAATCTTATAACAGGGAGAAAAAAACAGCCCTTGCTGAGTTTTTTGCCGGTTCTTCTCAGTACAAGGTCTCCCGCCCTAGATTTGCGAACCGATGGCGTAGCTTTTCGACATTCACAAGTGCTTGTAACAGCCTAGACTGAATAAACGATATTGATTTTTTTTTTTAATTTTGAATTGACTACTTCTTATTACTTCCTCCTTAAATGCTCCATACTCGCACGTTTCCGAAAGCAAGAATAAATACCTTATAAATTAATTCACCTCTTCGCCTTCTCTTTGAGTTCTTATATTAAACCGATATCTCACCAATATAAGGTTTTTCTTTGGTATAAAATAGGCATCGAAAGCCGCTATTATTTTATCGAAAGTCTCTGTGTCTACTTTCAATTGCTTGACCAATTGTTTACCCCGGTCGCCTTATAAATATAGTAACAAATTTACTTTTTCCATGCTATCTCGTCTTTAATAGCCATTTATTAAAATGAACCGTTCAAACCTTTTGCTCCATTTTTTACAATCTGCCGACATAAAGCTAAACTCCTCTGGAGGGCGAATATTTTGTACTGGAAGTAGATTAAAAACTTGTTGCTCCGCTGTTCATGTTCAAGTGGGTCTTTCAATAGAAGATGCTTGATGATAAGACGTATTATTTTGATAACTTTACAATAATCAAAACCTTACTCAGTTCACCTAACATGCCATGACACGAGAGAGAGCAGGCTCCAACAAAAGCGCGAGTTGTCAAAATGACAGTTCCCCCTCAAACACCACAGATAATGAAACTATCAGAGCAAGAACTTTTAGACATCAAGAACGCTTAGGGTGAATACTCATCCATATGGTGGGGCAAAAATAATTGATATGGGCCGGTGTTTGGATGGGTGGAAAGGG
Organism: Chilo suppressalis; assembly: GCA_902850365.2. Taxonomy (NCBI): domain Eukaryota; kingdom Metazoa; phylum Arthropoda; class Insecta; order Lepidoptera; family Crambidae; genus Chilo; species Chilo suppressalis. The sequence continues at coordinate 16,385,558 of OU963900.1, forward strand.
CTATCTCTTAAATCGCCCTAAACTTAACTGCCTTTTTAATTTCTGTGTTTCAGAGACGACAGAGGGAGATAAGAAAACAAAATATTATGAAAGAGCAGGCATTAGAGATTTGGAACATGCGTTTTGTCAAATATTTATATATTTCAATAATATGATATGCGTTTCATGGACCTGCCATGTAGGCACTTTAAATACTTTACAGCGTCAAATTCTATCTGATTCAGGTCAATTTGCGCCAATGTGTTAATTTATATTACTATCAGTTTCAAGTCAAGTTGAAGAAACAAAATTATGTAAAATGATTTGCCTAATTCAATTCCGTTGAAGGAATCATAAAAAAAATCACATGAAAAAAATTATCAAACAAGTGGGGTAGACCAGCTTTATCACTGAGGGGTATGAAAAATAGTTTGCGTCCTATCCAAACCTACTGAAAATACACTGGGACTCTCGTCTCATCGACTCGTTTCGGAGAGTTTTGTTACAAATACTGTGACACGAGAATTTTATATATTGGAAGAATTACTAGAAGTTTATTGATTTTAAAGTAATGCTCAATTTCACTTCCAAAGTGATCATCATTCACTAGCACAGCGAACAATGAGAAAATGAAAGAACTAGACAGTAACGTTTTCGACTAAACCAACAAATTTTAACGTTAATTTTCTTAAACGTTTTACGAGCATTTTTTCCATATCTATTGTCCGTGAAGCGACGTTCTCTAGACACATCGTTTGCCCAAGTACCGACACGGTCGTGCAGGAAGGTATTTGTCGCGCGCCGTTGTCGCTCGCTCCTTTCAACTCCGTGATTAATGACATGTTATTTTTCATTGAAACAGCTGCCACGTATTTTTTCTACTCGAGTGTTCTGTTCCATAACGCGGCCCTATTAGTCACGCTACGCGAGCCTTCAGATGTGAATTTCAATGCTGTTTATGATTTGTTTTTCTGCAAGTTTGATATAGATAGACTGATATAGGTATCAAAAATTTTCGAATATCAAAAGTTTATATATTTTGACTCCTCAAATTTAATACGATTGATCCCCAGAAGTATTAAGCAGGTTGCTTTTTCGTTTGGAGAAATTTTAATTTTTTATTTTTTTTAACATAAAAAATATTAAACATAATTTCGTTCATACTCCATACTTATAAAATAATATACTTACTAATAGTTTCTAATATAATATTATAAATGCGAAAGTATGCCTGTTCGTATTTCTGTCACCTCTTCCCGCTTAAAATTTGGTATAGAGATAGTTTAAATCCCGGGAAAGGGCATAGCATACTTGTTATCCCGAAAATCATTCATTAAGAGGGTGAAAAGGAAAGGAAGTTTGTACAGGTGATCAATAACCACTGAAACGAATAAGATGAAAATTTATGTGAAAATGGTGTGTGTTCTCAAACAATTTCTATTATATAAATAAATCTATTATATTATATATAATAGAAATTGATCTGATAGAACTCTTCGTGGGATCATAAAAGAACAGTTGCAATAAGAAATATTGCTTTGTTAATAGTAGTCGATTGTATTTCTTGCCTTGCTTGCTTTCAATTCACCACTCTTCCATATCATCGATGACAGGAAAGAGGTTAAGACATGGGATGTTAAATTGATCCCGCATCATCCTCCTATCACTTTTGAAAATTACCTACATATAAATATATCGTGTGAGGTATCGTTTAAAAGAGATTTTTAAAAAAATTCCGAAAACTATTTATACGTGTAGTCTACGGCTAATAAAGATGGGCGTTCTTGGATATTTGGAAAATCAATGCTCATCGGTATCAGATAAATCACAACCGATACGGGCATCGATGCCGCCATCGATACCAAGTAAATGTCAGTATCGTAGTATCACAGGATACGATGCGGTACGAATTACGACAGATGCGTGTTTTGTGCGGTTGAAATATAACGACTTGTCGTACGTGGATGACATGATTTTTATGGTGAAGTGAAGAGCTCTAATTCTTTAGGCTCTTTGTAAACGATGTTCTGTGTAAAATCTTGTGGAACATTATATATGGATTGCTGGGGTTATTTACACGCAAAAAAGTTTCATACTTTTTTTGGCAATGGAAAAGTAACAAATACCTACCTGAAGTCTATTCCCACAGAGAACAAAGTCTGATCCTATTTCTTTACGCTGGCGCGCCCGCCTCCTCTCACGATCATAAATGCGCGCATTGTACTCGATCCTTAATTTGTTACGGAATTATTTAAAAACTATATTTTCTCCTAAGATATTCATTGAAAGCAAATGATGTCAGGAGCAATTTTTTAAATATTAAATATCTACTTGTGATGAATAATGTCTCTATTTTGATAAAGATTTAAATCATATTTATAAATCATCACATATAACATCTTGGAAAATAATGCATTATTTCAAAACAAGATTAGGTAGCATGAAAAAAGGTTTTAGTGTGTCAACCTTAAAAGACAGCCTTATTTTTTGGTAATCTGACTGTTTACTTTAACCCGTCATCATTCCTAATGGTATAGGTAGGTACTCTTGAAAATGTTAAGTTGATAGAGCAAACGATGGAATGAATGGATCGCAACACGATGTAGTCGACGTCTTTCATTTCCGCTGCCTGAACTAACTATTCCGTCTTATTGGTTGCAATAGGATGTTCTTAATGTAGGTACAACCGTATATATGCCTTTATATCCGTGACGGTTATGGGATGTAGGAAGGTATTTCGATTATTTCCCTCAAATGTTTTGATAAAACATAGATTACGACATCATTTATTATTTAAATTATATTAATTGATCGTAGCTATAAATTATAGCCATAATCAATTATATATAAATGTTTACTTGTGTTTCAACTTTAAATCACAATTTTTAGCTAAACTTTCAAGGAAACAAAGTTTTATTAGAACTGTGTATCGTGTGTATCACACGTACCAATCATTCTAATAAAAATGTTTTGAAGGGGTTTATGCGCGTATTTATTACAACATTCCTTTTAATTTTTTCTCGATGTTTCACACTTTAGCAAACTCCGTTGTTGCAAGATAACTAAGATATTCTGAAATCTATTTTGTGACCAGATGCCCAAGCGCGAATTTAGACAGCTCCTTAATCGTACCGGACGTGAGAACAAACTGGCTCCTTCCATAGAAATACAATACAATGACAATACGGAGATTTCAATATTCGTGCTTAGGCCTCTGGACTCATTTTAGGTATTTTGTTTTTTAAGATTATACTCATTCCGCCTTCCCCCTTTTACTATCGCACGTCCAGACGCACTGCAGGTTAACCACCCTTACTTGGATGCTGTTCCTCCCATGCGCGCAGTGAAGAAGTTCCCATCTCTGCTCTCGGGCTGTATAGATAATCCAGTGCTCACCCATTAAGAAAAAAACATTTCAAATAGTTTTATTTTCATTTATTATTCAGTTGATGGAATTGATTCATCTCCAACAAATCATCTCGTGTTTGAACTTAACAACAACCATGATAAATATTTTTTCTATGTTGTGTTTAATGGTTTACTATCATACACCTTTGGAATCTATAACGTGGTCCGTGTATGTTTCTATGTTTGCACGGAGTATTCTGCAAAACTTTTTGTTAACTTTTCTGATCCAAACCTTTCTCAGAGGTCCACGGGCGGTGAGGATCACCTAAACAATGGAAAAAAACTAATTGTTTTTCCTCTATCCGAATGTGAAATCAGATCCAATTTTTGAAATTTAACAAAACTACTTTATTTTTACACTAGCCGTGCCCCCCTGTGTTACCCGCAGTTTATTAGGGATATTTTCCCGCAGTAAAACGTAGCATATGTGTTAATCCATGGTGTCAGCTAACTCCATACCAAATTTTATTAAAATCGCTTCAGCCGACGTGAAGAAGTAACAAATATACACACTCACAAACTTTCGCCTTTATAATATTACTGTGATTATTCTTGACTTTTCGGATCCTTTAGTTTTGACTAGCTAATTTCTTGAAAATATGTATGAGGCACGTTCAATGAATTACGTTTATTTTATTGAAATATTAAGATACATGGGTTGTTAAAAAATCTTACAAGCTTTTATAAATCAAAATAAAAGAAACTTCTGTAAAAAGTATAAAAGACTTTTGAAAAACATTCAATACCTACGCGGTATGGTGGTTCTTCACAGAGACTTCAATGTGAAAACACAGTGAACCTGTCAATTAAAACGAAATCTGTTACTAATTCCTAATGTAGATTTATTTGTGAAAAAAGAATCGGATTTGTTTCCTTAATATGTTCTGTTATTACACTTGCTTACAGCTATTAGTTCATGGGATTTGAGAAGTGATTTTAAGTACCTATGTCTTTTATGGCGATATAGACCTTGTTTATATTATTTTGAATATTCTGGATTCCCGGTAGTAAAAGTAGATCCATATAAAGAGTTAACAGTGAATTTGATGTCATTTGGTCCTTACAGACTCTACCGATAGTGATCCCTAGTTCTGGTGTCGGAAGGAAAAAAATCAATATACACAAACAGCTTACTTTACCAACCCAATAGTGACAGGAGGCCACTAAAATAGACTGACCCTCGCGACGCATAACGGACGCACGCTACGGCTTGACTCGCATCTGGCGCAACTCGAGGTGGAACTTGGGAAGATTAGGTGGCACGTCTTAGGGTTAAGTGAAGTCCGAAGAGAGGGGGAGGACACCATAACACTCTAATCGGATCACCTAATGTACTTCCGCGGGGGAGGCCAACTATTCCAAGATGTCGTTGGGTTTTTGGTAAATAAGTCCCTTGCCGATAACGTTGTGGAAATATCCAGCGTGTCGAACAGGGTAGTGTACCTTAAAGCTCACCGAGAGGTATAGCCTCAAGGTGGTGCAAGTGTACGCACCGACCTCGACACACTCGGACGACGAAGTGGAGGATATGTTCGATGATATATCGAGAGCCCTCCACTCCACTACTAAGACCCACTACAACGTTGTTATGGGGGACTTCAACGCTAAAGTGGGAGTACAGAATTGCAGCGAATCGGTAGTAAGATCCCATGGATTTGGAGGAGAAATCATAGGGGGCAAATGCTCGTCAACTTCTTCGAACGGGATGGGCTCTTTTTGATGAACTCTTTCTTCAAAAAACAGCCCCAAAGGAAGTGGACGTGGCAAAGCCCCGATACTATGACTAAAAATGAGATCGATTTCATCATGACGGACAAGATGTACATATTCAAAGACGTCTCCGTAATCAATAGGTTTAATACCGGTAGTGATCACCGACTCGTCCGAGGCTTTCTGAATATCAACTTTAAGGCCAAGCGCGTCCGTTTGATGAAATCCAGGCTCCGAACCTTTTCTCCAATCTATAACAGGATCTGAAACGTTCCAGTCAAATCTGGAGAACCGATTTGCTGCCGTGGAAACCTCATCAGACGTAAACCAAAACCTCGGAAATGTGGTTCGGATCCTCAGGAAAGAGGGTACGAGATTATGTGCAACACAGCGTAAGGGTAGGAAGTCAGAGCTTTCGGAAGGGACTTCAGGGCTAATGAAGGAACGACGTGAAAATCCACCCGTCACTTCGTCGGCAAAGCGAACTCTAAACCAAGAGATCAGAAAGCACATACGACACGACCTCCAATGCTCAAATGCTCTCTCGATCGAGAGAGCGATCGAGCAGAAACGAGGGTCCAAAGTGTTCGTACAATCTCTTGGAAGAAGCCATCTGACGAAGTTGACCACAGCAAGTGGGGAAGTTGTTGCTTCAAAGCCGGCAGTCCTTTCGTAAGTGGCAGACTTCTACGGCCAGTTGTACGTATCACATGCATCTCGACCCGATCCCGGAAATGAGGATTCTAGAGCCACATTAACACGCCACTTCACCGAAGACCTGCCAGAAGTTAGTATTGGCGATATCGAGTGTAGTCGTCTTGTTCTTTAAAAAGGGAGACAAGACCCTACTCAAGAACTATCGACCCATATCCCTTCTGAGCCACGTCTATAAGCTGTTGTCAAGAGTGATCGCGAACCGTCATGCGCGAAGACTTGATGACTACCAACCACCGGAACAGGCTGGGTTTCGGAGCGGATACGGCACCATAGATCACATCCACACAGTACGACAGATTATACAGAAGACTGAAGAGTACAATCAGCCACTGGGGCCTAGCACTTGTGCACTATCAGAAGACCTTTGACTCGATTGAAATCTGGTCTGTCCTGGAGTCCTTGCAGCATTGCCAAGTCGACTGGCGATACGTCCAAGTGATTAGATGTCTTTACGAAGCCGCCACCATGTCTGTCCAAGTACAGAATCAGCAAACAAGTCCCATACCGTTGCATCGTGGAGTGAGACAAGGGGACGTTATTTCCCCGAAATTGTTCACTAATGCAATGGAAGATATGTTCAAGACGCTGAACTGGAAAGGACATGGCATCAACATCAATGGCGAACGCATCTCTCACTTGCGATTTGCAGACGACATCGTCATCATAGCAGAAACCCTGCAGGACCTACAAAAAATGCTGAATGACCTGGCTGACTCTTCTATACGCATCGGCCTACGGATGAACTTGGATACAACCAAGGTCATATTCAATGAACATGTTCTACCGGAACCGATTGCAATACACGGTGCCGTTCTCGAAGTTGTTCAAAAATATGTATACCTCGGGCAGACATTGCAGTTAGGTAGAAACAACTTTGAGGACGAGATGAATAGAAGAATTCGGCTAGGTTGGGCAGCGTTTGGGAAGCTACATCAAGTCCTGACATCGTCGATCCCACAGTGCCTAAAGACGAAAGTCTTCAATCAGTGCGTCCTACCTGTCGACATACGGAGCCGAGACATGCACACTGACGGTACGGCTAGTCTACAAGTTCAAAGTCGCTCAACGCGCTATGGAAAGGGCTATGCTCGGCGTTTCTCTGAAGGATTGTATCAGAAATGAGGTAATCCGACAAAGAACCAGAGTTATCGACATAAACCACCGGATTAGTAAGTTGAAGTGGCAGTGGGCTGGCAATATTTGACGAACAACCGATAACCGTTGGGGTAGACGAGTTCTGGAGTGGAGACCGCGTCTAGGCAAACGTAGTGTAGGACGTCCTCAGGTACGGCGGAGTGACGATTTGCGCAAGGTGGCTGGCAGGATGCGAGTAGCCCAAGATAGATCTGAGTGGCGTGCAATTGGAGAGGCCTATGTCCAGCAGTGGACTAGGATAGGCTGTTGATGATGATGTTATAAGTATATTTATATAGAAATACATATTAAACATCCATGACTGAAGTATAAATGCTCGTATTCATCACACAAACATGTGCCCCCACCAAGGATTCGAACCCGGGACCTTTCGAGTCGGCGACACCATGAAACCCGGCGTACAAACCATTCGACCACGGAGGTCGTTAAACTTAGAAGTGACGTCATTTCAAAAATTTGACACGGTTTATCTTTATAATTTTTTGGATGATTGACAAAATGAAACATACGTGTGCATTAATATTTGTTAATCTAACTGACGTACAAAATAGACTTTTCTCTACTATACCCCGTCATCCTCCCTATTTAAAACGTCACTCGGTGGTGTCGCGGTAAAAGTTCTTAATTAACGATAATACGTCTGTAAAATGTAGTGAGAAATAATAATCTTCAATAAACTTGATTGAAACAAAATTAAGCAGTAATCAGTAGCCGTAGTTCGTTGCAATATTTATAATAATCCCGCACCGCATCCAGCCATGAAGAGAACACAATTACAACAGCCTCCAGGCACGTATTACTGAGCTGAATACACAAAATGTCCCCTAACTTTCGTAGCGCGGTCAAAATACACGCGGCGGACTCTATTAAATATCCGTAAAGTTGTTTAGTATTGGCCTAATTGTAACCGCAATAAAGGCATTTCACGACGGCTCGGTGCAACAAATTTGCCTTCTATTTCGAAAATTCTGGTTTGAAATCCTGATTTCACACTTATGTGGCATTGTGCAAATCGAGCGCATAATTACAATTGCAAGTTATTAAATATTAAATTATCAGACCCATTGCTAAATGTTGGCCACAGTACAATGGCCGTACATTATAATGTAATCGAGTCTGTTATAAGTACTTCTGCCTGTTTATTTGTCTGTTTGTTTGTTGCATTTTCTTGCCTAAACACTGAACCAATTTGTAGGAAATTAGGTATTTAAACAAAATGACCTTGAAAAAGAACATAGACTTCCTTTAGATTAAAAACAAAACTTGAAATGGGTGAAATTAGGAAAGAAAAATATGGGAATGGAATTATATAACGCAGAGAAGATCCAAAGCACACACTATAGTGCAAAAGCAAATTGCTAAATAACAAATGATTATGAGAACTAAAACAAATTACTAGCATTATCTTATTATTGAAGTAACGAAATGCAAAATACCTTCATATACCTACTTACCATAGGGCAACCGGCGACTAATTAAGCACGCAACACTGAAAAATATGCAAATGGCTCTTTTGAAACAACTCGTTTTAAAACCAGCCAACAAAAGCAAAGCAAACACCTTGGCCTAAAGGTTTCAGGTTGGAATAAAGCCGCCATAGTTTATTATAATTTAAAGCGTCAAAGACACAACGTGAATAAGAGTGGTTCATTTTAAATACCTGGCTGGAGAACTTAATTTAGCTTTCAGCGTTCATCAACTTTTGCAACACGAAGTGGTGGAAAACAAAGTTACTTACAAAGGCGGTTCAAGTTAGCACCCGACTAAATATTTAAGCTTGCAAAACCATTGTTATCACTTTCCGGTTTAAAACAATTGGTCATAGGAAGGTAAGTTTACGTATGCTAGAGAAAACGTGTAAAAAATTACGTTTGCACTGCTGCTGCAGGAATATTGTAGTATCATACATACCTATTCTTACCAGTTCTTTGTATTTGAATTTAAATTTCTGGGGTTAGCTTAACTTGTAGCCCATGTAATAATAATTAGATCTCTCTTCTTTGCTAATATATACACTATGAATTTTTATTTAATATACACCTGAGAGACTTAACAATCGTATAAATAAAAACAGCGAGTGTTGTTGTAAGCAGTAAACGTACGACACCCCCACACAAAAATATTCATTTCTAACGTTTACATTTTTTTTATTAAGGAAATACTTGAGTTTGGTAGCAAATACAATAAGTCTATGTAGGGCGCTGCGCAACATTGTTCTACAATCACAGTAGTACCACATAATAGTAGGTAGCTGGTATGCTGGTAACACTAATTAATCTAGTATTATAGCAGCCACAGACATGCAAATACATTATTTAATTAAACAAGCTGTTTCAAACAGTTTTGAAATATTGACACCCAGAAAACTATATATTATCAACTCAGTACTTTAACTGCATAAGACCTTATTTACCATGTCTTCACACAATCCGAACAGGTAGAAGGAAACGTTAAGTGGCCCCTACTCTTCCTTGTAGAACTCTTTTTGCCAAGCGTCAATTTCAAGCCCACTCTGCCTACCTTTATAATAAGCTTCACGACAAATATTCGATATACAATCTTAAATTCTGTGAATGTAAAAAAACAATAATCTAAGAACTCGCGACGTTTGGGTACAATGACATAGAGGACTTGTTATTAAATACGATTCCTAGGCAGTAAAATCAATTGTAGTGGTACTTACCGATTCCAAAAAGATTACATCGTAGAGCTAGAGGAGAGACAGAATGTCCAATCATATAGGTTCTACACACATGCAGACGCACATACATACACACAAACCAGTAAATAATTATATCAATGCTTAAAAAAATGTAATTGTATAGAGTACTTATTTAGTTACCTCAAACAAATGTATGAGATCCTAGGGAGGAGCAGAACCGCCCAACACAAGCATTACTACATGCTTCCTGTGTAGTTCTGGCCACAAAATAATATTGTAAAATAAGGTTTTTTATTTTTTTTATTTAAAATGGTAAAAGGTTAACGAAATAAACAAGTTTTTTTATTTAGAAATAGAAATTCGAAAATTCATGTTTCTTCATGCAACCAACCAATTGGCAACTCATTTTGGTAAAATTTTCCCACACATAATCATGCAAATATGACCAAACCGTTAGAACTAGCTTGATCAAATTACTTGAACGTCTATGGCGGCCATTACTTTCATCTCAAGTCGAGCATGGACAACATCTTTTCTCCTCATCCATATCTGTCATAAAAAATATGAATTCAAGTAGATTAGGAGCATCAATCTTCGAATGAATGAAATTGTGCAAATATAAACTGTATCCATTAATTTAAGCCTAAACTCAAGCCTTTGTACTCAGAGATATCAAATGAATCATATTACATTAAACTCCAATGTTTGAAATTCGGAAGTGCATTAAGTACTTACCTACTTAATACTCGAAACTTTTATAGCAATCTAACTTAATAATTTACAAGGAGACGATTTATTAGAGAAACCAAGTCTTTTGCATTTTATTTTGAGTATTAGTATTAGTAACACCCTTAAGAGGATAATCGATAGCGGCAAAGAATAAAGAAGTTTAATTTTCTTTCACTTCCTGTCCATTCCAGGAAGACGTAGGTACTGTATAGAAAAGGTTTTAAAGGGCCTACTGATAATTTATTTATAATAGAAGTATTGTGGGAATGATTACATTTTGTATTTGGAGTCATTAACAGACACGACATTTTCAACATAATCATTTAAAATAAATAAATACTCTAAAATTATACTTTTTCTACCATTATACTATAAACTTTGTTTGGGTTTTCCTGTAATTTAGAAGCAAAGACTTACTCTCTCTCTTTTTTTTTAGACCTAGTTTCGTAGATAATGGAGGACATGTCAATTTTCATCTATTTTCTTAAAAACTTTGTTTTTTTTTAAACTTTCACATGATTTCATTTGATAAATAACACGGTACATTTAGTTAAATCTTAATTTCAATGCACTAATTCACTCCCCAGAAGTCACCCCCATATTCTGGTATATAATTTATTTATTTACTTTATTCATCCGTGTTTGGGTCGCAATTATACATGTGTATCTAAATTTCAACTTGATCGGTCTGATTTATTCCAAACAAATCGACACACAGACAACCGAGTGAGCCTAAATTGCAGTTTAACATACATTCGCAAAAAACGAAATTGTAATTACGACACTTGCATATCTGAAATGATACAATACACAGCCAAATCCTGCATACATATTTATTTTTTTGTGTAGAAATAAGTCACTCATCTTGATACGTTCTTTACGATAAAATGGCTTGACTCCAATTTATCGACACTGCAATATCGATGAATTTTGATATCGCCATTACCACAATAAAGTTAATTTTGTAAAAATATTAGGAACTGAAACTAATTATTAAATTCGACAACAGCAATGTCGTAAATAAAAAAACTTGCATAAAATATTTAGTATGGTTGAATAAAGATTCAAAAGAACGTAAATCCTCGAAACTTTGTATTGAGCAGAACTAGCAATGTCTTTTTTTTCTACCTGCCTTAACTTACACACTAGTGCAAATACAGCTTTCCTTAATGAAAGATTTTTTCCTTAAACAAAACATTTTGTCATTTTTGATCTCTAACATACACTTGCGCGACTTGACTCAGTCTACTGATATATCCCAGCTCAACTAGTTTTGTTCGTGAGCTGGCCCAATAGCGGGGGAAAATCGGCAGAGGGAAAGCTGCTAATGCCTACTCAAATCCTGTCCGCGTCGGCTGTGTAGCTCTATGCCTCTTAGTGTCGCCGCACATAGGCCACACGCCACAGCCACAAACGCTGCTACGAGAAGCTAGAAGCGGCTACTAAAGTGGCTAAAGCGCGCGACAGCGGCCGACTAAGGTAAGGGAGAGAGGGGTAGGGAATCGCGCGAGTGATGTGTGGCGGCGTTTTGTATCGGCGCATTATGTGGCCGGTGCGGGCCACAAGAAGCGAGCAACGACGATTTGTAGCGTGTGGCGGCCACCGGCGTACCGTGTGTGGCGAGTCCATATAAAATGTATGAAAACTACAAGAAATATGCCGGTGGCGGCGTTTTGTGGTTGTGGTTGGTGTCCCGTGTGCGGCGACACTTACTAACTACCTACTGAGTCAACAATAATTAATTAAAATCAACTCAGTTTGATGTTTGTTTCATTCAACAGGTACGTTAAACGTAATGTAATCAATTTCAAATAACATTACGCACCGGTTTTTGGAAAGGATGCCAACTGGCATTGGTCAGAAATCACAACTGGTTTATCCAATATAATCGGATTCAAATCGGATTTTCAATACTACTGAATAGGTAAGGTATAACACATAGCTACAATACATATTTGTTTCTTAGGTTTTCACTCACATCACTCATTAAATAAAACAAGTTTTAACGGGTTGGATGCACTGATTTTATTTATTTATTTTCGTTTCCCACCCTTTGCTGGAATGCCTCGTCAGAATAATTATTTTGATTTACTTTGTCGAGCTATTAGGGATATTTCACTGGAAGATTTTTAAAGCTTTATTGTGTATGCTTGAATTTATTAGCTAATTTAATTAATAAAGTACTTTATTTAATTCTTTTTTATAATTTTCAGTTTATTTATTTGACGTTAACTACCGCAAACTACCACCGGTTCCAAAATTGGGAGACCTTTCTGAGAAGAACCGGCGAAACAAACTCAGAGAGGCTTTCTATCTTCTTATGTTAAATTATGCAAACTAATAGTATCTGTTGGTCTTGCAGTGTGTGCTCGGGGTTGGGATTTTATCTGTTGTATAATGGGTTCTGGTAGTTTATACCAACCATAACATGTGGTATAATACAATACATATAAATTAGTCAGCCAGAAAAGCCAGCTTTTAGCCTTTCTATGATAATTATAATCTACAAATTTTCCGATTAAGAATTATTGCAATGATACCTCTCTTAATAACTGGATATAAATTGTAACAGCAATGTAATTATTATTATGTAACTATATCTTTACTAGACAGTGGAAGCTCCTCGATAGCTTTCTCGTTCATCTTCAATCACACAAATGGCTTACGATGAACGCACATACCGTTTTTGCTTCAACAAAAACCTCGTTAAAAGCTAATAAAGTTAGGGGCAATGAAAATTAGATTGGAATATCCCGAGTCGAAATGGGAATTAGAGACGACGCCGCCTCACCGCCAAATTGTGAATTCAGATTCCAAACTAGATTTCATATCTCGTTGTAATTATATTTTTAATTAATTTATTTCCCGCCTGAAATAATTGATAAGACGTAGTGAACACGATGAATTACTTAATTGGGTTCTCTTACTAGACCACTCGATAAATACTTACGAATTACGTTTCGAGATAAGGACGATGATGTAGGTCATATTAAATAATTAAATTTGTCGGAAATTCATATCACGCCAATACTTTACGAGAGGTGGTAAATCTTTATAAGTAACGTCCATGCTCAACTGGCATCATAAGAAAAACGACGGATGTGCCAGATGCTAACTTTTTCAGGCAGATTGTAAGTTCTGAATCTATTACATTCAAGGAGAACATATCAAACCCAACCAATTCCAAATGTATGCTACATTGTGCGTCGTTGACGTTTGGATATATGAATGATGTTTTTAAATGTTTTATTCTAAAGGATATGTCAGGTGAAATGGGTATGCAATTAATTACGAATAAATATTTTACTATGCGGTTGTGGTTGGAAATGTTTATTTTCCACAAATAATAATACATTCCACCAAAAACATTTTCATATAAAATGTTGCCAAGACGAGACCGTATGACTGGCACTGTCAAAAAGTTATCAGATCTCTTGTAAAGCCAAGCTTCAAGATTCAACATTCTGAATAGTTACGATACGAGTAGGCCTGTAAAACATTAATGTTCATTTTGCATGCAGAAAGAAGATTGGCAAAAATGAACCCATTTAATAGAAAGCGTAGGATATTGATTATTTCATATTATATACGTAGGCTCCTTTAACACATATTTAACCTAATACTTTTATTTTAAGACATGGGAGAAAAAAGAAAAATGAAATCAACTTATTTGATAACGAAACGTTTTTAATAATCAATAGTATCAAAACGCAATTTACTACATTCAATTAGGGCGACACATTACTCTCTTTCAATACGCAAAGACGCACAATGAGAAATCATAAACCGCTACATTTACTTGAACCAGTATATATTCTTATTTAATCGATCCTACTTGTCTTAAACCGTGTGTAAAATAAGTCTGCGCCGCAATTATTTTTAAGTGCTCGATAATTCACAACATAGATTTTGGCAGTATAGTTGTTAAATCCATTGTCGAATATAAAAAAACCTTGCAACTGTCATGTCAAAAATGACATTTGCCAGTGTCAATACATCATAATTTGTTTGTGCGTTTGCATCGTGTACTGTTCGTTACTTCTTTCCGTTGTCTCGTGAGTGTTTCGTGGTGACCCTTGTATTTTCTTGCTCCTTTGTATCCGTGCACTGCAGTGAATATACTGTCGAGTTGACATCCTATCTATACCTATCAAATAAAGCAAGCGAGGTCTTATATTGGGGAGCATATAATGTTTCATGAGGTTTATGAGACTCAAATATGAATGTAATGGATTCATCTTCTTTAGATGGAGAAGCTCCCATGCTCATTAGAGCAAGAATAAAATCTCGGCATATTTCAAGAAAACAATTTTATGTGTTTATTGCTTTAGATAGTTGCGTTTATTGCGTTGCGTTTTTTGTTTTTTTCACGCCCGATCAACTGTGCTTGTTGTACAAAACGCAAGTGCGGTCCTGCGTGGAATATTGCTCGCACCTCTGGGATGGCTCCGCTAAGTACTTACTCGATGCCTTGGATAGGTTGCAGCGGCGCGCTGCCCGCATCATTGGCGATGAAGAGGTAACTAAGAAACTCGAGTCTCTACAATTACGCCGTGATGTGGCATCATTAAGCGCATTCTACCGAATATACCACGGCGAGTGTTCTGAGGAGCTATTCTCGCTTATCCCTCCATCACCTTTTCTTCAGAGGACCACGCGCGCTGGCCTACGTTGCTACCGACTTACTGTGGCCACTATTCCTACACGAACAAAGAAATTTGGCGACTCATTTCTTTGTCGTACTATTCGTAAGTGGAATTCTATGCCCGCGCACGTGTTTCCTCCTTCCTATAATCTGGGGTCCTTTAAGAGAGGCGTGAAGAAGCATTTTTGCGGGCCGGCAAGGTGAGGATGGTTGGTGTAACAGTTATAACTGCTGTACCAGCTATCTTCGCGTTTGGACTTTATCACCACTTAACATCAGGTGGGGTAGAGTCATTTGCCTACCTAATCATATAAAAAAAAAAAAAATAGGACACAAGTTGGTATACGTGCCATCATAGGTTACTGTTGTAACTGCATTGTCCTGAGGACAATTGGTTGTTGCTCACATGTTATGAGCATAATATGGTACCTTGGCTATGCCCGTCACCTAGACAATTTATCACCTCCTGCTCAAATATTAGATAGAATTCTTATAAGATTGCTGTACATTTGCTTTAGAATTTACCAAGGATATGTCAGGAGAAATGGGTATGCAAATAATTACGAATAAATATTTTTCTATGTGGTTGTGGTTGGAAATTTTTATTTTCCTCAAATAATAATACATTCCACCAAAAACATTTTCATATAAAATGTTGCCAAGACGAAACCGTATGACTCGTACTGTCAAAAAGTTATCAGATCTCTTGTGAAGCCAAGATTCAACATTCAACATTCTGAATAGTTACGATACGATTAGGCCTGTAAAACATTAAAGTGCATTTTGCATGCAGAAAGTCTTTTTTTTGCTTAAAGATACGTTAAAATCTATAATTTACTTATCAATATCTTCGTTTTATTTGATATAAATTCCTTTTTTAATATGTTAATTTCTCAATTCCCTATATTGAAATCATCCAAATTATAAAACAAGGTTACGTTTCCTGACCACATTCAATTTAGCGGATTACAAAACGACGCGAGTGGATTACATTGTAATTGGTCGTTTTCCCGCATTGCGTTAAATTAAGTTTGAATTATTGGCCAAACGTTTATTAATTTAGATCTGACAGTTTATTTATGATAATTGCCGAGGCGCAGTTGTCCATTTTGGTCAGTCCGGTCAAAGTTGGATCAGTTCAATCTATGGAATAGAAATTGTTTCATCATCGACAGTTTCGTATCCTTTGCTTTACATCATTTTGTCATACAATATCCAGAATTTTCATCATAATGTCAAAATAAGTAAACTTCACCTACCTACTTTTGATAAAAGAAACTTATTTATGAGAACTTGTTCTCTTATTGGTGTCTCTTGTTGCTGTGTTTATGAGTATATTAACATAATTTTGAGACATTTAAATAACAAAATCTTAAAAACTACGTAGCATCCTGGTTACCTTAACCTACTTACGTACTTACATAAATAACACAAGTCAACAAAATGAAAAAAAAATGAGTCTGTTATTTAATGACTATTGTCTAATTGTTTATATCGAAAAATAAACAGAAACTTAATTTTTATTTTAAAAAGTTTGCCATTGTGCATTATACAATGATAAATAAATATGTATGACTTTTGTAAAAGGCTAAGGAACTACCGCTTTTAATAAGCAAAAGAAAGGAGTACAGAAAGATATTGGGTATGGAATAGGAAGCAGTAGAGCAATCACTCAGTGCATGTACACACCTTTTAGAGAAACGACGTATTTTGTAAATGCCTAGAGCGGTAAATGCCTTCCAAAATCAGTGAAAACTACGTGGACACTGTTTGCTTTATTTGCGGAGATTTTTTTTTAAATTTAGAGTCATAACAATGGTTGAACCTCTAGTTACAGACTTAATTAAACATATGAAGCTTAATTTTAACTTCCTATTTGACTTCAGGATAAAATATGGACGCGTCATGACGATATACAAAATTTCCAAGGTATTTTTGTTCACTTCACTACCAGCAGTACATTCAGAGTGTCAGAAAAAGAATTATAATATTTAGTATAATATACTTTTATTCATTATGGACCCTATCATTATATTACGTCTCAGTTGCATGAAAAAAATATTTATTGAAGGGAAACGACGTATTTTGTGAGTCTTGAGCGGTAAAATGTCTTCCAAAATGAGTAAAAATTACGTGGACTCTGTTTGATTTATTTCCGGAGATTTTATTAAATTTAGGGTCAAAAAATGTTGTTTATCCAGTAGTAAAAGGCATGATTAAGCATATGAAGCTTACTTTAACTTTCTATTCGAAGTCAGGATAAAATATGGGCGTCACATGAGGATATACCAAATTTCCTTGGTATTTTGTTTACTTCAGAAAAATTTCAGACTAAAAATTATAAAATATGCTAAAAATATCAATTTTTAAAACTAAATCAATTGTATTCATAGACTTGTTTTATTTGTCTAAAGTAAATAAAAGAGTTTTAAATAAATATATTAATGATTATTTTCTTGTTATATACAACTTAAACAAAAAAAGTTTTTCCATGAAATTTAAAATTTCATTCTGATAGCTACAAAAGCAGACTTTTTTAAATAAAAATATTGTTTCTTACATTAATTAGGTATAAGAAATCAAAATCTGGTACAAAGAACTCAGACTCAAAAATCGTGTTGACTGGTGTAATTTACAAAATAAAAATATGTCACCCCATCACCGCCGTAATAACGTATAAACTTTTGTAACTTATCGGATGGATAAGCATCAAAACGACAAGGTTACAAAAGTACAACCGTAGGTTTTTCATACCTTCCAAATACGACCAAACTATCTTTATCAGTGTTCCAATTCAAGCTAAAATCAGATATGTCTGACTTATCTGTAAATAAATAAGTAATGTATAATATTAATACTTACGAACTATCAAAAAGTCAAAACACTAATGAATAATTAATTGCCCTCAGTTTCACTGTTTTTTAAACAAAATAAAAATAGTGTTGCATCCTCAAATTGGGAACAATTTCGTAATTATAGAATCACGAATTACTAGTGAAATTTGCTTTCAACAAATTGCTGTACCTATACTGATTTCGAGTTCACGTTGCGCTTGATATCGTACAATATAATGCTCCGCTTTTATTTCATAAGTAATAAAACAAGGGAACTATTTTTTTAAGCTGTTATTTATATATTCGAGATGTATATTTATGCTATTTAATTATATATGTACAGAAATAAATAATATTTAAATACAAATTTCCTAAACCTATTTATAAATAACATCCTATTTACAAAATAAAAAATAAGTCACCCCCATCGCCGCCGTCAGGGATGGTGCCCAATAGGCTGGCAGCATTGCCACGTTGAATGGCAAGGCTGATCCGTTGACCAAGATAGCTGCCAGCCTTTTGATCACCAGTAACTTCGGTGAGTCTCTTTGATATTTCCCTAAAAAAGGAACGAGCACTTGGACCCCATGGGCCCATGGTCTCAACACCAAACGGCACAAATATATAGTTCTCATTGAGAGCTGAATATTTGCGCCGTTTAGAGCTTTCAGCAGAGTCCGCCGCCGCACCCGCAGCAAGGGAGGTGCTCTCTGTGTGGCACGGAGCAAGCGTATCCGCGCAAGTTGCGTCCCACACAAGAGGGCGACCCTGCTTCCACGGAATGAGCGTCATTCCGTCAGGTCTCTTGCCATCGTCACGAAAGATGCCGCTAGGCTCAAGGACCGCTGGCACGTTGACTGCGACAAGAGCTCTGCGGATGACGTCATTGATGCAGGCGTGGCGGGAGACTCGGCCAGCGCTCATTTGGCATGAAAGACCATGGTGACCCAACTCACCGACGCGAGCACCGCAACGACAACGGTGGGGATGATTCGTCTTGACACCAAGTCAAAGCGATATTGCCAGAGACAGAGTGCTCTTGTCAAGCAAAGTCCCGATACTGGCTGAAGGTAAAGCTTGCAGCCAGTAGCCAGACTCTGCCTGAAAGACCGCTAGTAGTCGAGCACGCTCAGTGGCGTTTTCAGAAGAAGCTAAAAGATCACTCTGAAAACGCAAACAGAGCGGCTCGTCCCACTGTCTCTGAGAAGATAGAGAGGTTGGTGGATCCACTCCCGGGCATGCCCTAGACCAAGCGTTTCTAGCCTCTGCAAGGTGAGCCAACTCCACTACACCCAAAGACGGGCATAGTATTTTACTAAAGAGCTCGGCTGTACCATATGCAGAAGATAGAAAAGCGGGAAGGGCAATATGGGAAATATGACGAGTACCTAGACCTCCGAAACGAACAGGGAGAGAGGCCTGCTTCCAAGCGTTATCTGAAAATGAACAGTTTAAAATTTTGGAGAGTGTCTCTCTGAGCGAATTGTCAATAATTGCCAGCTGTCCTGGAAAAAGCCAAAAATGAGTGCTTCGTAAAAAATATATAAATTTTGGGGCGAACGCACAAAAACGAATTAAATATAAAGCCATGTGCGGGTTAATTTTCAACATTTTTTCGGAGGAATGCTGGAATTTAGAAATTTGTTTATTAATAAAAATAGGAATAGCATCATCAAAAATCGGGGAACCTAAGAGACGGAGTGATTTATTATCAAGAATTTTGATATTAGGAGCTAAAGCCGAAAATTTTGTGACAATATGTTTTAACTGTTCAGGTGAAAATTTTGATTCTGGAATAAATAGCTCACATTTTGGAAAATTTAAATCAAGGCCAATACTTTTGAATTTATCGATAATGACGTGAAAATCTGAGAGAACCGTTGAAATATCGCCAGCGATAGTTCCGTCGTCAAGGTACCATACATTAAATTTAGAATTTAGCGAATCAATAATGGGTTGTATAGCCAAACTAAAAATAGCGGGCCCAAGAGGATCGCCTTGCTGGCAGCCAACTGATGAATACAAAAGGCTGTTTTTGAAAATTAATTTAGTAGGTTTGCTGTAACATTGCCAAAGATAGTTATAAATAGAAGGATTTTTTGTTGAATTACTGATAGCAAGGCACCTCTATCTACGGAGTTGAAGGCGTTCTTGACATCCACCTTCAGCACCACCTCCGCTGCGTCGAGCGACAGGAAGGTGCGAAGAGCGTGCACAGCTGCTTCACAACCTCCCTTGACACCAAAACCAAGCTGAACCGGTTGGAATTCAGCTGAAACTGTCGGTAAAATGTGTTGACAACAAATTTTGGATGCTAAACGGCGAAAGGTGGAGCCAACAGCTATAGGGCGAATACCACCATCTTTTTTCTTTAAGGCAATTAAGTTGGCCCCGTAAAAGATATCAGCAATATCTTCAGGAACTTCACCGGATAGCATCAAATTAACCAGAAGAGTGATATTATGTAATAAGACTCTGCCAGCGTCACCGACAGAGACGCAAAGAAGGTCTTTTAAATGTTGTGGAGATTTATGATTTTTCGAGATGTTATTATGATCAGTTGAAAACATATTGAGCAGTTATTTAATTTAATGGCGGTTGATTAATTATTGCGACAGTAAAACATGGACAGTAATAAAAAATCAATTAGTCGGTTATTTTATCATACAATTTCAATTCTCAAAATAATTGAGCAGTTCAATAACTGAATGAACGGTTCAATAAATAGTTAGGCAGGTCATAGCGAGCAGTGACATCCAAACTCAAATTCATTGAAAAACGAGGTAAATGTTCGTTAGTTGGGCGGAGCTTATTAATTATTTTATGGCACTGATTTAAAGAGGCAGTAAATAGCAGTTTTGGTAAGTAAAAAATTATAAATAGTACGTGTAATAACTAGTTCAGCTTTATTTTTTATTAGTCATTTTTGTTTACTTTACTGCTTAGTTTTAAGCGCTGAGCCTAGTTATTAAACGTGCCATTTATAATTTTTAACTTACCAAAATTGCTATTTACAACAGCCTCTTTAAATCAGTGCCATAAAACAATAGTGTGTAAGATGCAATATAAATCCCAGCATCTCGGAGATATTGATATGACGACCTCCGTGGCCGAGTGGTTTAAACGCCAGGTTTCATGGTGTCGCCGACTCGAGAGGTCCCGGATTCGAATCCCAGTGGGGGCAGAT
Source organism: Chilo suppressalis (assembly GCA_902850365.2). Lineage (NCBI taxonomy): Eukaryota > Metazoa > Arthropoda > Insecta > Lepidoptera > Crambidae > Chilo > Chilo suppressalis. The sequence continues at coordinate 16,406,584 of OU963900.1, forward strand.
GTTTGTGTGATGAATACGAGCATTTGTACTCCTGTCATGGATGTTTAATATGTATTTCTATATAAATATACTTATTTATGTACTGTATATGTATTCTATCCATTACCCTAGTATCCCATAATACAAGCCTTACAGTGCTTACTTTGGGTCTAGGCTAATTGGTGTGAGTCTTAGAATAATGTGTGAGTATTGAAAATATTTGTTTTATTTTTGTAGCCGTCGGGCCATATGCAGCCCTTTTTACATAAACATAACTGTACTAAACATTGAAGAAGAAACTCAAGGCACAATGTAAATAAAACCCTAGTAAAAGACGTTCAAAGTAAATGTAAGTACTTACCACCTACAATATAGTTTAAGTTTATTCCCCACAGCGCCGCTATCTCACGGGCGTTCATAGGCTGTCGGAATAAATACGCCTTATCGCGAAGTACCTACATAACGAGAGCTACAAACATTCAGGGCTGACGAGGACGTGTCTCACTCGGGTTTACGCGGCGGCTAGCAAAGCTAATCACGCAATATGAACCAGGTTATAATTTAACAAACCTACCTATTTTCAGCCTTGGTTGGAACAGTTTGCCATATTCCATTTCAAATGGAATCTGAAATTCGAAATGCATTAAGTCTCTGACGTAGATTTTTGCATGCCTGAGTGAGTTCATCCAGTAAGCCTTCAGCATTGTGATGTAAAAAATAGTGTTGTTTTGTTTCTCAAGTGTCTCACTAGTGATTATTTTCTGATACTTACCACCAAATTCTTAAAGTAAACCGAGTAAACCTCAGTGTTGTCATTTTTTGGGTTCCATAGTCCTGACAAGGAACTCTTATGGTTTCGTCATGTCCGTCTGTTCGTCCCGGGTTTTGCTTGGAGACTATTAGCACTAGAGAGCTGTAATTTTGTGGAGATATGTATATCAATTACGTCGACAAAAATAATAACAAATAAAAAAAATTGAGTTACTTCCCTGTACAACATGTAACCTTGGGGTGATTTTTTTTCATCATATACCCCATCATGTGGGATATCGTTGAATAGGTCCTCTAAAATAACTAGGGGTTCCTAAGACTATTTTTGGATTTAGGGATCCGTTTATGAAATATTGAACATTAAAATGCTAATTTTTGTTCGACTACGACGTACCCCTCCCCCCACCCCCTCTAAAAGCTAAACTAGGGGCTTGAAAAACCTGTAAAAATTCATGAATAATGCTTTTTATTAACTTTTAAGGAAAACTATTACGGTTAAGATAAATTTATGAGTTTACGATTAAGATAGATGTGTTAGTAATAGACGTTCAACTTTGGTTAAAGAAAATTTCTTACCTATTGAAAATTCTTTAGAAGAAAACATTAATAGTGACGTACATGAAGTTATTGTAGCGTGAAACCTTGCATTCCAACAAAATTAAAAGAAACCTATTTAAAAACCACAATAAAATATCATTAGTTCCACAACGCTACCGCGAGTACCTAGGACAACGGCTTCAGAGTCGCGCTAACGTTACGTTTTTATAAAAAGATCGGCGCTTATACCGCATCATCCTCTTCTCAGGGGAATATGGTATCCATGTGGATTTCGCATCCGCTTCCCCAGACTGGGAGGAAACATATAAAAATCGGCGGTTATCTATCTATTAAAAAAATCGAATTAAGTTTGAGACGCAGTCCGACTTTGATTAGTGTTTTAGTTAATATACATAGATTTATATTAATTGGTTTTTCTTATTTCCGTTACAGAAAATAAAGATTCCTGCTCAAATATATACTATGTAGTAAATATTTGAGCAGGAGTCTTTATTTTCTGTATCGGAAATAAGAAATAAGCCTGAAAAGGCTGTGAAACGTCAATAAATAAATAAAGTTTCGTGCATTAACCCGTTAAAACTAGTTTTATTTAATGAGTGATGTGCGTGAAAACCTAAGAAACAAATATATATGTAGTAATAAATACGGAACCCTACACAGCGCGTGGCACGACACGCACTTGGCTGTTTTTTTTTTAAAAACTCACTTGCCATTTTCTATGTAAGTATATAAACTCAAGAACAAAACTCAAGTTTGTGCTTATCGCATAAAAAATACCTCGACCACATTTCAGACTAGGGTTGCGAACCGTACTATAATATATAGTGTTGTACTATATTTTGGGTCTGCGTACTATATATATGTAATATATAAACATTTTTTTTATTTGAAAATGTATGAACGTTCCTTTTCATTATCTTTTGACTGATGCAATAGCGTGTATAGTGTATGCGAACGTATCTTACTGCGTTCCGAACTTGTCAAAGTCAAATTGACAGAGTTAAACCTTGGTTGCGTTCCGAAACTGCTCAGCAAATGTCCAAATTGACATAACTTTCATACATTAAATGTTAAAATTGAAACGTGAGAGCAAAAAGTTGCACTCAGAGCCTACGCTCTCGAACCTACGTTCGAAATACAGAAAGGATATTTTCATTTACGAATATGAAGTGGCGAGAAGAAAGAAACAGAAGTAGTATCTCATTAGTAAAAAAATACTTTTGATTTACGTTAACTTTAAAAAAATATGTGATAAAGCATATAAAACTTTTATTTTAAACAAAACTTGATAAAACATGCAAGAAGCAAAGAAATATAGGTTTTATAAGAATAAATAAGTAACAATTTTCGTCTGCTTTAATGTGTATACATTTTTTTAAGTGTGCTGTTTTTATAGCATTGTATAAAAAATACGAAATTTCGCTAAAAAAATGTTGGCAACCCTTGTTCAGACTCAAGATCTAGTCATCAAAACGTTATGCATGGCGATACAGTCGCATTTAAATTAAAAAAACATTTTTTTTAGCTAAAACTAAGTTGCACGAACTTATTTATCACTTCGTCTTTTTATTAGAGAATAAAAAAAAATATGTTAAGAAACCTTAATTTCTAAAAAAAGTGTAAGAAGTTTCTTAGGTCACTTTTGAATAAACCATTTACCTACAAACACGAATTCGGCGCGTCTAGCTGCTACATGGCAGGTACATGATACCTACTCTAGAGTAACGTTTTATGTGACCTGACCGCAAAATTAGGCGGTTATTCTGAGTCTGCAACGGGTCTCATTGAATTAAATCAGTAGCCAGTAAGCATGTCAGGGGCTAACAACCCATAACTCAGAAGTAGAGAGCGTCTCGCGGCCCATAACATTCAATCGTCCGCACGAGGGGAGAATTTTGATGACCTCAAGGAAAAGTTTGCTTCGGAACACTCTGTATAAATCCGGGGAGTCATGTCCGGATTTCCTAAATCGCCTTTTTTATTTATTGCGCGGCTACTACAGTAGGCAGCCGTTTAGGAGTGACGTCGTGTTACTAGTACGTGGCGCTTTTTTTGTGAAATATAATAACATGATCTTAGCTAGAAATGTCGTGTGAGAAACGCCAACCCAAAACAGGTTTTAAGTGACATTATTTACACCGTTGCAGATACTAGTAGTATCAATGATATTGTTACGTTCATAGTAATTGCGTTCAAAATCTATGACAAATTCGAAACCAACTTCAAATTTTCAATTGTTTTCTTGTGCATAGAATTACCTTTATTAGTTGTAGAGTGGATACTTGATTGAAAGTAAGTACATAATACATAGGTAAGAAATAATTCATCTTAAGAATGTAAATCACATTTACTGAATATTTAACAATAATTGTTTTTTGTAGTATTTTTCCTTATTTCGAATCATATTTGTTTGAAGTTCTGCACCTTTTTGATGACATCCAGTCTGATTTGCTTTTTTGTTCATGAACAATTGCGATTTAATCTTGTAGCCTGACTTGATCACTCGGAAACCTAATACGTCCCGGAGACGATCAAGTCGACTTGTCAAGTCTACGTCATTGAACCGAATATTAATCGTTTACCGCTTTGACTTCACCTACCGTCAAGCGTTACCACGAGCTTGATCACAGTTGATAATAATTTTGATTGACGGCGCTTGATTCGCTTGCGCTTGACGCGGCGTGATAGGTAGCAACATCAAAAGTTAAACGTGACAATGGTGAAAATCGCCGACATTATTAGCGAGTGTGTTATTATTATTTTTTTTTATTACTTTACGGGGCGTTTTTCATCCTTTTCGAACGACGAGCTCGAACTCGGAGTCGTCGACCACCGAACGCTCGTCATCGACCTGCATCTCAGAAGAACATGCATCGGAGTACAACGGGGCGTCCTCATTGATCACAGGAGTGGCGGAATTATGGGCTGGAGGCGCGGGATGCGGGGCGGTTTGTACAGAAGGCACCTGCTGTCGAGTTTGCGCTGAAGGCGTGAGAATGGGTTTACTAACAGCGTAACGTACTCTAGATGAATAGCCTTGGTGGTGAGGCAAACGAAAAGACATAAATATGCTTTACCTAATTTAGCACCACGATGCCTTCCAAGTTTTATACGAAACGGACCGCCATAATCAGTACCGACAACTGAGAAAGGTTTGACTTGATTAAGGCGTATTGCAGGCAAATCGCTGATATAAGGTTCAAGAGGCACAGGTTTTGTTTTATAGCATGACACACATTTGGACAAGCAATGATATATAGCTCTATTGGCGGATATAATCCAAAATTGTTGGTTTAAAAGATACTGCATTGTATTAACACCGGCGTGACAGTTTTCACGATGAAACGCTTCGATGATGAGATATGTGAATCTAGAATCACGCGGAATCAAAGCGGGATGCTTATGTTCAAACTCGAGACCAGATCTGGCTAAGCGACCGCCCACCCTGAGAATTCCAGAGGGGTCTAGAAACGGATTAAGTTTACGCATTTGTCTTGAAAGAATGTGTCTTTCTTTCAACTGTCGAATTTCAGTTACGAAGGCAAAAGATTGAACATGTTTGACAATCATCATCAAAGCACTATGAAGCTCTGTACGAGTAAGGAAAAGATCAGAGCAACACGAACGCTGATTACGAAGGAAAGAGGCGTATCTTAACCACCAACATAGAATCCGTTGTATTTTTCGAATACATGAATAACGGCGAAGAAGAGTATCGAATATCGATATTTGGTCAGACTGGCCATTATCATGGATTAACAGAGCGCGTGGAGGCTTCCTCTCTATGAGCATATCTTCTTCCTCGGAAAGATTGACCTGCTGAGGTCAGCGATCGGAAGATTCTAAAAGCCAGGAGGGCCCCGCCCACCATAGAGTATTGTTTACAAGATCGAATGGAAGCTGTCCGCGAGAAGCGACATCGGCGGGATTATCCTTGGAAGAAACATGGTTCCATTTAGCGATGGGAAGGACGTCCTGTATGTAAGCGACTCGTTTGGCGACAAATGTCTGCCACTGAGAAGGATGTGAACGAAGCCAAACAAGAACAACCATCGAGTCAAACCACGCAGACACGATCTGCCGATACATTTGTCGCATGTCGGCCACAAAAACAACAAAGTGAACCCTAAAGTTCAAAAGTATCTCAACAATATTGGTTTTTAGTTTAGGCCCTATGAGTAATGTATCGTTAAGTGAAATACCTCTAGAATCCCTGGCAGAAGCGTTGAACACAACACGAAGTTTCGTTGTGACACTTTCCGGACGAACGACGCAGTGACGTGGAATGTAATACTTTCCAGACTTTAAATTTTCGATAGAAACAGGGCTCATATGACCACTGTCTAAATAGTCTTTCATAAACTCATTATATTGCAAACGAAGATCGGAATTTTTGGAAAGTCTTTTTTCGAGTGAATATAAACAACGCAAAGCGGTATCGCGAGATCCGGGAAAAGAATGTTCCTTCTCTTCGTCTTTGAAGGGTAAGGTAACAACGTATCGATACATGGAATCTCGTGAGTGAGTATTTGCGAAGATATTCTCACACTTATCTTCCTCAGGAGTGAGATGTTTTGAATTTACGAAATTAAATGAATCTAGCTCCCAAAGTTTCTGTACTTCTTCATAAAGAACGTCATTTTTATTAATGAAGAAGGATTGCACCTCTTCGTCTTTGCAACCAGCATTTCCTAACAGAAGCCAGCCAAAAACAGAGTTGAGGGCGGAGGGATGCTTTAGTCCTCCATCGACTCGACCGGGCAACAGTAGCGAAGCGAAGACCTCCGCACCAAGGAGAAGGTCAATGGGGCCAGGCTTATGACAGTTTAAATCAGCTAAAGGTAAATTCCTTACATGATGCCACGTTGCTTGGTTGAGATGAACGGATGGCATCTTGCCACATATGTGAGGCAATGTTAAGGCGTTAATGGTGAAAAGCGGTTTACCATTAGCACAAATTTGGAGATCAACATTGCCTGTCACTGAAGCGGTAGACTGTCATAAGCCACGAACTTGACGTGACGTCGATGTGTGAGTAATACCTAAACGGTGAAGAGCACGTTCGGTAATGAAATGTGCTTGACTGCCAGAATCAATCAAGGCACGAAAGTTTTGAAATATGCCAGACTGATCTCGTATTTGAATGTAAGCGGTAGATAATAGCACGACCGAACCATCGCCGAGACTCGTCAGAACCCTAACCTGATTAGGGGTCTGATTGCTACTATTGGATTGATTTTGCGAAGAAACAACTGAAACATCTTCGTGAAGAAGCGTATGATGTCGGTGACGACATTTTTGACTACGGAAAATAGATTTGCAGTCACTAACCGTATGAGAAGGTCGCAGACAGTTGAAGCACAGACGATGAGATTTAACAAACTCAATCCGTTCAGATACGGGAGTCTGTGCAAATTTATGACATAAATTGACAGAGTGAATTTCTGAACAGAAAGAGCAGGTTACGATTGGATGTGCTGATGACTGGGACAATGCATTCGAATTGGATTTAGTGACGTTAGATGACTGAAGTTGTTTAGATGAATGGGATGAGTTGGAAAGAAAAACCGAAGTGGATTTGTTACGCGATGCGAAAGAATTTACTTTGGTTGGTTGAACCTTTTCGGTTTGTTATTATCATTTGACGAAAAATGGGTGTCACGAACTAGCACTTCGCATTTTGCGTAAGGAAAAGATTTCAAATCTTGATAAGAAGGTAGTTCCATTGTAGAGTTTAATTGTTCGAAAGCACAGCGCGTTTTTGTATCTAATTTTGATAAAATTAAATAACAGAGAATAAAATCCCAATTTTCAGTAGGAAGGTTCAAACCCTTTAAGATATTTAGGTTTTCATTAAACAAATCCAAAGTGCGACGAGAATCGAATTTGCAAAATCTATAATGTCATTTAGGTATAGGTCACCTGTTTACGTACTCAGCTGATTACCGAAAAAATGCGCTTTAGTTATCGGTTTATATATTGAAACGCTGTGAAATCGACTAAAAGGTTAATAAATGACTAAAAGAATTCAATATATTCATATGCCTTTGGTTAAATTACAATTTTTTACCAATAAAAATATTATGAGGTAGTTCAACTATGAAATTTCGAATGGAGAATTTACGTTAAATTTAATACTTTTGAAAAGTGTTTCGATGAAATACGAATTAAATTGACTATGTTCAATGAAATTAATAATTGGGAACTGAGTATAACTAGAAAAAATTAAGAAAACATATGAAGTTGCGATTTTAGTTCCCGGGTTTCGGCACCATAAAATATGTATTGTTATTGCAAATACATATTGGGGGCCGCCGATATAAGTAATTAAAACGATTGAAAAGGGGCTGCATCGAGATTACGATAAATACACAATTACGAATGGGTTTACTAACAGCGTAACGTACTCACGTTTGAAACCTTTGTCGGAAGCTTGTGGTCCGCGTATTCTTCTAGCTAGAGGGGCACATGAACAGCACACACAGTCATATAAGAAAGTCACAGTGTATTGTTGACGAATTCCACTTGTTTGGTATACCGCACGTAAAGATTTTGGTTATACGATGTTAGCGAGTGCGCGGGCGCGGAACGGAGTGACGTAGGTCATCTCGTGTGATCAGTGGCTAACTGTCTGCGTTAGGCTAGTAAAAAACCACATTCGCAGACGCATCGTTCTCGTTGCAAACCTACCCACATTTAGAATAATAAATAAGTTCACACGATTAAGTGATAACGGAACACATTATTTAAAAAAAACTGTACATACGAATGAAATGTCACGTTTTTGTTGTCTATAATAGTTCCCGTGTAATTTGTGTACTATCTAAAAACACACATAGGGCTTTTTGTCTGGAAAAAGTTAAATATTTACACGTAGAAACGGCTAGAGAGCGTGCCCGACTGAATGCAAGTCGTATAATTACCTGCCTTTCGTATTGCCAAATTAGAAGCGTGTATGATATATCTATAACTATAAAACATCATATTTACATAACATATTTCGACGACCTCCGTGGACGAGTGGTTTGTACGCCGGGTTTCATGGCGTCTCGCCGACTCGAGAGGTCCCGGGTTCGAATCCCGGTGGGGGCAGATGTTTGTGTGATGAACACGAGCATTTGTACTCCAGTCATGGATGTTTAATATGTATTTCTATATAAATATACTTATATATGTAAAATATATGTATTCTATCCGTTACCCTAGTATCCCATAACACAAGCCTTATAGTGCTTACTTTGGGGCTAGGCTAATTGGTGTGAGTGTTGGAAATATTTATTATTATTATTAATATTATATTTCTATTTTTTTAAGCATTTATCTGCTAGTATTTTAAATCTTAAGAAAAGTTAACTAGAAAATATTGATTGATTCGAACCCACATCTTCCGTTATCCGGGCGGACGCACTAACCAGTTATGCTACCTAATTAAATAATTAGTCTCGGTAGCATAATTGGTTGGTGCGACTTAGCGATATAATAGAAAACTAATTATTAGAAAATTAAACGGATATAAGTACTGCAAATTCTTAAAGCAACTATCGTCATTTATTAAGTTTAACTAGGATAAAGGGATTTTTTGCTTTGCTGCAAAACATTAAAAAGCGAAATAGCTAACTGCACTTAACTTAATTGTCGAACACGCTACTCTAGTTAAGGTATGAGGCAGATGGGACGTTTTAGCCACACACGAAACATTTCTCAAGTTGGTACACTTTTAACGTGACGCATAAGGCTGCTTTCTGAGAGTTACGGCGGCGCTTTAATAGGGTCATATTTATATTATCCTCAAAAAAATACTATATCCCAAAAAATATTATTGTTAACTTACCCCAATCTTTGGTGTTTGACTGTGCACTTAAGATATTGATAATCTATTGGTTTTTTTTTAATTAAAGTTAAAAGCTATTCAGATTTTGCTAAAACAACAACTTGACTTGGCAGGATTGGTATCGTAAATATCATGTTTAAATATGTTAATATATATTGTAAACGTTAAATGTAAAATGTATATTTTGGTACACAAGCGGACAAACGTATTTTGCTTGCGCATAGATATTCTTCTGCGCGGACGCAGGCAGCGGCCGCTTGAACCTAACCGGTCTCAGTGGGCGGGGCCTCAGCACCACTTGTTCCTGCGCGGCCGCCGCAGTTGTAGTACAGTCAATCTGTAGGTTGAGTGGTGAAAAAAAACCTAAAGAGTAAGTCTTGTTTTTTCTGTTGCCAAATGACGTCAGTAAGCCATCTTGACGATGGGCATGTTCAACTCGTAGGCGTTTTTTGAAAAACTCAAAAAACCGTCAAAAATTTTTTGAAACGCATTTTTCTTGTTTTGTTTGCATTTTAGAAACTTTTTTTTGGACCATAATTGTAGAGGACGTTGAGTACTACAATTTATGTCATTGTTGCAATCTTGTACAACAAAAAATGCACATTGTAGGTGGCGCTAAAGTCTCAAAAAAAGTGTTTTTTCACTTTTTCACCCTGAATATATCATTTTAATGGAAAACTTTAAATGGAAAAGTTGTTCCGTACATAATTAATGTAATTAATGTTTAATGTGCATTTTTTGTTGTACAAGATTGCAACAATGACATAAATTGTAGTACTCAACGCCCTCTACAATTATGGTCGAAAAAAAAAGTTTCTAAAATGCATACAAAACAAGAAAAATGCGTTTCAAAAATTTTTTGAAGGTTTTTTTGAGTTTTTCAAAAAACGCCTACGAGTTGAACATGCCCATCGCCAAGGTGGCTTACTGACGTCATTTGGCAACAGAAAAAACAAGACTTACCCTTTAGGTTTTTTTTTCACTGAAACGATTTTTTTTTCGACAGATTGACTGTACTATTGGATCTTAGCCTCTGCTTTGTATGCGTGTCGCTTGTTCTCTCACTGTACCTAACGATCTTGACATCAGCTTGTTTAACGTTGAACTAATAGTTACTGCGCTGGACAATCTTGCTAGTATACTCATTGTGCACCTTCCATCTTGCATCAATAGTGTTTGCATATTTTATTAGGATCATATTGTGTAAACAATAAACTGTGAGTACTGTGAACTTTGTTGCACTCATTTTACAACACCCGAGAAACTCACGCATCATCCTATAGACTATTGGACTTGTTGTTTCTTTTTCAGTTTTTATTTAAAGTAATAAATAAGCAGTCGAAAATTAAGATTTTTTAAATTTACCTTTTTTATTTCACACTTTTTAGTTATGATTATATGGCGGCATATACCGGAGTCTTCTTACTTCAGTAAGGGAGTACATATCGCGGGGATTATTAAGTAACTTGTGGTGTGGTCTAAACAATTGATTTATCACTACATTATGTTTGAGTGACATAGTCTATACTTTATCCCGTTATAATAAATTTCGCCCGTGCAATGACAGGGCGGATCACTAGTATAATATAATATTGTTGATGCAAAAGTGAGTTTGTTTGTTACGCTTTTGCGCCCTAATAGCTAAAGCGGTTATGATGAATTTTCCTATAGAAATAGATGGGATCTTGGTTCTAAGTTACATTATCGAAACGCTTATCGGGGCAGGGTGACAGAAGGAGTGTTCACTTATATAACTTAAACTTAATACTATTTGCTTCGAATTTTGCAGAATCATCGTTTATAATAACAAAACCAACATTATCGCAAGCTGATTAATAAAGACCAATAAATATGTACCTATTACCGAATAAGGTTATTTCTCATTATGTTTTAAGTAACCCTTAACATGAAGTAATATCGTTTTATAACGAACTAAACTTTGAAATCGATAATTATAATTCCGAGTTTTTCATAAAATTATAATAATAATTATATATACTTATGATAATTTATTTTTTATCATTTAATAAGAAGGAACTTTATCACAGTTTCATTGTAAGTAGGTACTTCGTATAGGTTGAGGTATTGCGATTAGCCCATTTTTTTTCTTTTCTATGTATATAAACATTTATAAACACCTCCTAGGTTTTCATCATCATCATCATCAGCCTATTAATGTCCCCTCTGCTGGGTCACAGGCCCTTCCCAATTTATGGAATAGGGAGATTGGGCCATGACCCACCACGCGGGCCCAGTGCGTATTGGCGGGTGTTAACGACTGCAGATACAGCCGGCACCAACGGTTTAACGTGCCTTCTGAAGCACGAAGGAACTCGGGAGAGAAGATTTTTGGTCACCCATCCAAGGACCGACCACTGAGAAAGTTGCTTAACTTCAACGATCGCAGCCGAACGCGCTACCCACCCGCGCCATTGAGCTTCGCTCCTAGGTTTTATGTACGATTTTAAGCAACAAAATTCATCAAAATTTCTTCTGCCCCATTCCCGCAGTCTACTGCATAGTATACCGCGCTATCACTTTGCAATCGTTTGTAACTTTTTAAATATTTATTTGTGAAATGACATCATATAAGGAGCAACATTTATCGTCTTTAAATATCATAAGCGATAGAATTACTTCTTTTGATAAAAAATAATTTGTTAATACAAAATGTGCATTTTGGAAATGGATATCATATAATATTTTATTTTTATACACTATTTTAGCAATAATGGCTTACACATGAGAATAGATATTTGCTGCCGCGGACTATTTTGAAGAACTATTTAAGAGATACATTTCCTCTATAGGATATTTTCATGTAACTTTTATTGTTTTTGCAGTGCAGGCCAAAATGGCTCGCAAAAGGGAGTTTTTTTGACACTTATTGTTATATTTTGGCCAATTCACTCACTTATAACGGGAACTCCATAGCGGGTAAAATACGGATCCACGCCTGAAAATTTTGCGTCTTTGCAGAAAACCACTGCTGAACTGACAGAAACAGGGTAAATGAACTTGTTATTTTTTTTTTATTTACCAATGTACGTTAATTTTACTTTTAAAATATGAAGATAGTAATTGTAATTATATCTTATTTTGCAACTATTAAATGTGGGAAAATTCTGGTTACTGGACAGCTAATGGAAATTAGGATAACAACTTGGAAAAAATATTTTGGATGATGTTTTGCACAATGAAGTATATATAATTCCATTATTTATCAAGTAATTAATAAAACTTATCCCTAAAAGTTAGGTATATAAAGGATGTTAAGGATTTGGTAGATGTTTGTAAGGACGCTCAAAAATTATATTTTTCTAATATATCTTCACTAATATATAAAATACTTTACTTTTACACATATTGCATGTAAATTTGTAAACAGAAAATGAACTGTTTTTTTCTCCTATAAGTGATTTATGTGAAAAGTTGCAATCAAATAAGGAGCTATAACCAGATATAATTTGAATTAATTGGATAAAATGCATTATATCAATTACTCTTCGAACTTTTTGTGAGTTTTTATTAGCTTAATATTCGGTGTTATAAAATACACGTCTTCAATTACCCTGAAAAAATAACATTAACTAAAAAAAAAATGTAAATAAGTAAGCGATACAGGATGATCGAGATTCTAGTCTCAGGTTCAAAATCATAGCAAAATCAAGTCTTTTATGAAGGACTTATTTTTGCCCAGTACTTCGTATATGAGAACTTCAGAATTTTTAATATGTTTTATTTTTTATTTATTTTTTACAGCTGTTAATGAAAAGAGTAAAAACCTAAATAGTAACAAAAAGCCTTTTACAGGTCTACACTTATAAAAACACATAACAACAAGGTTGTGCACACTATTAATATAATAATTACAAAAAATTTGCATCGTTCATCTGTGCCAGTTAGTAAAAAAATGTATTGCTAAATACCCGCCTCAGTGATGGAATGCTAGTGTAAAATAAATCAATGCAAATAATTTAAACAGCAATAATAACATCGCTTACTTTACCACGCGGTACTAGTACAAACTGTAAACAATACTTACATTTATTGCTGAATATTATATGATCAAACGAACTTCTATGTGAAGTTCGATCATTATTATATGAATAGCTCCATTCGAAGATATAATATAACCATGTAGTATCCTCAACGTACAAGGTAGTGTCGTTTAAGATTATTCTACTCAATCACTCTTCTTTTTTAGAAGACCACTATTCACTCACCCGTACCATCGCCCGTGCGCTGTCCTCATTTTTTAGAAATAATATCAAAACTTTTTGATTGGGTAGGGAGAAATAGAGTGGGTTCTTATATCTTCGAATTATATAATAACGATCGAACTTCACATAGAAGTTCGCTTGATCATATATTATAATTTCATAGCTCCATTCTTCAGATATAATAAAACCATGTAGATGTTCAGAGAAACGATTCAAAAAAGTTTGGTATCAAATATGTTTTAAGCTAATTAAAAGACTGAGTTAAATCAACAAAAAATATAATATAGTATTTATGTAATTTAAGAACTACTTAGGGTATAATATATTAATTATGTTCAAAGACAGATCTAGCTAATTCTTGCGAAATAATGGGACGATTGTAAAATTTTGCAAATGTCTGCGATGTGACTGTCCATCCAGCTGTCTTTCGTATAGCGTCTAATGAAACGCCTGCGGCACGAGCGGTTGATGTGGCGGCGTCACGAGTGCTGTGGGCACCAAACCTCGACACATCAATACCACTTTCTGCTAACATACTTTTTATCCATCTACTGATGGTCTGAGATGTAACAGGTCTATGTGGATGTTTATAAGCTAAAAATAAATCAGAGGACTTATTTTCATTTCTAATTGTCGTTGTCATTTCTATATAATCCTCTAAACATTGGGCAGGGCAAATACTAGGTCTATCTTTGAAATACGGAATAATCAAAGTTGGCTGTTCTCGATTCACTGCAGATGTTTTGATTAAATCGTAAATAGTAATAATAAAATTATTATTACTATTTACGATACAAATAGTATTATACAATTCTATTTACGAGTCTTTATTAAAGGGAGTGTTTGCACTCGGTGAGCAGTACAAAGAGCTAAAAGGACAGCTAACTTTTTTGTAATCTGGCACAGATTTAAATTTTGATTTGAGAACCATTTATCTACAAAATTTAGAACGATCTGTGGGTTCCATACACTATTGTATTTAGGTAAACTAGGCCTACACTTAAACACTCCTTTTAATAATCGTGAAACTTGTTCGTCAGAACCAATATTATTCCCTAAGAGCAGCGAAACAACTGAACGATGACTGTTTAGTGTACCATAAGAAGCTCCATTCTGAAATTGTTTTGTCATAAATGCAATTAACGCTATTTTTGGTGCTTCTAAGTAATTAATATGGTTCTCCGAACAATAATTCCACCACAGTTTAAATGAAGTATTATATTGTTTTATGGTACTTGCTGCTAGAGAAGAAATCATTAGCTCTATAGCTTCTAATGGTATGCCTTGTTTTGTAAAAGCTTCCTGGAGACAACGGCTGCTACCAGGATAGTCTTCGGAGGTAGATGTATCCTGTAATCAGATTGTATTGCATCTGTTAAAAATATTGTTTCTGATATTATCATATGTTTTCATATAGGGAACCAAGCCTGTGTTAGCCAGAAAGGAAACACATAAATTCCCGAAGACTGTTCGTTAATATTTTTTGTAAACAAAAAAAAGGGAGGAAAACAATAAAAATAATATTTTTCCCACGGAATCGTAAAGACATCTATAACAAATGCATCCGGATCTGGTTTCCAATATATATAAATTACATTTGGCATTGGTTCGAGACGCAAATAGATCAATATCAGGCTTCCCAAATTTTTAACAATTTCCTGAAAGTGGTCTGAACATAATTTTAATTCGGTGTCTGGATTTATCCTGCGTGACTCTTGATCAGCTTCCTTATTATCTTTAGAATTAATATATGATGCAAATAAACATATATTTCGAGTCTCACACCACTGCCAAATGGATCTTGTCAATTGATTTAAGTGGGGGTATTGTATACCTCCCATTCTATTAATGTAGCTGATGGCAGTAGTGTTGTCTATTCACAATAATATAGCACTATTCATTATGTTGTGCAAAACATTTAAGACCAAAGAATGCAGCTTGAAGTTCTAAATAATTGATGTGGTACTTCAGTTCACATACTCCCCAAAAACCATTGGCGCGTTTATTTTTCCAAACAGCACCCCAGCCTGATCTTGATGCATCTGTAAAAAATTCTAGCTCATATACATGAGGTAATATAGAATTTTTAGAAACTACAATATTTCTTTTTCACTATTCTAAACCAGGTAAAATATTACAAGAAAGTGTTATAGATGCATCATAGTTATTATTGTACTTTTCGAGATTAATCCTAGTAGAACCTAATCCTAGTTGGTTTTGTTACATTTCCATCTTTTTGTCTCTTACCCGAACTACCTCCGCCACAGCGGCTGATATCTCTGGATTCAAACACGGTGATTTTAAAAGTTTGCAGTTGACTGGAACTTGGTGTTCTTTTAGCAGTTTTTCTTTGACTTCTTTAGCCAAACCTTTCTTTAATATTGGAAGCCAACGTTGTGCTAAATCATTATGAATATTTGTTCCAAATGTTGGAATATTTTCAGTTGGTTCTCCCAGAGCTAACTGTATTTCGGGATCTAATTCAATCGTTACTTCCGTCGATATTTCGTTATAATTATTTGTATGGTCTTGTTATCTGCCGTGATTTCTGGCGATGCATTTATTATGACATCGTTTTCGACATCTTTAATTGTTTGGATATCTGAAAGTGTTATTATATTTCATTATTAAAATGTATTAATATTATCGGTAACTTTTATATAAAGTGGGTAAGTATATAAAAAGTTTTGTATATCTAAGAAAAATGAATGATAATAAAACGAAAAATAATAATTCTTAACTTCATAAAATATTTTTTGCATAAAATATTTATACAAGTACTTATTGCCTTCGTGAATGACCCACAGTCAACCTCCAGGCTTTTTATTGCGTCATGTCTTACCGTCGTGGTTAACTCGCAGTTACCCTCCAGGTTTAATTAGTACACACCTTTTAGTTGGACCATTTTTCACTTTAAATGTTTATAAAATGTATTCTGTACTTACCCTCGCGTTCGATATCAGATTCTGAATCCGAAATAATATTACGACGACGTCGTTTTTTAGATAATTGTTTTTCTTCAAATTTTCAATTTTTTTCTTGATATCGTTTTATTTTTCTTTCCGCTTTACGTTTCGACATTTTAAAGCCGAAAGTTTAGATGACGATATAAATTCTTATAATAATTTCGTGTGCGTGCGTTCACTACAGCGCACAAAGAAGGAATGAGGACAGCGCACGGGCGATGGTAGGGGTGAGTGAATGTGGTGGTGGAAGCGTTGTAATGAGTGAGGTTGCCCTACAACTTATTCAATTACCTTATTTAGTCGCCACTGCGCCATGGGCCGCAAAATCTCTTTATCTCTTTATACCTTTGAGACCTGCACGCTGCAAGCTATAATAGCATTATAATCTAGCAACCCGGATGTGACGACGACCGGCCATCCGGTGCGCGACCCCGAGGGCCGCGGCATCACGAAATTATACGGAGGCATATTTAGGCCTGTTACCTCGGCCCACCCGCAAATTACTCATGCACAAAATAATCGGCGTGGAGAGAGAACTTTTGGCCCTATCGTCATACCGAATCTGCATTGTGAAAAGCGAAATGAGTCCGTACACATTCCAAGCGATTTTCAATTTGTTTTGAACGTTTAAGCTTGTTTTCTTATTATTTTAGTTCGTGTTTTAGTACAGTTCGGTAATGTTTCTACGTATTGTGTTAGATTTCACCATCATACACCTTTGAAATCTATAGCGTGGTTCGTCTCGTTCGTCTGTCTGTGTGCCTGCACGAAGTTGTCCGCAATTTGTTAGTTTTCTCTGATCTGATCCAAGCGTAGAAACTTGGTCATATAGTAATTTGTATTCGCTAAATCCGAATCTGGGGTCAGATTTGGGATTGTGGTCCACTCAGAGCACCCATGGGGGAAGTTGTCACGGTTACCTAAATAATAAAAAAAAAACAATTTCCTGAATCCGAATTTGATATCAAACACCCCGGATTCGCACCATGGTCGCTTGTTCATGATTTTTTATATTCTTATCAATAAAAATTTCAAAAACATTAAAGAGTTGTTATTGTATATAATTTAAAAGTAAGACACTGGTTCAAACCATGGTTAGACATTTTTTGTGGCGAAAATATATAATGTTTTTCCAAGTTTAAAACTTTCAATTTAAAGTCTTTATTTCAAATTTTGTAAAATATTTATTTAAAGTTTTTTGTAAGTTGATTTACAAAATCTTAAAATAATCATTTTTATGAAGTACATACCAAATGATAAACCTCATAATAGAACAAGCCGTAGTCTTCGAGCCTATAAAAATACAATAAACGAGCGATTCAAAACTTTCCAGATGGAAGATAAGTGTCACACCCGACCGAAGTTAAAAGAGCGAATAAGATTGTTCGATCTTCAGAATCTCGTAATGGACGAAAACGACATCGCGAGTACAAACCGCCGTTTGTCAAATCACTAATGGCTTGGAAAA
Organism: Chilo suppressalis; assembly: GCA_902850365.2. NCBI lineage: Eukaryota > Metazoa > Arthropoda > Insecta > Lepidoptera > Crambidae > Chilo > Chilo suppressalis. Next base: position 16,424,380 of record OU963900.1, read on the forward strand.
TCGTGAAAGTCTCGCTCGCTAAGGCCAAATCTATGGATTGAAAACGAATGTGTAAGGCTCGAATTTGCAAAGTGCGCGCTTGCGTTTGACGGGTACCACTTTAAAAGTGAATGAGAAAGGATCAAAAGTATTTTATTATAAAATAACATTCTATTACAAGTCATTCACAATAAATTGAAACGCTTTCAAAGCTTAAGTGTACGTATTACAAATCACATAGTGAAAGACATTTTAGCAATTCACTGTATAAGACACAAAGGACATTATTATGAATTGAATTCCAAGATTTTTACAAAATCAATTGAGAAGCTATGTCAGTAGAGGACCTTACAATGGAGTATGGACTATTGTCAACTAATGTAACTTTGTAACTATTTTAAACGTTTTCCATAATAAGAAGAATTTGTTTCCGAACAACCCGATAAGCGTATTAATGATCCGAAATTGGAAACAAAGAAAAGAATGGACTTCACAATTAAAAATTCTTGCAAAAATAAGAACTTTTCTCTTGACACGGCTTAAGGAGAAAGTTTCAAACTTAAACCCATTTATAATCGAACATTACGGGAAAGACACGGTAATAAAAACTATTATGAAAAGTACTTTAACCCGTGTAATTTTTAATTGAGCGCATGGTTACGCGCGTTCCTTTTTCTTGCGTACCAGAAAGACCTGGAACGAACTTCCCTCAGCGGTTTTCCCTCTTAGCTATGATATCATGGTTTTCAAAAGGTAGGTAAATATTTTTCTTCAAAGACAGCAACGCCTTACCATCATGTGGACTACCAGCTGGTTTTCTGCATAAATATAAACCAGGTTTTCTCCTCAGCTAAAAAAATGTCCTTAACTGGTGGTAGGGGAAAAATATGGACGATTCAAAAGAGTTGTATTTTGCATCCAATTTGAATAAAGATATTATGAATAATGACTATAAAAAAAAAGATAAATTTTAATGAACATGATGACGCAGTGGTAAGTGAGTTAATCTGTGATCGTGGATGATGGTTGACCAAGATTTCGCTGCTTGAACTCCACCGTGCTCCGTGTTTTTGTGGTCTGCATCTGCAGTCGTTAGCACCCACCGATGCACACTGGGCCCGCGTAAGGGGTCATGGCCCCTTCTCTTACACCAGTATTGCTGCGACATAACGCTGAATCTGTGACCTAGTTGGCCTTTTATTGGTGTATCTGTATGAAATTACTGTATTATTAGGCCAATACACGCTTCTTTCTTACTCTCTCCTTACCTAATTAGCAACTGATGATAGTGATTAAAACGGATGTGTGAGATTATCCTACATGTATTTTACCAGGAGTGGAATTCACCAACTGACACAAATTGTTTGAATTATACTTAATATTTTTGATTTAAGCATTGAATTGCTAGATGTATAAATCTAAAGAAAATTTTCATCATTATCATCAGCCTATTAATGTCCCCAGTGCTGGGGCACAGGCCTTCCCAATGGATGGATTAGGGAGATTGGGCCATGACCCACCACGCGGGCCCAGTGCGGATTGGTGGGTGCTAACGACTGCAGATGCAGCCGGGACCAACGGCTTTCTGAAGCACGGAGGAACTCGAGATAGAAGATTCTTGGTCACCCATCCAATGACCGACCACTGCGAAAGTTGCTGTACTAGAAAAAAATGAACAGTCCAGGATTCAGACGGGATTAGAACCCGCATCTTCCGCCGGGTTTCGAATCCCGTTTGATGCCCAAGTGAATTATGTTCAAATTCAATTTTCTTCTCATAATATTATCTAATCTACTACACAATGTTGCGAAAAAAAATATTATGTCTTTAGATGCGCAAAAAACTCCACAATATTTAACGAACAGTATCGATATTAACTATCAAAGCCAAGCATGATTTACGACTCTTTTATCCTGGCGAAAAACGTTATCTATCATTGCAAAAGCTTTAGTCTCTTTTCTGTATGTTTAAGTAAACTAAGGGCTGGTTTCTCAATCGCTGCAAAAAATCTATACGAATGCTAACGTTTTATATTTACACATAGAAAGGTTTTTGTGGTCCATGTATTTTTTGGCATATTAGTTTTCCTTTGAATTTATAAAGCAGTTCTAAATCTTTCACAACTATCACGATACGACTTGATGCCCGGCAAAAATATCATCGCTCATCAGAGCCACCAGGAACCCGACGAGCACTGCCTGAGTTTAGGTGACCCGACAGATAAGTTTTATGCTTGAGTTTAAAAAGAAACTTTTAATATCCTATAACTATCACGACATCATATAAATATGGTCAATAGGCGCCCGCTATAGCACGTGTCTGTGGAGCCTAATTATTTTCTTTTGGAAACTGCATCAAGTCTACCGACTAAAGGTAAGTTTAATGACATTAACTTGTACTTGCGAAAGCAGTGGCGCAAGTCACAACTACTGGCAGATATGTTTTGGAAGCGATGGGTGACTGAAGTATTACCGTCGTAACGTAAATACCACGTCGCAAATGAAGCTGAGAGCAGGAGTCGCTAAAAGTGGGTCATTTAGTTTTATATGTGAACCCAGGCTTTCCTTCGTTGTAGATTCCCGGGTGTAGATGGTCGAGTGAGAGTTGTCGAGCTCCGCACTAAGACGGTTACGTTGAGGCGGTCAGCGGCACGCGTAGCTAGAGTCCCTTTGGTAGAGTAGTGCTGAGCTAGCACTGGGGTGGGAAATGATGGCGACGCGCTTAAAAATTTACTTAATTTGTTATAATATATATATTATTATTAAATATGTGAGGATGTCACTGCTGCTCCCGTGAAGTACCGTCACAAGCCGTTACACGGGCACCAACCTGTATGCGGCGAGCCGCTCTGGAAGGTTCACCGTACTACTTTGCGATCCCTAAAATTCACATGCTAGGCTAAAATTGATGTAAAAATAATCCATTATATGTCTGTCGTTTACATCAATACCGAACCTTCGCACCCCCCACAAAGTGGTGTTCAACCCGGATCATATTGATGTACCATACGCCGCTGTTGAAATGGAACTCACGCGCAGTTCAAGTAAAATACAGTGCACGGGAAAATACAAGAATCCCACCCGGCACCCCACAATGGCAGTGTAAAATCTGAGCCTGTGAAAAACGGACACCCGCACAATCCATCAAATTCTGCAATGAGCGCACCGCCACTGTAGACTTTTGCTGCTGCCACACCAGCTTCACTACAGCACCAATTTACGTACGACGATGGAGAAACCTTTCGGGACCCGAAGAGCTCGCTAATATCAACATCATCGTCATTTCGTTCGGGTGCACGAAAGACATTGCTCGAATTATTTGTGCACCCGAACGAAACGACGAGTGAAGCTGGTAATACGGGCTAATGACCAAATGTAATTGCGGCATACGGCGGACACAATGCGTCTGCAGGTCCTGTGTGTAATCGACGCGTGTCATCTAAACACGCCCTAATGATCGTTGAGAAAATAAAATCAACAACGGACGATAAACGTGATGTTTATTTCTTTATGCAATCTACAATATTCCGTGGGTATTCCATTCTGTTCTTTGACATTGATAATTTATGCCTTAGCGTTTATTAAAATAAGGAAAAAGAGAGCACATGACTAGCGTATAAATCTTTTTATGTTTAATGGGTGGCAAACAAGCGTATGGCCCGCCTGATTTTAAGCAGCCACCATAGCTTACAGACGCTTGCGATATCAAAAACATCACTCGCGCCGTTGCTTACTCTGACCCAATCCCCTACCCCGTGGAGCCCTGGAACCTTACTCACCGACAGAAACACAACAACACCAATAGATAGTTTTATATTACTCTGATCTTTTGTAAGGTAGAGGTAAATAAAACTAGTTTTTCATGGGTTAATGCACGAAACTTTCGCAGCCTTTACAGGCTGCTTCGTCGGAAACATTTTTTTTTAAATTTGATTCCGACGAAGCATCCTGTAAAGGCATTTCGTGTTTCGTGCATTAACCCGTGAAAAACTAGTTTTATTTAATGAGTGATGTGCGTGAAAACCTAAGAAACAAAAAGGTAGAGGTAATTTCCCCAGACAGGCGCTCCAGTTCCTCTCTTAAAAAGGAATATGTAGAATATCTCAAACTCATATCTAAGTTACCGTGAGTGAAAGTAAACAAACATATTTACTCTCGCCCAAAAAGATTCAATTTCAATTAACTGAAATTAAAACATCATTCGAAGTTAAGTTGAAATGTTCAATTAAAAATAAGCGCAGATACAAAATTCGTGCAACTTCAGACCGTCGAATTTCAACAATGTAATTCTACATTTACCTACAATATTTCAAACAGTTATTTGAAATCATTTGAATTTTACTCAAGTGAATATCCTACTGGTGCGTCACAATCGCATTGAACGTACACATTCATGCCGCAAAGCTCAGCGAACGCTAAGGTTGTACACCTGATTAAATATTTTTGCTCCAATGCAAATAAAGGCCCGAGGCTCTTACGAGAACATTTCGATTCGACGTGTGTTATAAGTGTGTACTTACATACGTTCCTATGTAAGTACGTTAAACGTAAAATATGATGTTGTTGTTAGGGAAAGTAAGATTTATGAAATCTCATATAAGTAGGTTGAGTGTAACAAATTGAAATCAGGACCGATTTACTAGAAATTGGAACAAAATTTGTGAATTATGCTTTTAAAAAATTGAAGTGAAAAAGAAAGCTGCTTTTGACTTTCCACCCAAATAAAAACAGGTTACTTCAGGAAACGTTGATCGATACGAACAATTCGCTACACAACACACCTAAATGTTTTTTTTTTACTTATATCAACGACAACATCAAAGAGGAATATTTTTTCGGTATTCATTCGTCTTTCGCTTTTGTCATTCTCCGAGCTTTATTTCCTGTCCAATTTCCTTGATTAACATAATTAAATTTTTCTTTAGCCCGCTTTTTCGACACAGCAATTTCAGTAGACTAATTATAGATTGATTCTATAGAAAATTGATTATTTTTGTTAATTACGTATAAGAAATATTCTTAATTGAATTTAAAAAAAACATGATCACTGCTGGACAGAGGCCAGAATAAACATGGCTATACAATATATCTACAGCGTTTTTTTTTTCTTAATTGAATTTGATAAAACATCGCTATTTTTATTATTAAGATGTTTTTTCTCAGATTCATTTAAGAAGAATATTTCTTATATATAATTTAATCTGCACGTTTTCGTGTGTCAATTGGCCTTTGACGCTCTACCTACCATCTCGTTAGGAATCTGGTGTGTTAGTAGGTTTTAATTACACTACTCAAATATTTAGATACATGATCCTCAAACACATTATAAATTATCACCTAAAAATACAACACAGAACAAAAAAGGGTCAAAATGTTACACTAAAATGTACCTAACATAATAGTATACATAACGCAAGTATGTATATGTTAGTTTTTATTTCATGTAAATACTTACAGTATTAACAATATCATACAGTATTAACAATATCATGACTGTGAAAAGTTCAGACCCTATTTTAAATTTTCGAGATTTCTCGCGCTCCCTGCGTAACGTCATAGTTCGAGTGGGATCGCCCGTTTAACTCAGTATTTATAAGTGTCTATTTTTGTAACAAAATTTAATTATCCATTTTAGTACCCAGTGTGTACATTTTACCCTCTACTAGAGATAGGAAGGAGTAGCGGAAAAGCGAGGTGCTTAAGAGAAAGAAAAGAAAGTATAAATTTTGAAAGAAGGTTAAGAAAAGGAGAACTCTTAGGACTACTAAGAGAAAGATAAAAGTGTTGTAAATAACACAGTAATTTATTTTGTATAAGGCCTAATACAAAAGAAGAGAGAGAGATTTAAAAATTCATACTTTCTTTTCTTTCTCTGAAGCGTCTCTCTCTTCCGCTACACCCTCCTTTCTCCAGTAGGGGAGTGTGGCGTTACAGTTTTAAATAATTTGGCGTGTCTGTCTGTCGCTCCAATTCTTAATTATAAGCTAGTTTTAAGTTCCCCACTGAAAACCTATTTTTGGCTCTAAACTTTTCAAAATTCTATGTTTATGGTACTTTCTCGGTTTTTATTTACTCGCCATTCTAGGCGCTTCTTTTTTATATCTATTTATTACATCTCTCATACATTTTAAACATATTATTTACTTTTATTTTCTTATTGTTAAAATTTTATATTTTCATTTTGACGCTTACACATTGCATGTACGCGGGCTGCCCGTGTTTTTAAGCACTATTTTTAGAAAAAAACGTTTGTCATATCCATTGATTCCTAACCTAAAGGTTAATGTTAGGTTACCAATTGTGTTTTTTTGATTATCAATATTTTTTTTGAAGATCATCATTTACATTATGTTCCATTATTACAAATTTCCCGATTCCAGCTGTGACACTGAATTATTCTTTAGCAACTCCGGAAATACACTTTACTCGAATAGGACGAAGTTAAAGTTTGTTGCGTCCCGAAAATATCCAAAGCTATGTATGAACGACGCCGCTGGTCGACCTGAATACGTGACATCGTAAAGGGGAGGGACACTTATTAATGTCATATTATTTGCAGGACAAATCCTACAAAAAGTGGACCTTACTCGTCCTCTAAATGGTAACATTAAAATGAAGTTAAGGTCCGACCTTTTCGATGTCGAGGGTTCTGCTGCTTTTTATCATGCACATTTACTGCCATATAGTGTTTGAAACCCATTTTTATAATTTTGTGACGATATTTTCATTGATTCTTATAAGTATTTATGGAAATGTTTACTTAAATTAATTCGATTAATGCTATATGTAATATTCTATAACAAAAATAAATATCAGAATTAGCCATCAATTACAAATGTGTCGATATCACAAACCAATCGATTCGTATGGGATTCGAATATCTGTACCGCTATGAAAGAAGTTAAAAGTTACTGACGTTCCTTATTTTTCTTCTAATTCTTAGTCTTTAAAAACCGGCGTTTCTAAATGACTCGTTAAAGAACCCTACGCGGTCGGTAATGAAGAATTTTTCAACGCTTGGCACGGAACAAAAAGCCACGTTGGGTCATTGTGTCACGGCACGGGATAAGTGAAGCCGAAATTAACATCATTCCGCTCGCACATAAAGTCGGTAATTTAAATTTAGCTTTGAACGCTTTGAATACATACCTTGCTTACATTCGATTTATTTCCTCGGAATACTACCAAGTTTATTAATTAGCTTATTTTGTCATACAAACCATTTCCTATATAATGTTCATATAGGTTGACGCCACAGAACGGAAAAGTTCTGTGGTTGACGCTATGATGCGTTGTGATTATTTGAATAACGACTTTCGTTTAAATATAACTTGCCACTGTTTCAGCAAACATAGAGGAGCGTCTGTTCAAAAGGTTATATTTACAATAAAATAATAAATTGTTTTCTTTCATTCGTGCTCCAAACCTTCATTTCTATCCGTTTTCGGTGTGAGTTTTGTTCAAAACGCTTTCTTACCTGTACAAAATAGCCATGTTTGTCGAAAGTTCCGATCAAAAAGTTGCAATTACGTGAAATTAATTTAAAATAATCTGAAATCCACAGATTTCAACCAAAAAGTTACATTTTCCCAACATTAACACAAACTTATATTTTATTCTTAAACAAAAAGGTATATTTTTGGTTTTTGAGACTGAGTCGCTTAAAATGTGACGAAACCTCGTAAGGTTATTATTACTAAGGATTAGGCTGTAAGGGCATCGAGCTTTTGCCTATCGGAAGAAAAATGCGACATTAGCAATCTCGACTCCTATGAGATTCAACTAAGAATAGGACCGGCTGGGTGGCATATTGTGACGTCATAGCTGTCAATTCAAACCAAATAGGTAGAGTGAGCAAAAAAGTTTTTGAAGTTATACTTCTTTAGCCGCGTTATGAAAAAATTATGAGAGTGAAAATAAGTATATTTATATAGAAATACATATAAAACATCCATGACTAGAGTACAAATTCTCGTATTCATCACACAAACTTTTTCCTCCACCGGGATTCGAACCCGGGACCTCACCAGTCGGCGACACCGTGAAACCCGGCGTACAGACCACTCAGCCATGGAGGTCGTCAAATAACTTTTTTGATTACTTATTACAAAATGGATATTAAATTAAATTTATTGCTGAATAAATTCCTAAACTATACCTACGATTTTATACACATAGTTCTTACACCCCAGTTAGGTGCCATAAAATGAACTGAAAAGTAAAAAACAAGTTCATGAAAGTCATTACAGTTGGGGGATCTTAGATTAAAAAGTGTTCCACAGGGCGGTCGCTTAACTGATGCTCACTGTTTGCAGTTAATACTTAGTTTCTAGTTAGAATTTATCCACAGCGTGTTTAGATTGAAATCGTGTGTATTTGTTAAATAATTCCTCGTACTAATACTATAAATGTGAAAGTTTGTATGTTTGTTACTCAATCGCGCAATAACTACTGAACAGATTTGAATGAAATTTGGTTACGCATATAGTTTATGACATAATGATAAGATACTGTTTATCCTGGAAAAGTATTAGGTGGAAAAGTAGTGGGATTCTCAAAAAACTAAAGTTATCGCGGGCAAAGTCGCAAGCGGCCGCTAGGATGAGAAATATGAAAGTTTGTATGTTTGTTATTCACACGTATAGTTTATTACTTAGATTGAGGCATATGATACTTTGTATCCCAAAAAAATTAAGGATCTTTTGGCATTGTAAAAAACTAAATTTAACGCGGAAGAAGTCACTCCCGGAAGCTAGTATAATATATTTATCCAAAATCTGCAGATTATGTGAGTGTAGCTTAAGTAGAGAAATTCTAGCTTAATTATGCTGCAACGGGCGAAATGTAAAGAGCTCAGTTGTAAAACAGCGTGGTAACGTGCCCAATTGGTAATTCTCCGAGCGCGTCCTGGTATAACTTCATTGATAAGGCTTATTCCGGAAATTCAAAGCCAGGAAAGTAAATGTACTAAATCGTAGTTTTAACAACCCGGTTTTTACATGATCATGTGGTCGCTTTTTACGTTTCACTGATTAAAATTAAATTATCAGCCTTGTTTTTAAAAAGGATAATATTATTTAATCTTCATTCAAATTGAAATCTAAGCCAACAACTTCAATACCAGATGTTAAAGCTTCTTGAGGTGCTATATTGATGTAAGGGTTTATTTTATTAACGTTTCATAGTTTAACTACAATTTGTGCCTTTTCTAATAATATCTCTATCTTATAATTTAATTAGAGGATTCGATCCCGGTCGATTTTCCTAATGAAATAGTTTCATAAATTATTTATTTTCATAATGAATAGAATATGTCTGTTGAAAAGGTTATATTTACCCTTTTTCTAATTTGCCAGAAACCGAAAAAACCATATGGCGTTAATTACTACCTACTTTAAATGTAACAATAATTTTGATTACTAGCTTGTTATAGTTTTTACTGATGTGTGCTATTATTTATTGGGGAAAGGGAAGGGATACCGAGGTAAAAATTTAAACAATTTTTAAATGTAACTTTCTGATCAGACAATAAATATAACCATTTGATGTGACACTCGAACTCGTACTCCACAGTACCCTCCATGACGATGAAACATAAGAATTACAAGTAAATTTGAAGTGCAAAATCTATCTATAGTGCGATTCAAATAAGAATAGGAAAGCCAATGATCTCCATCTGTCAAATGTCGCTTGAAAATTACAGTTTGCAATAAAAACTTGGAACCCTTTTCTAGCAATCAGCTAATTCTATAATAAAAACCAAACAATTGTAAACAAACAATAACAAGTATTGATAATTAATATTGGTTCATATATTTTTTCATTTATTGAGCTTTGGCTATAAATGGTTAATAACCTAAATCGTCAACAAAATGTCAGTTTAAGTTAAGTTTAGAAAATAGATTTAAAACTTTTATTTACATAAAGGTTGCATGTTCGTATGTGACCTAGTTATAATGCAGAGATGAGTGGAATTGAAGAGCTAGATTCTGATTAATGTTTTTTCTCAAACAGTCTTCATAAATAAATATTATTAAAAATCGGTTATATTTTTCTCAATCATAGTAATTTAATTTTATTATAAAAATCTGATGTTTTTTCTAACTTAATCTTTGTGAATAAGTTTTATTAAATAAAAAAATATGGGTGCGTGTACTTAAGTACGCGCGTGAGAAGTTATACTTCTTTTTTAATTGCATGCAGATAATTAATTACAATAAGATAATAAAAGGATTGGAAAAGGATAGTCAACGCAGTCAATAATAGTTCAGTTTTAATTTGAAAAATTTAATAAATAATCAAAATATTCAATTTAAATCACTACTGAATTTAAGTTATTAGTCCATATGTAATTAGCACTTGTAAGTAACTAAAACACGTTGTGTCTATATAGAATCTAGAAACATGTGGATAAATATTATAAATATGAAAACAGTGATCAGAGGCGACGAGCGTGCCAACATTGTTTTTGACAACGCGATCATCTTATGGAGCTGAGAGATGTATATGTATTCTATCCGTTACCCTAACATGCCATAACAGCCTACAGACTACAGCCTAGCTCTAAGCCAATTAACTAGGCTAATTGGTGTGTGTTTAAGAAAAAATGTAAAATAATAAAATTGAATAAGTCGTTACATATTTTTTTTAAATGACGGTCCATCTCCGTCTCGTTATTTTATCAAAATATTTTCATAGCAAGACGCACTTGCGGTGATGTAAGAATTCTAAGATACGGTATTATACTGTATTCCCCAATACATTTTATATAGGGACCTTCAAGGCAAGAGTAAATAGGCATTAATTGAGTTTGCGTGCTCCATCTTAGACCCCATCGTTGCTTGACATCAGGTGCGATTGTTAACTCAAATCTCTTATATAAAAAAAAACTCAGTCATCCAAATCTGTTCAGTTGTTTATGAGCTCTGGTGGAATAAAGAAATGCACAAATATGAACACTGAAAACATTAGGTACTCTCGGTAATCCTCTTAGCAATTATGTAATAAGGTTGAATTTCGGCTAATAGGTGACCACTAGCATCAACAGTATAATCATAATTTAATTTACTAAATAAGCTTTTCAATATACTGTTACTAACATTATAAGATTCTTAATTATCTAAAATAATCAAAAATGAAAATAATATCGATTAAATATTAATACGAAGACCCACTTTTAAAATGTATATAAAAAACATAGATGTTAGATATGCATTGTCCAAAACAACTACGATTTCCTAATAACACCAAAAAATATATACAGAAACTTCTAACATTTCACTGTAAAATGTAAGCGAGGTCAAAAAGTCGCTGTCTTAATTATTAAAATTCCATACTTTTATGAATTCAAATGGCTTTAAATTTCGCCCCCATGTTCGGAAAGTTTCATAGACAAAACTACAAATTCATATAATGGTAGCCGCCATCATGGCAATGGTTGACGGTTAGTCAGTAACCTTCCAAGTCAACGATTTGTACTCTCATGTTTTTTTTTTTGTTACCCACCTTTTGGATACAGAACTCTAAAAAGGCAATCAAACATTTCAAATATTTGATGAGCAAAAAGCTAAGGCCGAACGCAAAGCAAAGCTAACTCACACAAAATAACCTAATTTGCCTGTGCCGGAAATGAAAGTTAACACATACAAAAACAACATTTTTACGCATAAAAACCGTCGTATTCTATATCATGTGCCGGAATCGCGAGTGTACTAACAGAATTATAAAGTTGTCGGAAGCGAGCGTCATGAACAAAATCTAAGTGAATTTATCAAAAGCGACTGTATAATAAGCTTCAAGCAGAGTTGCTTAGTGGCTTTATGAGACAAGAATTAATGTGGTAGGCACTTGTCACGCGTGGTGCAGCGCGGAGAATTTTCGTAATTTGTCTTTAGATTTTAGACTGTAAAAGAACATTTTTTTTAACATTACTTATATTGTTGAAACAAAGCTTTATAGCTTTAAAGAAAAAGTTAGATACCCAGTTCGCTAAAACATTTCAATACGAATTGCGATCTACAAGCATGCAATTATTTCAGACAAAAGGGGCTCTACCACTTAACTACATTAATATGATTGTAAGAGTGTAGAGGTGAACCTCATATAATATGTCCTGTATAATAAAAATGCATGTTTTTAAGGTTAGGATAAAAATTAAGCTCAAAATTTACTTGTCTTCTCCTTAGTTCACTGGGTTTTATAGTTCACTGGGCTGCCGTCCAGGGACTCAGGAGACTGGAGAAACTAGCTGTGGATCGGAAGGACACTCGGGGTGCCACTCAGGCTATCTGACTTGCTCAGGCTATCTTGGGTTACAAGGCGTACCTAAATAGGCCACACAGGGAACTTCAAAAAATTCTCTCTCTTTCTTCTTCATAATCTAGTATGTAATGAATCAGGTACACGATGACACAGAACTCTCAGTATCGACGGTCTCAATGTATCCACTGCCGCAACACTTAGTTGCAGATTTAGTGGCTATGTCGCTCAGTATCCGTGTCGCAGCTGTGGAGACAGGACGTGCGACAGACAGCCAATACATTTGAACCGGGATGCTAGATATTTACAGTAAAGGTACACAAGCAATCGTCGTGTATCTGATCCATAAGAAGGTACACGGAATTTACCATTTTGGTTATTTAAATGAAAAATCAAAGTCAATTATTAATTCAATGTTGTACAATCCAGCTAAACGTTGGCTGCCCCGTATTGTAGAACGTATCACAATGATATACTAAATAATCGACGTCCAGCCGTTAAAAAAAAGCTTATTTTCAAAATATCTGGCCAGTCCAAATAATATGGCTAAATTTATTAACTACCTTCCACAGAAATTATGTTATCTCTAGTCTAGTAGTCTATGTTATAATACCCGATATTATAGTAAATTTTCTTTTAACTATCTTCACAAAATAAAAAAAAACCTAAAGATTAAATAATTAGCAATTTGAAAAAAAGTCAGAAATCTGTCAAAATATTGGACAAACAAGCGGCTACATAAATTGTAATAATCTCCATAAAGTTAAAAGCATGTATAACGCTAACGGACCGCGCGGAGTGAGCACAAAGGTCCCACACCTATTTCACCTTTTCCTTTTTCGTCGGAACCCGAAAATGATTGATGTAGACCGTACAAACAAAAAGGAAACTAAATCGAGTCACACTTGGAAAGATTCACAAACTCAAGATCAATTTATAAAGAGGGACAAGAATTTTCGCTGAAAGCCGCTATCCGATTACCTTAAGGATATATTCTGAGCGCGTGCTGGCTGTGTTCTAAGTTTTAAAATTGGAGCGTATTTACTTTACGAAGGCTGTACCGATAGTAAGAACCTATCATCGGATAGTATGTATTTATTGCAAACAATAGACAGGGAATCTGCCGTTATTGTTTCCAAACAATATTTTAAAGTAGAGTCTAATTTTTTCCAAACAACAGCTTAAAGAAACCAATGCCATCAAACAGGACGTTTTTGTTTCAAAATCGTGGACTAAAGTTAAACTGTGAGGATTTAAACATTAGATTTAAACGTAGCCACCGTCTCGGTTTTAGCAAGTGAGACCCACATAACGAAACATTATAATATGTTTAAGCCTTATTCTATCTCTTTACCCGACTGCGCCCGTAAGCAGCGCGAAGCGCGACCAGCAGACAGGGTATTGCTATGATGTTTTATAGTTATAGATACGTCATACACGCTTCTAGTTTGGCAATACGAAATTCAGGTAATTGCCTCAAATCCATTCAGTCGGGTACCCTCTCTCGCCGCATCTACACTTCGCTACCACGTGTAACTATTTAACGTGCTTCCAGACAAAAAGATCTATGTGTGTTTTGTAATATTAAAAAATAAAAAGTTTGAGAGAAATGGACAGGCCGAAATTAATTAAATAGAATACTCGGGCGCCAGAGTATTCTATTTAATTAATTTCGGCCTGTCCATTTCTCTGATTTTTTTTATTTTTTAATATTACAATTGACGCCAGCGCACAGGGACTTGGTTTATGCAATCCATATCATTTTGCACCTATAATAGTAGTTTTGTCTGGTTGTTTGTAATCTTTATTATTACATTTGTGATATAATATAACTTTTGTACTTGAATTTTGATACATAAACATAGATTTTGTTTGTAATATAATTACAATTTAACTTAATGTTTTGGATGGTTCGTGTTAATATTAACTTTTCATTTAACTACTTGTTTTGAACTTTATTTCATATTTGAAATGTTCTATATACGTCTGTAGTGATGCATCACATAATATTTACTACTTTTGTATGTTAATTTAGTATTTTGCACATGCAAATTCCTTAGAATTTACTTAACTCGTTAACAATTATTTGGTTTCTACCAATTGATGCATATTGCATATAACTTAAACTTTTATTACCTTGTTAACTATGATCATTGTGTTATTGTTTTGTTATTAACATTTGAATATGCAAATTTACAAAGCTTTTTGCTATATATATAAAAAATTAGGACTTTTTGTTCGAACGTTTTGATAATTTTTAAAATGTTTTGTGAACATTATTTGAAATTTATACAAGTTTCTTAATGATAAATATAACTGTTCCACAACTTGTTTTGAGCTAGTATATGCATTGTTTAAATAAAACATAAACAATAAAGTTTAATTTTTATAAATAATAACATAAACTTAAAATAATTTAACATTCTTTGAAAAAATATAACTAAATATTCTGAAATATTTTCATAACTTAATGAAGCATTGTTTATATAATAATAATAATTAACTTAGTGATAATAATATTGTAAAATAACTTTTGATGTTGTTGTAACTTAGATATTTTGACATTTTGTCACAAACTTATTTCAGTTAAGGTTAATATGTTTTTATATTAATAATTTTTAAATAATTCAATTTGGTTACATAACTTAACTTAAGATTTAAATATCTTTCACCAATTGTAAACTTGCTGCATCTTGCTTTATCTTTTAAAAGATTTAACTTTAAATTTACTTTGCGTTAACTGCGTTTATAATTTCACTGCTATTTTGGCATTTTGCAAAAATGGAAGGTGACAAACTTGCATTATCTGCTGCCTTGCCGCCTAAGGAGCAACCTGTTTCTGTTGCAACTGATACTAGTGATTTAGCTTATCCACCTGCTACACAGCACATTGCACATGAATTAATTAATTTAACAATTGATCAACCCACTTTGGATGATCATAATTTTCATTCATCACGATTGCTTGATTCACAACCTGCTTTACAACCGACGACCACACATGCTTCACATGTTAGCACTAATTTGTTACAAAATAATACTTCACTTTTGGATAACTTTAAAAAACCTACATATTACAAACGTCCTGATCTTTCGAAGAGTAAGATAATTTTTGACGGTAAGTCTTGTGTTAGAGAATTTATTACTAGTGTTGAAGAGTATATGGTTTCCAGAGATATCGATGAATATTTTGTTGTTACTTCCTTTTCAGATTTTTTAACTGTCCTAGCAATGGACATGGTTTCGTATTGTTCGTTCAAATCTTAATTCTTGGTATACCCTTAAGGTTGCATTACTTAAACATTTTGACAAACCTGATTATGATGATCGGCTTGAATATCTTTTGCGTTCTCGTAAACAAAAACCTACTGAAACTTTGTCAGATTTTATCATCGAGTTGCAGGATATGTCTTTGCGTCTTTCGGGTCCACTTTCGGAACAAACCTTAATTAAAATTATTAGGAGTAATATGTTGCGTTCTCACGCCGTATATTTTGTTGGCAGGAACATTAGTTCTATTGACCAAATTTTTAGATTAGATAAAGAAATTAAAGAACTTGTTTCGGATAGCTCTGCTGTTCAATCTGTTTCGCGTGCATCTTCTCCTAAAGTTCATTTTGTAGATTCCAAAACTGATAAAAAATTAATTTGTTTAAAATGTAAAAATTTTGGACACACTTACAAAAAATGTTTAAGCATTCCTGGTCCAATTTGTTTCAATTGTTGTAGGCATGGAGTGACCATTCACACATGTGACTGCAAAAATAAAAAAAGTAGACACCAGCGAACCTTTAGCAAACAAAATTAAATTTTCTGAACCAGTTCCAAAAAACTGATTAGGCCTCATCGAGCTCCACTTCATGATAAAGCGAGAAGAGTCTCGATGGAAAATAGTCATGTTCCTGATAAATCAACTTGTAGAAAAGAATTTAATGATTGGCTAGATTATTTAAAAGTATTTTTTAGAAATATTAAAGTAGCTCCAGTACTTTTTGTTAAAAATAGAGATAATAGACCTTACCTTAAATTTAATGTTGGAAATAGTACTTTTACTGGAATTTTGCATTGTGATGCTAGTTCTGTTGGTATTGGTAGTGTTCTGAGTCAAGAAGATGATAACGGTGATCAACATGCTATTGCTTTTTATTCTAGATCTCTTAAAAGTGTGAACGTAATTATAGTAGCCGTAATAAATATCATAGAATCAGGAATCGCTGCAATACAGTGTGCAGGGACGCACAGCGCCGCCATATCCATAAATCCGTGGAAATCGGTGATCCCGCTAAGGTCTGGAAGTTCTTAAGGTCTCTCGGTGTTGGCAAATCTCGAAATGTCAATTTGTCTCAAAACATAGAAATCAATCGCCTGAATGGTCATTTCTCTGTATCGTCTTCTCTTGACAGTCATGTCAAAGAGAAAACTTTAAGGTATCTTTCTTCTCTGCCAACACCAGATTTTACTCCTTTTACTTTTAGTCAATTTTCCGATAGTGATGTTGAGAGGAGCATTCGTGCCATTGATTCCAAAGCGGTAGGCAATGACAATATTGGCCGTAACATGATCATTCCTTTACTTGATATTCTATCTCCAGTTATCACCCAAATTTTTAACCAATCCATTTCCTCTATCAATTTTCCAAGAATTTGGAAAGATGCTCAAGTCATTCCACTTCCCAAAAAATCCAATCCTGATTGTATGTCTGATTTCCGTCCTATTTCCATCCTACCTTTCCTTCCAAAAGTTCTTGAGCGTCTTATACACAATCAAATCAGTGAATACCTTCGTGTGAATAACTTACTAAATCCTATACAATCTGGTTTCCGTCCTGGCCATAGCACAGCTAGTGCACTTGTCAAGATCACCGATGATATTCGCTTTGGCATGGAGAATCAGCAACTTACAGCTTTAACGTTACTAGACTTTAGTAATGCCTTCAATAATGTTGACTTTGAAATCCTGTTGAGTTTGCTATGTTCCCTTAACATATCTCCTGCGGTCATTGACTGGTTTCGTAGTTATCTACATGGACGCCGGCAGCGTGTAGTTGTTGGTGAATTCTTCTCTCAATGGTATACACTCACAGCCGGTGTTCCTCAGGGCGGTGTGCTATCTCCTTTGCTTTTTGCTATCTTCATCAATTCCATTACTCTTAACTTAACTTCTACCTGTCATCTGTATGCAGACGATCTCCAGATTTACACAGGGGCTCGATTAGAAAATTTGAACAGTGCCATTAATATTCTAAATTCTGACTTAGCTCTTATAACAGAATGGAGCCACTCATTTGGACTAACAATTAATCCGACAAAAACGCAGTGCATAATTATTGGTAGCCCTTACTTCATATCACGGACGGACTTTAAGCAACTGCCATCAGTTACTTTGAATGGAACTGTTATCCCATTTTCTGATACAGTTCGGAATTTAGGGGTAATATTTGATAGAACCCTATCTTGGTGTCATCAGGTTGCTGAAGTTAGTAGACGAACTTTCGCTGCAGCCGGATCTTTGCGGCGTTTGCGTAACTTTTTGCCTACTGCCACCAAAATTTCTCTTGCAACTTCCCTTCTTCTACCAATTCTTGATTATGCAGATGTTTGTTATCCTTATCTTACCTTTGATCTTTTTAGTAAACTGGAACGACTGCAAAATTTTTCCATTAGGTTCATATATGGTTTACGTAAGTACGATCATGTTTCTTACTACAGGCAAAAATTAAAGTGGCTTCCCATTCGTCGTCGCCGTGATCTACATGTATTATCCCTACTTTTCTCAGCACTGTTCAATCCAAAAGCTCCTGTTTACCTCAAAGAACGTTTTCAGTTTCTTTCTTCTTCCCATAATCTTCCACTTCGTTCATCTAACAATCTTCTTCTTTTCACTCCTCCTAACTTTTCCAAGGCGTATAGCCATTCTTTTACAGTACATGCTATCCAACTCTGGAATTCCCTGCCCGAAAAGATAAGGCGTGCCCAAACTTTAGACTGTTTTAAGTCTCTAGTTAGGGAACACTTTTTGTCGGAGGAACTTAATTTTTCATAAATCTTGCATTAGAACTTACCGGTTTCGGTAGCGTTGTGAAGTATCTGAGTATTTTATGTTTACCTATATATTTAAATTTATCTTATTGTATTATAGTCTAAGAGCCAGCGGCCCGCAGGCCTTCGGTAAAGTATAAAAGCTGTAAGTTTCTCAATGTATGTCCCCAACACAGGTAAGAACGAACCTCGTCTATGTAACTTGGGTCGCGGTGGCTTTCGCAGGTATCAGGTAATAAAGGTGTGTAAAATTGTGTGTTAAATTTGGTAAAGTATAAAACTCAGTTTTTACATATTTTACTTATAATAATCCTAAAAGTCACCTTGCCGAAAGCCAGACACTTCGTACGGTTCCAACCCTCTGCCAGACACCCTTAAAGTATATTTAATTGTTACTGTACTTACGGTATAGTATAAAAGCTGCAATTTATATATGTTATTTGGATAACTATAAAATAATGTTTTCTCAATAGCCAGACAGTTTCAGTGGTTCCTTTATGTTGCCAGGCACATCAAAAGTCTAATGTAGGTGCGAGCGCGAGGGATATATGTGTCAGCGGGTGCGAGTGAAAAGCGCGTTCGGTCCATTGCGACGCTTTACTGCGCATCATCTATCATTTATTGTATATAATGAGAACTATTTTCTAGATTTACTATGAAAATTCATTAGTAAAATTCATTAGTAAGGGTACAATAACTTAAAATCAACAAATAAATGTTTAGAAAATTCTTTTATAAAATTTTCGTGTTTAGGAATCATAAAATTAACAATCGAATAATATCTTTAAATGATTATTTTTATAATATTTATGGGAATCATACAATTAATCTAACACAATAATTAATGGGAAAATGTTTCAAAGGTATTTTATTAATGAAAAAAAAGTGCATTTAATTATTGTCATCGTAGTCGTCAATATCTTGAGTGTCTTCATCATCGCTGCTCCAACAAGTGGGTTGGTCGTCATCAACATCGTCTTCTTCTTCGCCAGTTTCTGTAATAATTAATCCATGTTAACATAATCATAAATAATTATAATTTCCTCAATAATATTGTAACATCATAATTACATACCTGATACAGTTGTTAGAGAATCACTGACGTAGTTTGGTAGCTGATCACCTTCAAACCATTTAAAATGATATTGATCATTTTGCAAGATCCAACCATTATTTTCTGGTTTGTATGTAGTTGGTTTCTTCAGGTGAGCATTATTCCAAATAGTACAAATATAATTTGCCCGCAAAAATTGCTGAGATAGCTCACTTTTACAAGGTGGCAAACTGCTGGCATCGAAACTTCGTAATTTTTTTCGATTAAATGCCTCGTTGACATCAGAGACTGTATAGGAATCTATAAACATTTGGAATCGTGCTGTATCAACATCAATAATATTACCAGCATTGTATAAATTGCATATATATCGCTGAATGGTTTTAAAGACGTTTTCTTGTTCGTCATAATTTTCAAATATAAATAGTAAATCTAGAAAATAGTTCTCATTATATACAATAAATGATAGATGATGCGCAGTAAAGCGTCGCAATGGACCGAACGCGCTATTTCACTCGCACCCGCTGACACATATATCCCTCGCGCTCGCACCTACATTAGACTTTTGATGTACCTGGCAACATAAAGGAACCACTGAAACTGTCTGGCTATTGAGAAAACATTATTTTATAGTTATCCAAATAACATATATAAATTGCAGCTTTTATACTATACCGTAAGTACAGTAACAATTAAATATACTTTAAGGGTGTCTGGCAGAGGGTTGGAACCGTACGAAGTGTCTGGCTTTCGGCAAGGTGACTTTTAGGATTATTATAAGTAAAATATGTAAAAACTGAGTTTTATACTTTACCAAATTTAACACACAATTTTACACACCTTTATTACCTGATACCTGCGAAAGCCACCGCGACCCAAGTTACATAGACGAGGTTCGTTCTTACCTGTGTTGGGGACATACATTGAGAAACTTACAGCTTTTATACTTTACCGAAGGCCTGCGGGCCGCTGGCTCTTGCTCTATTATATTTTCCTTTTAATTTTTTTCCCCCTTTTCGTCTTCTTCCAATCTAATTATCAGGAAAACTTTTGCCTTGTGTTCCGCACAACCTCCCTTACTCGCTTACCTTATTTTATTTCCAGCTCATTGGGTTGTCTGGAAGAAATCGCTCATTAGCGATAAGGCCGCCCTTTGTGCAATGTTGTATTTTTCTACTTGTTTTGTATCTGCTTGTTTTGTTACTGTGTTGTGCAATAAAGAGTTTTTATCTTATCTTATCTTATCTTATCTTATAGTGTGACTGAGAGAGAATTTTTGGAAATTTTAGGTTCTATTGAACATTTTAGGCCGTACATTGAAGGAATGAAGTTTACCGTAGTAACGGATCAGGCTAGTTTAAAATGGCTTTTAAATTTAAATAATCCTTCTGGTCGCTTGGCTAGATGGGCTGCTAGAATTTCACAATTTACATTTGATATAATTCATAAAAAAGGTTCTTTGCATGTAGTTCCTGATACTCTTTCTCGTTATGATATAGCTGCGTTGACAGTAAATTCAAATCAAATTGTTTCGCCTAACGATGACATCGTAGATCCTTGGTATAGAAAGATTTTTGTCAATTGTCAAAAATTCCCTTATTATATAAAAATTTTTGAGTAGAAAATGATACTTTGTATAGATTTTGTAAATCAAAATATAGCGTTAATAATAATTTAGATTGGAAAATTGTTGTTCCAAAAGAACATATTTTAGATTCTATTAGAAATAATCATGATGATTTAAATTCGAGTCATTTAGGAATTCATAAAACTTTGCATAAAATAAAACTACATTACTTTTGGAAAGGTATGTTTAATGATGCTCATAAATATATTAATAATTGCGATATTTGTAAAGCTTATAAGCATTCGACTTCTAAACCACTTGGAACTATGATTAATCCCAAAAAAGTAGATAGACCTATGGTAATGTTAAGTATGGATTTAATTGGAATTTTACCCAAAAATTATTCTGGTCATAAATTTATATTATCTGTAGTAGATGTTTTTACAAAATATTGTTGGTTATTTCCTTTGGCTAATGCAACGACTAGATCAATGTGTAAGTTTTTAGAAAAAGATATCTTTCTTAAGTTCGGATGTCCAAAAATAGTTGTATGTGATAACGGTACTCAGTTCACTTCTAGAAATTTTGTAGATTTTCTTAAAGGTTTTAATATTGATAGAATATTTTATAATACTTTATATACGCCTCAGAATAATCCAGTGGAGCGTTATAATAAGACGGTTGAAACTTGCATTTCTTGCTTCGTTCGTGATGATCATAGAACTTGGTCGAAATTTCTTCCACATGTTCAGTTAGCTTTGAATAGTAGTGTTAATTTGGCTACGGAGTTCACTCCGAATTTCCTAATGTTTGGTAGGGAGTTAATTATTGATGCGTCATTGCACCGTTTTAGTTATTCTTTTGATAATTTAACACAGATCGATCTTGTTGACCGTTCTGCTTTTGCTCATTCACTTTCCTCACTTGAAAGTATTTTTGTTAAAGTTACTAGAACTTTATTTAAAGCATATAAACGTAATGCTTATTATTATAACAAGCGTCGTGAAGTCACTTCTTATGATGTAGGTGATATTGTTTGGAGGAGGAATTTTGTTCAATCTAGTGCTGCTCATTATTTTTCGGCAAAACTAGCTCCGAAGTTTATTAAATGTAAGATTATTGATAAAATTTCTAATAATGTTTATGTTTTAAAAGATTTGGTTAAAGGTACTTCTGGTCGTTACCATGTTAAAGACATTTTGAAAATTTAGAATGCTTAGCTATTGTTTGGTTAGTTTTGTTAGACATAAACAAACCTTTGGGTCTTAGGCTTTTGTAACTTGAGTGATCATGTAGGTTTGTAAGTTAATTTATAACTGTGTGAAGTATGTAAGGTTTTCTACTTGTAAGATGATGAAAGAAAGTGATGTTACTCAAATACATTTGACTTTGCTCATTGACTTTTTGGTTTTTATTAAATTCAAGTTTTGCCATTATATTATTTGCCTTTGAATTTTTTTTGTAAAATTTAAATTTACGTAGTATGCCTACTTATTTTCTGCATCATAAGATTTTATAACCTTTTGTTTCATGCAGATGTTTTATCTGTATGGACACATTTTTTTATTAGGATTTTATATGTCCTTATTTGTTATTTTTCTACAAACTTATTTGTTAGTACTATACTTGTGTGGTGTTTCTGCATGTTTGTTGTTTTATAACAATTTGTTTTGTGTAGAAGTTTGTGTGTGTGATAATTGTTACACCCGGATTTGACATTTTGGAGCTCCCATTTTTCCTTGGATTTGACCTCCATGATTTAAACTTTTTTCGTTCAATATTTTTGACGATTTGTTTGGTTTACCACTTTGTTTTGGTAATTTGTTTGCCCATATTTGTGGACATCATTTGTTTTGTTTTTGCACATCATGTTCGGAAGTTCGGTGGTGTTGTGCCGATCATGAAGTTGCAATTTCGACTTTTTGTTCAACATTGTTGACGCTTTTTTGGTTTTGCCATATTGTTTTGGTATTTTGTTTGCCCATATTTATGGACATCAATTGTTTGTTTTTGTGCTTCATGCTCGGGAGTTCGGTGGAGTTGTGCCGATCATGTAGTTACAACTTTTGTTTTGGGTGCTTCATGTCCGTAAAGCCGTTGGTGTTGAGTCGGCCATGAATGTCACGTTTTGGTTTTCGCCAAATTTTTTGCTGTTTTGACTTTCGTCACTACATTTTTTTTGTCGAACTGTTTGTTCTCGACGCCTTTTGCACATCATGTTCGGAAAGCCGGTGGTGTTGTGCCGACCATGATTGTGACTTAAATGAGTTAGTGTCCATTTTGCCACTAATCTCGAACTTTTTGGGGATTTAACTAATAGTACTTGCGACTTTTTAGTATATCAGTACTGGGGTGGGATTTTTCTAGAGTCTGCGACATAGTTGTCTAACAGATCTCCCAAGAGTTGGTAGTAGGAGTAGATTGTAGTTTTCTGTCTGTGACCTAGTTGTCCAACAGATCTTCAGAAATTAATGTTAAGAGTAGTAGAGTAGTAGTTTAGGAAATTTTAGGAGTCTGCGATTTTAATATCCAACAGATCTCACAGGGGTTTATGTTTTGAAGGAGTTTTAGTTTAGGAAATTTTAGAGTCTGCGACTTAGATGTCCAACAGATCTCACCAGGGTTTAGTTAGAGTAGTTTGAATTTAGAGATTTTTTAGAGTCTGCGACTTTTTATGTTCGACAGATCTCAATAATGATGATGATAGTGGTTGAATTTTTTTTGTAGTAAGCGTTGCATACTTTTATTTTAGAGCATTTTGCTTTAGGTTTTTAATAATTTTGGGTCTGTGACTAATTCAGCTTAACAGCTTTTGTTTTGAGACTTGTGACTTTTCGTCCAAGGACTCTATAGTTTGATGATGTTTTGGTATTTGGATAACTTATTTGGATATATTTCAGGGAATATCTTAGGAGCATAACTCGGATTTTCTTCCTCGTCTGATTTTTTGTTTCCCCTAAAATGTTCACTACAAATTGTGTCGTCAGGTTTGGGATACCATGGCGACCCATCAACACTAAAATAATAAAGACAATAATGAATATCACATAAAATATAGCGCAAATAAAATTGATCATAATTTAAGGTTATTTCGCTTACTTATTTCTTTTTATGGCATCTATCCAATTATTTCTTTGATTTAATTTCCAGTCCAATGTAGAAAATATATACACATACTACTTGTGCCGTTATTTTTGCAGTTCACAACACAACAACATCTATTATTAGGCATTTTTTTTTTATTTATTACGAACTCCGTGCAAATTGACTTTACTTTCCCGGATTGTTGCGTATTTCTGCCACGATAAGCGCTGCGATCGCTTCACTATACCCCCACCATGTACTTCGCACATAGCGAATAGTCTGTCTAATATAAGTTGTTACGTAGTTGAGGAATGTACTTATTTTATTATGTCACTTGCTAACGCCTTTTTATATGGGTTAGTTTCCGATAACATTTTAATTTAACAAGGAATGTGGCGCCACAAATCAAATACTACCTTTTAGTTGAAACATTGTACCCAGATTTCGACTGAATAGAAATCGTAAGCAGTTCTTATTAAAAACCTAATCAGTAGTGCAAAAGCGATTAAGAACGTAATAAATTTAATAAGATTAGTTAAAAAAATAGTTCGTTTGCTTTTCTAGTATTTTTTTCTATAATTCTGCTGTTGTAAATATATTTAATATGTAAAGTAAATGTAAAGAACTATAGACCCATATCGAAGCTTTGTATTTTTTCCAAACTTTTAGAACGAATAGTTTATGATCAGGTGTATAGTTCTTTGTCGCCGGGGTTTATCAACGAGCAACACGGATTTTTAATAAGGCGCTCTACTACTTCCAATCTTCTCTCATTCGTAGACTTTCCTACTACTAACATGGACTCTGGAGGGCAAGTTGACGCAATTTTCACCGACTTTAGCAAAGCGTTTGACCGGATTGACTACTTAATTCTGCTTCGTAAGCTCCTTCTCGCAGGAATCCATGGTAGCCTCTTTAGATGGTTTACGTCATACATTAGAAATCGCTTCCAAGCGACAGTTCTGAACGGTTTCTCTTCTACTTGGACTCATGTCCCCTCAGGTTTACCCCAGGGATCTTTACTTGGGCCTTTGCTTTTTAATATATTCATTAACAATGTTTTTTATTGTTTCAAAAATTCAAAATTTCTATTATACACAGACGACATGAAAGTGTTTAAAAGAATCGATTGTCAAAAAGACTGCCAGTTACTCCAGGAAGATTTAAATAGATTTGAGATGTATTGTTCTTTAAATAAATTAGATCTGAACATATCTAAATGTAATCTCATAACCTTCACTCGTAAACGGAAGCCATTCCGCAATAAATATGTTTTGAAAAGGCGTGAACTGGCGGAAGTTGATGAGATTCGAGATCTGGGTATTTTACATGATTCGAAATTAACATATGAGAAACATATAGACCTTATAACTAAAAAGGCTAGAAAATTCTTGGGGTTTGTGATTAGAGTTAGTTCAGAATTCAAAAAAATTAAAGTGCTGAAAATGTTATATTGTTCTTTGGTGTGAAGTATCCTCGAGTGCGGTTCTCAAGTTTGGAACCCCTGTTATAGCGCTCACATTGGCCGACTTGAATCTGTTCAGCGAAGATTCTTAAGGTACTTACAATACAAGAGTAGGACTTATGACTCTAACTACGAGGAAAGATGTCGTAGACATCACATCCTGCCCCTGAGTGAGCGAAGAAAAATAGCAGATGTATTTCTACTAGCAAAAATCGCTCAAAGTCTCATTGACTCGCCAGATTCACTGTCAAAAATAGGTATAAAAATCCCTAACAAAACCGTAAGGCGATTTGTACATTAAGATGTTCCCCAATGTGATACTAATTACAGACAAAACTCTTTTTTCGTAAGGTCTGCTAAAGAATTTAACAAACTAGTAACTTTCCCCCAACTTTATTTATTCATAACTAAACCACAAATACTTAAAAATACCTTAGTCAGTTCTTGGTTTGCTGATTCTCAAACTGCCTAGCTTAATTAATGCATGATTTAAGCGTCGCTTGCTGCTATATTTCAATTATCTCTTGTCTTATTACTTTCCTGTATTTTTCACTTGGCACTGCTTGTATGGTTTCAGCGACGAGCTTTGTATTGTTAGTCATATGCGAAAACGTGTTAATGGTGTCTCGATTTACATTTAATTATAATTGCTGTTAAAAAAACACTGAACGTTTTCCGAATAAAATAAAATAAAAATAAAATAAAATATTTTAAGGAAAGATAATGAAAAACGAAACGAAAAATTATATCTTTAACTTCTTTTTCGATAAACTATTAGTTACTGAAATTATGATGTTAAAATATATATATATATTAAAGTTTTACCGTTAAAAGCCATTTTTATAATCATGTCGAAGCAATTACTGTATTCTTCACTAGAACGGCAGAATGGAGTTTAAGTCGAGTGTCGATGAAAGATTTATCATAATCATATCGCGGTTCTCATGCTACGGGGTTGGTTTAACTATGATACATACTTCAATTTAAAAATGCAAAAATTCAAGCAGTTAAATGCTCATACATATAAGAATAAAATAATAACTGAAATGTTTACTTGTATCTTGTTTTCTGGTGGTATACAAGAACGCGGTAGATTTCATAAATTTAGAAAGGACTGCGCTTCTACAGATACAAAGTATTTGAAGCTGACTAGAAGTTGATCAGACTGCACGAATATGTCTGATCATTTAAGTTCACAAAATTAGTCAATCGATACAAGATACTGCTAAATGCTAAGTTAGTCGATAACGAAATATTATGTCAATATCATCAATCTGTCACCTATCATTTGTGTGTAAATAGGTATGATGAGAACCAAAATCAATTAATTTCAGTTTTTGATCTCATACGAAAACTGAAAGCCGTACTATATCTTTAATAGCAACCTGAGATATTCAGATCCCAGGTAGAATATAATACATGGTTAAATAATGACTTTGTTTGAATATCAACCGCTTAAAGCGTGTATAGTTTTTTATGTACCTTTAATGTGTCGTCCTCGATCCTAATCTTCTGACAGACCGGTCCAAAATACTGGCGAGGCACTTAAGCTTAGTCTCACGCACTTCACTCATTCCTTATCTTGTCCATTCTCGTGAATGTTGTGACCCTCATTCAAGAAAAGGGAATATTTTTCATGGTAAATATCGTCCAGTGTTCGACGGCCAACAATAACACGGGTCTCTGATGTCTGACCGATTAATATCATGCAGGCCGAAGTTTAACGTACCGTACCCTAAAGTCATTTGTTATATCTACCCTATCTATGAGCATGAATGCTTCGCAAAGAAAAATTTTCAAAAAGGCGTTAAAATTCCTCGATTCTGTTTCAATTAAAAGACAATGACTATAGAATCGCCGCAAAAAGTTTTTTTTTGTGGTAGGTATAAATTCAATTGGCTTTGCACAAGTAGATTTTATTTTAATGCAATTAGATCACTCAAGGATAATGTAGCTTTCCACTGGTGCAAGAATTTTCAAAATTTGTTGAATAATTCCAGAGTTTACATTACCACTCTATATAAGTAAAGATATTAAAAGAAATCAGTATATTTGCTATTAAATTAGCTAAAGAAATCAACATCCAAAATCACCCTTCCCCTGTAAGATTCCGCTTTACACTTGCGCATTCTATGCTTTTCTTTTTCTCGAACGAATTTCTCTTTCTGAAAGCAGCGCACTATATTATTGTAGCTAAACTTATAAATATTATTGCTATTTTGGTATGTATGTGATTTCAATTATCACTGTCGTCGTCATTCAATTTTATCATTATGTGATATTGTTTTACATTATAACCTTTTAATCTCACATTTATTTCATGTACAAGAACTGCGTTGTAAGACTTACTTTTTTGTAGGTTATAAAATTTTTGATAAGAGGCTGTTTTTTGTTAAGAATTGGTATATAAATCAAATTATTGAAGTGAAAGTGAAAAAAAACTAATGAACACCTAAATCGCAAATCCATTAAATAGGAATACAAAGTTACTGCAGTTCATATATCTAGAATTATAAATCAGAACTGTTTGGCTTTCTATGTGCTAAATTGGATTTCAAATTCGTACTCGGTCAATTAAATAGATCGCTGATGAAACAATTGTGCTTTCATCATCAACCCATTCAGTTTAGGTCGTTAATCTGTTCGATTACATACGTATTAAGTCACTCACAATCATTTTGTGTTTCACCAAAAGCTTAAATTTTACTTGGAATGCATATTTATTTGTCATCCGTTATCATTTTAATATTGGTTTTAACTTTATTCTACATTTTATTTCTAAAGAAAATTTACAGAATCTTTCCAGATACTGTACTGAATTGAATTTTCAACCGACTTCATAAAGGAAGACTTTCTCAATTCGTCATTATTTTTTTGAAGTGAAAACTTATTTAGCAGCTTTTTTTGTATGGGTAAAAAATGTTAAACTCACTGATCGTGTCATGACACGTGGCCTGATCGGGATTCTGACGAAAACTTGGAAAGGTTGTTGACTTTCAATATATGGACGAAACATAGTAATATTTTATTTTATCGTATTATAATAACACTGGTCAACAAAATTCAAACTTTTTTTTGTCACACGAAAACTTATACCAAAATTTTAATGTACTATGGCCACCAAACAATAATATATCAACAGAAAAAAATTGACACATCAGGTTTCTTTGTGACATCAAGATTTATATTTTTATGAAAAGTACAAAAATCAGTAACATATAAAAAAATATTTCTTAATCTTAAATAAATATCAATGATTTGCGTGAATGTTTGGCTACTGGTAGGTCCCTTTTAAGTCCTAAGCAGTAATCTGCTAGCATTCCTGGACTCCATTTCCCTTGATAGCGCATTTCTATGAAGGAAATGTCCTGATGAAACCTCTCGCCTTGTTCGTCGCTCACAGCACCCAAATTTTCGGGAAAAACATCGAGATGAGAGCACAGCATATGTATGTTTAAAGCCATATTACATCCCAAAGCTTTGTATGAAATTAAAAGCTCATTGATTAAGTCTTTGCAATTTTCCTCTTTATGGCTTCCTAGAAAATTTCGGACAACATTCATAAAACATTTCCAGGCGACTTTTTCCTGATCATTCAGCCTTCCTTCAAAGTTTGTATCCTTCATTACTTCCCGTATTTGTGGACCAACAAATATTCCCTCTTTAATTTCCCTCTTAGAGACTAATTATAATTAGTCTCTATCTAGGACGTCCAGGTGGCAGCTTTATTGCGAATAAAATGCATTTCTTTTACAATAGATGTCGTTAGGTACGCTTAAATGTGATTCATGTAAGTTGATTTTTATACACTAGATGTCGTCAAGTGCGCTTAAACGTGATTCATGTAAGTTGATTTTTCTGATAGATAAACTTTTTAGTGGTGTTATAACGCGCGAGCCGAGCGAGCGCATAGTGTGGTATTTGACCTCAAAACCTGGCCAAAAATATTGTTTGCTCCTAACAGCCATTAAAGGTGATTTTATTGATAAAAATGGTGAAAGACTTATTTTAATTACTTATATTAATGGACTTTAGTAAGGCCTGCTTCTACGAACATAGATAATGCTTGTAAAGGCGTTAGTTGACACGGAGGTTGTTATTGCTCTTTTAGACTTCTTTTCATAGCATTTACATATTTTGTTGCTCTTCGAGGACTTTTTGTGAATTCTTATAGGACCTTTGAATCAGCAATTTTGCCCGAATCACGAAGTTTCATTTGTGTATTCATCAATATCTTTTGATCTTCACAGATTTCCGTCTCTCACTCCTATTAACTTGAGTCTGAAAAAGACTTTATGGGACGATCGGGGCTTTGACTTGTAAAATAAGAGGATTATGATTTCAAATAAGTAGTAGTAGTAATTATAGCATTAACAATGGCTTACCTTTATAATGTAGGTACTTTTATATACCTACCTTACAGCTGTAAGGTAAGCTGAAAAATGGTATCCTTGAGCCAATCAGCGTTTTTTCCTCGAATCTGGCTTTTGTTTTATATGCAAATGTCGATTTTTGTTTGAAGTGTGGTAGTGGTGTTTTCAATGGTTAGTTTATGTTTTACATCTGTTAAAGTCATGTCCTTCTCTGCGTACTGTTTTAGTATTTTCGAATCTATAAATTGAAGCTTGCCATCAAAAGATGCTTCGTCTGATCTTTGCATGATAGCATATAACTCATTTCGAGTCGAAGATCTCAAACAAAAAGGCTCTGTAAATACACATATTTAAAAAATATTAAACAAATTTATTTAGCCTTTTCACTTTGATGGTGCTAACGAAAAAAAATCAGTAAAAAGGGGGCTGTTTCGGGCGGCTAATTTTTTTTATGATCATGTAATAGACAAACTATATTATATCATGCAATAAGTTTTGCAACTTGGAAATGCTGAGAAGTATAACAAAATCCTTCGAGTATATTGAAAAGATCTTTTTCGTCACAAATATGAGAGACCTCTATATAAGATCATATCATCCAAGTAAGATAATTCCGGCAACTGATATGTCTAAAATGTATTAGAACATACCTGATTATACACAATCCACCACAAAAACAGCCAAGTAATTGTTTAAATACAAAAAAATAGAGTTTGAGAATCACTGAAATCTGAGCACATCGACTAATCACATGACACTCTAAGGCGTAGGGTAACTTTCGACTGATCGTGCCGATGGACGATCAGTGATAGCGATGCGCGGTTTTCACCCTACGATGCACGGTACTTACCTGGATTTTGTATGAGCAACAATAATGGGAAATACCCATTTTTTTTAAAACCCGTTTTTGGCCAGCTTTTGAGGTCAAATACCACTCTGTGGAGCGCAGAGAAAGTGCCGCGGAAGCGGCCGGCGAAGGCCAGAAATAAAATCGTTAGCAATAACATTAGGAAAGGTCTAATTATTTGAGTTTTCGCAAAATTCCAAGAATTTTCGCAA
The DNA here is from genome assembly GCA_902850365.2 of Chilo suppressalis. NCBI lineage: Eukaryota > Metazoa > Arthropoda > Insecta > Lepidoptera > Crambidae > Chilo > Chilo suppressalis. The sequence continues at coordinate 16,455,256 of OU963900.1, forward strand.
TCATATCATCCTTCGACAAATACAAATAAGATCGAAGCATCAATAAAAAATGTTACGAAATCGGGAAAAATATTCCTTCTTCGGAGTTTCCGTTGCGTGCCGTAAACGGTAAAAGTTACGTAATAATCATGTCGGTATGACATAATTGTTTCTCTTTAAAAGTTCTAAAAAAACAGCACAAATACCTTATATCCTTTACGGTTTATTCGCTATAAACTTTTTTATGGTTTTGTTCCAAATTACTGCATTTTTGCGAAATTGATTTTATTCGGTATAAGGCAATTATTTTTATTACCCAAACATAGTAGAGCTTATACCATACTATACAGTTAAACAAAAGATTTTACGCACACAATCATGCATTCGATATACACAAGACAATGATTATATTAAGTGTGCTTACTCTTTAACAAAAAGAACCATAATAACGTTCAAACTTAAAAATAAAAAAAAGGATTTCAAATCCAATTTACATACACCAAAACTTTTGTACCAGGAAATATTATATAACTTATTCACAAATAGATTAAGGTAATTTATGCAATGATTAAAGTAGGTATTCAAATATTTATAAAACAAATACTGCAAACAATACGTCACTGATACGTAAAATTTGTTGTAAAACAATAAAGAGTAAATAAATAAATTCTATGTTTATTTATTTTATCCATTTCATATAATATACAAAGAAGCCGTTTCTAAAAGTCGACCGACAAGTTTTAATAGGAATTCCTTATGGTGTCAGTTGTGAATAAGACAAGATTGTGTAAGCCCATAGAGACCATGATAAGAGGCAAAATATAGAGTTCTGAGGACTCATATCGTGTCATTCAAGGGGCAAACAAACTCAAGAAACAAAATCTTCCTTGTTATACGAATGTCGATTTGCTCTTAAATATTTACAATTCAAAAATGGTACAACACCAACATTTAAATAAGCTGTAAGATAATATAGAATTGTACATGTTTGTGCTTTAAAAAAAAGAATTAGTTACTTAGGACTATTTGTTTCTTAGGTTTTCACGCACATCACTTATTAAATAAAACTAGTTTCAGCGGGTTAGATGCACTGATTTTATTTATTTATTGACATTTCACATCTATTGCAGGAATGCATTGTCAATTTTTTTTTATTTACTTTATCGAGCTACTTTCGAAAGACTTTTATTGAGCGTTCGGATATTTCATTGGAAGAATTTTAAAACTTTACTGTCTAAATATGAATTTATTAGCTTATTTAATTTATAAAGTACTTTATTTAATTCTTTTTTATAATTTTTAGTCTATTTATTTGACCTTAACTGCCGTAAACTATCACCAGTTCCAAAATTGGAAGACCTTTCTGAGAAGAACCGGCGAAACAAACTCAGAGGCTTTCTATCTCCTTATGTTAAATCATGCAAACAAAAAGGACTAGTATCTGTTGGTCTTCCAGTGTGTGCTCGGGGTGGGGATTTTATCTGTTGTATAATGGGTTCCCAAGCTTGTGGTATATACCAATTTAATTAAGTTATTTAGGATCCAGATGACATCTTAGATTAAATAAAACCCCCAATGCATTTATTATTATAACCAAATATTTAATCAATGTCATCCTTAATCTAAGGAATACAAACATAAAAGAGTTGAGGTCTTCAAATTTTTTATTTTGGTCATATCGAGTGGAATGTCAAATGATGGTTGAATTAAATTAAGTTCAGGATTTAACAGAGGAACAGATCTTACATATATGAGTGAACAAACGACAATGTAGAAAAAGAGCAGCACATCACTATAGTTTCTCTATAACACTACCTTATTAAAGACACCCTTTAATTGTTTATCCACTATTACCTTTACTAAAGCAGTTATATCCCAGAGGTTAACATTTCAAGTTAACTGATTTTATTGTTGAATGGCTATAGAAATATAGACTGTATCTGTCATGATATACAGCTACAGCCCACTGATGTGCAAACAACCGAGTCCATCTAAACCTTTTGGGTAAAATTACAAGTTTGGTAAAACTAAAAATCTACTTTGAAACATCACAAGCCATGTCACAAAACTCTCCAAGACTTGTGAAATAGGGTCGCCTTAGATCGGATGCGTAGAATTTACCGCCAACGAAGCGATATTTATCACAGATGACAACATAATTTGGTCCGCCATTTAAGTCTGCCCATCCCCTCATACCAAAACAGTGTTACAAAATCAGGACGCGAGTAATGGAGCTCGATATAAAAAGTGCTATTTTTGGAAATGTTGTCAGTTTAGGACTGGATATTTTCTTCTATGCACTCTAATAAAGTAGCTTTAGAAGTCAAATTAAACATTAGTTTGAAATTTGGTTTCACTCGAGTTTTTTAAAGGCTAGTCTGAAAAAAATGTTTCGTCACTTTGAAGGCATATATCACCATAATCTATTGTATTGAACGTATCAAAATAGTAAAAAATAAGTGATCAGATTGTTGTTGTCATTGTCAGCTTTCAATTTGACGACACGGTAGACTAAGTGCGTGTCGTGCCACGCGCAGTGTAGAATTCCGTTGTTGCTTGTAGTGACCACAATATATAATTTGAGTTTTTATTTTCTATATCGGAAATTAGAAAAACCAATTAATATCAATCTATGTATGTTAAACTAAAATACCTAAACCAAAGACAAACTGCGTCTCAAACTCAAAATCAATTCGATTTGAAATATACGGCGTTAGATTACAAAAGCTTAAAACTAATTATTGTCTAAATACTTAAAAAGAATTAACTACTTAAATAATGTACACAACCTACAAAATAAAAAATATTTCACCCCTAGTGCCGACGTCAGGAATGGTGCCCAATAGGCTGGCAGCATTTCTACGTTGGATAGCAAGGCTAACCCTGCCAGCCTTTTGATCATCTCGGTGAGTCTCTTAGACAATTCCTTAAAAAAGGAACTTCCGCTCGGACCCCATAGTCTCATAGTCTCAACACCGAACGGTATAAATATGTAGTTCTCACTAACAGCTGAGTATCTGCAACGCTTTGAGCAGCAAGAGAGGTACTACCTGTATGGTACGGAGCAAGCGTATCCGCGCAAGTTGCGTGCCATACAAGACCCCTGCTTCCAAGGAATATCATTCGTTAGGTCTCTTGCCATCGTCTCGAAAGATGCTCTTGGATCGCTGGCGCATTAATTCTATATATTTTTTTTAAAAAAACGAATGATTTTTTGCTTCCTCCCAGGCGAGGGCGCGGGTGTGAAATCCTCATGGATACCCTAGGCCGACTGCAAGGTTATGTCAGACTCTTACCGACTTAAAGCTTCATCTGAAGCGATGCGGTTTAAACGCGGATCTTTTACTTCTATATACTTTTTATAAAAACGTAACAACAGCGCGACTCAGATGCCGTTATCGTTGGTTCTCGCGAAAGGGAATTTTAATAAGGAAAAAAAAGCGTTGTGGGACTAACAATATTTTATTGTGGTTTTTAAATAGTTTTTTTTTTTGTTGCAATGCTAGGTTTTACGCTACAATAACTTCATTTATGTAACTATAAATGATTTCTTTAAGGAATTTTAATAAGGAAAAAAAAATGTTTTAAACTTTCATGGTCACTATAAGTTATTTGCGGGATTGTTACCATGTACCTTGTTTTTAGCAAGTTTCCGATATTTCGGTACTGTTGCAAGCGCCATGATCACGGAGTAACTGAAGTAATTGCGGGTAGGCTGTTATTGGCAGACATATCGGTCTACCATCCGACGCAGTCTTTTATTGCGTTAGATACCCGTACCACTGTTCACATTCTCACTTTTCACTCGAAACTGTTCTCGACACACAACACTTACAGTATCGGATCGCCACACGACACTTTTTTTATTACTTCCAGTCTTACACATACGAAAACTCGCTAAAAACGAGGTACATGGTAACAATCCCGTAAATAACTTATATTATTATAAGGGTAAAAAAAAGGGTTAAAAGTGTTAAAAAAAAGTTGAACGACTATTACTCTTAAACTAACACATCTATCTTAACCGTTATAGTTTTCCTTAAAAGTTCATAAAAAGCACGATTATCATGAATGTTTCCATGTTTTTCAAGCCAATAGTTTAGATTTTAGAGTGGGAGGGGACGCCCTACTCGAACACAAATTAGCACTAAAGTTCAATAGTTCGCAAACGGATCGCTAAATCGAAAAATAGTCTTAGAAACCCCAAAGTAATTTTTAAGGACCTATTCAATGATATCCCGCACGATGGGGTAGATGATGAAAAAAATCATCCCCAGGATGTAGGGGAGAGCTACCCTAAAAAAATATTTTTCAAATTTTTATTCTACTATTTTGTCGGGATAATCGATATCTATATAATATATACATATCTTCAAAAAATTACAGCTCTCTAGTGCTACTCGTAATAGTCTCCAAGCAAAATCGGGGACGGACAGACGGACATGACGAAGTTATAAGGGTTCCTGGTCGGGACTGACTACGGAACCCTAAAAGCAGTTGAGTTTCTTGCCGATTCTTCTCAGTGCAAGGTCTGCCACCGTAGATTTGCGAATCGATGGCGTAAGTTTCGACTTTCACATGTGCTTGTAAAAACCTAAACTGAATAAATGAAAATTGAATAATAACTTTTACCAAGAATCCATTTAGAAAATACTAGTAGAAATATTTTAAAAAAATTGCAACAGTCATAACTCAAGTCAAAAGCGTCTACTCAGGCGACCCTTATATATTATTATATATAACCCCTTTTTTCTGTTGATATATTTTTAAGACATTAACAAAACTTCACTGGTTTCCTTCTAATTCTCTCTTCATCTTAATTGTTTAACGGATTTAATTCGACACTTAACTGCTGGCAAGTTTGAGAAACAAAATTAAGTTTTCGCCCTTAGCTTCTGAAGCTGGATTACAATTAATCTGTCGTTTAAGGAGAGTATGGTTTTGTATTTAAATTTTATTTATTTTACATCGTACAACTTCTGTTCGGATTTATAAGTGAGATTAGCGGAAACGACTGTTTAAAGTTAAAGTAACTTTAAAACAGATTCAGAAATGAAGAAAACTTTTTGAATACTTAATAAGTTCGGATGAAGCCACGAGTACACTTGTACTACAAATACCGCTTTTATCGATATAAATGGGGTCATGACTGATGATGTAAGTATTAGGTCCTTACATATGAAATTAGCGTTTTGTCGAACTGACCACTTTGATCTGAAATATCTCCTCTTTGGTTAAAAATTCCAAATTTAAATTTATAAATTCATTTAGCTGGTACATTTTAGTTTTGAAAACAGTTATTCAATGTTTTTTTTCCTCATTATTCTTTTCTTTGGCGTCGTATTGGAAAATTAATGATGTGTACGGCGCTGGTGTCGCAATAGAAAGCACGATACGTTTTTGGATTCAACGTTTTTGTTCTGGAAATTTCGACCTTGAGAACCAACCCCGTGGACTGCCGGAGACCAAAGTGGAAAATGAAGAATTAAAGGCTATTGTGGAAGTGGATCCATCACAAAGCACTTAAGGGATAGCTGCAGGCAGGGTAAGTGACAAAACTGTATTAATCCACTTATTAATACCTCATGAATTGATTGAATCGAACTTGCAAACACGCGTCGACTGCTGTGTTACTTTGCTCAACCGACACAATAATGAAGGGATTTTAAATCGAATCATTACTTGTGATGAAAAGTGGATACTGTGCGATAATCGGAAGCGCGCGTTGCAATAACTGAATTCTGGAGACCCAGCCAAATCCTGCCCTAAACGAAAATTTCTTGATTCTTCTCAGTGCAAGGTCTGCCACCGTAGATTTGCGAATCGATGGCGTAAGTTTCGACTTTCACATGTGCTTGTAAAAACCTAAACTGAATAAATGAAAATTGAATAATAACTTTTACCAAGAATCCATTTAGAAAATACTAGTAGAAATATTTTAAAAAAATTGCAACAGTCATAACTCAAGTCAAAAGCGTCTACTCAGGCGACCCTTATATATTATTATATATAACCCCTTTTTTCTGTTGATATATTTTTAAGACATTAACAAAACTTCACTGGTTTCCTTCTAATTCTCTCTTCATCTTAATTGTTTAACGGATTTAATTCGACACTTAACTGCTGGCAAGTTTGAGAAACAAAATTAAGTTTTCGCCCTTAGCTTCTGAAGCTGGATTACAATTAATCTGTCGTTTAAGGAGAGTATGGTTTTGTATTTAAATTTTATTTATTTTACATCGTACAACTTCTGTTCGGATTTATAAGTGAGATTAGCGGAAACGACTGTTTAAAGTTAAAGTAACTTTAAAACAGATTCAGAAATGAAGAAAACTTTTTGAATACTTAATAAGTTCGGATGAAGCCACGAGTACACTTGTACTACAAATACCGCTTTTATCGATATAAATGGGGTCATGACTGATGATGTAAGTATTAGGTCCTTACATATGAAATTAGCGTTTTGTCGAACTGACCACTTTGATCTGAAATATCTCCTCTTTGGTTAAAAATTCCAAATTTAAATTTATAAATTCATTTAGCTGGTACATTTTAGTTTTGAAAACAGTTATTCAATGTTTTTTTTTTTTATTATTCTTTTCTTTGGCGTCGTATTGGAAAATTAATGATGTGTACGGCGCTGGTGTCGCAATAGAAAGCACGATACGTTTTTGGATTCAACGTTTTTGTTCTGGAAATTTCGACCTTGAGAACCAACCCCGTGGACTGCCGGAGACCAAAGTGGAAAATGAAGAATTAAAGGCTATTGTGGAAGTGGATCCATCACAAAGCACTTAAGGGATAGCTGCAGGCAGGGTAAGTGACAAAACTGTATTAATCCACTTATTAATACCTCATGAATTGATTGAATCGAACTTGCAAACACGCGTCGACTGCTGTGTTACTTTGCTCAACCGACACAATAATGAAGGGATTTTAAATCGAATCATTACTTGTGATGAAAAGTGGATACTGTGCGATAATCGGAAGCGCGCGTTGCAATAACTGAATTCTGGAGACCCAGCCAAATCCTGCCCTAAACGAAAATTTACTCTGAAAAAGTTACTTGTGAGTGTTTGGTGGAGTAGCGCTGGTGTCGTTCACTACAGCTTTCTAAAATCTGGCCAAACGATTACGGCAAATATCTATTGTCAGCAACTGCACACCGAGAAAGAAAACCTAACTGCTAAACAACCGAGATTGGTCAATCGCTCCAGGCCACTGCTGCTTCACGACAACGCAAGACCACACACTGCACAACAAACAACCACATAGATAAATAAGCTACAATTGGAATGTCTGCGACATCCACCGTACTCCCCGGACCTTGCTCCAATTGATTACCATTTTCCCGGAATTTGGACAACTTTTTACGAGGAAAAAGTATTCAATTCCGATGCGGCAGTCCAACCCGCCTTCAAAGAGTTTATTGATTCTCGCCCCCATGTTTTTTTTTTGTAAAGAGATCAATGACCTACCTATTAGATGGCACAAGTGCATAGATAACAACGTTGCATACTTTGATTATTTAAACATATTTTTCAAAAAAAAATACTTATACTATATTCCGTCCGTACAAAACGCCAATTTCATATGTAAGGACTTACGAAAAAATCGAAGGCCACTAAGTAGATTCGGGTAACAAAAAATATTTGAAAATATTTTTTGCGTAAATCGTATCTATTTAGATTAGTAATACATTACATATTTCTATCAAATAAGAATAAAAAATAAAAGTTATCGTTGCTGATATGAACAGGCGTAGAATGACGGTCACGGTACTTCTCCGTGTTTACATCGCAAACCGCTCGAATTGCTTCGAGTAGTCGGAGGAACCGTTTGAGCCTGTAACGTACTGCTTTCGACATTACAAACGTCATAGATTGCAATCCATATTCAGATATAAAAATCGAATAATAAAATCAAAACAAGTGGAATGTTATTAATCGTGAAACAGTCAAAGAAAGGTCACGTGACGATATTGTTGAACTTAAGTCGATTAACATTCTAATAAAATCTAAAGAACATATCGCTAATATTTTTGATGAATATTTCGTTAATATTCCTTTGGTGGCTACATCTAATTTGAGTTCTTCATCGGTGGCTGCCAAGACATTGCTCGAGAAATATGTACCTAGGTGTGATAACGTGTTTCAGTTCAGACATATTAATTTTATTGATGTTATTAAGTGTTTTAAATCTCTTAAACAAAAAAATACAAGTGATTTATGGGGTATTTCTACTAAAGTGATTAAAAGTATAATACCCGTTATTACTCCTTATCTAGTTGATATATTTAATAACTGTATTGATCAAGGAGTATTTCCGGATTTAATGAAATACAGTAAAGTTATACCTGTAGTATACCTCTTTTAAATCAGGAAATAGAAATGACCCTGGAAACTATAGGCCTATATCAATATTACCGGTTCTTAGTAAAATATTTGAAAGAATTATTCTGGAACAATTGATGCCTCATTTCAACCTTAGTAAACTTTTGCATAGAAAACAATTTGGTTTTACTAGAGGTAGATCTACTACTGATGCGGGTGTTGCACTTGTAAGGAGTATATTGGAGGCTTGGGAGAGGTCGCAGAATGTCCGTGAAGTGTTCTGCGACTTATCCAAAGCTTTTGATTGCGTTGATCATCACGCATCACACGCTGTTATTGAAGTTGAGTCATTATGGAGTCAAAGGTACTGCATATTAATTGACGCAGTCGTACCTCAGTTCCAGAATACAAACTGTAGAGGTAAATGGTGTTAGATCATCTGGATCTCATGTGGAAATGGGCGTTCCCCAGGGTTCAATTTTAGGACCCTTCCTGTTTCTAGTATATGTAAATGATTTGCCATTTTTTGTGGAAAATTTGTGTAAGATTGTATTATTTGCTGATGACACATCTTTATTAGTTAACGTTGACAGGCGCAAAAACAACTATGACGATGTGAATAATGCTCTCTCGCAGGTTCTGCAATGGTTTAATGTCAATAATTTAAAGCTAAATGCTAATAAAACCAAGTGTATTCAATTTTCCTTACCTAATGTAAAAGTTGATCATATTGGAATTAAATTAAATAATGAAAAATTAGATTTAGTAGACATTCTACATACATTCTTGGGCATAACGATAGACTCAAAACTGCAATGGAGTCATCACATTACACTTTTGGCTGGTAAACTTAGTTCAGCAGCTTATGCCATAAGAAAGATAAGACAACTTACTGATATAGATACTGCCAGGACTGTATATTTTAGTTACTTTCATAGTACTCGTATCTTATCATACGGCATTTTTCTGGGGAACAGCAGCTGATATTGAAAGTATATTCATTCTACAAAAAAGAGCTGTGAGATCTATTTATCAATTGAGTAGCCGAACATCTCTTAGAGAAAAATTTAAAGAAATTGGCATTTTGCTTTTGCTTCTCAATTCATTTACAATTGCGTACTCCTCGTTAAAAATAATATCAATTTGTATATCAAACACAGTAACGTGCACAATTTTAACACAAGGAATAGAAACAAGCTTGCATTGCCACCCTACAGATTACAGAAGGTTTACCGATCTTTTATGGGTCAAGGTATACATTTTTACAATGAAATTCCTGATGCTGTTCTTGAGTTACCCATAAATGAGTTCAAATGTCACATTAAAAGTTGTTTACTTAAGAAAGGCTATTATACTATTAAAGAATACTTGAATGACAAAACTGCATGGCTGTAACTGCAAAATTGTTTTGTATTTGTTTGCAGATGGCGTAGCTTTTCGACATTCACAAGTGCTTGTAACAGCCTAGACTGAATAAACGATATTGAATATTGAATATTGATATTTATTTTGAATTTAAAGCCGATATTTATAATGACTAACGAATTTATGAAAAGCAATATTGATGAGGAATTGATGACTAATGAAATTATCATTGACTTAAAATATATTGACGTGAAATATATTAAAAGAAGCGGTAATTTTCACGATCGGGATTCCTCGCCAACGATTTAATAATCTTACCTATGATATGGATCCATATGATTTGCGAGACACTGAATTCAAAAAACATTTTAGACTCAAACAGTTATTAAAGGAAACGCTGATTTCGTTACTTTAACCCATTTTCGAAGCTAGAATTCAAATGGAGTTTTAGACAAAGGTAAGTAGTTAAATAAGTGAATTGGTCATTATAACTTTCATCATCATGATCAGCCTATTAATGTCCCCACTGCTGGGGCTCAGGCCTCCTCTATGGATTCAATAGGGACATTTAGCTAGGGACAAAAATATCGTTGCAGGACCCACTACGCGGGCGCAGTGCGTATTAACGGGTGCTAACGACAGCAAATGCAGAGGGATCAACGGCTTAACGATCCTCGAGATAGTAAATTTATGGATTTGGAAGTTGGGCTGGACAAGAATGAGAAATGAAATAGATTTTCATTTCTTATCGGTAAATACGTAATTCAATCTTGGCCCCGCCCTACTTCCAAACCATGCACCACATATTATATCTTACTTTTTAGTTCCATTTTAGATTTGAAGTTGGTTTTATGTTTTGTTTAAAAATATTTTTTATTTCATCCATTTTAACAAGTCCAGTAAACCATAAACAAAAATGCTCTCAAAATGAAATTTACTGTGTCAAATTTAATTATTTTTATAAGACCAAACGGCAAGTATCTCCCATCGAACAAAAAAGAATCACTCAAATTGGATCAGAAATCTTAAAGTAATCGGTGTACATTTAAGCAAAGTATTGTGAAAATTACATCGTCCAAATAAAAAAAATGCTTATAAAATAAAAACCACTGAACCGAACTGGAATATTTTTTATGAGACCAAATGGCATCTATTTCCCCTGGAACAAAAAAAGTATCACGTAAATCGGATCGGATCTCAGAGTAATCGGTGTATATACATAAAAAACATACCAGCCTAAATAAGAACCTGCTTTTTGAAGTCGGTTCAAAACGCATTCTGTTACACAGCTTCCGCAAGTTCTGTAAATATGTTGTATATATTCTTTTCTTAAGAGAAATTATCACATTTTTTCCGAAACAACTTTGATGATTCTTATGTATTTTTTTCCATACAATTTATGGAAAAAACGTTTAATGTTCTTCGTTCTTTCTTTCTAACGTTAAATATAATGAGCCTACTTCGGAACCGCTTTATTGTAAGTTATAGAAAATTATGGTAAGCGTTTAAAGTTTAAAAAAACGCTCCAACTACTTGATAAGGAACGTATCACGAGCGATATCCTGTCCATAGTGGAATCATTAAAGCTTTTCGAATCGCAATTTGTTCAAATTTACCTCGATTAGTGATCAGAATACAATAATCGAGAAATCGACTTCTACTTTATAAGTTTTCAGATCGAGATAGAGTTCGAAAAACAATGTCTATTTCTAGATCTAAGCCAAGGAAAGAGCATTGGCCCCTAGGGTGTGCGCCACTTACAAAATAGCCTTTTTTTTAATAAAATGTTATAAGTAGTTATAACTCATAGTTGTGTTTTTTTTTATAAGTTATAACTTATGTTTTAAATACTTAAAATAATTTTAATGAAACCATAAAAAACTTTAAATTTCACTGAAAATATATCAAAAAATCTGACCTTTTCGAGAGGCATCTTTTCACAAAATATTTAGGTCTACTCTAAATATGTCTTAACTTGAAAATGTTATTTGATGAATAAAAATATCCGGATCATTTCAAACTTTATTTAATTGTTATAAACTCCTTTACATCATATTCTAATCAGAGGCACGTTCGCAACAGAGAGAGAAAAGTTGCCAGTACAAACATGGACTATAATATGAACATATGACCACAGATAATGAAATCTTAACACCCCCCCTCGATTTTTAGTCATTTTTCTTATTTAATTATATAAAATATGACTAAAAATTGCCTTTAAACAAAAAGATAAACAATGATATACAAACAGTTTTTATCTAGGAACACAACTATTTACTTTTCAAGACTTTACTTTGTATTAACTTTTACATTTTTCAATTATTAATTTTAACAAAAACAATTAACTCTTATGGACAATTTATAATACTATTTACCACAATGTTACAATTTTAAATGAATTATTTTATATTCAGCTCATTTTTCATATTAATAAGTTTTTCATTTGACAAAGTTTTGGTTAACATATCTGATAAGTTATTATTAGTAGGAATATAATCAACACAAATTTCTTTTTTAAAAATAAGATCTTTCAAGAAATGATATTTAATATCAATGTGCTTGGCTCGCTTACTATTTTCAAATGATTTTGACAATTGAATTGCACCTATATTGTCCATGTACAGTATGCACTTCACTTCACTATCGAGTCCATTTAAGTCACTGAATAGTCCTTTCACATGAACTAACTCACTTGCACTGGTAGCTGCTGCAATGTACTCAGCTTCAACTGTCGACAATGCAACACAAACTTGCTTCCTTGAGAACCAAGCTACAACACACCCATTATATAAAGTTATTGATCCAGAAACACTCTTTCTGTCAGTGTGATTTCCTGCCCAATCTGCATTTGAAAATGTTTCTATAATATTACTGTTACCTGTCCCTTTTCTTTCGTATAACAATCCATTTTCCTGAGTTCCTTTCAGGTATCTTAAAATTCTTTTTCCTTGAATCCACAAGCCTTTTGTGGGTCTATCTAAATACTGACTCAGATAAGAAACAGCATATGATATGTCTGGTCTAGAAACTGTAGCCACAAACATAAGACTTCCAATCAGCTGTCTATATGGAATGTCTGGTAAAACTGGTTCACTTTCATCTAATTGAAATCCTTTTACTATAGGTGTATCTGTACTTTTGCAATCAATCATATGAAATTTTTCTAGCATCTTATTTATTTGTCTTTTCTGTGTTATCTTCAATAATCCATTATTTTTCTGTATTTCCATACCAAGAAATGATGTAGGGAATCCAAAATCTTTTACATGAAATTCAGACTCCAGGTATTTTACTACTTTATTGATATTTTCATCTATTCCAATTAGCAACAAATTGTCATCATTAATTACCATCCATACTTTTATTTTCTCTCCCATATATAAGCAGAAATCATGTTGTGATCTTATGAATCCAATCTTTTCTACATAACTATTAAATCTTTGATTCCAGCATTTTGGACTTTCCCTTAAACCGTATAATCCTCTATTTAATTTTAATACTTTATTCTTTGGTACTTTAATTCCTTCTGGTGCCTTTATGTAAACTTCGGATTCTAACAAGCCATTCAAAAATGCTGTGGGCACATCAAGTTGCCTTATACTCCAGTTCATTGTTATAGCTTGAGCCAATAATGTACGGACTGTAGATATCCTTGCAACTGGTGCATAATTTTTGCTAAAATGATCCTCTCCTTTTATTTGATAACCTCTTACAACTAATCTGGCTTTCTTTAGACCATTTTCTTTTGTTTTAAATACCCATTTCGTATCGATTGCTTTCTTGTTTTCTGGTAGGTCTGTTTCTGTCCAAGTATTCTTTTTTACTAATGCTTCTAGTTCAGTTTTAATTGCTTTTTCCCATCCATTGTTAATTGCTTCACTGTAATTTGTAGGATCATCTGTAGTTACTAAACAATAAGCTTCATACATCTCATAATCATTCATGTAGTTTGGTTGCTTTATTTCTCGTCCTTTTCTAGTAGTGCATTTGTTTGACTCAATTTCATCTTGATTTTCCTGTTTATTTTCCATATTATCTTCTATCTCAATTTCAATATTATTACTTATTATTATATTCTCTTCATGTTGTATATTTTCTTTCTTTAATTTATTTTCTTCTTCTGTATATGTAAAATCTGTTTCATCAAATCTAATATCTCTGGTAGTTAATACATTATCTGTCACAGGGTCCCATACTTTGTATCCAGTTCGCGAATACCCAACCATCCTTACAGGGGTAGCTCTTTGATCCAACTTGTCCTGTCTAGGTATATTTACCATCCAGCCTTTACTTCCAAATATTCTCAACTTATTCAATATAAATTCTCTTCCAAAAACTTTTGCTGGTATTTTAAACTGTATTGCTTTAGATGGACATCTGTTTACTAAATAAGTTGCTGTCAGTACTGCTTCACCCCATAGATGACGAGGTAAGTTAGATTCATCCAATATCGTCCGAGCTTTATCATAAAGTGTTCTATTCATCCTCTCACTTTTGCCATTCATCTGTGGACTGTATGGTAAGGTATATTCCAGTATTATGCCTAAATTCTGACAGTACTTCTTAAAATTATTAGACGAGTATTCACCACCGTTATCACAGCGTAATCTCTTTATTTTTATACCCTTTTCTCGTTCTATTTCTTTAATATAATTTATGATATTGTTTTCCACCTCTGACTTATTTTTCAGTAAGTAAGTCTATGTGAAATGTGAATAATCATCGATTATGGTCTGGAAAAATCTATGACCTTCTTTAGTTGGAATCCTTGCTGGTCCAGCTACATCCGAATGTATGAGTTCACCAATTTGTTTTGATTGACTGTATGTAATTGGTTTAAATGGTAGTCTAGTACTCTTATTAGTCATACAAGTATTACAAATATTTTTATCTGATTCTAAACGCATCATCTTTAAACCCTTTCTATTTAGGTGACCTAATCTTCTGTGCCATATATTTTTATCTTCCTTCTTATTTATGTAGTGACAATAATTTCCTTCTTGTTCATTATGAAATAGTGTAAGTATATATAATTTCCCTTTTTTGTTGCCATAAAATGTTTCCTTTAAATTATAAATTTTTACTCTTTCTTCTTTAAACTGGACTGTATAACCTTTTGATATTAATTTTTGTACTGATATTAAATTATGACTTAAATTCTCTACTATTTGACATTCTATTGTTATCTTCTTTGATCGCTCATAAAACAATGTTAATTTTCCTTTTTCTTCGATATTATAGACTCACCATTGGCAATTTTAATGTATATTTCTTTATCTAAATTTTCTACATCATGCATGAACTGTTCTAATTCTTCTTTCACATAGTGGTGTGTAGCTCCAGAGTCAATGACGAACTCTTCTATTCCTTTATGAGAACTTGTTGTGGCTACAAATATACTATTTTGATTCACTTTACTTTCTATTTCTTCACTCTCTGTATAGTTTGCTTGTCTATTGTTCCTTTCATAATTATTTATATTACCTCTTGTATATTTTCCTCGACCTCTATATGACTTATTAAAGTTTCCTTTTGGTTTCTTACATTCATAGGACTTATGTCCTTTTCTGCCGCAAGTGTAACATATCAAAAAACTTTTCGCTTCATTAATTATGTCTTGCCCATAGTTATATTTTAATTTCAATCCCGCATCTAAAAGTGTAGACTTTACTAACTCAATGGTAATATCACTCATTGTTTCTAACGCAGTAATAACGACATCATACTCGTTTGGCAATGATAATAGTAAGTGACAAACCTTATCTGATTCATCCATTTTGGATCCACTGGCTTCTAAGTCCGCCATTATTGTATCAAATTTTAAGAAATGATCTTGTAATTTATCTGAATATTTCGACTTCATTGTTAATAGTTTCTTTCTTAAGTGCAATTTGTTAAACACGCTTTTTCGTTCCAATACCTCTTCCAATTTTTTAATCATGTCGGCCGCAGTCAGACATGTTTTAACAATTTCTACATGAGAATCATTTATACACTGAACGATTAATGATTTTGCTTTCGCATCTTCAATTTGCGATCCACTTAAACCTTTTTCTTCCAATAATAATTTTATACGAAATTTCCAATTCGAAAATGTGACGCCATCACCCAGCTTTACAAAGGTTATTCCCGATCCCGATGTCGTCATTGTTCTTGATCATTAAACCACTGATCCTTTAACCACGCTCTGCTGTTATTTGATGAATAAAAATATCCGGATCATTTCAAACTTTGTTTAATTGTTATAAACTCCTTTACATCATATTCTAATCAGAGGCACGTTCGCAACAGAGAAAGAAAAGTTGCCAGTACAAACATAGACTATAATATGAACATATGACCACAGATAATGAAATCTTAACAGAAAACACCGAAGTTCTTTAAATACGTTCTCTTGGCATTTAAATCTTTCTAAGTTAGATTAGGCTGGATGATGATGACAATCACGATATACCGAAGTTTATTTAAGAGTTCTGTTACATAGTGTTCAACATCGTGTCGTTGATCGAACGATCGATAACAGTAATAAAGTTAGATAGTCGAAGCGCTAGTATAGTATACGGCCCTGGAACGATCAACGCTATGATACAATTTCACTGAGAAATCGTATTACGCCACTACTGCAGCATCAAACTTTATTTTAGAGGGTAACCTAGTTGGTAATGGAAATGCAGGGAATTTTAAGCAAGCAAAGCGTAGTGGTGACCAGTCAGCCGATTTACGAAATCGTCCAGCAAATTTTCGAGGCGGCGGGGTATAAATTAATTATTACTAATTTTTCTAAAATATGCTTGAAAATTTATGCATTATTTTGACAACCTTCTTCGAGATAAATCTAAATTGCTGTACTGGCCAAATACATGCGAGCACTGGCCAGCAAAGTTGTATGAAAATCCATATCTGTCGTGGTTTAGCAGCCAAATAAATTTCATAGCAAACTCATATCTGTCATGTAATTTGAAATGGAACGATATTTTACTCCGAAACGTAGAAACCAAAGAGATAACTTTTAAAAGGTTTATTTAAATTTCGAACGTGACTGCAAAGAGAAAGCTGTGTATTTAAAAAAAAACAAATGAAAACAAGAGAAAATTAATTGACTTCATTGATTTCGAAAATTAATAATTTCCGCGCATTATTTTATAAAAGTACTATACATTGAAATTCTATGCCATTTAAAATCTTAACTGTGAAGTGTTCTTAAAATTAAATAATTTTAATTTCACCTAAAATTAGTTTTTCATTTTCTAGAATGAAAAAATAATGGATCATAGTACGATCGACCAAACTGATTCCTGACCCACTTGCCCGATAATTCGCTTAAAAATGTCAAAACAAACAAGTTTTACTTTGTAGAGAATGCGTAATTGCACTTAGGACCCTCTAATAAAAAGAAAACTGTGTAAGTATGAATAAAAGATATTTAAAATTAGTCCTTTATTTTAAATGCAACAGTTCATGTTATAGATAAAATTGCAATAGTAGTTTCAATTTCGAAATTTCTTTAAAATCGTAAGTGTAACATGAGCTTTGGTAAGCTAATAGGGGATTCCTTAGTCCATGGACAAAACTCCAAATAATTTAATGTCAAACTTATGTCACAGAAAGACGGTAAAATCTGTCACGTCAAATATGATTGTTCGGAAAATATAAAATTTTCAGGTATACGTAAATTTAATTAAGCAAAATCTACCTTAGTGCTTTGAAATGGTTGTAACAAAATAAGTAGGGGTTGCAGTCCGGCGCCATTTTCAATCCGGTCAAATCCGACCGGATTCTCATCGAAATAAGGATTATTTTCGCCTTCTCGCGCTTTTTCGAGTCCAAACTGAACTGCTAGGGGGCACAGGGAAGTGCTAGGGGGCACGAACCAATATCGGATTCGTAACGTTTGCGAGTCCGAAATGTCATTGTCAAATGTGTACGGATTTTTAGTTCTCGTTACGTACTTTGTGGCACTGCTGTTTTTTTCATACAAAAATTGGCATTGACATTTCGCACTCGCAAACTATTCGAATTCGATAATGGTTCGTGCTACGGGTACTGCTAGTGAACTTTATTTCAGACAACGAGCAAACAATTAAGATTTGGTAGTTTCAAAATTCAAAAAATTCAAAATTCAATATCGTTTATTCAGTCTAGGCTGTTACAAGCACTTGTGAATGTCGAAAAGCTACGCCATCGGTTCGCAATTCTACGGCGGGAGACCTTGTACTGAGAAGAACCGGCAAGAAACTCAGCAAGGGCTGTTTTTTTCTCCCTGTATTATATACAGTCGTCAAATTGAAAAATGACTTCAATATAAGGTAACTCATAAAGTCACTTTTCATCACAAACAAAAAAAATGCAAATAATATAAAAATTATGACTATAAAATAAAAAATAAAAATATGTAAAAAAAAGAAATGGTTTAACAAAGTTTAGGAATGACGTGTCCTACCGTTTAGGCAAAAAAAATAATAATAATAATGAACGATTGAAGTTTAGAACAACGATTAATAGTACCCAGTGAATTAAGAGCAGACTCATCTCCGCTGGCAGCACCCGTTCACGAGCATGACGCATGAACCAGCCATCGCTTCGCTCAACCATTTTTTAGGGAACGCAACGACCCGCCTCACACGACACCACCGAAGAGATTTTTAAGAGAGCATGACTACTCATAACCACACATGGATACTTTGTTACAAAAATAGAAAAAATATATATATATAGGTACCAGTGTACATTATTATAACAAACTATAAATACAACGGCAGGAAACATGCATGTGATTACCTAAACACTGTTGTCGACTCTGGCAATACTCTCCCAACCCAAAACCAAATCCAACATCAGTCCCCCCTTTTCAGTCTGTATAGAGAATGACTAGGATACACCGCTGCAAAACCAAGTTCAGGACTAGAAAAACATACCAGAATCCACACCGCCATTAAATCTTTATCAGAGAAATAATATATGTTCACTTACATTTTTATTGCTGTGTCATACAGTATAAATACAAGTTGTGTAATGTAAAATACAATCTAAATTTAATAATAATTATCATTACAATAATAAAGTAGTATAGAGCAGACTCATCTCCGCTGGCAGCACCCGTTCACGAGCATGACGCATGAACCAGCCATCGCTTCGCTCAACCATATTTTAGGGAACGCAACGACCCGCCTCACACGACACCGCCGAAGAGATTTTTAAGAGAGCATGACTACCCATAACCACTAAAACCAATCTGCAAAATAGTTACTTAGAGTTAAGGTAATTTATCTGTACGACACTGCAATCAAATACAAAACAATTTTGCAGTTACAGCCATGCAATTTTGTCATTCAAGTATTCTTTAATAGTATAATAGCCTTTCTTAACTAAACAACTTTTAATGTGACATTTGAACTCATTTATGGGTAACTCAAGAACAGCATCAGGAATTTTATTGTAAAAATGTATACCTTGACCCATAAAAGATCGGTAAACCTTCTGTAACCTGTAGGGTGGCAATGCAAGCTTGTTTTTATTCCTTGTGTTAAAATTGTGCACGTTACTGTGTTTGGTATACAAATTGATATTATTTTTAACGAGGATTATGCAATTGTAAATGAATTGAGAAGCAACAGTCAAAATTCCAATTTCTTTAAATTTTTCTCTAAGAGATGTTCGGCTACTCAATTGATAAATAGATCTCACAGCTCTTTTTTGTAGAATGAAAATACTTTCAATATCAGCTGCTGTTCCCCAGAGTAAAATGCCGTATGATAAGATACTATGAAAGTAACTAAAATATACAGTCCTGGCAGTATCTATATCAGTAAGTTGTCTTATCTTTCTTATAGCATAAGCTAATGTGATGACTCCATTGCAGTTTTGAGTCTATCGTTATACCCAAGAATGTAGTCGAGTCTACTAAATCTAATTTTGCATTATTTAATTTAATTCCAATATGCTCAACTTTTACATTAGGTAAGGAAAATTGAATACACTTGGTTTTATTAGCATTTAGCTTTAGATTATTAAACATTAAACCATTGCAGAACTTGCGAGAGAGTATTATTCACATCGTCATAGTTGTTTTTGCGCCTGTCAACGTTAAATAATAAAGATGTGTCATCAGCAAATAATACAATCTCACACAAATTTTTCACAAAAAATGGCAAATCATTTACATATATTAGAAACAGGAAGGGACCTAAAATTGAACCCTGGGGAAAGCCCATTTCCACATGAGATCCAGATGATCTAACACCATTTACCTCTACAGTTTGTATTCTGGAACTGAGTTATCTTATATGGGCGGTAGGCGTGAAATAAATGTACATTGCTTCTTTAAGTTAATTTATTTTAAAAATACTACAACATAGTGTTTTTCATAAATTTCACGTTAATTACTTAGTATTTACCCTTAGTCACCTCATACATTGTAGGCAGCACTGTGTGATGTCATTTTGAGGAACTGACCTGCATTAACCTGCCACCAAGTCACTCACATTTGTTTGCTCAAATATCAAATCACACTAAACTTCACTATGAGCAGTGTTGCGGCTATCCTTGAAACCCAGAAGTCACTGGAGACCAGCTTGATGCAAAGAATGCAGCAGTTTGAAGCCCAACTGAAGTCTTCAGATAAGGAAAAGGTCCCCCTTAACCTGCCACCAAGTCACTCACATTTGTTTGCTCAAATATCAAATCACACTAAACTTCACTATGAGCAGTGTTGCGGCTGTCCTTGAAACCCAGAAGTCACTGGAGACCAGCTTGATGCAAAGAATGCAGCAGTTTGAAGCCCAACTGAAGTCTTCAGATAAGGAAAAGGTCCCTCAGATACAAGATGAATTTAAGGCGTTCAAGGAACTTGTCTGGAGTATCTTGTCACTTCTGAGGCAACAGATTGGTGAGATTTTAAAATCTCTCGACCAGCACGAAGCAAGGCATCGAAGCAAACATCTTCTTCTTTGTGGTGTTCCAGAAAACTCTGAGGAGGACTTGAACTCAACGGTTATAACATTGCTCCAAAACATCTTGGTATCACAGACCTTGAAACAAGTGCTATAAAACTTTGTCATCGGCTCGGGTCTGTAACTGAGGGCCGTAATAGGCCTGTGGTGATTCGTTTTACCAAATATGCCCTTCGATCCACTGTGTGGAAAAGCAAAAGCAAGCTCAAAGGTTCTTCACTTGTTTTGAGAGAATTTCTTACTAAGAATCGACAAGCCCTGTTCCACTCTGCGCGAAATCACTTCGGAGTTTCCAGTGTGTGGTCTACGGATGGCAGCATTTACATTAAGACACCGAAAGGCAACCGTCTACGGATCTCCTGCACCGATGAACTGACTGCTGCAATGAACCAGTTTCCCTGTACTGAGATTGTGGATGTTGCGGCGACCAGTGAGCCCGCCGTGGACCCAGCGATATCTCAGCCTGTGCAGACGCATACTCGGTCTAAGCGTATTGTAAAAGTTGTCAAAAAGTGAGTTTTGCTTTGTGGTTTCCATCTACTGTGTTGTCCATTTGTTTTCTTTTGTTGTTACTGTCCGAATTCCCTTGTTTTATTATACGCGTTGCTCTTGCATTGTATCATTAGCTGAATCGCTTGTCTAGTGGGTAGCTTCGCTATCACTGCTATTAATTTACTTAGTTTTTATCCGCCACAAATTGTAAGGTAATCTTTATTTATTTGTATTTTGATTTGTTATATCGACTGACACTGACACTAACAGTGACAATGACACATGTTGGTGTCAGGCATGTCATCTCAAGGTGCGTTCCGAACCTACGTTCCGAGTGCAATTTTTTTTTTACCCTGACGAACGTTTCAATTTTTTAACATCAAAACTGATTGTCATATATTGACATTTAAAGAATCTGGAGCGTGGGTTTGGAACGTGGGTCAAGTAACATTTTGCTAAAATATGTAGGCAAAGACATAATGCTATACTGCCATGGTTAAAGCTCTTTCAGAATTATTGAAATGTAGTGTGGTCATGATGTAAGGGTGGTAGTGAAGCTGCGCACACTTCTGTTGTCACTAAGAAAGACCACGTTTTTCAAGTGTGTTTAAGAATAAAAAATTGTGTTCGAGTGTATGTTTAGGTTTATCTATCTCTTACTGAGTTATGTTTTTAACGTGTCACATTACTGTAAACCTTCAATCGGCAGGAAATGCAGGTCTTAAAAATAGCAGTTTATTTAATCAATTTATATATTTGGATATATTTTTTATCATTTATTCATATATATTTTTATTTTATTTTAATTGTATTTATTTAATATATTATTTGTTTCGTGAACTTATTATAGTATGTCTGATAGTAGTGAATATGGTTCAGCGGAGGATGGTACCTCGTCTTTTTGTTCCCTTAGCGACCGGTCGTCTGGTGATGCTGATGATTTGGGCGCTCTTGTGGCTAAAGAATTCAGTGGCACCGTAACTTTGAACGTGTGCCACATCAATGCTCAGAGTGTTCCTTGTCATTACACCGAACTTTTGAACACTTTCAAGTCTAATTCAGTTGTCCATGCCGTTCTGATTTCAGTAAGCTGGCTGAAGCCCTGTTTGAGTTCAGGAACTGTTGACGTACCAGGTTTCACGCTCATTCGAAATGATAGAATTGGTAAAGGTGGCGGGGGAGTTGCCATTTATTTATCTCAGTCTATACCTCATAAGATTTTAACTTCCTCTTCTTCCCGCTTCGATTGCATGGAATACTTATTTCTCGAAATTGATGTAAAATATACTAAAGTACTTTTAGGTGTTATTTACTGCCCCCCTTTTGTTCCTTTCTTAACAGAGCTTGACACTCTTATTGACGACATTTCATCAGATTACAGACATCACATAATCATGGGTGACTTTAACACGGATCTTTTAAAAGATACTCATTCCTCACGTAGCTTCCGATCAATATTTGACTGCAAACTTCACTATTTTACCTCTTGGTCCGACTCATCATAATATCGTTATTGACGACTCATGGATCGACCATATCGTAACTTCCTCTCCAGACCTGGTCACGAAACATGGTCAACTGTCAGCGCCAGGATTTTCAAAACATGATCTGATTTTTTTGGCGCTCAAAGTAAAACCCCCTAAAGCTAAGCCGACTATAATACGTATGAGAAATTTCGCGAAGCTGAACGTAGAGAAGCTTGTAACTGAAGCGAATGCCATTGATTGGTCGCCTGTATATGGGGAGGCATCTGTAAATGATATGATCACCACCTTCAATGCAGCAATAATAAAATTATTCGATCACCATGCTCCCGTTAAATCTGTCAAGCTGCGACGACCACCTGCTCCCTGGATCACTCCTTTGGTGCGCATAGCTATGAGAAGACGGAATAAGGCCTTTCGTATTTTTAAACGATGCCGCTCTGATGTCAACTGGGTGGCTTTCAAGAGTGCAAGAAATCGATGCAACCAGATGATAAGAGGTGCGAAACGTCATTATATTCATCAGAATGTTACTAATTCCTCTCCAGCCGAAACGTGGAAGTTCCTTAATTCAATTGGTATTGGCAAAACACGAACTAAATTTTTATCTCCTTTTTCTTTAAACGATTTTAATCGTCATTTTTCGCGCGTGAACAAACTTTCTGACTCTGTTAAATTTCTTACAATTTCCAAACTATCTTCCACGGCCACTCCTTCTAATGTCATTTTCTCCTTTAGCCCGCTGACCGAACATGATGTCCGAAAGTTAGCACTGTCCATTAAGTCTAAGGCTATAGGATTCGATAACATCAATAGAAACATGTTTATATTGTTATTGGACTCTTTACTTCCTACGTTAACTTTCATTATGAACAAATCTCTGTCTTCTGGTACATTTCCTACTGTTTGGCGTAAGGCATTTTCCATCCCTCTCCCCAAAATTTCAAACCCTAGTTCTCTCGATCATTTTAGATCTATCTCCATTTTACCTTATCTTTCTAAAATACTCGAAGCTGCAGTCCATAATCAGCTTTCTTCATACGTTTATCGCAACTGCCTTCTATCTAACTTCCAATCTGGGTTCCGCCCTGGGCATAGTACCACTACGGCGCTTATGAAAATTGTTGAGGACATACGCGATGGCATGGAGGAGTCGCGGTTGACTGTTTTAGTACTACTGGATTTTTCAAACGCATTTAATGCAGTCGATCACGATATCCTTCTTGCGCTTCTTGCTCAACTTGGGTGTTCCTCCAATGCGCTAAACTGGTTCGGTTCCTATCTCCGGGGGCGGCAACAAGCCGTTAGAATTGATCAATCGATCTCTGACTGGTCTGATTTATCTGCTGGGGTACCTCAGGGAGGCGTGATCTCTCCTCTCTTTTTCTCCTTATTTATTAACTCCCTTACTTCCATTCTTTCTACCTCTTATCATCTTTATGCAGACGACCTTCAGTTGTATACGCAAGACACCCTACCAAACCTGGAGAGGGCAGTCTGTTTACTCAACCAAAACCTCTCTCGTATATGTGAGTGGTCTCATAACTTTGGGATTACCATCAACCCCGTCAAATGTCAGGCGATCATTATTGGCAGTTCGCGACAAATTTCACGGCTTCATTTGCACACAGTTCCAGCAGTTAAGTTCAACAATGTAGCGATCCCCTATTCTACCAAAGTAAAAAATCTTGGCCTCGTACTTGATCACATACTTAGTTGGGATGGCCAAATAGAGAACATATGTCGCAAGGTAAATAGAACACTTGGTTCGCTTTATCGCCTCAAGAATTTTCTCCCTCCGTGTACTAAAATCTCTCTTGTACAATCCCTTGTTCACCCTCTCTTTGATTATGCTGATGTTTGTTTTACTGATATAAATCAACTATTTCTTACTAAATTGGATCGTCTTCTCAATAACACTATTCGTTTCGTCTTTGGTTTACTTAAATACGACCACATTTCAGAATACCGCAATAGACTTAAGTGGCTACCTATTCGGGAGCGTAGGTGCTTAAGGACAGTTCTTACCCTTTTCAATTTACTATACGATCCACGCACCCCTGGATATCTGAAATCTCGGTTTCAGTTCCTTGGGTCTTCCCATGAATTAAATCTCCGTTCCAATGATAATTTAATACTTGAAGTACCCATTCACCATACTGGCTTTGTCTCCAGTTCGTACACCCTTTCTGCCATTCGGCTCTGGAATGCACTTCCTTTACACGTGCGTAACGCCCCAAACAGGAATGCGTTTAGGTCTTTGGCGCGGAAACATTATTTAAATTTATCGCAAAATGCTTGAATTCAAATTAGGATACTATAATCAGACTATGTATATTATTGTTAGATATGTATTTATGTATGTATATATTTGTGTGTACCTATTATATATGTTGCTATAATGTATATTTATATATGTATGTATAAGTAATTAATGCTTTTTAATGTTTTCTCTGTTCGTTGTCTGCCGTTTCATTTTCTCTGCACCTTCTTTCCGGTTGACTGGTAGAGAATGCCATACTGGCATTAAGTCCGCCATTTGCATTGCAAAGGCAAAAAGGTTAAATAATAAAAATAGACTGTATCAATTTATATGCAGTACCTTTGACTCCATAATGACTCAATTTCAATAACAGCGTGTGATGATCAACGCAATCAAAAGCTTTGGATAAGTCGCAGAACACTCCAAGGACATTCTGCGACCTCTCCCAAGCCTCCAATATACAATATACAAATACAAATACAAATTCTTTATTTGATACAATAATTTCCGATACAGTATTGCGATTGGGAATTTCTTTTAAGTAAATATATACTTGTATTAGAAATTCCCGCTCTCCATGCTAAAAGACATAGTACATTGAATTATTGATCACCTTAATATTTTAATAAGAATGATATAAAATCTAAAAAATAGCAAAAAAAATTTTTTCTTTTTACAATATTTCTTTTAGTCGATTTGTTTGTCTGTGCTTATGCATGCTTGTATGTGGGTGTATGAGTGTGTGAGTGTACGTGTACGTGTGTGTGCGCGTGTATTTGTGTCTGAACAAAGAGTGTATTGTTGAAAGTGGTTCTACTGAGATACCTAAATAACACCAAAATGCAAAAGATAATGATGTTTATTTAAACATATAATATCCAAACACCTAGCCCTCCAGGAATGTCTCAGTTTTATCATAATTCCAAGTTTTTAGTAGAGATGTTACAGTTATTTTGCAATTGAATTTGTTCATTGAGTATATACTTAGAATTCTGTTGATTTTATTATAGAGATGTCCTGATCGAACCATATACTGCCTCCTTGCATACGTTGTTCTAACCGCAGTAGTCAGAGCTACATTATGTTTGCGTCTTCTTGATGTTTTAGAAGGATCATACTCCAAACTCTTGTGCATTTTTAAAATAATATTTAAAATGTAAAGCTGTCGAACCGAAAGCACGTCGCTCATTTTGTATAAGCTTTCTGTAGGATATCTACGGGACTTAAAGTAAATTACTTTTAAGAGTGATCTTTGTGCTATTTCGAGATCCAGGAACTTCATTTTACCAGCACCACCCCAGACCGTAATACAATAAACCAAAATAGACTGAGCTAGTGAGTTGTACAGCAGTTTTAATAGGTTTTTATCGGCGATGTGTCTCAATTTTCTAAATACCCCCATGAGCTTTCTCGTTCTGCCCATCATTAACTCTAAATGGGCGTGCCATGAAAGCCGCTGATCAACCACAACTCCTAAATATTTGGTTGCAGTCACTTTGTTGACAGCCCTACAAGAACAGGATATTTCTCGATTGTAACACTCATGAATTCGAATTTGATAGCTAGCGTTAGGTTGAGAAGAAGTATAATTAGTGAATGCAATATAATTAGTTTTTTCTAAGTTAAGGGTTAGAAGGTTATATTTTAACCAGAGGCCTATTTTCGCCAGACCCTTCTCCGTAGCGTGACGTACAGATTCCCACGTATCGCCTGTAAAAACAATGGCAGTGTCATCTGCATATGAAAAAACTTGTCCTGCATTAATCACTATGTCACAAAGATTGTTAATATAGATCAAAAATAAAGTTGGTCCCAAAATACTCCCTTGTGGAACTCCATACGTCACGTCACAGTCAGTACTTGTATAATGGTCTATTTTTACGTGCTGTATCCGTTTATTTAAGTAGTCTATCAGTAATGCTAAAGCAACTCCTCTCACACCAATGCCCTCCAACCTCTTTACAAGAATGGGCACGGAGACCGTATCGAACGCTTTTTTTAAATCCAAGAACACTGTTATACACTTTTTCCCTTGGTCAACGTTCTCTACAATACGAGTTGTTAACGCTGTCACTGCGTCTTCGGTTGAAAGGGATTGCCTAAATCCGTATTGCGATTTAGAGAAAAAATCAATTTTGTCCAAATAATTTCGAAGTCTTTTGTTTATTATTTTTTCCAGTACTTTAGATATCGCAGTTAAAACTGAAATA
The DNA here is from genome assembly GCA_902850365.2 of Chilo suppressalis. Taxonomy (NCBI): domain Eukaryota; kingdom Metazoa; phylum Arthropoda; class Insecta; order Lepidoptera; family Crambidae; genus Chilo; species Chilo suppressalis. The sequence continues at coordinate 16,482,331 of OU963900.1, forward strand.
GGGCGATAGTTTGATATGTTCTTTCCGTCCCCACTCTTATATACAGGCGTAATTACTGCTTTCTTTAAGGCAGCGGGAAATATACCTTGCTGAAAACAAAGGTTAGCGAGGTGTGTTATTATGGGGACTACTTGTTCATTAGCTAGTTTTAAGAACCTTGTAGAAATATTGTCCCAACCTGGAGCACTATCAGAATTAAGTCCCATAATGGTTTTGTAAACTTCTTCCGAATCAGTTTCGAAAAGAGCAAAAGACGGGACTGGCGAGCTAATAGATTCTTTATTCATCCTGGGTTGTGGGTAAACGGTATTTGATAAAATATTCTGAGCCAGATTTTTACCTATACTTGAAAAGTAAGTGTTTGCATGGTCAACAGCCTGCTGTGGGGTATCTCGAATGTCTAACAAAGCCGTGCTTTTTGTGTTTGACGCTTTACGGTTTGTTATGTTGTTTATTGTTTGCCACAGAGTTCTTGGATTGTTTTTGTTGTTAGCTAAAAGTTCCCGTTCATAGATTATTTTTAATTTTCTGATTAGGCTATTACAAAAGTTACGATACCTTCTGTAAGTTATTTTTAAAATATCGTTATATGGGTCAGTTCGTAACTTTCGCTGCATATTATTCCGGTTACGGATGCATTTTAGAATACCTGGTGTAATCCAAGGTTTGATTATACGATTCTTAGATGAAATGCATTTTTTTGTTGAGTTAGTTATCAAACATTGTTGTAATTTAGCAATTAGGATGTTAGTTAATTCTGTAGGGTTGTCACAAAGAAGCAGACTAGTAAGTTGCTTTCCTTTAGACTCCGAATAGCTTTATCATAATTTGTAACTATCTTATACTTTGATTCCTTTACGTTAAGCTTACTTTTGTTAGTTAAATTTAAGAATATCATACGATGATCAGTTACTGTGCTATCAAAAACAGTAATAGATGCAGTGTGTATATTGCTTTCCAATTTCAACATAAAGTGGTCTAAGCAACTGTGCTCCCGTGTTGGTAAGTCATGACCTGGTAAGAGTCTGTGTGAAGCAAGCATATTAAGATATGTTAGCCTATTCTTGCGTTCGTATGTATTTTCGGTATGTTTTTCTGTGATATTAATATTTATATTTATATCACCAGTAATAATGATGTTCCGGTGCATTTTAATACATTCCAAATGTGAGTTTAAGGCATTTATAAATCTTTCGCCATTATTATTAGAAGGAGATCGATAAATACACAAAATTGTGCATGTGGCTAATGTGATTTGCACACATGATGCGTCTTTTAATTCAACTTCCTCGATGCTACTTTTGTATTTCCTTTTTAAATAAACAGTGACTCCGTCACATCGGTTTATATGCTTGGTAGTCGAGAACGACGTATATTGTTCTAATTGGGGTGTTTGTTTATTAACGTCAAGTCTACATTCAGTTAGAACAAGTAAATCAACTTCGAAGTTTAACTTATATAGAGAGACGCTTAACCCATCAAAATTCTTATATATACTACGGATATTTTGTGCGATTATGGTAAAGTCTTTGTTTTCATTATATTTATATATTTTAGAGAAGTTATTTATAGAATCTATTCTTGATTTTGCAACTTGGATTTCGTCTATTACTTCCAAATTAACGAGAAAGCTATCCATTAACACTAACAAGAAAAGAGCTGAAAGACAGTTCTGTACTTTTTTGAGTCTGAAAACCAATTATGCAAACTATAAAACACTTAGTTTTGCATTTTGCTTGATAAGGTAAGTGTATATTTATAAGATATGTGTGATAGTGTATTATAGTGTAATATACCCCTTACAAGTGCAACACCCGCATCAGTAGTAGACCTACCTCTAGTAAAACCAAATTGTTTCCTATGCAAAAGTTTATTAAGGTTGAAATGAGGCATCAATTGTTCCAGAATAATTCTTTTAAATATTTTACTAAGAACCGGTAATATTGATATAGGCCTATAGTTTCCAGGGTCATTTCTATGTCCTGATTTAAAAAGAGGTATAACTTTACTGTATTTCATTAAATCCGGAAATACTCCTTGATCAATACAGTTATTAAATATATCAACTAGATAAGGAGCAATAACGGGTATTATACTTTTAATAACTTTAGTAGAAATACCCCATAAATCACTTGTATTTTTTTGTTCAAGAGATTTAAAACACTTAATAAAATCAATAAAATTAATATGTCTGAACTGAAACACGTTATCACACCTAGGTACATATTTCTCGAGCAATGTCTTGGCAGCCACCGATGAAGAACTCAAATTAGATGTAGCCACCAAAGGAATATTAACGAAATATTCATCAAAAATATTAGCGATATGTTGTTTAGATTTTATTAGAATGTTATTCGACTTAAGTTCAACAATATCGTCACGTGACCTTTCTTTGCCTGTTTCACGATTTATAACATTCCACGTTGTTTTGATTTTATTATTCGATTTACATATTTTATTTAAAAAAATTAGATTTGGCTGTTGCACATACCTTTTTAAAGGTTTTAGAATAACATTTAACGTAATCAATAAAACCTTATGAATGATTATATTTTCTTAGATGATACAATTCATAAAGTTTGTTTCTACTTTTATAGATACCAGTCGTAGCCCAGTCACAGAACTGTAACTCCCGAGTAAGTTTCGAAGTTTTTAAGGGAAAAGCCTTATCAAATTCATTTCTTATTAGATTAAAAAGATCCCCAAAAAGAATATCAGGATCATCATGTGTCCATGGGATATGAGAAATACTATAATCAATGTTTTTTTTGAAAATTTTCTAACCGGTTTTCTGTTACTGGTCTCAATTCAATCACTTTAGATTCATTTGTTATATCTATTTTATATTGTATTTTAAGCCATAATGGTCAGATGTAATACTATTAAAAATGGACTTATTATCAGGAGTACTATCTGTAAATACGTTATCCAAACAAGTTGCTGAATGTGATGTCACCCTAGTAGGCTCAAAAAATTGATGGATCAAATTAAAACATTTAAATAATGATATTATACGTACTGACATTGAATTTTGTTCAAGAATATTAATATTAAAGTCACCGCAAACAACCAAAAACTTATTTTTCGACTTTAACTTTTTCAGTACATCCTCCATCACAGATTCAAAAATGTTAAAGTTACCTAGAGGGGGTCGGTATACGCATACTATTATCATCTCATTTAATTCCACAGAAGATAGCTCAATGCTACGTTCAATTGAAAGGCCAGCTATATCCTTTCTATCCTTACATTTAATATTTTTGTTAACAAAAATCAATGAGCCGCCATGTATGGCTGTCCTACGAACATAAGCACTCAACAATTGAAAGTTGTTTATGTGATACGACATTTCACAAAGCTTGAGCCAGTGTTCTGTTAAACATATAATGTGTATGTCCTCACTTTTTGAATACAATTCTAATTCTAGGTCTTTGCCAGCCAAACCTTGTATATTTTGATGAATAATATTAATAACTCTTTTATTAGGTTTGGCTTTTGTCTTTAAGCTCAGTTTAAAACTGGGCTGGTTAAGTTATTAATAGAATTAATATTTCTTTTACTAGAAATACTAACACTGTTTTGTCGAATACAGTTAGTTATACCATGTATAACCGTATTTTGTATATTAAAAGCTAACAAATTAGCTATCTGGGTCCTAAATTTCTTTGCAAGATACATAGTATCTGTAGTCAACTTAAAATATCTAATATATTTATTTATATCGAAATATAAAAATACGTCACTATGACTATTAATTAAATTATAAAGACTTAAATTTAAATTAAAGATGCGCTTATTCTGTTCCCTAGATAAGTTATGTGCATATGGGAAAGCGCTAATTATTATTTTACAATTAGATTCAGATTGAATTTTCAATAAGTGCTCAACACTTTTTGTAATGTCCCGTATTGATAATCTGGAACTGTCACCACACAAAAACAGTAAGTTAGTATAACTATCCACATTATGGTGGGTTAAGTTATTTACAATTTCATGAAATGATTTTCCAGGAGTACACATATTTATAATGTTTTCATCACTGGAATTTTTAATTAATAGTCCTAGCCCCTGACCTAACTTGTCTGAGAATATCATTATTTTATTTTTATTCAAGTTTTCAGAAAGCGCTGGCTTGAAAGGAGAGTTATTATATGTTGTACCAATTGTTTGTATATAGACCGATGAATGACCAGAAATTTGGGAAACTTGATTATTATCTGTATTTACATTTCCTTCTAATGATAATGTCAATGATGATTGATTTGAAGAACCAATCAATTGACTTTTAATCAAGGAGTCATAACGTTCTGCATTGAAATTGCACAGTTCAACCAATTCTGTTGCAGATTTTATGTGCTCAGTTATTTGACTTTGTGCACTAGCATATTTATGTTTCATTGAATCTAACGAATCATGTAAGTTTTGAATTTCTAATAGTAATTTCTTTGTATCCCGGTCATACATCTGCCTATTTTCATGTAATTTTGTATTATATATGTCAATGGAGTCCATCAGGTTAAGTTTTTCCTTTCTAAGAGCTATATTTTTATAAAAACAATTGTTTTTTTGACAAGTTTCCCAGTTTTTTTTATGAATTTACTGATTCTGATATATTTTTTAATTTTTTTTTACACTTGTTATACTATTATGTGAAACCTTAGTACTAGCTACAGGCTCTAAATTTAAGTTCATGTTTAAAGGTAAGTTTAAGGGTCCTCCGGGAGATTCCATTAGTTCTTCAAAGAGGCTTTGCGTGTGTGCAGTTTCTTGAAGTTGCTGAGCTTCTGTATACTGAGCTATTTGCTTGTTTGCTGCACAGAGCTCTCTTTCAAAGTCCGTAATACGCTGTAGCGCCCTCTCAAAAGTGTCAAACTGCTGGTCATAAGTACTGATAGTACTATTCAGTTCGTCCCGTTGTAAAACAACTTCTACATGTTGAGAGTGTAGTTGGGAAAGCTCATTTTTGAGCTGGGTATTCTTATCAGTGATTTTCTTGATATCAGTTTCACTCTCATCACGTTCACGAAGAATCTGACTACAAGTTTCCTTTGTTAACTTCAGTTCTTCCAGGGTTTGCCTTAATTTAAGTTCAGTGTTTTGAGCCGTAGCTTTGCGGGTCATCATTTTTGTTATTTGTATAAAAATCTGAAATAATTATAACAGTATAAGTTTCTTTTAATATACTTTAGAGACAAGGGCAATTCTTTTTATATATAATATAATTTGTGAAAGCAGATTCTTTTTTTTATGAAGGGGGACTGTAACTATGGGAAAAGTTAATGCTATGAATATTAATGAATAGTATTTATTATATTAAATACTTTTACTTTACGTTTAGGTAAGAAACCAGTATTTTAACGACGTAATGAGTACCTCAGTTTCCTAGGCTTACATTCTCAAATTGTTCAATTCTTTTAGCAATAAAATTTATCAATATATAGGTATAATTGACCTTGCGTGATTAACTGAGATGAGAATTGAGATTTCAATAATATTAAAGTATTTGAAAATGCTAACAAATAAGTCTTCAGACAGCCACCATCATGATTTGATGAATCTGTCTAATGAATGGCACAAATTATAACAATAATGAGTTTCTTATTATAATTATAGCTCTTTAATTATTCAACTTCATTTTTTATAGTATTTTAGGTTGTATTTTTGAAGTTATACTTCTTTAGGCGCGTTATGAAATAATGATGAGAGTGAAATTTTAAGATGCGCGCGCATCACTGTAACACAAAATTTTAACAGCATGAAGTTGGTCGCTTTAGCGACCATTAAGAAAATCTACCAACAAAATAGAATCTCTATTTAGTGGGTGCTAACGACTGCATTGTAAAGGCCTATCAAAAGTATTTATTAATCTGGAACAACGGAACCAAAGCGCGATTCAGGAGGCTACAGCGCCATCTCTTGACCATTGGTGTAGTAGAACCAAAAACCACATCTTTATTTTTTGTAATAAAGTAACAGTTATAGGTATTCATATTTATAATATCAAAAGTATTTATTAATCTGGAACAACGGAACCAAAGCGCGATTCAGGAGACTACAGCGCCATCTCTTGACCATTGGTGTAGTAGAACCAAAAACCACATCTTTATTTTTTTTAATAAAGTAACAGTTATAGGTATTCATATTTATAATATTTATCCACATGTTTCTAGTTTGTATATTCGGAATACGTGTTTGAGTTTCATACAAGTGCAAATCACATATGTTCTAATAAATTATATTCAGTAGCGATTTTAATTGAATATTTTGATTATTTATTTATTTTTTCAAATTAAAACTGAACTTTATTGACTGTGTCCTTTTCCAGACTTTTTATTAATATATTGTAATTAATTATTTGCATGCAATTAAAAACTAATTTTAAACGATGCGAAAGAAGGATAACTTCTCACGCGCCTACATAGTACACGCACCCATTTTTTTTTTATTTTAATAAAAGATCGTCGAAACCAAATAATGTTAATTATGTCAGCCGCCAGTTGACTTCTTGAATTATGGCATTTGTTGGCTATATTGTCAGCAAATAACCATGAACTGTAGAAATACTTGTGCTAGGCAAGTATTTATCTACCACACATACTCACCAAGCGTAATGCATTTAAACTGCATAAGTACTCATTGAATTGCACTTTTATTTTTCCAAAAATTGCTATATTGGTACTGGATTTAGTAAACGTTTGATGATGCCGGATCCGCCGGATTACCGGATCCGTTTTTCCGGATTGCAATCTAAAAATAAGCTTATCAGGATTCAAATTGGCTGATTGTACGTCTTTACATTCATCAGTTAAATGCGAAAAGTGTGTAATAAGAGGTTTATTTCTTCCCACCTACATGTAGTAATTAACTATTAAATAAAAAATAATCCTTGGCTTTTTATTTCAACAAATAAATCACATCGTTTATGCAAAATAAAAAAAAATAGAATATTAAAGCGACACCCAAAAGTAATCTAAAAAGGTAATATTTATAGTGTATTTGTAGTATTTAATTAATATAAATGAATATAAAATAACTGCTTAGTTTGAAACAGAAATTGTCAAGTCGGAGGACCGCTAAAGTAGTAGATATTTTCATTACTATCGGTAGATATAAGAAGTCGAAAACCTTTTGTTTGGTGCATGAGCAATAAAGTTTAAGGGCCAACACATTTTATTTTTTCACTACTTAGGCTATTTTTGGGTGTCGAGGTTTTTTAAACCTTCCATTTTAACTTTTATTTCAATATTTTTAATTTACTACTAGATACACTACAAAAAACGCTTCGATTGCCGTTTATTCATTGAGACCATTCTGATGAGCACAAACATGCTACATCTGCTGTAAGAATCTGAGGAGTTAAGTTCTTGAAGCTGCTCCATGACCTAAAGGTTACCAGGTATTGGAAATACCACCAAAGTAAAGTGCACCCAATTCTAAATTAATAGTTACTGTATTCAATTTTGTAGATCGTTTTCTGTAATGCTAAATGAGCCGATGCTCTCCAAATCCCTAAACAAAATCTTCATAAATTATATCTAAGAACAATCTTGATTATGTCAGATTTCGCGCGTTATGGTCAAAATACTAACCTAACCTAGTGTGAAGTATCACCACTTGGGCCCTGGAAGTTCAGTTTAGCCGAATCAAAACCTCCATTCCGTTGACCTAAAATATACTTATCAAAAGTGTCTAAGCAACATGCAGCAATTATGCAAACTGCAAGTTTTATCAGTTGATATTTTATATTATCGTCATTAAATGTATTATTTTGTTCAAAGGTTTTTTGCTTGGGTCACTTATAAATCAAATTGGTTATTAGTAACAAAATAATGTAGGTATTAAAAATATTAAAATTCGGCCATACGTTCCAAAAAGTTTATGTTGCTTAGACTCCTTTGATGAGTGTAGCTTGGGCAAGACGCAATTTCATTTATGACAAGTACCTAAAGAAATAGTAATAAAAATGGGAAGTATTCGAATACTTTAAAAAAATAGGCAAAAATGAATACCTCCATAAATACATTTACCAAAAGACAAATTTGTTTAGACGTTACCCTCGGTGCGCGACTCTACGAGATGGAACTTGAAACAAAACCCTGCCTCTACATTAATGAATTAATTAAATTGAAACTTTTATTACATCATCGCCACAATTTTTTTCTTTCATATTTGGAATGTCACATAAAATTTTTGATTTTTATTAAAAAACAGGGCCTTGTCAACAAGCATCGATAGTTCAGTGGTAGAAAGCTCGTCTGCCACGCGGGCGGTCCGAGTTCGATTCGCAGCCGAGAGAGGACTTTTTATTTTCTACTTTTTATAAGCCAGAGTAACATCCACTAAGTATTGCACTTCCATCGTGGTTTCATAAAACCTCACCAATATTTTTTTTTCGAACAAATCATGGCAATTTGTGAAAATAAGTTCACTTTATTAATAATTAACACAATACGATAGGTACACAAGTTTCTTCTAATTTCAATCTACAAACCGACTCCTCTAAAGAAATTACTCTATAGTAAAAACAAATTGTAGCCATTCCTCTAACAAATGTGGGTAAGCAATGTCCCAATTTCGGAACGACCTCGGGAAAAATCCATGTATTTATTTATTGCGTCGTCTTTCGTTACTCATATAGATAACTTTTTCTCTGTAATGAAGATTTTCAGTGCCTGTGTTAGGTAAAGTTATTCATAATAGGATATTTGACAAGTTTTAGAAAACGATCTCACGTAATTGACTTATGTTTATGGAATCCGTAAAAAGTGGATATTCATCGTTCTGTTGTATAATTCAGTAAAATAACCAAATCAAAAACTCCATTTTCAAGTTGCCGCGAAGACGTTTCTCTGCACAATATGGCGTCTTACTAATGTGTGACATCACACGACTGTTATTAAAACGTCAAACGATACAATGTAATGTCACTTTAACCGGAAGTTTACTTGCGTGTGATATCATTTTAGGCTCCGCCAATCCCAAGCGTTTTGGGTCACGTGACAATAGATAAGAAAACTATTATCTTTTTCGTGGGTTTTTAGTAAAATGATGAATATTTTTTTTGTAAAAATAATAAAAACCCCTGCCAATATTCATTCTAAACACAATTGACACTTTATTTTTAATACTATCAAATACCCTATTATAAGTGAGAAATTACATACATACTTACTTATATTCAGTTTTACCTTATGTACATACTGTTAAGTGACAGTACACTTTATAAACACTTTATAGGAGCTGTTAAAAATCAAGTATATTCTGCCTTTTAACACATGACAAGGGAACCTGGAGAGAGCCGGAAACCTTAAATATAATGTAATTAAAACTGTATTTTTTTAGGGTCCGTACCTCGAAAGAAATAAACGGAACCCTTATAGGATCACTTTGTTGTCCATCCGTCCATTCGTTTGTCAAGACCCTTTTTCCCAGGAACGCGTGGAGATATCGAGCTTAAATTTATATCAAATACTCATTTTTAGTGTCCCTTGGAGCTGTGAAAAAATCAAAGTTCTAATCCAACGCAATCAGCCGTTACAGCCGCAAATTTTTGAATCTCGCAAAGGAATCAATACCTACAGGCTACTTCCCGTGAACTAAGAATCTTGAAATTTGGTACGAAGCACGTATTACAGCACAGATAAAGAAAAGAATTTCGAATACCGCAAATTTTTAGTAACATCACATTTTTTTTAATAATTATTAAAAATCTATAGGTTTGTACGGAACCCTCGGTGCACGAGTCCCACTTGCACTTGGCCGGTTTTTTTTAATACTGTTGAGCGTTTTATTAGAATTCTCTGTGATGTTGATATAAGCAGTCACCATTTTTGCATTTTGAAATAAGCAGCTGAAAGTGTTAAAGTTTGTTTAAAAGTATTCTGAATTCAAATATACGCCCACTCATAAGAATACATATACAATTATAATAATAAACAACAAAATTAATGATGCCTCATTATATACTTATTCAAAAATATCTGTATAATAAAAAAAAACGATTAGGGCGTTTTCAACACGTGAAGAACCGGAATTGATATTTGTATTATAGAAATTTTGCTGGAATTTCTTGTCTCATTTCGTAAAATATACATAAAATAAGTAAAAATCTAAAAAATACATTAGTATTATGAAAAATCTACGCTTACTCTCATCAGCGACATCTAGCCACGAAGGCTTTAATTTGAAGGCAGGTAAGCTTTCTGTTTTCTTAGTTCTCATTTTAACCGTTTCAGCGATGTGTCGTTTCAGCTGCTCGGCGTTTTCCGTTCGTGCTCCGTACTCTGTTTACGAAGTTCTAAAATATCTTACTAGAATGCGTTTTAGTTCAAATTCAAAAAAAATATTATATGTAACATGTTTGTGTTGAGTATGTATATTCAAATAATCATAAAAACAACATTAGTATTACTGTAGGTAGTATTTAGACGATTTGTATTTTCATTTTAAAGGATTTCACTATTGATCTTATTTAATACAATGTCCCCCTCCTCACCATCTCTGAAATTCCAAAAATTGAATTTGATATCAAATTCGGATTCAGGATTTTTTCCAAGTTTTAGGTGGCCCTGACAATAGAAAACTATCGAACATAATGTTTGTGTTATGAAGTATTTATAAATCGGGAAAAAGTAAAAAACACGACTACCGTTGAAAAAAATAACTTAAAAGTACAAATAGGACGGAATGTAAGTATATTTTAATGCAATCGGGGGACTTTTTAGAACTTTTTACCCAACTGCAGAATTCAAGAGCGCGAAGCGCGACGCTCAGACAGAGTATAGTGTTTAACAGTATATATATATGTATGTATTATGTTCCTTTTTGGCACACTAGAGACCAAACGCGTGGACTGATTTTTATGATTCATACCTAAATCGATTCTTCTTAATCATGGGATGATAGATATTGAAATTAGATATGGGAACAATTAGGCACTATATTGTGAGAAAGAAATAAGGTGACAAAATATGTTGAGTGGGGTATCATTGTCTAGATAATTGAAAATCATGTCTAAGTTCCTTACACTATTTTTTCATTATACTTATATAACTTTTTAGCATCCACTACGATTTAAAGTTCCATATTAACGACTTGCGCTTTTAATTTCAATCTTACATTTGTATGGATCTTTGTTACTCGTTCAATTAGAAAATACTGAATGGGTTTTAATAAAACTCTTGCATAAAGCTCCTACATAATAATAACCTATAGATAATAATTTATGCGTCACGTAAGACGAAAAAAAATCTCCCATCTGCGAGCCATTTTGGCCTGCACTGCAAAAACAATAAAAGTTACATGAATGTAATGTATAGTGTAAATATTATCTCTTAAACAGTTCTACTCAAAAGTCAGCGGCTACATATATATCTATTTAAATATGTATACCATTATCGCTAAAATAGTGAATCAAACATTAAATATTATTTGATATCCATTTCCAAAATGCACATTTTAGCAAAGCAAATACTTTCTGTAATGACGTTGAATCGATAAAAAAATCGAACCTTATTTCGATGCATATCAAAAATATAAAAGAAAAACGTGAAAACAACCGCCAAGTTTCATTCATGGGTTTGAAATACAGTAACTTTATTATATTATTATTTTAAACTGCTATATTTATACAGCAAGTGTTGAAATTTCTAGGAGAGAACGCCGGTTAAATAAATCACGTTTCTTGCTATACAAGAAACGTGGTTTACCTAACCGGCGTTCCCTGCCTGAGCCCTATGGCTCCCTGCTCATACCCTCACATTCCTAGTGTATTAGGTTTTAGGTAGATACTTAATATATTTCTTTGCTAAAGCGACAAATGAAATGTACTCATTGCACACATGCACTCTGTGTGTAAATAATAACGATAAATATTTATTTTATTTATATTTTACATAATATTTTTTTAACACACATCAATTAGCCTAGCTCCAAAGTAATACGGGTTACATGAAAAGCGAAAAATACGAACAACTTAATCTAATTGAAAATATGGAAATTTAAAAATCAGTAAATAATTTGATGCGGCTGATAAAATAAGGCGGGATCTTACATTTGTGTAACTGTATTTTTAAACATTTACTATTTATGGTCTGAGACGACACTCTTCTCATTTCAGCGTAAATTTGCCTATCGTACTTAGAATTTTATACCGTTTTGGATAACAAAAATATGTATATGTTATTATCAAACTAACGGGTTAACTTTCATACAACTTTTATTAATAAACCTTTTGTAAAGTTGGGAAAACAGAGTGAAAAATATATATTCAAACGGTTAATTTACTGCCATTTTATCCAGATAGCAGTTATTGATTTTTAAGGCCTGACATGCTTTCCACATAAAATAGTAAAAAATCTGATGAGAAGAAAAGAAATAGGAAAAATAGGCCAAATTTTTAGAAAACGATTAAGTATTCGACAATTAGTCATAGGCTAAACTGTATCTCCAATGACCTAAATAAGAATGTCCTTAAATATCCAGGCTAACTGTTCTTGTAACCTTGTTTAAAATTTCCTCATAGAGAGTAGTTCACTGATGCGGTAGCCCTAACGGATAGAATACACATAATGGTAAATAATTTACGTTTCTTTATTAAGAAATATAACTATAATAGTCTGGCCATAAATACTGTTACATAAAAACTATTCTTTTTTCCAATTTTTTATTTATTTTGAATTCGGATATTATTTTAAATGCCCAAAAAAAAATATTTTTTGGCGGGATCGAAAGCGTCACTTTAGCAGTTTTGTTTTTCTTGTTAAAATTTGTGTTGTGGCGGATGTTAGTGTCTAATAATGGTGGATTATTAACCACTAAGTGTTCGGGAACATGCACAAGTGTTGGCAAGTGAAACAAAATAGCGGAAAGTGTCCTTCGACGTTCCCTCAATAAGTCCACGGGGAGGTTCCAGTAAATCCCCACACTTTTACTGAAACATAGGGAAAGGGGGATTGACTTGACTGCCACTTACTTCGACTTGATTTTTTACTTTTACCACGAGTGCTATAGTATTTGTAAACATTTTAACACTTGACATTGGCTAAATGCACAAACCGTGCGAAGCCATTTACAAAAAAAAACGTAGTGTAGGACGTCCTCAGGCGCGATGGAGTGACGATTTGCGCAAGGTGGCTGGCAGGAGCTGGATGCGAGTAGCCCAAGATAGATCTGAGTGGCGTGCATTTGGAGAGGCCTATGTCCAGCAGTGTACTAAGATAGGCTGTTGATGATGATATTATTTTTAAAAACTTCTTTCGATTTTGCGCCCTTTCATATACTTTTTTGTGTTCATTATTATGCAGTGATCGCCTTGCACAAAGTGAGTATGGAGCCGTCGGTCATATTCCAGACACTTCGAAAGCTTGGTATCAGCCGTAGGTTCGTATTATCAACAGATACAACAACACTTCGTCTGTCGAAGACCAGAATAGATCGGGGCGGCCGCGTGCTGTTAGAACTACAAAGGCTGTTAATGCTGTTAAGGGGTCACAAAACTAATTTTTTGTGAAAAAGGAGTGAAAATTTCAGCCAAAGTGTATAAAAATACAGTCTTGGATCATGATGGAAACCTCTCAGCAAATACACTTTTTAAAAATATACCGTGGACTTTCCAGCAGGATTCTGCAACTGGTCACAAGGCACGAACTGCCCAAGCCTGGCTTGAAACCAATGTTCCGGATTTTCTAAGAGCTGAAGACTAGCCCTCATCTGGCCCAAAACTCAACCCTTTAGACTTCAAATTATGGTCAGTTTTAGAGCACATGGCCTGCTCTAAACGACACGACGATATTGAGTCTCCTAAAAATCTTTGGAGCAAGCAGTGGCGAAATTTCCCTTGGAAACAGTGCATAAATCTATAGATTCGTGGCCAAACAGATTAAAGGCCTGTATATAAAAGGAAAGTGGTCATTTCGAATAGAATATTTTTTAATTTTTTGCTGAGACTTTAGTAAATATATAGGTAAAACATTTTAATGATATTACATTACTTCATTAAAAAAATGCATTTTCATCATACAAATATTTGCCCCATCGCGTTTCGATCATCTCTGCGTAGGCGAGAGCATGAAAATTGGTGTATATGCTGCCAGGTGCGACCATGCCACTCACGACGGAGGATGATGGAGAACGTCAAATTTCAACTAACTACTCGTACAGCGGCCTTTCGAGGGGCACGCTCATGTAATTATGCATCATCAGCCGCGTCGGGCGTGTTTCTCTAAGTTATCAGCCCTTAATGCCCCCGGTGTTGGGGCTCAGATCTTCCCTATATTATATATATCACTTATATAGATCTAACCATCACGAGATCTCGAAACATCATCATAACTGGAGACATAAATATCGATACCTTAAACACCAATCAATAGTCATAATGTACGAGAATACCTAGAAATTTTAGTATCCCATGGTTTGCAAAAAATTCAAAAAATTCAATATCGTTTATTCAGTCTAGGCTGTTACAAGCACTTGTGAATGTCGAAAAGCTACGCCATCGGTTCGCAAATCTACGGCGGGAGACCTTGTACTGAGAAGAACCGGCAAGAAACTCAGCAAGGGCTGCTTTTTTCTCCCTGTACTGTATACAGAGTCGTCAAATTGAAAAATGACTTCAATATGAGGTAACTCATAAACTTCCATTACAAATGCTAATATAATAAAAATTATGACTATATAAAAATCTGGTTTAACAAAGTTTAGGAATGCCGTGTCCTGCTGTTTAGGCAAAAAAAAATGAACGATTAAAGTTTAGTACAACGGTTAATAGTATCCAATGAAGCAAGAGCAGACTCATCTCCGCTGGCAGCACCCGTTCACGAGCATGACGCATGAACCAGCCATCGCTTCGCTCAACCATTTTTTAGGGAACGCAACGACCCGCCTCACACGACACCACCGAAGAGATTTTTAAGAGAGCATGACTACTCATAACCACACATGGATACCATGTTACAAAGATAGAAAAAAAAAATATATAACTACCAGAGTACATTATTATAACAAATTATAAACATAACGGCAGGACACATGCATGTGATTACCCATACACTGTTGTCGAATCTGGCACTACTCTCCCAACCCAAAACCAAATCCAACATCAGTCCCCCCTTTTCAGTCTGTATAAAGAATGACAAGGATACACCGCTGCAAAACCAAGTTCAGGTCTAGAAAACCATACCAGAATCCACACCGCCATTAAATCTTTATCAGATAAATAATAAATGTTCACTTACATATTGATTGCTGTGTCATACAGTATAAATACAAGTTGTGTAATGTAAAATACAATCTAAATTTAATAATAATTATCATAACAATAATAAAGTAGTATAGAGCAGACTCATCTCCGCTGGCAGCACCCGTTCACGAGCATGACGCATGAACCAGCCATCGCTTCGCTCAACCATATTTTAGGGAACGCAACGACCCGCCTCACACGACACCGCCGAAGAGATTTTTAAGAGAGCATGACTACCCATAACCACTCGAACCAAACTGCAAATAGTTACTTAGAGTTAAGGTAATTTATCTGTACGACACTGCAAACAAATACAAAACAATTTTGCAGTTACAGCCATGCAGTTTTGTCATTCAAGTATTCTTTAATAGTATAATAGCCTTTCTTAAGTAAACAACTTTTAATGTGACATTTGAACTCATTTATGGGTAACTCAAGAACAGCATCAGGAATTTTATTGTAAAAATGTATACCTTGACCCATAAAAGATCGGTAAACCTTCTGTAACCTGTAGGGTGGCAATGCAAGCTTGTTTCTATTCCTTGTGTTAAAATTGTGCACGTTACTGTGTTTGATATACAAATTGATATTATTTTTAACGAAGAGTATGCAATTGTAAATGAATTGAGA
The DNA here is from genome assembly GCA_902850365.2 of Chilo suppressalis. Taxonomy (NCBI): domain Eukaryota; kingdom Metazoa; phylum Arthropoda; class Insecta; order Lepidoptera; family Crambidae; genus Chilo; species Chilo suppressalis. The sequence continues at coordinate 16,498,202 of OU963900.1, forward strand.
AGCAACAGTCATAATGCCAATTTCTTTAAATTTTTCTCTAAGAGATGTTCGGCTACTCAATTGATAAATAGATCTCACAGCTCTTTTTTGTAAAATGAATATACTTTCAATATCAGCTGCTGTTCCCCAGAGTAAAATGCCGTATGATAAGATACTATGAAAGTAACTAAAATATACAGTCCTGGCAGTATCTATATCAGTAAGTTGTCTTATCTTTCTTATGGCATAAGCTGCTGAACTAAGTTTACCAGCCAAAAGCGTAATGTGATGACTCCATTGCAGTTTTGAGTCTATCGTTATACCCAAGAATGTAGTCGAGTCTACTAAATCTAATTTTTCATTATTTAATTTAATTCCAATATGCTCAACTTTTACATTAGGTAAGGAAAATTGAATACACTTGGTTTTATTAGCATTTAGCTTTAAATTATTGACATTAAACCATTGCAGAACTTGCGAGAGAGCATTAAATCTTTATCAGATAACCACCGAAGAGATTTTTAAGAGAGCATGACTACCCATAACCACTCGAACCAAACTGCAAATAGTTACTTAGAGTTAAGATAATTTATCTGTACGACACTGCAAACAAATACAAAACAATTTTGCAGTTACAGCCATGCAGTTTTGTCATTCAAGTATTCTTTAATAGTATAATAGCCATTCTTAAGTAAACAACTTTTAATGTGACATTTGAACTCATTTATGGGTAACTCAAGAACAGCATCAGGAATTTTATTGTAAAAATGTATACCTTGACCCATAAAAGATCGGTAAACCTTCTGTAACCTGTAGGGTGGCAATGCAAGCTTGTTTCTATTCCTTGTGTTAAAATTGTGCACGTTACTGTGTTTGATATACAAATTGATATTATTTTTAACGAAAAGTATGCAATTGTAAATGAATTGAGAAGCAACAGTCAAAATGCCAATTTCTTTAAATTTTTCTCTAAGAGATGTTCGGCTACTCAATTGATAAATAGATCTCACAGCTCTTTTTTGTAAAATGAATATACTTTCAATATCAGCTGCTGTTCCCCAGAGTAAAATGCCGTATGATAAGATACTATGAAAGTAACTAAAATATACAGTCCTGGCAGTATCTATATCAGTAAGTTGTCTTATCTTTCTTATGGCATAAGCTGCTGAACTAAGTTTACCAGCCAAAAGCGTAATGTGATGACTCCATTGCAGTTTTGAGTCTATCGTTATACCCAAGAATGTAGTCGAGTCTACTAAATCTAATTTTTCATTATTTAATTTAATTCCAATATGCTCAACTTTTACATTAGGTAAGGAAAAATGAATACACTTGGTTTTATTAGCACTTAGCTTTAAATTATTGACATTAAACCATTGCAGAACTTGCGAGAGAGCATTATTCACATCGTCATAGTTGTTTTTGCGCCTGTCAACGTTAAATAATAAAGATGTGTCATCAGCAAATAATACAATCTCACACAAATTTTCCACAAGAAATGGCAAATCATTTACATATACTAGAAACAGGAAGGGTCCTAAAATTGAACCCTGGGGAACGCCCATTTCCACATGAGATCCAGATGATCTAACACCATTTACCTCTACAGTTTGTATTCTGGAACTGAGGTACGACTGTATCAATTTATATGCAGTACCTTTGACTCCATAATGACTCAATTTCAATAACAGCGTGTGATGATCAACGCAATCAAAAGCTTTGGATAAGTCGCAGAACACTCCAAGGACATTCTGCGACCTCTCCCAAGCCTCCAATATACTCCTTACAAGTGCAACACCCGCATCAGTAGTAGATCTACCTCTAGTAAAACCAAATTGTTTCCTATGCAAAAGTTTATTAAGGTTGAAATGAGGCATCAATTGTTCCAGAATAATTCTTTCAAATATTTTACTAAGAACCGGTAATATTGATATAGGCCTATAGTTTCCAGGGTCATTTCTATTTCCTGATTTAAAAAGAGGTATAACTTTACTGTATTTCATTAAATCCGGAAATACTCCTTGATCAATACAGTTATTAAATATATCAACTAGATAAGGAGCAATTACGGGTATTATACTTTTAATAACTTTAGAAGAAATACCCCATAAATCACTTGTATTTTTTTGTTTAAGAGATTTAAAACACTTAATAACATCAATAAAATTAATATGTCTGAACTGAAACACGTTATCACACCTAGGTACATATTTCTCGAGCAATGTCTTGGCAGCCACCGATGAAGAACTCAAATTAGATGTAGCCACCAAAGGAATATTAACGAAATTCCATAGATATACCTACGCATGGAAAAACCTGCCTCGACCACATTATGTGTAAACTAGTGGGATATTTTCAAAGCTACGTGCTTACGTCAGATATCACGGATCATTTTGCAGTGTTTTTATCTGTTTCATCCAGTCTTGCGCAAAATTCAGAAACTGTTACCTCATTTACTAGATCAAGAATTAACTACCAAGCTTTGAAATCGGCAATAGAAGCAATAGACTGGAATCCTTTTCTAACAATTAACAATCCAGACTTAGCCGCTCAGACACTAATCGAATCATTACAAGAACTAATAGCCATAAACTCTGAAAAAGTTACTTTCACTAAAAAGAAACAGCCATTAAAACCGTGGATAACTATAGGTATCATAAAATGTTTTCAGAAAAGAGATCGTATCCACTCGTTAGTTAAAAAAAATCCAGATGATATGGAATTAAAATCATTTTATATAAAATATCGCAATATTTGCAACAAGACAGTAAAATATTTAAAAAATAGTTACTACATGAAAAAGTTTAGTGAAAATTATAAAAATAATAAACGTACTTGGGAAACCGTAAAAGAATTATGTAACATTAGAACTAAGCAGACTCCAGCTGCTGCATTACTAACTCTGCTACCGTCGCCAAAGAGCTCTCTTGAAGTAGTAAATAATTATTTTACATCCATTGGAGAACAACTTGCAGCAGACATATTAAATAAACATAACATGGACGAGCCTAATTTGTTAGAGAATTCACCTTCATCGGGGAATGTGCACTCGTTCTGTATGTATCCGACAGATTATATTGAAATTGATAAAATAATTCTTAGCCTTAAATCTAATAGTGCTCCAGGAATAGACTCCATCCCTACCGTTATCATTAAAAATTCCCACAAAATTTTATGCTCAATGATAGCCCACCTGTACAACTTAAGTATCTCCACTGGAACATTTCCAGCAATTTTCAAACAGGCTGTGGTTGTCCCTGTCTATAAGGGTGGTGGTGTAGAGACTGTGTCGAATTATAGGCCTATTTCTTTACTTAGCACAATCAGTAAAATTATAGAAAAAGTAGTAAATATTCGTCTTACTAAGTTCTTAGAGAGTAAGCAATTGCTATCTGATAATCTATATGGATTTCGCAAAGGAAGAAATACTGAAGATGCAGTGGCTAATGAGAGTTTAGCCACTGCATCTTCAGTATTTCTTCCTTTGTTCTTAGAGAGTAAGCAATTGCTTACTCTCTAAGAACTTAGTAAGACGAATATTTACTACTTTTTCTATAATTTTACTGATTGAAGAGGTTACCAAGGCTTTGGACAGCAGTGAAAGATGCCTAGCTATATTTCTGGAACTTAAAAAAGCTTTCGACACTGTTTCTATTCCACTACTCTTACTTAAACTAGAACAGCTTGGTATACGAGGGACGGCACTCGATTGGTTTCGTGACTACCTATCAAATAGAAGTCAAGTAGTCTAGTCTCCACAGTTGTTAGTTCTAGCTCCCCTACCAACTATGGTATTCCGCAAGGTAGCACGCTTGGCCCTACCCTGTTTCTGGCCTACGTCAACAATCTTTGCAAAATCAGAATGGACAACGGTAACACGCTGGCTTTTGCAGACGATACCGCCCTAATCTTTCACGGTAAAATTTGGTCCCTAGTCCGGAAATTTGCTGAACGAGGTCTTAAAAAGGTTATAGGGTGGTTAGACAACAATCTTCTAACCATCAATGTACCTAAAACAAAATTCATATGCTTTAGAATCTCTAGTGCTACTAAACCTCCCATTAATTTTAACGTAAAAGCCCACTTTAAAACGTGTTCCTCCGATACTTTTAACCCCCCTTGTGATTGTCCCTATTTAATTGAAACTAATACTCACAAATATCTGGGTATCATAATTGATAAAAAATTCAATTGGGCACCTCACATCTCATCCCTAAGCAAAAGAGTACGAAAATTTCTTCACATTTTTAAAAACCTTCGTGAAGCAGCTGACCCAACGCTTATTATAAAAATCTATTTTTCTCTTTGTCAATCCCTACTAACCTATTGTATTCCAGTTTGGGGTGGTGCTGCTAAAACCCATCTTTTGGAGATTGAAAGAGCACAGAGAGCTGTTCTCAAAGTCATGCTAGGTAAACCCAGGAAATATCCGACACGCCAGTTATACCAGGAGGCTAATTTACTTACTGTTAGGCAGTTATTTATTTATAATACTATCCTTCGGCATAAAACGATAGACCCATCCCAACTTCCTAAACATAAGAGGCGATATCGTACGAAAGTCCCAAATTATAATTCAATATTTGCTCGACGTCAGATGTACTATACTGGGCCATTTCTCTATAGGTACTTTGATGATATATCCCGAATAATTGAAATGAATGAAGCTGGTCTAAAGACAACTCTAAAAGAAGAATTAAAATCTTTTGATTATCTTGCAACAGAAAAAATATTAAAAGTTGATAAATAATCCTGTATTGGCATTGCAATCTTAAACTATAAAATGTCCTAAATGTATTATTTATTTAGAATTTATCTTCTTTATATGAATAGTGTGTGTCAAAACTTCCCATCATGATTGTTTATAAAATATCTCACTAAGTACATACAATTCATAAGTTTTCTGACCATTGTTTGGGGTGGAGGGTTGATAACCTGGGATACAGGATTTTTCCTAGTTAAGGTATCAGCCCACCACAGTCTGCAACATTGTACCATTGCTTCATGTAAGTTTTATTTAGATTGTGGTATGAGAAAATAAAATTTATTATTATTATTATATATATATATATCTTAACATATCTCCAACGGTAATTGACTGGTTTCACTGTTATCTGTATGGACGTAGGCAGCGTATTCACCTTGATGCCAAATTCTCGTCATGGTGCGAGACGTCTGCTGGCGTTCCACAAGGCGGCGTATTACCTTTTCTTTTCGCAATATTTATTAATTCAATTTCTCTTAACTTATCTCCTTCGTACCACCTTTATGCTGACGATTTACAGATATATTGCCAGGCTCCACTTGAAAAAAATGAGGAAGCAGTTTTTAAAACTAATGTTGATATGTGTCGAATTGCAGAATGAAGTAAAGCTTTTGGCCTTAATGTTAATCCTATCAAAACTCAGGTCATGATAGTCGGTAGCTCTAGACTATTATCTCAAATTAACTGGACTACTCTTCCTAAAGTTAATTTCGAAGGAACTGACATACCTTATAGTGCAACGGTAAAGAATCTCGGAGTGATAATGGATAGTTCATTAAGCTGGAAGCCACAGCTGCAAGCTATAAGTCGAAAACTGTATGCGTCTGCTGGTTCGTTAAGAAGACTACGTAACTTTTTACCCACTACCACTAAAATTATGCTATCTCAATCTCTGTTGCTTCCAGCCCTTGACTATGCTGACTCATGCTATCTAGATCTTACGGAGGACAAGCTAAATAAACATGAGCGTCTTCAAAACTTCTGCATCAGGTTCGTATTTGGTTTAAGAAAATATGAACATGTTTCCCAGTTTCATTGTCAACTCAAGTGGCAGCCAATTCGTCGTTGCCGGGATACTCATATACTTTCTCTTCTTTACAATGTTTTGTTTAACCCCTCTTATCCTTATTATCTTAAAGAGCTTTTCAGTTTTCTCCACTGTTCCCACTCTCAGTCTTTACGCTCATCAGAGAATTTGAGCCTTAAAACTCCATCACATAATACCACCTTTTATAAATGTTATTTTTGTGTTCAAGCTGTGCGCTTCTGGAACTCTCTCCCCGTTAACATCAGACGTGCCCAGACGATTGGTTTATTTAAGAAGCAGATAAAAGTTTTTTTCCTTTCAGAGTAGTTGTTTATGTTGTTCCAACTGTATGTATGAATGTGTATGTCTCTGTACTCATTCATTTAATATTTGTATACTTGCATAGTACATATTTATGAATATGTTCAATCGTGAATCTTTTATTGTAATCATTTTTATTTATTATCCTAGTGTGTAATATGTAATTTGGTGTGCATAATAAAGTGTTATCTATCTATCTATGGATGGAATAGGGAGATCGGGCCGTGACCGTGACCCACCACGCGGACTTATTGTCATTTGGTGGGTGCGAACGACTACATATGCAGACGGAACCAACGGTTTAACGTGCCTTCCGAAGCACGGAAGAGCTCCGCATGATAATTTTTTGGTCAGCCATCCAATGACTGACTATTTCGAAAGGTGCTTTACTTCCACAGAACGCGCTTACCACCTGCGCTATCGAGCTCCTCAAGGTGCATGAAATTAAACAGCCCGCTGACAGATGAACCAGACCGAACGCACGGACATCGGTGGTTTCCATTGCGTTGTCACCGCTTGGATATGTACAGAACCCTTGAAAAGGACTTCATCCGAAATGGTGCGTTAGTGACCGTATCAAATCTTTCCTTCCATTATTTTTTGTTATGATGACAAGCATATTTATTTATGTACTTCTTTAGATTGTGTACTCTGCCGTCATAAGAAAAAGGGCACAACTTTTTTTTTTCAAAATTGACTTTTTTACGTATTCGTAATCGGCCATTTTTTGTAGGTACTACTATAATCATTAAACTGAAATACAGTAAGCTCAAAGACACACCACACACCTGAGCAATGATAAGTTAAAAAGTCAAAGAATATATAAATATGGCTTCTGTAGATTATTTTGTTATTTTTTATATTAAGTATTTGATTTTTTTTCTATTTTACCAAGTAAATTAATGATTGGGTTGATTTTTTAAACTAATCGGATAAAATATTATGATCACTTTTTACTTGTTTATGGTAAAATAAATACCCTTTGATTGGTATATTTCATTTTAACACAAAATGTTACATCTAAAAGTCACACCTGATTATTCGTGCCTTTTTTACTAAAAAAATTTTTTTTTAATAAATTTCAATAAAATAAAATCCCTTAATTAAATAGTCATAAAGAAGTCATGTAAATACAACAATTTTCATTCATATATTGTGAAAAATAAAATATTGTATTTTTTTTTGCCTAAAACCGATATAAATCTTGAAGTCGATTTTTCTCACAATTTACCAAATGTTAGAATGGCCTTTTTTAATTATGGCGATAGTACTGGTTAGTCGTTTTGTTTTAACTATAGCCAAGTACAGTGACTGTTCCTTTGGGTACAGGTGTGGTTGTGGGGAGGGTGTTTGATGGTGACGTTTTCAATCAGTCTGGGCTCCAGTCACACTTGATATCATGTGATAACTTATATCTTTTAAATAACTACACGGGTTTAACCTTATTACATCATTATATCGCGTAAAGTATCTATAAAAACTTTAATCTCAAAAATTCAGAATTCCTCAGGATGGTTTATCAAACAACTCTATCCTTTAATGAGTTTCTAAGTCTAACATCCACAATTGAATGCAGTACATTGTATGTTTTTCTTTTGATCCAAGTCTAGCATGAATTTTTATGAGGTTACTCATTTATATTTATTTATTACGGTTTACTTGGATCGTTAATAGTTATTATAAATACGACATAACCCCTGACACCTGTAATAGGTATAACACATTATTAAAATTATTTGATCAATACCTACGAAATTGCCGTCATTATACATGGAACAGCAACCTACATTAGAATTTTTAAGGCCTTTTGAAAGATTTTGAGATAAAAAGCTATTCGAAAATCAATGATGTTTGGGAACACGAGGTTGCTGAAATGACCTCGCAGCGGCTAAAGCGCTTAGCGTTTTACTATATTAAAAAATATTTCTATAGCCATCAAAATAGTTTAGTTTCTTATTTAAAAAAAGGAATTGATGAATTAAAAAGTTACGTAGAATCAAAAGTCTTCTTAGAAATTGATGTTTATCTATGAGATAAATGCAAAACATAACAGTATTATGTTAAACAGACCGTGAACTCGTCTAACTCAGTCTTTATATTCATGGCTGTCTAAAACATAGTTCACGTGCAAGGTTGACAGAGCATCAAGGATACAAGAACTGGCTATTGTACCTATAAAGGACATTGTTCAGCGTCCATACATAGTTAGCCTAAGAACCAACAATCATGAAATATTATTTTCTAGGTTCAAAATCGTAAGTAAATGACTGTAAAAACAAAGATTATTGACGGACACTTCTGAAAACTTCAATTATTAGGAAAACAAATTTTTTTTTGAGGTTATGTTTAATATTCAATGAAACATAGGTCAACCTATGAATTTAGTATAAACTCAGTTTGAAGTGAATTAATATTACAACTAATTCATTTTCTATTTTAAAGAATAACTATTAGGAAAGGACAATGTTAATATTGGCCTAAGAACCAACACCAATTTGGCATTTATGATAATTCTTAGTATATTTTTTGCGATAATTATCAGTATTTAGATTGTGACGGACACTTCCAGTTAAGTAAGCTAAATTAAAAAGTTAAAAAATAATCTGAGACAATAAATACCATTTTATGTGTATAATCTATGGCAGCGCTGCAAACAAAACACTCTTTCTTCCTAATGCCGGCACTTCACTTGGCTATTCGTATTTGCTATTTTAAAACATGACATCAGTCTGTCCTTTTCATTCCTTATTAAACATGACAAGGACAAATTGTTGTCAAGTGAAGGGCCGGCATAAAACTTGATACTCTGTGGTTGTGGTGCATGCAGTTTGCATTCGTAGTAATCTGTGGCATTCGTGCATTCCAAAGAGTAGTTTAAATACCGGAAAGTGCATTCTCGTTTCGGATTACCTGTTGTGTGTGTTTATTTGCGATTGTTTTTCCCCATTTCGGCTATCTAATATGCCATCGATGTTACCAAAGAGCAGAGCCCTTATTACCAAGTGCTAGTGAACCTGTGCCACAACATCCTGAGAGGATCATACTGCCAAATTATTCAAGAACACCTGATACACATTCACGCTGCATATTTACACAATATACATGTGATATACAAATAAATACAATAAACAATATGATACAATTGTGTGAAAAATAGTCAATAAATAAGAAGCAAAACTACAGTTTTTATTTTATTCATGATTCCTACCTTACCAAGTTTTTCCTAATAGTTATTCTTTAAAATCGCACCGAATAAAATGAATTAGTTGTAATATTAATTCACTTCATACTGAGTTCATACTAAATTCATAGGTTGACCTATGTTTTAGTTAAATTTTTAGTTTTCCTAATAATTTAAGTTCTCAGAAGTGTCCGTCAAAAATATTTGTTTTTACAGTCATTTACTTACGATTTTGAACCTAGAAAATAATATTTCATGTTTGTTGGTTCTTAGGCTAACTATGTATGGACGCTGAACAATGTCCTTTGTATCATGTTGTTTATTGTATTTATTTGTATATCACATGAATATTGTGAAAATATGCAGCGTGAATGTGTATCAGGTGTTCTTGAATAATTTGGCAGTATGATCCTCTCAGGATGTTGTGGCACAGGTTCATTAGTACTGGGTAATAAGGGCTCTGCTCTTTGGTAACATCGATGGCATATTAGATAGCCGAAATAGTTAAATTAAAGGAAAAACAATCGCAAATAAACACACACAACAGGTAATCCGAAACGAGAATGCACTTTCCGGTATAATAAACTACTCTTTGGAATGCACGAATGCCACAGATTACTACGAATGCAAACTGCACGCACCACAACCACAGACCAACGAGTTTTATGCCGGCCCTTCACTTAACAACAGTTTGTCCTTGTCATGCGTAATAAGGAATGAAAAGGACAGAGTGATGTCATGCATTAAAATAGCAAATACGAATAGCCAAGTGAAGTGCCGGCATTAGGAAGAAAAAGTGTTTTGTTTGCAGCGCTGCCATAGATTATACACATAAAATGATATTTATTGTCTCAGATTATTTTTTTACTTATTAATTTAGCTTACTTAACTGGAAGTGTCCGTCACAATCTAAATACTGATAATTATCGCAAAAAATATACTAAGAATTCTCATAAAAGCCAAATTGGTGTTGGTTCTTAGGCCAATTTTAACATTGTCCTTTCATACCGTTAACTACGTTAACTATACGCCACGTTTGATTTTGTTCTCAAGAAACAGTTAAGTTATTATATGATTTGTATTTTTCCTCAATTTAAGAAAATATCTTATGACCTTTATAATTCGATTTAAATAAAGTTGGCTAATTTCTGTTACATTTTTTTTTATTTCTGGATCAGTAAACAAAAATACAATAAAATTTAAAAGAAACATTTTTATTATTGTACCCGTTATTTTAACATAAATTTTACGTAGGTATTATTTGTAGATTCGTCTAGCACAAAAATAATAAGGGCTTAACTAGCTGCTTAACCCGCTGTAACCTTGTGACGGGCGCGCAACCACACTGCCCTGAAAAGGAGGCGTTTCAGTAGACAGCGAACATCGCGACGCTACACACATGCGCTGAACCTCCCTCCGCAGCCTTCGCGTAATGGGATACAGTGCTTTCTACACTTAATGTTCTGTTAAAACATAGGTAAGTTCGCTAACTTTTATAATCATACCAATCATCAACAGAGTTTTAACCCTGTAATGTTTTAACTGGCTGAATAGAAAGGGTATGCCCACACGCTCCTTAAAAAAAACAACTTAGTTATCCATCCATGGTCTTGTCTGTACTAGTAGTTGTGGTTTTTCATTTAACATTATAGAAAGGCTACGTCGAAGAAATGTTCATTGAACCGTATTAGATTCGTGTAGGCGTTCAGGATCGTGAGACAAGTTGAAGATGGATTCAATGAATATTTATTGGATTAAGTATAAACCTTTTGTTCGTAGCACGATTTCACGGAAAATTGAACTCAACGCAAAGATAACAATCAATGCACTAAAAGCTTTTCTTCGTCTTTAAAAATAAATCAAGTCCATGTTTGTCCCAACAATAAAAGAAATATCAGATTTTATATTGTTGCAATCATGATAAGTGAAATGTAAATAATTTTAATACAAAGTGTAAATTTTGTTATATCTATTTTATGATCTCTATGTCAAAGACGTCAAGGTTAAAACAGAAATGAAGAAGTTTGGTAAAACTGTTGTTACTCTTTTGTTACTATGAATTGTATTTGCGCAGTAGCAGATAGCAATGGTAGGGATTTTCCTTATCGCCATAAACATACCCGCGGAGTGTTTATAGCTCAAATTATGGAAATACTAGCTGTGCCCGGCGATGTTACCTGCGTTAATTTGCGCAAAAAGTCTGCTAAAATGTATTTCATACGTTCACAAATACTGCATTATTTTAGATCAATATGATTACTATAATAATGTAATAAGGTAAATGCAGTTATTAATGACCCTCCCTAGAACAAAATCTGCGTAAATTACCAAGGTATAATTTATTTTCCTGAATTTAACTATAAACAAAGTGGACTTTTATACAAATGAAAACACAGTAATAAAGATTTATTTGTCCCTCAATCTTATCGTCTATACTAAAAATTGGTTCCACTCTGGCAACCCCATGAGAAGCGGTCAGTTTGTGCACCGCTCGCGCAGCAAGTGCTTTTGCCATAGTAGCGTTTTTTCTTTACATTTTATGATATTTATTCCAACGCCTATTTAATAAGTCGTTCTAGTATCTTTCAAATAGAAATTAAGACGTTTCTTGTATTTCTTTTCTTCAAAGTTCGTAGCCAAAAAGTACGTTTTGCTTTTCTAAAATATGACTATTTTTTGAAAATTTTATTGCCACATCTGCCATTAGCAGATTGTAGAATAGATGCTTCCTATGGTAAGATATCACCGAGTATAAACGACTGCCTACCCTGACTAAATGCGCTCGGTATTAGCTGATCGGTATGACCCCCGTGGGGAAATGTCATCCGCCTGGAATACCTCTAGATGCACTCGCCAACTTTCGGCTTGAGGTCCCCCTTAGGATCTCGCCGTCCCCAAGCCCGGTGACGCTGTGAAGGTCATCTGCGACCAACATCAAACACACAAAACAAAAAATATCGGTTTGTAGGGACTCTCGTTTTTACCCGCAGCGGAACTATTGATTAAAAAAAAACATTTATACAAAAACGTATGTATATATATTAAAGGACATTGGGCAAAATTGTATGGACGCTGCACCCACGTCCGCCACGGCTTAAACTACATTTGTTTGAAAGGTATTATAGTCATGATCATCTGTGCCAAAGCGCATCAAATTCCATCCCGGGGGTCTTTAGTTATTTTAAGTTAAATAGGTACAAGTATTATAACGAACGAACATTAATGAAACAAGGGAATTAATTTAGTTAGTTAGTTCGACCCTACATATAGGGCTCAGGTAATATGGGAGTACTGCACAAGGTGCAAGGGTGCTTATGTTATTCTGCCGCGCTAGAGTAAATCCAAAAATCCCCGCATGGGTAGGGGTTTTTTCAAATATTTTGTTCGTTATAGTAAATTGTCTTCTATGTAAAACGGAGCGACCACAAATCACACAAACTCGTCTACGCTTCGGAGAAAACATGATGCCAGTTCATCCAAACTAATTGACAAAACCGATAATCGTATTCCAATATCCAAAGCGTGCTAGATAAAAATCAATCAATCGATAGGGAGCGCACAATCACAACGAAGTAAGACGAGTCGACTATTTGCAACTGCAAGTCCTTCAAACCCCGTAAACCATTTTGTGGTGGCTGAGTAAGTGCAAGCGCAGCATGGTCAGCAGGCTTTGTCATATATCTGGTTGTATACTACGATATGGAATATTATTATGGTTACTAATAATTTAAAATGAAGGAACTATAATATTAATTTATTTAGCTACTTAAATATGCCCATGTGTCATATCTTTTGACTACCAGGATATTTTTTACTGTGTCATATCTCTTGACTACCGCTATATTTTTTTACGGTGTCATAATAAAAATGGCGAGTTTTTCATAGATCTATCGATTCATAATTATTACATTATTGGCGGAGCTGGGTATGTTTTGCCCATTGTCCTTTAGTAATAATAAATAGAGTATTTAATAAACTTCAGGGGAAAAATCTTTACGTTCAATGAAAAGTGATCTAAGACAAAAATAACGATTTTAGGGAAAAAGCATTTAAATTAAAAAAACGGCTACTGAAGAAATAATCAGGTAGTGTACCAGTTTTAAAAATAATGTATGTAGGTAGTTTCTTTCAAATTAAATAATTAACTCAGTTAAATCACTCAGCACGAAACTTTGTATTAGTGTACCAGGCCACTCAGAAAGATTTGCGAAAAAAAGTTTTTATGTTTAAGACACTGGCATTTTTTCGAGAGCCAATGAAATTTATCTTGTCTCATTAAAATATGGATCTGCATCCAGAACATTTTCGTGCTATGATTTTTTACGATTTTAAATGTGGCTTAAAACCTGATGAAGGATCTTCATCCATAAAAGCAGTGTAGCGAGTACAAACGCGGTCGTCTTACTTTGGGGGATGAACAAAGGAGTGGTCGTCCTACGACGGCTATTTTCGATTTAGGAATCCGTTTGCGAAATATTATACTTTATAGTTTTGTATTCGAGTAGGAAGTCCCCCCCCCCCCGCACTTTTAAAAGTTATTGACTGAATAATAGTGCTTTTCATGAACTTTTAAGGAAAATTATAACGGTTAAGATAGATTAAGAGTTAGTTAGTTTAAGAGTAAAAGACGTTCAACTTATAAATTAGAAAATTTCTAAACTAATAAAAATTCCTTAGAAGAAAACATTTATTCATTCATTATCATTCATCAATTTAAAATCATCAAAGAATTGAAATATAAATATTTTTGATCTGAATTGTCCTGTTATCGCCTCCGAGATTTATTTTTCTTTACTATGTAGTACCTTCAGTACGACCAGCCAGTCCGCACATAGTTAAGAGCGCACTAAAAAAAACGGAAGTAACCCCTCTCTTCGCCCAGCCCCGCCGCTGCTTCTCCTCGGTTCGATGCTCATATACCTAAAAAAATAGGAGGCAACATTGACGAGTTTATCCTAGATAACTAGGGAGTAAAAAAATTAGGGTGGGCGGGATCCCAAATCTCTTCGGCGATAACAGGAGAATTCAGATCGAACTTCACTTAGGTAAGTTCGTTTGATCATTCAATTGTCCTGTAATAGCCTCGGAGATTTATTTTTCTTTACTATGTAGATATTCAGAGAGCGAAAGTCAAAGTTGTTAACAAATAAATAGGGTATTACCCGATAAAAATTATAATAAATCATGTTCATGATTGCTTTTAGATACTTAGTTATCACCAAGGTTGCTAAATAGATTTAAACTTTTATTAACACTACTCTTCTGCAAAGTGTGCTTTATCTATCGACCAAAGGTATTCGATAAAGTAGATTTGTGAGTTTTCTTTTTATTTTTTTTATATGTAAGTAGATTTTTTATTCATATGTAATCTCGTCTCAGACTTCGGTCTGATAGCGGTAAGTGTGACATATAACACACCCAGAGTAACAGAAGAGCACTGTCTGAGCATGTCCTAAATAAATAAAGAAAATCAATTTTATCTAATTGTATACCCCTTATTAATTTTTTTGTGACAAAAAAAAATATTCTTATGTAGAGAAAACGAGGAAATTTAATCAAAGTGTTTTTATAATTAAAATAAAATAAATTTCCTTATGACTTTATATTTAATTTTAAAATTATATTTATCTTATTTATCCAAGTTACATTGTGAAAGTGAAAAGTTGATTTAAATTAGAGAGACGCTTTGAAAAATCTTTTCATTCTTTTATACTAATCTTCTAGTACAAAGAAATGTTTGAGCGATGATTATTTAATGTTTCGTGCGATGCAATATATTGTTAACATTTACTGGGGAAATTAATGAACTAATAAAAGGATTAAAATATAAAAATCAACTTGACTTTTGTTCAATATTTCCACCATTTAGGCTAGATGTATATATATATATATAAAGTGTATTCATATTATGAAATAATACAATTGTTTCATTTGTACAAGGTCGATTAAATAGTCAGTGCAACAATAGACATTTATGAAAATACCTGTTTGTTGTGTATCTATGAATATATCATTTTTTTTACTGTCACAAAAGGTGGGAGCGCGTAAAAGGGCTGCCGATAGCTATATTAAGCAAACGCATCTACATCGAATCTCTATTTAGTCATGAAATACGCTTGTCGCAATTTATATTAATGGGAGTTACAAACATAAATATAACTAAACCTTTTTTTTCTCTACCGATTAAATTACCTACACTTTATATAGTAATAATTTAAACCTGTGTTCTCAAGGAAGAAGGGTTATTCGGATAAAATATAAAAATTTTATTTGTATAAATACCGAGCAATCTCTATTATACCGTGTCTCTCTCACTACGGGATATTGGCGAAATTTCTGTGTGAAACGGAAACAGCCACAGAACAAAAAAAAACATCACAGAATTGCCAAATTTTCCTTCATATCTTTGTCGGATAGGGAATTGAACACTACCCATCCTGTTAAATTATGAGATGCCTTTGATATTATCAATAGGTACAAGTAGTTTTCAATCCTTTTTATCGTTTCCAAATGATCTTAATCCGAAAAACACTAATGACTGAGCTAAGCTGTCAAGCATTCCAAAGGAGATTGCTCAAATTGGCCCAAATGCACAAAAAATATTGACATACACGGTAATTCTTGGCGTAATTTATAATTAAATTTACAGTCATTAGATTTCAACGGACACCTTTGTATATTATATTTACTTTAAAAAGGACTTTTAATTTTACCGGTTTGGAAAACATACGAATCATTTTTAATGGCTATGGTAATATATTTAGTAACATTCAGCCAAAGACTGATCGAAGTTGTTTATATAACATAAAAACAAATCTATTTTGTAAAGATCGATAAAATAAATCATTTTTTTTATTACACTGTGGTATTAATATCCACCACTATTTTATCATTTTCACTAGATGAAAATGTGCTCAGACAATTATTATAGATGGTAGGCGACATCATAAAGTCTATTGCCATAAATTTTTCGCTAAACACCTTCATCAACACATTATAATCTGTATATATGTTAGACTTTAAGGTAACTATCTATGGGCCTACGTTCCCTGGCTGTAAATTAATAAATAAATAAAATTATAAGGTGTGATGCACTAAAAATCTAAAATATGGTTATCTTAAAAACATAACAAAAATAATGAAGCTACTGAATATATGGCTATAGAATCTAAATCTCTTAGCTTTCTTTGGTTAACGAGAGTTTAAAAATTCTCTCTAATCTGTGGCTCATTCACAATCATCACACAGTTTCTGTCACAGAGTACCTTATTATAACCGGAAATGACACCTGATTTTAAAAGTTACTCTTATGCATTAACTTAAAAAACAGGCAACTATCTGTTAATCTACATGCTCTATATACCTGAATCTAATACATAATTTCGGTACTTGGCTTGATTTCCCTAGTTTACGATATAACTTATTTGTTTTTTATTATTTTAATATGTTCAGTGTATATGGTTTATAGAAGTTCTCAGGGGTGTCCGTCAATAATTTTCGTTTCTACAGTAATTTATATATAATTTCGAATCTAGGAAACAATTTTTCATGATTATTGGTCTTTAGACCAAACATGTAAGGAAGCTGAGCAATCTCCTTTAATGGTTAATATGGTGGTCTTGTTCTTCAACTTACCAAAGGCCGCTGGTGCTGTAAGTGGTAGCCTCAACGTGATTTAGGTGCGTTCATCGCAAATATTTCCGTACAATATATAGGTATTCATCACTAAGTTAGCAGAAAGGAGTATTTCCCATTCCGCTCATAGTAAATAATCATAACAGCTATTCCCAATAGGCATTGATTTATTGTAGTTATCAGCTTTGTCTAACAGAAAGTACTTACTGGGATCGCTTAAATAAAAGGTATGTGTACCAATATAATGCGATTCAACTAAGAATAGGACCGACTGGGAGCCATAGCTGTCAATTCAAACCAGTAAGGTAGAGTAAGCACAAAAGTTTCTCTTTAATGAAACATATTTACCAAGATTAAGTGAGAAAGAATATCAGATTTTTAATAATAAAAATATTTTCTTAGTGTTTTTCTCACTCAGTCTTAATAAATAAATATTATTAAGCCTGAGTGCGAAAAAACGTTAATCATAATCTAGCTCTTTTATTCCGTTCATTTCTGCACTTCCGTCGGAGTAGCCATCATCGTCACTGCTGCTTTTGGCTATAAAATAAAATATCGATTATTGTAGGTTTTAAAACGACAACTTTATTTAAAATAAAAAAGGATCTTTTTATTACCTGTATTTATAATAAAACTAAAGTTCTTATACTTCCCTTTTGCAGTACTCAGTTTCTTTAAGTTACATATAATTTATTTCCTTCTTTTGTTTACAAATGCTTAGTATTTCTTCTAACATTAGCACAGTGCTGAAAAAGTTTCCAAGATTTTTTTGCATACCGTACTTTTCAAGCGACATTTGATAGATGGAGTTCATTGGCTTTCATATTCTTATTTGAATCGCATAGTACATGGATATGGCTTGGCATGCTGCTATCAAGTTCTGTAAATCTTGTTAAATCACGAAGAAAGGTTTAGTTATTTTTTTTGCACAATTACAAATTAAGTTTTACATTATTTCACATTGGTTTTAGTCATCTTATTTTAGCATTTTATTTAATTTTCTTTTCATCCCACCACCTCGGAAAGTGTAATTTTGCGCTTCGAAATCTGGCTGGAAAATTCTATTTTATTCGCTTGAGCGGCAAAGTAGATTTGAATTTAGAACATCACATATAATGAGTACTCAATATAATTGTAAATTCAAAACGTCATTAAACCTATTTAATGTAACCTCTATGGTGCCAAATTTATGATTAGAACTTTTTAAATTGTGAAAAAATTTAAATTTGGAACCTTCTTGGTTTCTTTGTTTTATTTGCGTGCTTCGCGCCATTCTAGTTTTTCACGTTTTATTGCTTAATATAATTAACATAACCTAAAAACTGTACAAAAAAATCAACTAAAATGAGTGACATTAGCGACGATGAAGTTTATCTAACGCCAACTGAGTTAACTGAAACAGTTAATAATGCGCAAATGAGCCTTCTCCCTCAGCAATCACGAGAGAAGTATTTGAAACAGTACGATATATTTAACATGTGGCGACTAGCTAAAGGAGCAAAAACTTTCTCCGAAAACGTTTTGCTGGCATATTTTATAGAATTATCTGAGACCAAGAAAGCAAGCACGCTATGGAGTACGTATTCAATGCTAAAATTAACAATTAAGATGAAGAAAGACGTTCATATCGACACCTATCATAAATTAGTGGCATTTTTAAAAAGAGCCTCATCTGGTTATAAACCAAAAAAATCGAAGGTTTTCACAGCATCTGAAATTGCAAAGTTTATTAATGAAGCACCTGATTCCGTATATTTAGCGGCAAAAGTAAGTCAATACGTGTAATTTTTTGTTGTTGATAAAATTGTACATAGTACTTACAATATTTTTAATTTGATTAATTTATTTACGATTATAAATACTTCTTTTGTTACAGGTTGTTCTTATTATTGGTATAACCGGAGCATGTCGAACAAATGAACTTACACTACTTAATGTCAATAACGTATCAAAATATTCTCATAATTCTGATGAATTGCTATTAATTAATGTACTAAATACCAAGACAAAAAAAGACCGCAACTTCGTTATTCGCAAGGAATATGTAAACATTGTTCAGAAATATCAAGCTTTACGTCCTTCTAACACCCCAATTGAACGATTTTTTCTACAATATCGCAACGGAAAGTGTATCCGACAACCTATGGGTCAGAATAAAATTGGCAGTATTCCACGAGAAATAGCAACTTTTCTCGGACTTTTAGAACCCCCGTTATACACCGGTCACTGTTTTAGAAGAACCTCAGCCACACTTTTGGCCGAATCAGGGGCTGATCTTCTATCGCTTAAGCGCCATGGAGGCTGGAAGTCTAATTCGGTTGTAGAGGGATACATAGAGGATTCAATCCAAAGTAAATCAAAAATTTGTAATAGTATCGTGGAGGCCATAACGCTGAAAGAACCTCTGTCAGATTCTTGGTCTCGCCCTTCTACATCTAAAATGAGCCCCCATAAGATTGGAAACAATAGCCCTCTCTCGCCAACATTTACGCCAATAGAATCCAATGAATCGGCACAACTATTTAAAATTACTGATACGAGTAGTTTACCACAAAACAGCGCACAATTCACAAACACCAACATAACATTACCTAACAAAAATATTAAACTTAACATAAGTAACTGTAGCAACGCTACATTTAATATTTCTTAATTATTTTCTACTTCTTATTATTTTCTTCAATTTATAGATTATCTTAATGTGTTTTAATTGAAATAAAAATATTTTGTCATTATAAATTGTTTTCTTTTTCATTTTGTCATTTCCTCGCTGAGGTGGGATGAAAAGTTACGTATTGCACTCGAGTGGAAAGATTTTTCACCTTGTGCTCGTTTGTTTCCCTCGCTGACGCTCAGGATTCTAATTTAGAATCACTCGCTGCGCTCGTGATTCAACTTTAGAATCCTTCGCTTGCTCGGTCATCCAAATCGAGCACGCGGTTAAAAAGGAACTTTCCACTCTTGTACAATAAATAACTATTGAATGTACATAGATCGAAATCGTATTCTAGTTTAGCACTAAACTACATATAAGTCTACATGATTTCTTGGCTAGGGTCAGCTTTTCATAATTAATAATTCAACCTAAATTGGTTAGACAATCGAAAGTACGATTGACGTTTTTTTTTTACATTCCGTCGCAGCGACGTCTAGTGCGCTTGCGATTCCATGAGATTTTCTCATCAATTCACAAGTCCTCTCTTATGCATATTTAATCATCATCGCCACATCTAAAGTTGAATCTTGACGAAAGTAACGCTTCTCGGAAGAAAATCCTTAAAAATGAAAATGCTTAAGAATGTTGTCCATTTGTAATGTTGTAATGTGTATAATAACTTGTTTTGTGGGAAATGTCTTTTGCCATAGCGTGTGAGGAGAGGGAGAGAGAAATGTTTTTTTTTCTCTTCTTTCTTTTTAAATGGCTGTGGCGGAGATATTTTGATATATTCAGACAAGCATGTTTTGTTTTTATTTTTATTCCTGGTTTTTTATTTTGTTTTCTATTTTTTTTTATGTTATTTATTGTTTTTGGTGTTATTGATTCGTGCGACACCAAACCGGTTCCAACGCGCTAATAGCAACATTAACACTATGCTGAGTTGGGACCGTTTTGAGACTAAATTTAATTTGATTTATTTTATTTTTTATATTATTAAGTTTTTTTTTGCTGTCTCAAATAAAATTATTTATTTCTTCTTCTTTCTTTCTTTCTTTCATTTCTTCTTATTGGCCAACTGTCCCAGGAGTTGTAGGAGTATAATGCCAATAATGGCTTATGACTTTACTCGACAACAAGTTTGCCCCTTGCCGTGGTTTCTTCTTTGAATGCTTCATGGTTTCCTAAAAAACATGGTCACGAAAGACATGGCCGCAGGCCTGCAAGATTACCTCAGTTATTCTCAGTTATTATGTGTGTGAGAAAACACACAGCGTGAGCAAGTTTCTTGCAGGGGATTTCTGATTACTATTTTTTTTATTTTATTTTTTATTTAGAAATTTAACGGCTTTGGACAAGTCCATACAGCCTATACATTAGTAAGATCCTTCGTTGATTGTAAATTTCTCTTCAAATGTTCTTATTAATAGAGGTAATGTAGGTGTAAAGATGTTCATAAGTATCTTCGTTTTTCAATAGAGATGGCAAGAGGCGGGGAATTTCTTCATGTTTGTAGACCTTCATTAAGCCTGAAACGGAGAGCTAGTGGAATGAAAAATGTAGGCTAAGATTTAGGACGCAATGGGTTTATTAACACGATTTTAAAGTAAAACACAAAAAAATATTATATCTGATGACAGGCAAAGACTATGACACACAATAACAATTTTGATAGCAAAAATCATAAAAATGTCAATACTTTAAAAACACTTCAAAAAACCATAATACCTCGTTTACATGCAGCGCGAGTAAGGAGGGAAGTGGGCATGACGAGTATGTAAACACGATACTCGTCATGCCACTGCCATTGCCACTCGCGCTGCCCGGCGCTCCCCAAAAGAGCGGTTTTTTGTGCGGAAGTCAAAGGACCGGCAGCGCGAGTGGCAATGCGTGTTCACACTCTGCGCGTCGCTTAGTTCGCGCCACGCGTTTGGTGGAGAAAGACGTCAAAATAAAAAATATTAATTATTTGAATATGATTAATAATTAATATTTATTAGGCAGCAGACGGGACTCGAACCCGCACCCTTCGCAATCCGGGCGAATACACTGACCAATAATGCTACCGCGGCCCTCACGGACCGCGTCGAAATTCCTCTAGCCATTCTTAAGCTGCAAGGCAGCGCCATCTCTTCGCATTATAGGTAAACCACCTATAATGCGTAATCAAATGAATACTTTTACAAGTATTAAGTATTTGAAAGAAGAAATAGTAATTATAGTTTTTATTTTTAATTTTTTTAAAGCATGTAGGTAACTGCTTGATGTTTAAATCTAAAGAAAATATAACTAGATTTTTTTTGCGAAGGGTGCGGGTTCGAGTCCCGTCTGCTGCCTGGTCCGCGTGGAATTTTTTCTTGTTATATTTTCTTTAGATTTACACATAAAGCAGTTACATGCTTTAAAATAATAAAAATTATAACTAATATTTATTAATATGTATATATATAAAATTATTAATTATTTAAATTTCGAACATAATTATGGATTGCGAAAAGACACAGCTCGGCCGCTGTTATTACTTCAACGTCTGCCATTGCCGTAACTCTGAAGCGAAGTGAGAGGTAGGGCAGTATGTAAACACATACTTCTCTCAATCATGCCGCAGCAATATTTAGGGAATTATTGCCGGCAACGCGAGGGGCAGCGGCATGGGCATAGTCTAAACGAGGTATAAAAACTAAATCTATAAAAGAGGTCGGCAACATCCCCACCCCTTGTGCAAGAATGTGCACAATAATCTAGCCAAGATTAAGTTTTATTACTTTTCGGCAGGGGCGACGAAGAACGCAACCTGCTGTCGCAACGTCCACTACTCTCACAACCCCGTCCTTGCTAGGATGTAATGCCGAGACACGTCCCCGCGGCCATGTTCCTTGCGGTAGGGTCTCGTCGACGATCAGCACCAGGTCACCTAACTCAAACCCTGTCGTTGGATTTCCTGGTTCACGAGGTTTAGGGTTGGTAGGACTTCACGTACCCAACGGTTCCAGAACATGTCTGCAAGCCTCAAAGCCTTTCAGTATTCTGAACGCCCATACAAGTCTCTGTCAGTTAAAGTCGCTGGTAGGATGATGTGCCAATTAAAAAGTGGAATGGCGTCAGGGATTCTTCGTCATCAGGGTTGACGGATACGTGGGTTAAAGGTCGGGAGTTCACGATAGCTTCCGCCTCCAGTAAGAGGGTGAACAAAACTTCCTCCTTAGAGGCTCGATCTGTAAGTCTAAGTGCGGTCACCAAAGTGCTCTAAACTGTTCTTACCATGCGTTCCCAGCATCCGCCAAATGTTGGGGCAGCTGGTGGAATGAAGCGCCATGTAATTCCCCTGTTCGCCGCATAATCCTGGATCTCGCTGCTGAAGAAATCTTTAAGAAGCCGATTAGCCCCAACAAATGCCGTCCCGTTGTCCGAGAATATGGTGTTAGGAATTCCTCTTCGGGAGATAAATCTCCGTAGACTCATGATCGCGGATGAATCGGCGGACAGGCTATGGACGAGCTCAAGGTGTACGGCTCGTGCAGTGAGACAGGTGTAAAGTGCCACATATCGCTTTTCGTGTCGTCTGCCGATGGTCACAATAAGAGGTCCGAAGTAGTCTACACCGGTGAATGAAAAGGGTCTCTGATGGTGAGCCAATCGCTGTAGGGGTAAGTCGCTTGTCATCGGGATCTCTGGTCGACTTTTGTTGATGCGGCACAACCCGCGTTTGCTCGCGACGCTGCGGACAGTAGGTCTTAGGTGAACAATCCAGTATTTTTGCCGGAGTTCATTAATAACCAGCTCGTTGTTGCCATGTGCAGCGATCCGTCGATGGAAATGTTCTACCAGGAGTCTCACAATTGCATGGTTTCCATCTAGTAATATTGGACGGCGAATATCTGGATTCACGTCTTTGACAGCACTTATCCTAGCGGCCAGTCTGAGAAGTCGATCTTCTCCAAGACAGGGGGAGAGTTTGAGCAGGCGACTTTTCTTAGGGATTGGTTGGCGTTGCAGGAGGCAGTTGAACTCTTCTCTAAAGCTGTCGAGTTGGGTTTGAAGCAGAACTTGCCTCTCTGCGGCTTGTATAAGGTCTGCTGTTAGAGGTATAAGAGCAGTGGACGCCGAACCAAGTAGAGGGGAGGACGCTGTAGGACATCGACGCGACTGTAATCGTTGCCGAGAAAGAGTGCTCTTAAAAATGTGCACCGCTTCAATAACTCGCGCAGTGGCGCGCAATAGGCGAAGCCAGTTACTGAAGCGGCTGAAATTGGCTGTTACTGGCTTAGGCCAGTCTACCACGGCTTGAGTCACAGTCAGGAGTGACACCAGTTCGGAGCCCCTAAGCTCTTCGCGAACTGGTGTAAGTCCTGCCGGCTCCATTGGCCAGTCCTCTGGGGACTTCAAAAGGAATAGGGGCCCTGTGAACCAACGTGACGACGAAGACAAGTCGATGCTACGCGGATGAGTCGCATCGTCTGCGACGTTCAAGTCAGTCGGCACCCACTTCCAATCTAAAACTCTGGTATTTTCTATTATTTCGCCAATTCTGTGGGCGACGAATGGCTTGAACGTTCTTGCATCGCTGCGTGACCATCCCAAGACAGTCATGGAATCAGTCCAAAAGAAGCTACGTGATGACTTTTTGACATGACTGTCGTTGATAGTTAGTGCGAGGCGAGAGGCTATTAAGGCAGCTTGAAGTTCCAAGCGCGGAATAGATGTCGGCTTAAGCGGAGACACCCTTGCTTTGCTTGAAATCAAAGCCAACCGAATCGATCCATCTTGGTAAACAAGACGCCAATAAGCTACACAAGCATACGCGTGTTCGCTAGCGTCGGCGAAGACGTGCAATTCACGATAAGATGGCTCCAAGTTAAGGGAAAAGGCGTACCAACGCGGAATTTTAATAGAAGCTGCCTGAATTACCTCTTGGAACCATTCCATCCACTTCACTAGTTCATTAGGCGAAAATTCAGTATCCCAACCGATATTAGACCTCCATGCTTGCTGAAAGAGTATGCGACCTTTGATAATGACAGGCCCTAGTAGACCTTAAGGATCGTACACACGCACTAAGTGGGAAAGAACTTTTCGTTTTGCTAACGGTTGGGGTAGTGAACTTACCAGACTGGTACGAAAACCTAATAAATCTGAAACTGGTTGCCATGCAATACCTAAAGCCCTGATACTGCTGGGGGTAGTGCCGAGGTCGATTTCAGATGGTTGAGAGGCTTGTAGGTCTGTAGGTACTAGATCTAGCGCCACCCGATCATTCGAAATCCACCCTCTCATCTCCAAGCATGCGGCATTGTGGATTGTTATTATGTCAGCCGCGATCCTAGCCGCTACCTGAACGTCGTCGTGTGACCCAAGGTAATCGTCCATGTGGTGATCATAAAGGATCGCGTTGACAGCAGAGGGATAAGTCTGTTCAAAGTCTCGAGCATTTTTATTTTTCACATATTGCGCCATAAAGGGACTTGAACACGCACCAAAAATGACGGCAGTCATTCTGAACTCCTTAATCGGTTGCCTTTCGGTATCTGATTTCGCTTCAGGTCTCCAAAGAAAACGCATTGCATCTCGGTCTTCCTTTCGAACTCGAAACTGGGGGAAGATTTCTTTGATGTCGGCAGTAAGCGCGGCACGCCCCTCGCGAAACCTAAATAGAATGCCCAATAAAGATTGAAGTAAATCAGGACCGGAAAGCAACAAAGTGTTCAAACTGACACCATCATTTGCAGCAGCGGCATCATGAACAACCCGCAACTTCCGTTTTTGCGGATGGTAGACGCCAAAATGTGTAGTACCAAGTACCACCTAAGTCCGCCAGTATTATCAGACGTGTGTTTGCCATGGAAGGTACTAGAATGACACTCTTCGGCATATTCTTTGGATATCATGTTATTTATGAAAGTGTGGTAAGCCTGGGAAAAATTACTTTCTTTTCGCATACGACGCTCAAGGCTCAAGAAGCGAGATAGGGCCTGAGGGTAACTGTCTGGGACACGAGCTATGTCTTCCTTCCAGGGCAAACCAATCTCAAAACGACCAGACGGTAAACGCATGGCGGTTGACTCTAATACTTCAATCGCACGTCTGTCTTGTTTACTATGTAAAGTATCCTGTTTAGAAATCCCCAATGAGTCTAGTTTGTAATGCTCTTTAATGAGATTTTCTAAATAGTCTGTTGATTCATTTGTAATGTTAACGTGATTGATAAAGTTGATAATTTTGATTTTACTCGTAGACACCCCATATAGTACCCATCCTACTGCTGTTAAACAGGCCACTGGTTCATTTCGGCTTCCCTTCCGAACCTCCTTGCTGATTGACAGATGCCAGTGGTCAGTACCCGTAAAGAATCATAGAGGTCGCGTCGACATAGGATAAAACCTCAACTAAATCCGTTAGGTACGATAAACATTTAATTGATTCCTTACTTATAGTCTGAGGTTGTAAAGAAAGTGAATCAACAGATTTTGCGTTAACTGAAAATGTGTCACTTGTGAACCTTCCCTTAATACGAAAATTGACGTGACGAATTTTCATGTTCCTACTGAGCCCACTTACACAGTTTACAGTGACTGTTTCTTAAGGCCCAGTAATCCCAATTTTGGCAGCGATACAGGAGTCAATCAATGAAGCCGTACTTCCATCGTCAAGTAAGGCGTATGTGTCAATATCACCAGACGGGCCCGAAACAGTCACTGGAATAACCTTTAGTAGCGTACTACTGTGAATAGACTTTTTACTATCTGCACGCTGTGTTCCAGTTGCCGAGATTATTACTTTCGCTGCTTCACAGTTGGCGCTTGTAGAAGGCACCGAAGCCCAAAAATCTGGTGTTGTTGAAGTGACAATATTATCGATCTCTGTGGCACAAACATTATTTTGTAAAGGCTGTTATCTACCATGCAACAGCGGGTGGTGTCGATATAAACAATTATCGATACCACACGGGTTCACTTTACAAGTCTCCCATTGATGCGAGCTTTTTCGAAGACACCTATAGCAAACTTTCGTCTCACGCAACCAACGCCACCTATCTTCAACAGAGAGAAGTTTGAACTCCGAACAAGATTTTATGCTATGGTCTTTTTTACAAAAACAACACTCTTGTTTTAAAGGCGGAGTCTTTCTTTTAGTAACTGAAGCATGTGCGGCAGAGTGGACATTGACCCGCTTAACCAAAGGTATATGGGTGCTCTGAGAATGCTGGATGGCTGATGATGCAGCGTTCTCAGGCAAAAGAGTGAACTTAATATGTTGGTCTAGTTCACGTTTTAAGAAATCAGACAGTATTTCTAATTTTGGACGCCGTGATGTATCTTGCATTGCAAAATCGGACCATCTAGGTTTTATTGTAGGGTTCAGTTTATTCAATACGGCGTAATAAAGTTCGGGTGAATAAAGATACTCCACTTTATCAAGTAAACGTATAGCAGCAACACTATGACCTACCTGATTGGATATAATGCCTAGTTCCCTAAGGCCATTTCCTAGGCGGGGAAGGTTTTTTAGCACAGATACCTCTTTGAAGACGATCTGCTCTGGTCGCGCAAAGTTATCTTCCAATGCGCGCATGATTTCCTCTGGATCTTCGGTGGAGTAGAGAATAGACGCTATGGACTCGTAGGCGGCCCCGCGGAGAGCGTTTTGTATTCTCGTTATGTTCTCTAGAGAAGAAAAGGAATCGTTAGCCAAGTAATAGCATCGTTTGAATTGCAGCCATTGCAGCGGTTCTCCTGTGAATGCTGGGAGCGTAGGAAGCTTATCTTTGCCTTGGTTGGATGCCAATGCTTTCGCTGCAGCAGCTGTGTCAGCTACAGCCTGTAAAAAAAGTTGAAGATTGTGATTTTCCAGGATCATGATTTCTCAAAGTTTCCGCAATATTGAGCGGGGGGAATGGTCCCTCCACCTCGGGAGCTTTGATGATCAAATGAGGGTTAGTTGCTAGTCTGTCTTTTACTATAGTGTGGTTAGGAATGATAGGGGAAGCAGGGTCCCGAGTGGTCACGTGTGCCGGGGTTTGTGACACTAAGTGACCGGGGAGTGTAACGCCGTGACACTCTTCTGCCAATTGGCCTCTATCATTAACACTACTAAAAATATTATCGGTTACCCAATTTTGCGTCCTTTCTGCGCTTACTGGTAGGCTTCGACCGCTGCGACTACTGGCAATCTCTACATCGATTGCTGCTAACTCAGCCTGAAGCTCGCGCTCCTCGACTTGGCTTTGAAATTCGGCGAGTTGACGCTTTCGCTGTAACTCGCGTTCTTCCACCTCACGTTCACGTTCGGCAAGCTCTAGCTCGCGGTCCAGCTGTCGAAGCAGAAGAAGGGCCTCAGCGGCGGCCTTTCTTGCACGAACTGTAGCGGAAGAATGTGAAGATCTCGATGGACTACTAGTTGGTTGAGGAGCTGAGGTGAGCTTACTTTTACTACGCGTTACCATACCAGTAGGCGATGAAATTTTGCTGAAAATACTACGAGGATGGTAAAAACACTGCGATTTACAACTACGGTACGATGATGTAATGACGTTATAAAATGAAAATGATAGGTACGTGAAACAAATTTACGGGAGAAGGACCAAAATGAAGCGGAGAGCTAGTGGGATGGAATATGAAGGCTAGGATTTAGGACGCAATGGGTTTATTAACACGATTTTATAGTAAAACACAAAAAAATGTTATATCTGATGACAGACAAAGACTATGACACACAATAACAATTTTGATAGCAAAAATCATAAAAATGTCAATACTTTAAAAACACTTCAAAAAACCATAAAAACTAAATCTATAAAAGAGGTCGGCAACAAAGCCATCTATAAGTAATATTCTCGAAATTAAAAGCAGGAAAAATAATATCAAATGATCCAATGTAACCACAGCTACCTCACATTATTCGCACTTTTCTGAAGACGGCGTCTTCATTCTTTTCAAATGTGCTGCAAATTTTCCATGTCCAAGTCTGTTTAAAGTGGTAATAAATTTTCTACTCGGTGACTTCCACTAAAAAATACCAGGGCTTCCGAGGA
Source organism: Chilo suppressalis (assembly GCA_902850365.2). Classification (NCBI taxonomy): domain Eukaryota; kingdom Metazoa; phylum Arthropoda; class Insecta; order Lepidoptera; family Crambidae; genus Chilo; species Chilo suppressalis. The sequence goes on from OU963900.1 coordinate 16,526,794, forward strand.
ATTATTCTTTGAATTTTGGCATACCAATTTCCTTTAATTTGGTGACTTCCCAGTCTTCATTCCAATAGTCAAACATTCGGATCCGCCTCAAGAGATTTCCACAAAAAAAAATCTGAAGACTATGATTTTTTTTTTTTTGTTGAAGTTCTCCCGTTTTAGGGAAGGCAAAGGGAACAATGCCCATACAGCCTGGTCTTTAATTAAATTAATCTTCTTATTGTTTTTACATTAGAATGTCGGTGTGACGCATTCTAATGTTTCTTGGAGTGTTTGGCACGAAATGTATCGAGTTGGCTTTTTCGATAAGCTTCTGTGAGGTAGTCAACACTACAATAAAATTCTCACGTCCACTTGACCGGAATAGCGTATATTTTAATGATTCCACTAATTCTTCAGTTACGCAGACAGTTGTTACACAAAACCACACCAATTTTATTACACAATATCCACTATGAACGAATTTAAGAATAATTAAAATAAGACGCCAACCGCACTCGATGAAATCCCGCCAAAAAAAACCTGAAGACTATGAATTGATATTGACAGCTGTCCCCAATTTTTTTTAATTTTCTCCCTTTTTAGGAAAGGCATAGGGAACAATGCCCATACAGCCAAGTCTTTAGTTTTATTAATCTTTGTTTTTTTACATTAGAATGTCGGTGTGACTCATTCTAATGATTCTTGGAGTGTTTGGCACGAAATGTATCTAGTTGGCTTTTCCGGTAAGCTTCTGTGAGTTAGTCAACACTACGATAAAGTTCTCACATCCACTTGACCGGAATAGCGTTTATTTTAAAGATTTCACTAATTGAAGAATTAGTGAAATGCGCAGACAGTTGTAACACAAAATCACACCAATTTTATTTCACAATATTCACTATGAACGAATTTGAGAATAATTAAAATAAGACGCCAACCGCACTCGGAAAAATCCTACCAAAAAATCCTGTCACCGAGATGCTTCATGGACCAAGGACATTGTACTATTCAGCCTTGTTGATGGGTGAAAGAATTATTTGTTTAATTATACCTTACCTTACCTTACCTTAATTATACCTTATCCGTGCGGTGACGGAGAAAGAATACAACTCACCGCCCCTTCTCTTCCCGTGGGTGTCGTAAGAGGCGACTAAGGGATATCGGAGCTTCCATCCGCTCTGCTGGTGGTAGGGTGCCTAACACCCGCCTGGTTTGCTACCACCGTGCGCATGGTGAAAAACCCGTGAAGTGCTTCTCGCGCGTTTCGGGGTCAGCCAGCGTACAACCAGGGCTCGAGTGGAGGTTGTCGCGACGGATTCGGTCCAGGGCTAGGCATCCGTGGAACCGATGCCGGGAGGACTGCATCGACCCACCGGCCAGGGAGACCCGTAGAAACGGCTGTCCCGCTGGCCGCCCGTGGCACAGTACAGGGGCCCGAGCGTTCCTAACCAGTTCGCGAGGCTTCCCCATCATGTCACGCATAATCTCGGGGTGGACCATCGTGCCGGTTGGTGACCGGGGCGTGGGGTCCCGGCGGCCACTTCCGGGGGGGTGCGGGGGCCCTTCCGTCCTACGGGTCGGCGTATATCCTCTGCAGGCAATCATTCGGGGAAACATGCCTCCCTAATTTGCCCGGTCTTGTCGCGACAACGTCCACTCGTTTCACGTCTCTTTTTCACTTCCATAATGGCAGCTCCTAAAACAAAGTTTGGACGTTCAGCGGTGCACACCCCCACGCCTTCAACGCTGTTTGAGGTCGAGTTCTGCAACATACGCGGACTCCACTCTAACCTCAACGCTGTCCACAACCATCTAGAGACAGCACGGCCAGCATTGTTGTTCCTGACGGAGACACAAATACTTCCGCCTGCTGACACAGGCTACCTTAATTATCCCGGCTACGTGCTTGAAGAGTCCTTCAAAGCGAAAGCCGGTGTATGCCTGTATGTTCGGGCGGATGTTTGTTGTCGCCGTCTCCGCTGCTTGGAAGATCCCTCCTTCTCCATGCTGGGGGTACACGTCGACTCTGGCCCCCTGGCCAGAGTTTACGTGTGTCTCTACAGATCCCACACCGGCGATGTTGAGACAACTCGACTTTTTGAACACCTTAGTCGGGCAGCAGATGACGCGCAGGAACAATTTCCCAATGCAGAACTGGTGTTTTTGGGGGACTTTAATGCTCACCACAATTTGTGGTTAAGTTCCTCCAAAACTGACCATGCAGGGATCTCTGCTCACGCATTCGCTCTCACGCATGACTTGAAGCAACTGGTGGATCAGCCCACCAGGATCCCAGATATTCCAAGTCAAGCGCCTTCTTTACTGGACCTTCTGCTCACGACCCATCCACAGGGCTATCAGGTTGTGGTAAGAGCCCCCCTGGGCTCGTCAGACCACTGCCTGATATCTGCCAAAGCACCACAGGCCAAGCCTCCGCGTCCAGCAGTGGTCAAGCGCCGTATCTGGCATTATGGGTCGGCAGATTGGGACGGTATGCGTGACTACTTTGCGTCCGTCCCCTGGAAGCAGCGCTGCTTCAGTGACAGGGACCTATCGGCCAGTGCCGTTGCCATTACTGAGGAGATTATAATGGGTATGGAATACTATATTCCTCATTCTGATCTCATCAGTAAGGGCACGCGTAACCTCTGGTTCAATCACAATTGTGCTGAAGCTGCTTCGCGTAAGCAAGCGGCATATCGTGCTTGGATCAGAGGGCGCGCTCTCAAGGATCCCGAGGTCGATTTACTCAAAGCAGCCTACAATTTTGCTTCCAAGGCCTGTAAGAAGGCTTACATTAGAGCGGATGCCCAGCGCGTTGCACGTGTTGGCCAGGAACTTATGACGCATCCTACGGGCTCCCGTAGCTACTGGCGTCTGGCCAAGGCCGTGCAAAAAAACTTCTGCGAGCCCTCGCTGCCACCTCTGAGATGCCCAGACGGAACACTAGCCCATAAGCTACAGGAGAAAGCCGATTTACTGGCAAAACTCTTTGCGGCTAACTCCCGAATCGATGATTGCAATGCACTGCCACCATCATTACCTCACTGTGGCACAACGATGCCTGATATTAAAATCAGGCAGCGCGAGGTTCGTGCCGAATTGCAATCACTCGACGTCCGGAAAGCTAGTGGACCTGATGGCATCCCAGCAGTAGTACTCAAAAAATGTGCAGCGGAGTTGTCTCCCGTGCTCACACGCTTGTACCAATGCTCGTATTCTTTGGGGCGTGTGCCGAAGACTTGGAGAGATGCCAATGTCCAACCGGTGCCCAAAAAAGGGGATCGCTCAGACCCGGCAAACTACCGGCCAATAGCAGTCACCTCAGTTTTATGTAAAGTTTTAGAAAAGGTCCTTAATAACCATCTGACCCGCTACCTAGAGGATCACTCCTTGATTAATGATCGTCAATATGGTTTTAGACCGAAACGATCGACGGGTGATCTTCTAGCGTACTTAACTCATATCTGGGGTGAGGCTATCGACAAGCGTGGCGAGTCGTTGGCTATCAGCCTTGACATTGCCAAGGCGTTTGACAGGGTCTGGCACAAAAGCCTTCTCTCCAAGCTTCCGGCATACGGTCTGCCAGCCCAGTTCTGTTCTTGGGTAGCTGACTTCCTGCATGAGCGTAGAATTCGTGTCCTTACGGATGGTAGCAGTTCGCGGTTCATGTCAGTGAATGCCGGCGTTCCCCAGGGCTCCGTCCTATCCCCCACTCTCTTTCTGCTGCATATCAATGACTTAATTCCTCTTGGGAATATTCATTGCTATGCAGACGATAGTACAGTGCATGCGGGGTATCTCGGACAAGCAGCGGCTGGGCTGGCGGTAACCAAGGAGAAACGCGAGAATCTTGTCATTGAACTCAATCAGGCTTTGGACCACATTTCCGAATGGGGTACCAGGAACTTGGTTGAGTTCAATGCCAAAAAAACTCAGGCTTGCGCTTTCACGGCAAAAACATCGTCATTCCTTCCCCTTCCATCTCTTCAGGGCACAACACTACCGCTGCAGAGCAACATTTCCATGCTCGGTATGGAAGTTCGCTCAGACCTGAATCCAAAGAACTACATCGAAACCGTGATCAAAACAGCTTCACGCAAACTCGGAGTCCTGAACAAGGTGCGGCGTTTTTTCACGCCCGATCAACTGTGCTTGTTGTACAAAACGCAAGTGCGGTCCTGCGTGGAATATTGCTCGCACCTCTGGGATGGCTCCGCCAAGTACTTGCTCGATGCTTTGGATAGGTTACAGCGACGCGCGATCCGCATCATAGGCGATGAGGAGGTGACTGAACACCTTGAGCCTCTTCAATTACGCCGTGACGTGGCGTCACTAAGCGCGTTCTATCGTCTGTACCACGGCGAGTGTTCTGAGGAGTTATTCTCTCTTATCCCACCTTCTCCTTTCCTTCAGAGGACCACGCGCGCTGGCCTACGTTGTCATCGTCTAACTGTGGCCACAATTCCAACGCGTACAAAGAAATTTGGTGACTCATTTCTTTGTCGCACTATCCGTAAATGGAATGCTCTGCCCGCTCACGTGTTCCCTCCCTCTTACAACCTGGGATCCTTTAAAAGAGGCGTGAAGAAGCAACATGCAGGCCGGCAGGGTGAGGATGGCTGGTGTGGCAGGTAAAACTGCTGTATCAGCTATCATCACGTCTGGACTTCACCTTCACTTAACATCAGGTGAAGTGGAGTCATTTGTCGGACCTATCTATAAAAAAAAAAAAAAAAAAAATATACTGAAGACATACACGTTAGTCCCTTTATATCTTTGTGTGTTCCGGGGAACGCTTCTTCAGCCACGCTGTGTGTTTTGTTGGAATGCAAAACAGTATTATTTTTATCGTGCTATACATTAGATTTGTGTAGCACAGCTGTACAAAAAGGAACACGACTGAGCTAGCTACTAGCTATAGGCACTAAGTACTAGCCAACTTCTCCTTTTGACCTAGGTACTTACCTTAACAATAAATATATGTTTATTATTCAGAAATATCTAAGTCACATTTTACTTTCATTTAATAAAAACCTGAATTTACTTACACAATAGGTAGGTGGGTGTGAGTGTAGCAGCCGGTCTTTCAAAACCTTTTATTTTATATAACCACAGCAAGTTAAATATAATATTTCGACTTTCGTAAATTCGCTTCAGTCATAAGACTTCCTATTTAAAATTCAAAGCCCACGTTTCTACAGTGCTATAATGTCGAAAAGTGTTGTGAAATTAAGGAAAATGTGAGTTCAATGTTTGCGCAATAACTTTTGACTTAAGAAAACACTTTTCTATAGAGAAAGAAAAGAGGCTGTGTAATATTTTTTAGGTTTTTATTCCAGACAAGTAAAAGCTCCAAAGAAAAAATTCCATTCAACAATATTGTAACGCCATTATTTACATAAAAAGGGGATCAATAATATTCAATTTTACTCGCTGATTGGTGGCTGATGAAGGTGGTTTTAGACCAGTAAAACAAAGTAGTAGGCACAATCAGTCCATTTATGAAGTCTATTTTCTACTTTTACATAAAATCGTTTTGTACCTCATCAAAGGGTTGCGTTCGAAATCAAAACAATTGCAATTTTGTTTCGCAAATCTATTTCTTTTTTAGCCTTGTATAAATACACCGGGTATTCGCTTGTCGATTAAATTCAAAGGAAATGCCATGTCAATTATATTATTTTTAGACTCTTAGTCTTCTTAATCTCTTATAGCATTCCATTGTTAGGATATTGACACAGACGCCACGGTGCGGCGTCGCTTTTACAACACCCACGCAGATAATCATCCCGGCGTGCTATTAGCGGGGACGGGATTCACCCCGACGACGACCTTTACACCGCCACGTACTGTTGCGATGGTAGTCGTCGGTAGAGAGGGTTTCAATAATACTCTAAAATTCCAAAATAACTCGTCAATGATAAGCTTGAAATTATAAAACTGTGACAAAAAAAAGGTATAAACATATAAATATATAGTATTCCAGTAAAAAAAAATGTGTACACATTTTTTTTAATAAACACTTAAGAAATTCACAGAAACTTACCCCTGCAAGGTTTATTAGGCCTAAATCCGTATTGACGAATCAGAGAGTGATCTTTTAGGTAGCAGGTCAGATAGTTAATAAGGACACTTTCTAAGACTTTGCACTATACTTGCATAGGTGACAGCTATCCGATTGTTGGCGGGGTCTGAACGGTCCCCTTTTTTGGGCACTGGTTGCAAATTAGCATCTCTCCAAATCTCCCGCATAGTCCCCAAAGTATACGAGAGTTGGTATAGGCGCGTAAGCACGGGAGACAACTCAGCTGCATAATGTTTTAGTACGGAACTGCTGGGATACCATCGGATCCACTAGCTTTCCGCACATTGAGTGATTGCTACTCCCAACGAACATCCCGCTGCCCGATTTTAATATCAGGCATCGTAGAGCCACAATGAGGCAATTTAGGTGGCAGTGCATTGCAATCATTGACTAAGGGGTTAGCCGCTAAGTTAACTGGCAAAACTCTTTACTTCTGGACATCTCAAACGTGGCAGCGATGGCTGACAGAAATTGTTTTGCGCGGCCTTGAAATGATCCCGATCCTTGAGAGCGTGACCTCTGATCCAAGCGGGATATGCTGCCTGTTTACGTGCAACAGCATCAGCACAGTCGCCTTCACGATAACGTGTGCCCTTACTAATGAAATCAAAATATGGGATGTAGTACTCCATTTCCATTACGATCTCCTCATTTATAGCAACGGCGCTGGCCGATAGGTCCTTCTTACTGAAGCAGCGCTGCTTCCAAGGGAGGAACGCAAAGTAATCCCGCATACCTTCCCAATCTGCTTACTCATAGAGCCAGACCCTACGTTTGCCCACCAATGGTCGCAAAGTTTTGGCCTCTGGCACTTTGGCAGATATCAGGCAATGATCTGATGAACCCAGTGGGGTCCGAAGTAATACCCAATACTCCTGTGGATGAGTCGTGAGCAGAAGGTTCTGTGAAGAGGGCGTTTGACTCGGTATATCAGGGATCCTGGTGGGCTGATTGACCAGTTGTGTCAAGTCATGCGTGAGAGCGAATGCATGGGCAGAGATACCTACATGATCAGTTTTGGGGTAGCCCAACAAAAAACCGTGGTGGGCGTTAAAATGCCCCCAAAACAATAGTTCTGCGTTGGTTAATCGCGTCTTTGCGTCATCTGCTGCCCGACTAAGTTGGTCAAATGGTCAAGTTGTCTCAGCGTCACCTGTGTGGGATCTGCAGAGGTACACATAGACTCTATTCAAAGTACCAGAGTTGACGTATACCGTTAACATGAAGATAGAAGGGTCTTCCGGGCAGCTCAAACGGCGACAACAAACGCCCACACGAACCCTATCGGCCGTTTTTGAAACCACCAGAAGTTTAGTTCTTCTTTTGAAACTGGTTTTGAAGAAGGAAAAATAATTCTGCTTTTGAAACTGGTTGCTAAATAAGAAATATGTTTCTCTTTTCGAAACCGGTACAAAAAATACCTTTGTTTTTGAAAAGAAAAATTCTGACTATAAAGACGTAACGTTCCATCTTATTAATTGAACATTATAAGGGAACGTACCTATACTACGTGACCCTATTTTAAAATTTTTTTACCCCCCTACCTTTAGGTCCTTAGTGACCTCCTGTAGGATATGCCAAGACCCCTACCCTCCGTTGCACAAATTCTGTCCACTGAAGAGGAGCGGAGATTTTGTGCAATTTAATTAGTTAATATTTCTCCGTTTCTCTGCTCCGCAACGTCAGTCCACTACAGTGGACAAGCAACCTTGCAGACGGACGGACAGCAGAGGCATCATAATAGGGTTTTATTGTCACCCTTTGGGTACGAATGATCCCAAAAAACAAAATACTACTGTGATATGAAAGGATATGCAGTAACGGTTGCCTTTTATTTAGGCAAATTACAATATATTCCTAAATAAGTATTATTAGAAATGCAAACAATGAAACTTGTAGCGGCAGTAGGAAATATAACACCCGGCTGGCGCCTCGTCCCATCCTTATTTTATTAATGATGAGAAATATGTTTATTTTGTCCTGATCCAAAAAAGGCAAGGACCATAGCAACTTGATAGTTAAATTAAATTATACAAATAGGTCGGTATCAGTGGAGTGGCGTGGCGGGGGCGGACGGTGCGCCACTTTTAGATGGTGGCAAATCTTACTATTTTTAGAATATTATCCCAACTGTCAAAAATAGAAAGCAGCAAAATTTTATGATGATAACTTAAGGATTTAAAATAAGGAGTTAGGGGCGGCTAAATTTGCCTCCGCTCTGGGCGCTTAACGCCCAAGCCACACGGTAAGCAAATTCTAACGTTGCACCCCAACAATGCCATTTTGTCATTAGTTTGGTCCATGGTTTGGTCAAATATATTGTCTGGAAATAAAAGTGTTGCCAATCTATCGCCGAAAACAGTTTTCAGATTCTATTATGCCGGAGATTTTTAGTAAGTTATTATCAAAACAAATATGCTGATTACCTAAGAATATCATATTTAAGGTTAAATTTCACTTTCTTTCATTACCAACTGCTACGAGTGGCCAGAGCGTATTTTTTATTAAAAAAATGCAATCAATTATGATTTGTCTTATATTTCAGATTCGTTTCAAGACTCCATTTGATGAAATAAGGGCGTTTAGCGATAGAATCTAGTTAACAGCCCAAAAAATCGAAACTCTACACCGGTTTATTCAAGGTTAGCAGCTCCATTCAGTCAGTCATCATATGGAGTCGATCCAAGATTTTTCCTTTAAACCAACATTTTAATTTTACGAAATCAAAATTTACCTAAGAAGGTAGACAAAGTCGTATTTTGTTTTTCTGTCATTCTTTATTGAAGAATATAAAAAGAAAGAGACATAGTCTTCGCTTAGTAAAGGCTTAAAAAACAGCTCTACAAATTCCATTTCGGAACATCTAGAATTCTTTTTTTTTATACTTACTTGCATACAGCAAGTTAACAATCATTTGATCTTGTTCTAAACATCACCATATTCTATTAGTGATGTCGTCTAAAATCAAACATATTTGTTAATATGTTGTGTTCAACAAGATGAACAAAAATATCTTACACAGTAGTACCTAAGTACCTACACTATTTTGCAAAATTCACAAAACATAAATACATTACAATAAAACATTTAAACATGAAAATTAAAACGGACTTCATAAAACAAAGCACTAAAAATTAATAAATAGTACATTTTCTATACTTAAGTCAAAAGTCACATAAAGAAATATTTGGTATCGATGCCATGCCAGTGCAAGTTTTTTTTTTTTTTAATTTATTTATCAACTATACTATAATACTATTAACTACACTTTATAATTTCGCCAAACTGATTAACAGTTTATTCAAAATGAGTGCGAAATTTGCACTCATTTTTAATTATAAATCAATTTAAATATTTCTACAAAAACAATGCCTATATTTTTATCTAATTTAGTTTGGACATTTATTACATATACTCCTATCCTAACATGTCAATGCCACAAGTAATGATGAAAATAACTTCTTACAATAAAATAAATGAATTATAATTTGTATAAAGTAACAAGAGTGATAGAGTACATGCTACATTCAAAATGTATGTTAATAAACAGTTGTGATTTGCTTATCAAATTTTTCTAACAGGATTTGTTTTACTTTACATTTGAAACCTAATACGCTAGTACAGTCCTACATATCCAAGCTATTGAATATTCGTGGAACTAAAAAGTAGTAAATGGATACTCAGATATAAACTTTACAGGAACTTTAAACTTAAGTTAAGAAAATGTACTGTTTCTTAATTATACTCGTGCTTCGTCCTCGAGATTAGTATTTTGAAATAAATTTTAACATTCACTTGTAGTACACCTTCACCTTTAGGTATCACCACAATCGCAATATAAGTTGAGGGTATTTTTGAAAAACTTTACCTCCTACCCGCCAACGCGGTGCCGCGCCGCGCCGCCCGTCTCCTAAGCGGTGTTCGTCATTCACGTTTTAAGTGTCGAACCACGTCGCACGCGTACTTCGATGCTGTAAATTTTGCAGTAACAAGTGATTTTTTATTTTTCATCATGCCAAAAAAGAAGCACACGGATTCGGATTTAAGTGTTATAACGAAAAAGTTACGTAAAATTGAGAAAAAACTAAAGCGTACAAAGTCATGCAGGAAACAAGTTATATCATCGTCATCGGAAGATTCCTTGCGCTCTCCTGTCGAACCCAATAGTAAGTACAACAAATATTGTACAAAAATCATCTTTTTTTCTACAATTTTTATCATGTAAGATTATTATGTAAACGTATGTACCAGGGCAGTTAACAAGACTGCTCCGCCGCATACGAGTATTTACTCGTAGAAGCGATAAATACACATCGGTTAAATAATTATGCAACAGGACAGTTACAAGGACTGATCCGCCGCATGTTAACAATAAAAATGCAAACAGATATGCTTCAAGGGCCATTCGCTGCATTTTTTTTATGCTTTTTTGTGACTTATACATACTTAAGATCGTAAATAAAAAATTAAAATTAAAAATGTATACGTACTTAAGATCATAAATAGAAAATTAAAAATGTTTCACTTCAAGTTAGCAATAAATATTAATAAGATTAGTTAAAACATTAGAGTATTAAAAAACAAAATATAACTTTATAGTTGGAGAAAGTCGGAAATTTAACGAGACAAGACGTTGCCAAAACGATCATACATCAAATGTATGTACGTTACCATGGCGTCACACCTGTCGTAACATTAGATGATGACGACACTTTAGCGATACCACCTGTCGCATCATTAGATAATGACGTTACCATGGCGATACCACCTGAGGCAACCACTTCAGGCGAAGAAGCCGCAAATGCAATTACCGAAATAGCAGATGAAGTAGGCATAGAATTGACGGAAGAAAATCTTACCTTGGACAGCGAACTGCTCGATATACTTGGAGATGATCCTACATTGGTGGTGAAATTCGGGAAAAATGTCCGCACTGAAGTGGCCAGCCGGTTTGAACACATAGCAACATCCGGACTTAACAAAGATCTACGAAAAGAACTATGTGACAAATACCTTCTACCTGGCAATTGTACTAAGGTTGGTACCCCAGCACTAAATTTAGAGGTAAAAACAGCCCTTTCAGAGCCAGTTTTAAAGAGGGACAAATTTTTAGAGGCACGGCAGCGTAGAATAGGCGGTTCTATATCTTGTTTAGCATCTGCCTTTACTTCGGAATTAAAAAGTAAACAAAAGAACAATAATCTCTTAAAATATCTTATGGCCGCGAGTCGCCTTCTGTGTGATGTACAATATGACGAATCACTAGTAAGACGCAATTTTGCAAACTCTTCTCTGAAAAAGGAAAACTGAAAAACTCTTTGTACAATACGAAAATCGATAAGTTCCTCTTTGGAGAAAACTTAGGCGACTCTTTGAAAGTAGCAAAAGCAGTAACTAAATCCTGGTCCGAACTGAAGGCTAATAACAATCTAAATAACAAGAATATCACTTTGAGACAGAAAAATAATTTAAACTGGAAAGCTCCCGTCGCGGCGCGCACCGAAAAGCCGAGCGCCTGCAGCAGCAGCAGCCCAGGGCTGGTCGCCACACTCGTACGCGTACCCGCCGCCGCCGCCGCCGCCGCAGGGGTCTACGCGCATGCGTTAGACCCAGTAAGATTCGCTGGTAGATTATCGCTATTCAATCAAGTCTGGTCATTGGTCACTAACGATCGTTTATTACTATCCTGGATAAATGGTTACAAATTAAAATTTTCTACACCAGTCACTCAAAATTGCGTTCCGATTCTTAAAAAATACTCTGACATAGAAAGATCTCAATTAATAGAAGCTATTCGCTCACTCAAAGCAACAGGAGCTATATCGGACTGTAAGCCGAGCAATGACCAGTTTATTTCAAGCATATTTTTACGCCCTAAATCAAATGGTAAAATGAGATTCATATTAAATTTGAAAAAAATAAACGAATTCATAATGTCACTTTAAAATAGAAGATTTTCGCACTGCTATTAAGATGGTGTCGCGCGATTGTTACATGGCCACTATAGATATTAAAGACGCATATTATTTTGTACCCATACATAAAGATAGCAGAAAGTATCTAAGGTTTTATTTCGAGAATAATTTATACGAATTTAACGTTTTACCTTTTGGTTTAAGTGTTGCTCCATATATATTCACTAAAATAATGAAACCCGTAGTAAAACTACTACGAGCAGGTGGATTCTTCTCAACAATTTATTTGGATGATATACAATTAATAGGAAAGTCTTACCAGGAATGCGCAGATAATGTTTTTATTGTACAGTAACTGTTATGCTCACTTAATTTATAATCAATAAAGAAAAAAGTTGTTACATTCCATCAACATCAAATAAATTTCTAGGATTTGTTATAGATTCCCATAGATATAAAATTGCCTTGACTATTGAGAAGCGAAATTACATTAAATCAAGAATAAAATATTTTGTGAACATTAAACATTGTAAAATAAGGAAATTCGCTCATCTTGTAGGTTTATTGGTTTCTGCTTGTCCCGCTATCGAATGTGGATGGCTTTATACAAAAGAATGTGAGAGAAGCAAATATTTAAATTTATTAAACTATAATGATTATGAAAGATATATGTTTCTACCTGAATCTTTGCAAGAAGATTTAAGGTGGTGGAACAATCATATAGATAACAAATCACACAGAATTTTAGAAGATAATTTCACCCTAGAAATTTATTCAGATGCCTCAACTACGGGGTGGGGCGCAGCGTGTGATGGAGAGCTCGCTTGTGGGCAATGGTCTGACGAAGAACGCCGTAGTTACATTAATTACCTCAAGCTACTAGCGGCTTCCTTTGCGCTAAAAATATTTGGAAACACTCAATATAGATGTCAAATCCTACTTAGGATAGATAACGTTACTGCAGTATCCTATATAAACCGCATGGGGGGTTTACGATTTCCACATCTTACCCAAATAACGAAGGAAATTTGACAATGGTGTGAATCTCGTAAAATTTTCCTCTATGCGTCCTACATTCGGTCCAAAGAGAATAGTATAGCTGACGCCGAATCACAACGTATTCACCCAGATATAGAATGGGAATTTACAATACATGCTTTCCAATTAATAACACATAAGTTCCATATACCTGACATAGATTTATTTGCGAGCCGCATTAACAAAAAATTTTTCAAATATGTGTCATGGCAAAGAGACCCAGACGCTTTTGCAATTAATGTTTTCACATTAAACTGGTCGAAATTTTATTTCTATGCTTTTCCCCCGTTTTCTATTATTATAAATGCATAAAAAAGATTGTTACAGATAAAGCCAGGGGTATAATAATAGTTCCTAAATGTTAAACTCAGCCGTGGTTTCCATTATTTCAGCGATTACTCATATCGGAAACAATATTTTTTTCACCAAATGATAATGTTATGATATCTCATTCTAGCCGCGGCAACATCAAGTCGAATCTTACACTGATTGCCGGAGTATTATGCGGGAGGCACTACGACGACGCGGAACCCCTCCTGATGCTTTAGAAATCATGCTGTCATCATTGGCACCAAACTCCATGAAGCAGTATAATGTATGTCTTAAACGTTGGTTTACTTACACCAGGGAAAATAATTTAGACTTGTACAATGCCAGCGTTTCTTCAGTGCTTTCATTTTTTACCCAGATTTTTAAACATAGGTCAAAATATGGATCACTTAATAGGGCTGCTTTGTCAATAATTTTAGGTCCCAAGGTTGATGATGATCTCATAAGAAGACTCTTTAAAGGTTTCTGTTTTCTGTTTAAGACCTCCCACACCAAAATATGATATGACTTGGGATCCAACAATTGTGTTAAACACTTTGTCGATGTGGTATCCAAATGAAAGCCTTAGTCTCGAGCAGCTTTCTAAGAAATGTGTGACGCTGTTAGAGGTTCACGGAGTACAGACAATTTCAAAAATTAATATTTTAAATATTATTGATAAAAACATCTTGACCACATTCCAATCAACCTGTACTTAATTTACCCTTTTTTCGACTTAAACCTGAAATATGTACGGCAACATCTCTGGTCGCATATTTGGAAAAAACGAAATCCGTTCGTAGGAAAGAAAATAATATTTTCATTAGTTTTAGGATACCCCACGGCACAGTAGGGAGCCAGACCTTTAGTCGTTGAATAAAAGACACACTCTCTGCCAGCGGCCTGGATGTGCCTATATTCAGTGCGCACAGCACGCGACACGCTAGCACATCTCACGCACGCCGCCTTGGCCTTAGTATTGATACCATCCGGAAGATAGCAGGCTGGAGTCATACTTCTACGACCTTCGCCAAATTTTACGAATGACCTATCATTAATAACGATAGCAGCTCCCTAGCCAGAACCATAATAGGAGATTAAGCCCTCAGTCACTAGCTTCGTTTACGCATTTGTAGTACCTGAATCGGGTGTTAGATGATTGTTGCTGTCTTCGTTTTTACTAAAACTTTGTGATGATTAACTTTGTTAAGTGTAATTTTAATTATAAAGAGTGTATCTTAAATTTGTAAAAAATAAATACAAACTAATTAGTATCATTTTGTTGTTAGTAATTTTTCAACTTTCCTACTGACAAGGTCTACAAGTGAATGTTAAAATTTATTTCAGATTACTAATCTCGAGGACGAAGCATGAGTATAATTAATGATTAAACGAACTTACCTGTACGTGAAGTTCTATAATAAACACCCACCCTGCCCTAAGCTTCCCTATAAAGTTTCAAAATTACCAAAAAAATTGAGTAATATGGGTGATACTCTGAACTAAATGACGAACACCGCTTAGGAGAGGCCGGCGCCGCGTTGGCGGGTAGGAGGAAAAGTTTTTCAAAAATACCCTCAACTTATAGTGCGATTGTGGTGATACCTAAAGGTGCTACTACAAGTGAATGTTAAAATTTATTTCAGATTACTAATCTCTTCGGACGAAGCACTTCGTATAATTATGATAGAACTTCACGTACAGGTAAGTTCGTTTAATCATTAATTTTAAGTGGTTTTGATTTTATGAAGTTCGCTTTTGTTTATTGTTAAAAAAAGGTTTTAATTTTTTACTTTTTATAAGCCATATCCTGCAATTTTTTTATCTCCAAAAGTATTTATCAGATCTTTACCAAATCAATATGAGACAACTACGTAACAAACTCTTCCAAACAAAAAGAATTATCAAAACCGTTCTACAAAATAAAAAACTGCGGAATATTACTATTAGTAACATAGACCAAAGGAGCTTTGGAGAAGAACAGAGAGTAGATATTTTGTTCCGAAATTAGAACTCAAAGGCTTGTATGCAGAACTTTATTATATTATCAATAAAAATCAAAGTATCAATTTCAACAAATACCTAACTTCGCAGACGCAGAAATGGTAGCTGAGTAAGCTCCAATTACATGCCTGCGTGACTTCTAAGCCCACGCAACTTACAAAGTTTAATGAGGTACCGATGATCAAATTATTATAAAAGTCTCTTAAACTTGATGAAATCAGCATTGAAATTAAGCATTTTTATCCCATTTTACATACTTGCTTCGGTTTTTATTCAGTTTGATTTTTTATTGACCTTCGTTTTAGTGTAAGTTTATGAAATAATTCCTTTTGTGTTTTGTTTTATTCTTTTTCATTCCTCGTTTATAAAATAAAAAGTGTGGTGGTTTACAATGCCTTTTTTATAAAACAAATTAATTTGTATAATCTCATGATGATTTTTGAATACGCAGATTAATTTCTTCCATTATTTTGATAATTAGCAATAAAGTTTTGACAAAATACCATTTAGGTAGCTTGCTGCTTTTCGCTTCCGTGGTTTAGCTACTACAACTTTGATGTGATATTGCAAATACATTTTTCTGCCCAATCAAAAGCCCAATTGCCAGCTTCCAAACGTACAACAAAAAAATTTTCCTATACTATATTTATTTTCCCTTCCTACCAATTAAGGGCGAAGTATCCTAAAATCTTTTTTTAGCCGCCATATCATATTTATAATCTACCTCTGTGTCAAATTATATTTTCGTATGTCAAGCAGCTTACGAGCTTTCATGGTAAGTCAATGAATGAGCGACCCTCGAGCCAACTTTCGCTTTTATATTATATACCCACCAACTAACATTATGATATTATAAATAAGAACTACTTTTATTTTTATGATTGTAAGATTGTAAATATCAGTTAAATTACTCCTTAGCTTTGTTAATTCCGATGTATATAAACATTGATAGGTTGATATGTGAATTTTATTAGATTTACATTAATAATCAAATTGAAAATGCCTTTTCATTGAGTGGGGAAACAAGAGAGACCCTACAACAGATCGCTTACCCGAACCGGACATTTTTAACAAAATCTTTAACACTGTAAACGTCGGAAACGTAGTTAGTTCAGTTTTTAGAAATCCGCTGTATCGTTATACATTTGGCGTTTTGACTTATTCTACGCCCATTCAAAAAGTGGCACTCTAAGGGACTGTTCAATGTACGCAACGAGTGACGTAAACGCCGTATGTTCCCTGGAACCGTGATAGAGGCATCGCATCGCGCAGCGGCAATCGATCGAGTGCGCGCGCACCTTCGCCATCCTGGCTCTGGTTCAGTACAGAGTCTCCTCCGATTTTAATATTAGTAAGAAATGTCCCCATACCGTGTTAAGTGACTACTACGATAGGAATTGATCAAGATACAAGAGGGCCCACTGAACATCAATCGTAAGGTCAGTAGAAAGTAAAAAAATATGCGGGAATCATTTGAAGATCCACCTTATTCGTTACGAACAAAAATTTCTGACTTGGCATCTCGCTGGCTAGCATTTGAGATTTTCAAATTTATTATTTTTTTAGATCGAGATCTATAAATCTTTTCGTATTATATGTATTAAGTATTACCAAGTCAACGAAAGAATCTTACATACGATGGTATTCCGTGATACTTACCACTACGTAAAGTTATTCTGCGTACGTCGCTTATAGCGTATACGTAAAACGAGGCCAGTGTTATAGCATAAAGGTTTATTTACACTTTTAAATGTTTGGTATATAGAGAATAATCGCATTTTATGACAAAGACATTTTTTTTTCTCACAAAATAGTCATTTAATGACTATATCACTTGACAACTTATTACTATTATTTAATGAACATGATAAACATAGTTGAACTTAAATTTTAATAATACTATAATCCATACAATTCTTAAAATTTCACATATTTGGATAAAACATAAACATTCGATGCGAAACTACGAACCAAATATACAACATACATCGATTGGATTGAAGGGTGTTAGTTGGCAGTAGAAACTCTTACACGAGAAACTTGAACATTTCCCGAACCAATTAATGAGGTTTAGGTTCATTATAATATAATTTCTTCCAATAAAATTTTAAATACTCACCTGCCAATATTAAAAATATAAGGTAGAGTCGGTTATATCGAACCACTTTTTACTTTGACGTCAAAAATAAAACCTCACTTTTCATGAGTACCTTAGGAAATACCACGAAAATTTAGATCGAAGTTCACGAAATTTTTTTTCATCACTGTTCCCCAACGTTCTCAACCGATGTCGTTACAAACGAGCCGAGAGTTGATGGCGACACTAAAGCATAGTTTAGGTTTGCCATTGTTAAAAATATGTTATGCCGATACAATTTCACCAACTCTCCCCTATATAAATTCTGTCAAACGTACAATAAAATAAAGTAAATAGTGCAGGTATATAAGCTATATAATCAAATTCCTTTATAAATGGAAGAAATAATGAAAAGGTCTCGTCAAAATCCAATAAAAACGTTGTGATCCAGTTTCTATGGTTGGCTGAAAATGAAAGGAGCGCGCAGCCAGTAACTTACCGCGATTTTTTTTAATATATTTCAGAAATCATTGTGTTTAACATTAGAAAGACTTATAATAGTATAATTTTCGTATTAAATATGCTATGTCCCATTTATTCATATTAATTATCCGAAGTGATAAGCCTAAATATTGACTTTCATAAATTTATCTTTGCTTTGATAATGAAACTGATAAAAGTAGGCAAAAGTATACACGCAAAAAATCTATTTTTATGCAATCAGAATCTTAAATTGTTGTATTGTTTCGCCTTCACAGTCTTCCATTTTTTTTCTATTCAGCTCATAATTTATTCCTCTGTGTCCATTCCTTACCTCTCAATCAGCCATCTTCACAATACATCATTTACTCTCCATTGTCATCATTATGTATGTACCTACACTAACATTTGGTTGGCACCTCTCAAGCCTGGTTCTAACTATCTCATCTAGTACTTACTTCTGAATTCTTTAAGTGTTATAGAAACTTCTGAGCCACGTACAAATGCAGCAACTCTTAAATGTATAATGATAGGCTTATTCAACGTCGCATCACAAGCCACAAGTTATACTCACAGTTTATTTATTAAATATAAATAAATTCATGTTAAAAAGTAAAAAAATCACTTGGAAGTTACATTTTGGATAGCTAAAATTGGGATTGTGTACCAACATAGATGAGAGCCACAGTCAACTCAAACTATTAAATCCAGGTGAATCAAAATATTTAAGTTTTTTTTATTACCTCTAGTAAGCAATCGCTTCCCCTAATTTTGTGGCTCAAACAAGACGACAGGTTATATGAGGGGTTTGTAACGGTTCTCTTTGTACTTCGCATTTTATTCTGCCCGTAACCTGTAATCCTTTTATCCCTTTTGATACAAATCCATGCCTGATGTCTTTCTATATAGTAATATTAGGTATATAAAATATACAACCTGAATCACAGTCTTGGATACATGGAGAACCCAGGCAGCTTTTTTACCCGACTGCGCTATGCAGGAGCGCGAAGCGCGACGCTGACAAGGTATAGTGTTTAACAGTCTATTTATGTAATTATGTTCCTTTGCGGCAACTAGAGACCAAACGCGTGGACCAATTTTGATGATTCATACGTCAATCGATTTGTCTTTATTATGGGAGTGCTATTAAAGATATGATAGTAATCAAAATACAATATGGGGACAATTTGGCGCTTTATGTGAGAAAGAAAAAAATAAGTTGACAAAATATGTCGAGTAGGGTATTATTGTCTAGATAATCGAAAATCATGTTTAGTTTTCTTACACCGTTTTTCATTTTATGTGACTATTCACGCTCTACAACGATAAATAATTGTATATTAATCAATTTCGCTTTTATTTCAATCTTAAGTTTGTTTATAATTATTTCGTTAAAGTTCATACACTATTTTTTGGGTGAAAGAACAAAGATCCATTATTACTCTTTCACCCAAAAAATATTGTATGAATTTTTACGAAACTTAACAATAATATTGCTCATACATAATTATAACATATAGATAATAATGTACGTAGCTATTGAGTGAATTGGCCAAAATATAACAATAAGTGTCACGTATTGCTGATTTGATTGATTTTGATTTTGTAATCTTCCATCTGCGAGCCATTTTGACAAAACAGTAAAAGTTACCATGAATATAATGTATAGTGGAAAAGTATCTCTTAAATAGTTCTACAAAAAAGTCCTGGACAGAATACTTTTACGTGTAAGCCATTATCGCTAGCATAGTGAATCAAAAATAAAATATTATTTCATATCCACTTCCAAAATGCACATTTTGTATTGAAAAATTGTTTTTTATCAAAACAAATACTATTATCGCTTTTGATATTTAAAGACGATAAGGGTTGCTTTTTACACTATGTCATTTCGATAAATATTTAAAAATATTTTTTTCCTCGGTTTTCACGCACACCACTTATTAAAAAAAACAAATTTCAACGGTATACATGTACTGATTTATTTAAAATCAGAATCTCTTATCTATTAGACAAGTCCGTCCGTCTGTCTGTGGTGCTTTTTCAGCGTTATAAGTTAAGAATAGTCTGATAAGACTACAAACCGGATTTGAGTAACGTAGCACTTCCGGTTTTCGAGAAATCAGGTTTTGGTAAACATTTGGTTCACTGGTTTGCTAGTTATATATAATAATTCTGACGACGCAGCCTGAAAAGGATGTGAAACGTCATAAATAAGTAAATCATCCTTTTCAGGCTGCGTCGTCAGAATAATTATATATAATACTAGAGTGGCCCTCCCTCGCTTCGCTTCGGTGTAGAGCTGTAGTGTAGATTGAAATGACTCTTCATATAAGTAATTATATAAAAACTGAAAATGATATATCTCTCCACTAACATTTGAAATTTATGGTATGGTATTAAAGTTCAAATTGACTAAGTATTATTACGAATCGTTTGTATGGGAGTATAGAAAAGTGTTGTTTTTGGACATTTTCAAGCATTTTATTTAATTTTTCTCTGCGTAAGAACCATCCTCGTACTTCAAGGAATATTCTAAAAAAAAGAATTATCGAAATCGGTTTAGCTGTTCTCGAGATTTGCGCTTAGCAACACATTCAGCGATTAATTTTTACCCGACTGCGCAATGCAAGAGCGCGAAGCGCGACGCGCAGACAGGGTATAGTGTTTAACAGTCTATATATGTATGTTTGTTCCTTTGTGGCACACTAGAGACCAAACGGCTGGAACGATTTTGATGATTCATACATCAATCGATTCGTCTCAATCATGGGAGTGCTACTAAAGATATAATAGTAATCAAAATTCAATATGAACAAAATTAGGCGCCATATTGTGACGAAGTAAAAAAATAAGTTGACAAAATATATCGAGTGGGGTATCACTGTCTAGATAATCGAAAATCATGTTTAGGTTTCTTACATCATTTTTCATTTTGTATTTAGGATCTACAACGCTTTCAAGTTGTATATTAACCACTTGCGCTTTTAATTTTATCTTACGTTTGTAAGATATGGATCTTTGTTACTCTTTCACGTAAAAAATACTGAATGGATTTTAATGAAACTTAACAGTAATATAGCTCATATATGATAATAACACATATATAATAATTTATGTAGTTATTGAGTGAATTGGCCAAAATATAACAATAATTGTCACAAAAGACGGAAAAAAATCTCCCATCTGCGAGCCATTTTGGCCTGCACTGCAAAAACAATAAAAGTTACATGGATGTAATGTAGAGTGAAAATGTATCTCTTAAATAGTTCTAAAAAAAAGTCCGTGACACCGTATATCTATTTTAATGTGTAAGCCATTACCGCTTAAATAGGGAATCAAAACTAAAATATTATTTGATATCTATGTTCAAAATGCACATTTTGTATTAACAAATTATTTTTTATCAAAACGAATACTTTTATCGCTTCTAATATTTAAAGACGATAAACTTTGCCTTTTACACTATGTCATTTCGACAAATATTTAAAAAGTTACAACGATGACAAAATGATAGCGCGGTGTACTATGTAGGAGTAGACTGCGGGAATACTAAGAGAAGAAATTTAATTTAGGTGTTTATAACCGTGGCGAAAAAGAAAAAAATTAACTACTCGCAGTATCTGATCCTATACGAAGTACTTACAATAAAACTGTGATAGAGTTCCTTCTTATTAAATGATGAAAAATATATTATCATAATAGGTATTTATGATTATTGAATTTTAATGATAAAACTCAGAATTATATTGATTTTTTAACGATATTACATAATGTTACAAAAAAGTTTTACCTAATATAATGACAAATAACCCATTTTTCGCTAGTAGGTACATACTTATTGGAATCCCAGTATTAATTAATCAGCTGGTGATAATATTGGTTTTGTAATTATAAACGGTAATTGTGCAAAATTCAAAGTAAATAATATAGATTTTTATAGGTAAATCACCCCTTTCATCACCCTAAGCCTATAAATATTGCGATGTTGTAGCTAAGAACCAAGTTCCCATCAACTTCTATAGGGGGATTCATTATAATCGATTTAGCTATTCACTTTCGCATCCATAATATTATATTATACTTACTACTGATCCACCCGGGCATTGTACGAGCGCAATTTATTTTATCAGGATAAAATATAGCCTATGTCACTCGGACAAAATGTATTTAAATAAAAAAAAATGTAATAATAAATAATGTACCTTCCTTATGATGAATTAATATTTGAAACCGGTTCAGTAGTTTGACAGATTATTTGTTACAAACATACAAATCTTGCCTCTTTATAATATTAGTATAGATAGTTACGATAATAGTATTTAATTGATGAAAAATATTTAAAAATAAAGTAAGTAATAAGTTTATTTGATAATATTTGTAAAAGTTACTTAGCATTTGAGCTTAACAGTGATACGTTATTCGGTATTTTTTTATACAAAAAAAAATATTTGGAAAATAATTGCCATGATTGCAGTATTTGCAATACCTACTAGGCTGGTAGCAGCACGCTTGATAAGTAGAAGTACTATTCATCCGAACTTCACACTGCCAATAAAAAAGGGTCGATCACAAAGTCTTTGACCTGTTATATGTGAACGCTTTAAAAGAAAACTACAAAGAGAACTATAAATTGATAATAAATGAGATTGCTATGGTGCTCTACCTAACGTTATGAAAATTTTATTATGCGCCTTTAGTTTAATCAAATTTTATAAACTTTGCTTTGGTGATTGCATAATTATTTAATTTAGCGATCTAAGGCAGTTGCCACCATTTTCCAAAACAACAGACGGGAATTACTGCTTTCTTCAACCTGCAACATAAACGTCATTGATTGGTATTGTATATAGGGTGATTAACAAAATTAACTTCTGGCATCTACATATTGGGTTTCTGTGAATTATGTAGGTATATCAAATTATGAGACTAGGATATGACACTGCATTTGTGTATATCACAATCTTAGAGCCGGACGTTTACATGACAATGAAGCCGCTGCCAATTGTAAATAGTCGACGCATAAATGTAAATGAATTTTATATTTACTGCTAAACTACTAAAAAGAACATAAACAAAAGATAACTTTTTGAATAAGTAAGTTTGAGTAAGTACTAGTTAACTAATAAATAATTTACATGCATTAGATTATATAGGTAACGACTTGATATAACTTCACACATTTTGCGAAAAAGAGGCCCATATGTAACCTTGATCCTGGTGGTAAGGTCTTTTATGTGTCTTAAGAAATCAATCGTTTAGACCACCGCAAGGTACTTAATAATCCCTGAGATATGAACTCCCTGAAGTGACAAAACTGCGGTATATAACATCGTAAATGTAAAACGGTAAATTTAAAAAATCAAAGAACCTGACTGTATAAATATTACTTCAAATAAAAACTGAAAAGAGAAAAAAAAACAAGTCCAGTAGTGTATAATTCTGCTAAGTAAGGAACAAAGCTACTTTAACAGTCGGTACCCATAATATGGGAAAAAAATTATCCATTCTTCAATATCTAATGGGTCCGAGCTGTACCTGTAGGCTGTAGGTCCCGTAAAGTAGCTTTGTTCTTTACCTAACAGAATTATAGACTACTGGACTTTTTATTTAAAGTAATATTTAAGCAGTCGGGTTTTCTGAATTTTTATATTGTACCTTGTTTTGTAAATGTTTTTTGGTTATTTTCCACAAGTTGCATATCGTTCATTTTTGACAAATAACAGTTTGTCGACGGTAGTTCTCGTGGCGGTTCACGGTAGTTCTTTAAATAGTTATCATATTCTGTATAGTTCACATCGCCTGTTTAGTAAGCTTTCCAAGCATTGGTCATTTAATAATTTGTTTGATCTAAGACTTAATGTATTTTTTTTATTGAATGACAGGGATGTCGCCGCTACTTGGAGCTTTGTTGCGGTGGCGCCGCGAGGTAGTCGAGGAGTCTTCGCTCGAAGCAGCAACCGTATCCACTGAATCATCACGTGAATCAGGTAAAGTCCAAACCACTAAACGAAGCGAATCTCGGAGCCTATAATTTTTTACGGATTATTTTATTCAGAACTCTTACACGTCAACGAAATATTGCTTGGGTCGAATGATTTTTTTCTTCAATAATATCCTGAAATATGTTACAAATATTCGAATCTCTGATTAAAATCGGACATTGTCTAAAACGGATATCTTTTCTTTGCATATATATATGTGAATTAAGGCCAAGAGGCAAGAGATTTAATCTTTAATTGAGCCCAACGTTGATAGTAACTCAGGCTTAGGAAAAAATTATATACAAATTAAATAATATGCAATAATCCAAAAATTAAAAAGAACAAAAAACTTCTCTAGTCGCCAGTTTATTTCTTTCACTCTTGCAGTAATTTTAATTATGGCTTTCAAATTCTATCTTCTGGAACAGCGAAATATTCCGAATTCGGATAACCCCATTTCGAAAAATGGTGTTAGGTAGGATGTGGTCCCCAGCGGAACCCTATTAATAAACTTTTGCTGTCCGTCCGCCCTCTGTCAGCGACCTATAAACTATACCTACCTATACGGTATCTCATGAGCCGTAAAAGGCAGGAAGACAGTAGATTTTTTAATTTCTGCTAGTTAAACCAAGATTAATTAAAAATTATTATATATATCCCCATAAAAACTGTTATTTTTTCGATGATTTTTAATCCAGTTAGTGTAAAATCTGTAGGAATCCTACTGTAGAGATTTCCTGTTGTGGAGATTCTGGGGACTGTAGCTTTAATGGAAGAAGCTCTTGGATACTTTAGTAAAAGACGCTTAATTTCTTTTATTCTTAATACTTCTCAATAGCACTTTATAATAAATACGCTTTTATAATTTAATCGCGATCGATCTACAAGTACAAGATCGTTAAAATGAAACATCAAATACTCGTTCCTCTTTATATAAACGCAGTATAAAAACGTTGCTATCTTCCGTGTTGCTCTATGTTCTTGCCCGAGTTCGACTCGCACTTACAAACTTTTTCCGTTTAATAATTTATTCAACTCCATTTACTCAGCGTAAACTGAAACTTTTTAAGCTATCGCGTGCTTTAAATTAATAAATATAAACTTTATTGGACAGTGACAATAAACTTTTCAATATATTTATGATAAAGTTAAATAGCTCAGTGTTTTGCGCTTTTGATCTGCAATATTGTAACAACCCGAAGCTAGATAAAAGGATGGCTGTCATAAACCGCGGGTCGTTTTTTTATGTCAAGAACTCAACATGTCAAAATACACAACACCGAATTTTGTGCTACCGAAAACTTTGCTCTAGAATCAATGGGCTACTTTTCTATATAAAAAGTTAAGTGGCGAACCAGTCTTATGGTCATCCGCCCGCGACTTCTTAAAACTTTGGTTTTATTGAGAATCCCACATTCCTGTGGGATTTGTTACCTTTTCCAGGATAACAAACAATTAGTGTGCACGGACCACATTTTTTTTTATATGTTTAGGGACGTTTGGACCAAAATGTCCATACCAGCCCCATCGTAACCTGACCATACAATTTTCTTAAAATTATTTAATAACTTAACTATTACATAAAATGTTTGCTGCCATATTCTGATGCCACAAATCTGATCACGCATCACTTATATATATTGTCGCGTGTGACGCTTGTGACGCTCGTAGCGTTTCAGTCTTCGCCGAGTGACCCTCCAATTTTCATGATGGTAGGAAAGAGCTGCGCACGTATCCCACACACACACAAACACACACACATACATATATATAGTCGTGTGATGCTCGTAACGTATTTCCATTTCATCTTTTCCATAGGATTTTTTCATTTACGGGGTGTAAAAGAAGTCCGAATAGAAGTTTCACTTCAAAAGTATCATATGTCTGATTCCAGTTCACAAACTATATGCGTGCCAAATTGCATCCAAATCCTATTAGCAGTTTTGCGTGATTGAGTAAGAAATATTCAAAACTTGTTATATCTTCTAAATATATAAAAGAAACTGACTGGTTGACTGACTGACATGATTATCAACGCACAGGCCCAACAGCTGGGTGTAGAGACTCTAAATTTTCGTTCCTTATGAGGGTTAGGGGTACTAAGAAAAGGTTTTTCAAAATTTAGACCCGAATGGTTGAATGAAAGTTTGTATGAAAAATCTTATTCCTTGAGCTTGAAATTTGGCACGAGAAAGAGAAGAAAATATATTTTTAGTTATATTTTCTTTAGATTTAAACATGAAGCAGTTACATGCTTTAAAAAAATAAAAATTATAACTATAATTGCTATTTCTTCTTTCAAATGTTTAATACTTGTAAAAGTATTCATTTGACATTGTGGGTTACCTATAATGCGAAGAGATGGCGCTGCCTTGCAGCTTAAGAATGCTTAGAGGAATTTCGACGCGGTCCATGAGGGCCGCGGTAGCATAATTGGTCAGTGCATTCGCCCGGATTTCGAAGGGTGCGGGTTCGAGTCCCGTCTGCTGCCTGGTCCTTGTGGAATTCTTTCTAGTTATATTTTCTTTAGATTTAAATATCAAGCAGTTACATGCTTTAAAAAAATAAAAGTTTGTCTTTTTTAGTTTTCGAAAACTATTGGGGTAGTAGGGGATTGCGAGGGTGTCGAAGTTGTTTTTTGGGTACATTTTAACGCGCGTTTCTATGAACTCAAAAACTTGGTATTTTTACTAAAGACCAAAAATAGAATAACTTGTATCAGGGTTTTTCAAAAATCTTCCCCTTAGAGGGTAACAAAGGTGATGAAAGTTTGTATGAAAAATCTTATTATTTGAGTTATTATTAGCTAAGTACTCATATTGTACGATTTGTAAATGTGTTGTTGGGCGACGTGTGCGGCAGAGTGGCGAGCGCGACGCGACACGGAACAAACGTGCCGGACCAGTCCCATCCCTCAGCGCTGTCACCCTAAACAGACCAATTTTTATTTCCAAACTGGTTCTATGCTTTCGACTTGGCTATTGTTATTACAAGGATTTATGAATTTTATGTAATAAATCCATCATTGTTCGACGTTTAAACGTATAGAGTCCCCGCTTTGATTATTTACTCTCTAGATAGAGCGTCACCTTGTAAACATTGCGATAATAAAAACAGACCAGGTTTTATATACTTGTGTGAGTGAAACGAAAAACAAAACACGTGAATCTTGCGAAATGTTAGCGAAATGTCTTTATTTTTGTTCGGTCGCATACGTATGATACCAGGTTAGGCCACATTCCCCAAAAAAGTGGGTAAACTTAATCAAAATTAGTATATTGTTCACACAATTAAAAATCATAGACATTGAAACATCTGTTAAACGTATAAATTTATACTTGGATATTTGAAATGAAGTGTTAACACCATCTTAACATAGAAACAAACAACAAAATGGACCTTTTTTGATATTATGATGATTAAGGCATTTGTAAGCATGTGGACCTCGGGCCCACATGCATCTTTAGAATCTTATTCTATTGATTGATTAAATTGATTATCACATAGTTATTGAAGGTGCATACTTTGCTCAAAACCTTAGTCATCTTCAGAGTTTTCACTTTCATCAGACTTTAATGATAATAAAAATAATTCCAGTTGCCAAAAATGTTCTCCAAGACTTCTTATTATGATGTCCACCTACCGACTTTTCATTATTGAATCGTTAAGTACTTAGTCTGCAAATAGTGGACTTTTAGTCCTGTCACTTTACTTTCACCTCGCAATTTGAGATAATAAGCTGGAAACTCGTGTACAGCTTCATTTTGACGTTCTAAAAGTTGTCTCAAAAGTCTCATATTATCTCGTGTCTGCGTTATACGAAGTCAAAGGTCACGAAAATCGGTTTTTTGCAATTATCTCCGTTTTTATGGTTCCAATCACTTCAACACCTAGGTATTTCTAAAATTAAAGATAAAAGAAATTGCCACAACTTTTGTCTCAATTTTTTTTTTCTATACGCTCAACCCTTTTCGAGAAAGGGGCAGGGAGCACCCAGCGCTGAGCGCATACGTACTGGTGAAGCCGAATGCAGTAAAACGATATCTGGTGGGGTCGAAACTCCGGAGAGTGGACTGTAAGGTGATGGTTCGATATTAAAGGCGGGTTTGGTTTATGGGATAGGATGAGGACAAAAACACTGTGCTTACTTGCGGAGAGCCTCGACGGTGGCGCTGGCTCATACGCCAGCTTCTCGTGCAGCAGTCTCTTCCTGATGCCAGCGGTTACTATTAAAGATGGCGGTCAAGAAAGCCGTTGTTGATAGCTATCACACACAAAAACTCCTATTTTCGAGGAAATCTGTTCATTTAATTAAGATTGTTTATTAAGTTACACACACTTCTTTATCTAAGTTTTATGCGGAAAAATAGAATTACACAAGCTTGCGGCGCGATGACAAATTTGACCATTTCGTTTATGCGGTGACAGACTGCTGACAGACAGCCATTTCCTTCCGGCCATCCGTCGTTGCAGGCACATATAATTATATCGTCTTCTTCCCTCATAAGCATAATGCACAGTGTTTGAAGTAGAAGGATCGATTGGGATGCGGTTAATTCGAAAAGAGAATGACATAGCATGGAATTTAGAGATTAGAATATGTTTTGGAGTTACCACATACTGTAATACATGGGCAATCGTGAATCCCGGTAAATAACATCATGTATACAGTTACTGTATTATTAATACATTGTATTAAATGATGTTTGTATACAGTTACTAAATTATACATTGCATTAGAGATGGGCGTTTTTAGAATAACGATGCGCAATAACGATGCCAGGTTCAGATGCGCGCATCCGATGAGACTGGATGCCGTTATTGGATGCCGATGCCATCTAGTTTTTGTCAACGTTACCATAGCAACAGTGCCACAAACTTATCTGTGCCGGTGGAGATGTCGCTAGCGGTGAACAAATATGTCATAAAAATGTCAAAATGCTATGGATAAATTATAGTTCAAATTTTTGCCACCGGCACAGAAAAGTTTGTGGCACTGTTGCTATAGTAACGATGACAAAAACTAGATGATATCGGCATCCATTAACGGTATCCAGTCGTATCGGATGCACGCATCCAAACCTGGCATCCTGCCTGCCTTCAAAACCTACGCTCTGTGTGAAATTTTTTACGAACAATTTTGCCAGCATTCAATCGTTTTAGATAACATACCGAAAAGTAAATAAATGGTTTTCGCTTACATTTTCAAGTCCTGATTTAAGGAATCGAAGAGAGACACCTACACAAAACACGCATCTGTATAAATTCATCGTATCCTGTGATACAAGATATCGACATTCAGTTGACATCGATGCGATGCCGGCATCAATGTGATGCCGGCATCGATGTGGGCATCCGATGCGATTTATCTGATACCGATGCGCATCGATTTCAAAAATATCTAAAAACGCCCATCTCTACATTGTATTAAATGATGTTTTCTATATATCTACTAACTAACCTAAAACCTAGTGTTACACCCCCTTGCTCGGATAACGGCTTCCATGCGCTCTCTCATGGATCATTTAGGGGTATGAAAACTAGTTTTGCGTCCTATTCTCGGACCTACTGAATATACACACAAAATTTATATAAGAATCGGTCAAGCTATATCGAGGAAGTTTTGTTACAAACACTGTGACATGAAAATTTTATATATTAGATTATAGTATAGATATAGATTTGTTAGGATAGAATATTCATAGGAAAATTATATGTATTAATATTTTAATAAATAATTGAACTGGTAGGTAGGTTTTTAAATTGGAAATAAGTTCCATAAGTTGCGTAAAGACAGTTAATGCTTGTTAATTATATTTTTATATTCAAACTAAAAGTATAAAACTGATTAAAATCTGTAATTATTCCTTGTCGATTTTTGTGTGTTTTGTCGAAAGATGGAATTTTAACATAATATTGGTTGAATAGCAATATTTAGTTTGAAAATCAGCTGAGTTTGAGTTTCCAGAGTGGAAATCCACTTAGCATAATGGTTATTATTTCCAACGAGACAAGCGATAATATGATTGCGTCAGAAACACATCACAGTTCCAAGCGGGGTAGATAGAAACATAATAAGAACATGTAGAGATATATACAATTCTCTTCTTATAACTCTCGCATGCTTCTATTTTAATAATATTAAAAAGAAGATAGTAAAACCGACCTAGGTTTACACAATTTTATATTAACGGCGTCTCTTATTTTGTAATAATAAGAACGACATTTTCTGTATAAGTTTACACAGTTTCATAACATATATATACACACGAACCGAATTAATAAGGCTGAAGGTAGCAAAGGTATCATAAATCATTCATAAGGATACATGCATTATTGATTCTCATCCTCTATTCAAATGTTTCCAAAAATGTTCTGCACATTTGCATAAGATATTTTCTTTACAAACCATGACAAAAGTTTCCTGTTTTCCTGTTAGTCACTTTAGGTTGTGTATTGTGTACCTAACAAAGCAAATGTATTCGTCCAAGCAAATCATTGATCTATATGTTAGAGGAACATTCTTTCTTATTCTTTACAAATCAGCTTGCAATACCATCTCTTTGGTTGTACAGTTTAAATAGGTATGGCTTTATACTTACATTTAATTAAATGATATGGCTGGCTTTATAAAAAATTACAACATTTAAAAAACCAAGTCCACAACCACCGCCGTTAGTGGTCTTCCACCTCACTGCCCATCTAGTTACCCGCCCAGCTGCCTCGCTAGGTTGTGATGGGAAATTTTCGCTTAACCCTCATCTGCCAAACTGCAAAGGAACTTCGTTCCAAAATTGGAAAGCAAAACAAAAGAATACAAATCAGTGATAAACATAGGTGCCAATAATTATACTCCCATACCAGATATTATACCAAAGATTGCACACCAAAACTTTAATATTTTGTTGAACTTTAGGTAAAACTCTGCTAAAATACAATTTTCATCTATGCAGTGGTTACATTTTACTAATTATGTCGAAAAGATAAATCATTAAAAATAACGTGTATTAAAACACCTATCCCTTCAATAAAATGGTTGCCTTTTCATAGTTTGTGCGAACCAGCGACTATCAAACTTTTTATTTTAAATGTCATTTGTAGAGGTCCAATATTAACTGAATATTGAAGAATTGCCACTAAAGAATAATAATGACATATTGTTTTCAGTACTTTATTTATAAATTTCTTAATATATTAGTGTAATTGCAAGAGGGCAAATCATTGTGCGGGGCCAAAGTTAGTACAGTCTACCCTACCGGTCATTATAATAATGCTCTATGCATATTAGGTAGTGAACTTTTTTTCTATTGGAAATATCTTAAACAACAATATATATTAAACAATTTAGCATATTCTTTAAAACAGACTGACTAAGAATTTAATCAGTCTTATCTGTAAGTTCTTAATAGCTTGCAGGTATGTCGTAAATGGCCGCCCGTATAGCTTGTTGTAAGCTCAGAATTAGTGCATAAATAACAATTTGTAGTGTATGCTTGTTTAACACCCTACTTAACTTAAATGAAAAAAAAAATACCTAGGACAAATCTTAGCTTATTACAAACATAATTTACATGAGGTTTCCAATTTTTTTTGTCAATAGTTAAGCCCAAATATTTGTGTGTATTAGCATATTCCAGTTAGACACAATCACAATCACAACCCATCTTGTTTACAGCTATATGTGTGTCGTATTATAGCTAGATCCTTCTTATTTACTATTTTAGCTTATTGATTATAGGGGGAGTGTATATAACATATTCTAGTTCGACACAATCACAACCTATCTTGTTTACATGAAGACAGCCACATGTGTGTCCTATTATAGCTAGATCCTTCTTATTTACTATTTTAGCTTATTGATTACTAGTGGCCCGCCCTCGCTTTGTTTCGGTGTAGAGCTGTAGTGTAGACTATAGATTTTGTTCAAAGGTAGACAATGACTTTCTTCATAATAATTATAAACCTTCCATTCCAAGTAAAAAATTCGCTGCGTAGTTTAGGACCCGAATGCAACATTGCTCCGCTGTTCCGATTTGAAAAAATCTTTTTGTGTTGGACAGTGCATTTATCGAGGAAGGCTTTAGGGTATGTATTGCCAGGCTAAGATGAAAATGTTGCAAAAACGGGTGAAAATATTCCATTTGTGAGATTCCGTTGCGTGCGCTGGGTAAACAACGTTACACAAATATCATGTATGACGGAATTCTTCCCCTTTAAAAGTTCTGTAAAAAGGTCCACGACAGCCTATGTCCATATTTAAAGTTTGACTCACTATAAACCTTTTTCTTCAAATAACCGCGGGTGACACCGCAGGGGACCTCTAATTGTGACATAACTGTAGTTAGACATATGGTATGGTGTTTATGGTTTTTTGTAGATATTGATATTCCTCTATAAAACTTTAGTACATCACTTTGCTCTAGTGTCAGTGACATCCGCAGCATACGCGATATAAGGCTATTTTTGGTATTTTTACACACGTTGAGTTTGTAACCCTGATAATGTATTATCGAAGTTTTCATACGGAACCCTAACTTTTTTTAAATACAATATAGCCTATATTAATCAGTGATAACGTAGCATTCAAATGGTGAAAGAACTTTTAAAATCGGCCAAGTACTTTTTGGGCAAACATACTTTACATACAAATCTTTCCTCTTTATAATATTAAGTATAGATAGGAGTAGTGTATATGCATGGATTTTGTTTTGAATAAGTTCAATATAAAACCGTTATCATGTGCCCATATGGTAATATTGTTGAAGTCCTGTTGGTTTTTTTTTTTATTTCCAATATATCTTTAGAGGCATAAATGAGGCACATGTCATCTGCATACATAAACACTTTACAATTAGTGACTACATTTGAAACACTATTCGAGTGCATAATATACCCTACTGGACCATACACGGAGCCAGTTGGTACTCTGAGATCTACTTCCATCACATGCTTCCTCGCCTAATACATTAGCAATTTAATGTACTTATTTTTATGTTTATTAAGTAGTTTCTAAACCATTTATTTGTAAGTCTACGTTTACCGCATTCTTCCATCGCCTTAAGTAAATATTATGAACTAAAGTGTGGAAAGCTGTTTTATAATTGATAAAAAGTGATATTAATTGATTACCAGATTCCAAACTTTCGTTAACATATTCTACAAAACACATTAGAAGTGGAGGTAGTGTTGCGCCCTTTTCGAAAACCATGCTAAGTGACAAGACTTTATGATATTCTAAGAACCCATTTATCTGTCATACAATAAGTTTTTTCAGTGTTTGTTTAAGAGACGGGTGCAAATACAGCTTATATTATCTCCTATGAAATATAACACTTAACTCCTGTAACAGAATCGGCGAGCAATGCTTACGTATCGACGACCCCGGCGCCGACCACCGAGTCGCTGGGCGAGGTGACGGCCGACCTGGCACGCAAGATGAACATGGAGACGTGGCAGCTGGTCGCCATCCTCATTGGTAAGAACATTCACTAGAACTAACCAGTATGTACCTACCAACATGGACGAGCAATGCATACATAACGACGATTGCGGCGCCGACCACCGAGTCGCTGGGCGAGGTGACGGCCGACCTGGCACGCAAGATGAACATGGAGACGTGGCAGCTGGTCGCCATCTTCGTTGGTTAGATCATTAACCACAACTAACCAATATTTATTTACCAACATGGACGATTCATGCGTACAAATCGATGACCCCGGTGCCGACTACCGAGTCGCTGGGCGAGGCCTGGAGCACAAGATTTTTTGATTTTGACGACCTCCGTGGCCGAGTCGTTTATACGCCGCGTTTCGTGGTGATGCCGACTCGAGAGACCCCGGGTTCGAATCCCGGTGGGAGCAGATGTTTGTGTGATGAATACGAACATTTGTATTCCAGTCATGGATGTTTAATATGTATTTCTTTATAAATATGCTGGCCCAAAGCCGAATATTTATAAATTTCGTTAAAAAAAACTGAATTATAGAGCGAGGCCACACTCGCGCTGTTCTTTAAGTTAACTTTAAGTTATTATTTATTGTCGTCTTATATCGTCCAAGTAGGTAGGTATGCTATTTCGTTGTACCGAATGATTCATGTTCATCTTTTTTTTTAATACATATACAGTACATAATATATAGGGTGAAATTGAATGTTTCTATGAAACTTCGTGAGATTGTTGGGTTACGTGTA
Organism: Chilo suppressalis; assembly: GCA_902850365.2. NCBI lineage: Eukaryota > Metazoa > Arthropoda > Insecta > Lepidoptera > Crambidae > Chilo > Chilo suppressalis. Next base: position 16,560,859 of record OU963900.1, read on the forward strand.
TAGAGTATGCCTGATTTTTTTCGGATTTTTTAAAATTTTTTTTTTTCGTTTTTTATTTGGTTATTTTTTGTCATTTCTTCCTTATGAGTAATTATTCATTTTAAACACGTCTACATAGAAGTTGTAAAATAACTAAAAATAATCACTCCTAAAAAAACGGAAACTTAATGAATGCCTCCAGTCGAGATCAGGGCCGGGAGCAACGACCGGCGGCCGCCTGTGTACCTACACGCACAGATGACTCGGCGCTTACCTACTTTCCGCTTTGATTCCACACTATTTAAAAACATTACAATAAAATAGTCTTAGATCCTATATTATAATTATTTATTCACTGAAACACAATACCTTTGAATATTATTTCATAAAGCACAGGTAATTAATCAATAAAATAAATCTTCTTTCTGTTAGAGCAATTAAAAATCCTATAAAGTTAATATGGCTGTCACGATTTAAAATCGGTAAAGCCTGTCTGTTAGTGTAAGAACTTCTTTTTTATTGTTAATGTTAGTTGCCTCGTTTAATTAAAACTTAAGAACAAACGGCTTATTTAAAATTGGGAAAAATCATAAAGAGCAAATCGGTATAATTTACGAACTTAGTAATTTCATTATGCCTTGGTATACGAACCAAGAATATTTAGAGATGGTTGGTGTACTGCTATCGCGAGTGTGACGAAGTAGGTTTGGTTTACGAATGAGTCCCCAAACCATAGAAGTTGCATTTTGTGTAGTGAGTAGTGATAGGGACTCTTTAAAAAAAGGTGGAAAGACACGTCCGCAAACGTGCCTACTTTTTTTTGCAGCAAAATGGTGGTTTAGAGCTACAATTTTGCAGATAATAATTTAAGTCTCTTTTTATTGCTCGTGTAAATACTTTTTGATTTGAAACAACTAATTAGTGTACTACCAGTGTGATTGATTTGATAAAAAGTTCTAGTGAAAAAAATGAATATGTTCCTCGTTCCTCGTTGTACCTACCTACATCGCCGGTCTCGTAAGTACTTTTGAATACCTGGTTATAAATTTCATTCTGACCCAAGTATTGAACTGCAATAAGTATTTCTTTTTGTTTAGCATTTGCCTATTACCAACTGTGACAAAATTATTATTAACTTTTAAAGTTTTTCTCTGCTTAAGAGAAGATGACATTTGTGCTTATTATTTCAATAAAGGCATCTAAGACGATTTTATTGTATTGTGTGGAATCAAAGGAGTCAGCTGAGCTCTGTGTAGAGGTACCTACTCACTCAACGGCTGGCGGGCGCAGTCGGTCTTTGACCCGCGGTGGAATTTTAATGTTTTTCCGGTTTTAAGAAGTGCTTATTTATGAGTTGTTTTTCACTGGTTTTTAAGAGTTGTTTTTGACTTTCTCACATCTAAGCTCGTAAGTTATACCGATTTGCTCTGTATGATTTTTCCCAATTTTAAATAAGCCGTTTGTGTTTAAGTTTTAATTAAACGAGGCAACTAACATTAACAATAAAAAAGAAGTTCTTACACTAACAGACAGGCTTTACGGATTTAAAATCGTGACAGTCATATTAACTTTATAGGATTTTTAATTGCTCTAACAGAAGATTTATTTTATTGATTAATTACCTGTGCTTTATAAAATAATATTCAAAAGTATTGTGTATCAGTGAATAAATAATTATAATATAGCATCTAAGACTATTTTATTGTAATGTTTTTAAATAGTGTGGAATCAAAGCGGAGAGTAGGTAAGCGCCGAGTCATCTGTGCGTGTAGTAGGTACCTACACAGGCGGCCGCCGGTCGTCACCCCGGCGGCCGCCGGCGCTGATCTCGACTGGAGGCATTTATTAAGTTTCCGTTTTTTTAGGAGTGCTTATTTTAAGTTGCTTTATAACTTCTATGTAGACGTGTTTAAAATGAATAATTACTCATAAGGAAGAAATGACAAAAATAACCAAATAAAAAACGAAAAAACAAATTATTTTAAAAAATCCGAAAAAAATCAGGCATACTCTATACACGTAATCCAACAATCTCACGAAGTTTCATAGAAACATTCAATTTCAGCCTATATATTATGTACTGTATATGTATTAAAAAAAAAGATGAACATGAATCATTTGGTACAACGAAATAGCATACCTACCTACTTGGAAGATATAAGACGACTATAAATAATAACTTAAAGTTAACTTAAAGAACAGCGCGAGTGTGGCCTCGCTCTATAATTCAGTTTTTTTTAACGAAATTTATAAATATTCGGCTTTGGGCCAGCATAACAATTTATCCAAACTTTTCGGTGTGATCTTCAAATTGAGAATTGCAATAGCCTCGCGCATCATTCGAGGAACGAACCGCCGCTCAGCTGCAAGGATCTGTGGTTTATCAAATCTAATGTAATGGTTTGGTCCCCCTAATGCATGTTCACAAACATAGATTAAAAAATATTATAAAAAAGCTATTGAGATTAAAAAAATTCCAAATTTCAATAGGGAAGATGGTTGGTATATACCACCAGCTTGGGAACCTATTATACAGGAGATAAAATCCCAACCCCGAGCACACACTGCAAGACCATCAGATACTATTAGTTCTTTTTGTTTGCATAATTTAACATAAGAAGGAGATAGAAAGCCTCTCTTGAGTTTGCTTCGCCGGTTCTTCTCAGAAAGGTCTCCCAATTTTGGAACCGGTGGTAGTTTACGGTAGTTAGGGTCAAATAAATAAACTCAAAATTACAAAAAAGAATTTAAATAAAATACTTTATTAAGTAAATTTAATAATAAATTCATACATAGACAATAAAAGTTTAAAAATCGAACAATGAAATAACCGAACGCTCAATAAAAGTCTTTCGAAGGTAGCTCGACAAATTAATCAAAAGTTTAATTCTGACGACGTAGCCTGTAAAGGCTACGAAACGTCAATAAATAAATAAAGTTTCGTGCATTAACCCGTAAAAACTAGAAATATATATTAGTTAAAATATATTATATCCGTGCAGTCATGGAGAAAGAATACTATTCACTACCCATTTAATTTTCCTGCGGGTGTCGTAAGAAGCGACTAAGGGAGCTCGGAGCTTCTATCCGCTCTACTAGAGGTAGGGCGCTTAACGCCCGCCTGGTTAGTTATCACTGTATGCATGGTGTAAAACTCGTGAAGTACTCCTTGACCGCGTTTCGGGGTCAGCCAACGTAAAACCATAGCAAGGGCGTGGGCGTTGCCGCGACAGACTCGGTCCAGAGGAGACATCCATCGAACTGATGCCTAGAGGATTGCATCAACCTGCCTGTCAGGGAGAGCCGTAGAAACGGCTAACCCGCTGGCCGCCCGTGGCACAGTTCTGGGGCCCGAGCATTCCTAACCAGTTCGCGAAGCAGCCCCATCATATATTGTTTTAAACTTTCATGGTCACTAACATTATAGTAATATAAGTTATTTAAGTTAACATGGTAACAATCCCGTAAATAACTTATATTACTATAATGCCCCATCATGCTACGTATAATCCCGGGCTGGACCGTCGAGTGGGTTGGTGGGGTCCGCGACGTGCGGCCCCGGCGGCCACTCCCGGTGGTACCTTCCGTTCAGCCTATCAGTGCATCTCCGCTTTAGGAAACTCACTCACGTCACTCGGGGAAACAAGCCTCGCTAATTTGTCCTGTTTTGTCGCAAAAACGTCCATTCGTTTTACGTCTCTTCATCCTTGTTTGAGGGCTAGTTCTGCAATATACGTGGACTCCACTCAAACCTCAACGCTGTCCACCACCATCTTGAGACAGCCCGGCTAGCATTATTGTTTCTGACCGAGACACAAATACTTTCACCCGCTGCCACAGGCTCCCTAAATTGTCCCAGCTACGTGTTTGAAGCATGAAAGCCAGTGTATACCTGTATGTTCTGGCGGATGTTGTACGTGTACCTCTACAGATCCCGCACCGGTAACATTAAAGCAACTCGACTTTTCAAATGTCTTAGTCGGGTAACAGATGATGTGCAGGAGCAATTTCCCAATTCAGAATTGGTGTTTTTGGGGGACTTTAATGCTCCTCCAAAACTGACCATGCAGGGCTCACACATTCGCTCTCAAGCATGACTTGAAGCAACTTGTTGATCAGCCTACCAGGATCCCAGATATTCCGAGCCAAGCACCCTCTTTGTTGGACCTTTTACTAACGACAAATCTACAGGGCTATCATATTGTGGTTAGAGCCCCACGGGGCTCGTCGGATCTTTGCCTGATATCTGCCCAAGCGCCACAGGTGGACGCGGAGGCTTGGCCGCGTCCAGCGGTGGTCAAACGCCGGATCTAGCATTATTAGCAGATTGGGACGCGATGCGCGAATAATTTGCGCACTACAGCCAGCGCCATTGCCATTACTGAGGAGATTGTAATGTTTATGGAATACTATATTCCTCATTCTGCTCTTATCAGTAAGGGCATACGTAACTACTGGTTTATCGCGATTGTGCTGTAGCTGTTTCGCGTAAGTAGGTAACATATCGTGGATCAAAGACCGCGCTTTTAAATATCCCGGGTCTATTCACTAAAAGCAGCTTACAATATTGCTTCCAAGTCCTGCAAGAAGGCGTACATCAAAGCGGATGTCCAGCGCAGCCCAGCCCACAACGCATTCTACGGGCTTCCGTAGGTATTGGCGTTTGGCCAAGGCCGTTCAGAACAACTTTTCCAGCCATCGCTGCCACTTCTGAGATGTCCAGAAGGCTCAGTAGATCATAAGCCGCAAGAGAAAGCCGATTTACGGGCAAAATTCTTTGCGGCTTACTCCCAACTCGATGATTGCAATGCACTGCCAACATCACTACCTCATTGTGGCACTAAGATGCCTGATATAAAAATCAGGCAACGTGAGATACGTGCCGAATTGAAATCACTCAACGTCCGGAAAGTTAGTGGACCCAATGTTTCTCCAAGTATGTATACGCATTTTTTTTTCGTTTGCAAAAGTAGCCATATGGCATAAGTATATACTTAACAAATCATTTTAAGTGATATACTTAATGATGTTGTGCTCGTCCATCCAGTGTCAATTTTGGTATCTCTGGGATTAATATCACCCCGTGGGGATTGAGCTAGAGTTTGTCACAAATTAGATGGCTGGGAAGTCTATCGCGGCGACTCTCTCACTCGTGGAGATGGCGCCTAAATGTATAGACAGATCGAATGATTAACCAAACTGCTTCGTAGCTTTTTTTTTCCTTTTTTAATGTTTTTAACTACGCGTTTCGTCGTGTGTACTCATTGGAACACGGTCCAATGTTTACACGTGACGAAACGAACGCGTCAGTTCCTGATAGTTTTTTTTTTACATTATTTTAGCAGTCTATATTTATTTTTCACTATAAATGATTACACTGCCTACAATATAAATAATACATATATCACCGTGAACATGGTTCAACATTTCACGCCAGCCAGTTTGTCAAATATTTATTATTTTAGTTGTATGTAGTAGTTATTATACAACTGCCCAAAAAAAGAGTGTAATGTGTCAGGGTTCATGTATATTTGTGTAATTCTTTATTCCACCATAACTTCTAAACGCCTTAACCGATTTAGATGTGTCGTTAAAATCCTTTCACAATCCCGGGTAACAACAACAATACCTAAACTGTTAAAATTTAAATAAGAGTAATGTCAATTATTTATGTCAATAAAAATAAAGCTATCATTTGAAAGATCTTAATGAGACTGTATCAAATACATAGAAATATATATTACTAAAGGGGTTTACCTGTAAAACTTAATACCTAAATATTAGTTAAATTTTACTTTTTAGATATTTTTTAACGACTGTCGTGTTATAGTAATATAAGTTATTTACGGGATTGTTACCATGTACCTTGTTTTTAGCGAGTTTCCGATATTTCGGCACTGTTGCAAGCGCCATGATCACAGAGTAACTCTAAAAACAAGGCATGGTAACAATCCTGTAAATAACTTATATTACTATAATGTTAGTGACCATGAAAGTTTAAGACTGTCGTGTTTTTTGTTTTGTTTCCATTATATTCATTTTTAAGGCGTGGCTGCGGTGGTGTTGGGGATATGTTTTTGCTGCATCCGAAGATGCTTCCGGAAAAGGCGATCCAAGGATGGCAAGAAAGGAATGAAGGGGGTCGACCTCAAGTCCGTCCAGCTCCTGGGATCAGCGTATAAGGAAAAGGTAATGTGTTGCAACTTTAGTTAATATGTACGACTAAAAATATAATGAATTAAGTGCGATTACAGTACATTACTCCCAGTCCTCAGGCTTACCTCTCTTCTATACAGTAATGTATATATAAAGTAAAAAGTCATTGAATAGGTGACACCTTGCCGTAAGCTCGACGTTTATTGCCTAGGCCGCTCTCATCGCGATAACGCAAATATTCGGTCATCGATATGCAACTCTGGTTACGGCCCTTATTATGGTCGTAGCAGACATGTCAACTCGGAAAGCGATCTTATTGTATTAACTCGAGCCGTTCAGTATTCTTTGCATGGAACACCTTACTGCGTAATCGCCTTGTTTCGGGGTAAGCTGCCGAACGTGCGTCGTCAATTCGCTGTAACCTGGCTTACGTCCCTCTGTAGCCTAGCTTACATCTATCTCTCTGTAGCCTAGCTTACATCTCTCCGTAGGCTAGCTGCCGTCTCTCCGTAGCTTGGGTTACGTTTCTCCATACCCTAGCTTACGTCTCTCTATAGTCTAGCTTACTTCTGTCCATATCCTAGCTTACGTATTTTCGTTCACGCCCCTCCCGTGACTTGCGTTGCCGATCATGAGAGCATGATCGGCAACGCAGGTGAATGGAGAGCCATAGAAAAACAAGAGGTTTTAGGAAGTGCCGACTCTTGAAATGGTATGGTTACTTTCTCTATGACCGATTGGACTGGTTCCGCCTACCCGTCACCCAGCGGTCGGCGAGCCGTAAGCGCGGCGTCGCTGGCGTCGCCTTGCTGTGGCCGATCCGAACGTATTTTGGCTGCTGATCCGCTTACGTTACAATTTACGTTAGGTGGACGCCTGTTTGACAGCAAGTCGAAAGGCGAGTCGGTATTGATCCCTTTCCGAGTTAATTTGTGTGCTATGACGCTTAATTATTACTAATAAGGTATATTTAAAAACTGTCTTAGCATTTACTTCCATGTAGCATTTATATTTGTTAAATATCTACTCCAAGCTGTCGTCTACATTGTTTTGTTATTTGATTTAAAAATACCGCAAAACCATCCTTTCATACTTCTGCACTTCTGTATGTCTGTCTGTCAGTCTGTTACCTCGTCACGCTTAAACTGCTGAACTAATTTAGATGAAATTTAGTTTAAAGATAGTTTGAGTCCCAGGGAAGGGACAAGGAACATATATATTTTTGGGGACAAACATAGAGCTAGTTTTTAACCCAAAAATCACCCTTTAAGAGGGCGAAAAGGGGGTAGAAGTTTGTATGGGCAATCATATTTTTCACGCAGACGAAGTCGCGGGCACCCACTGCAACTTGTTATAAAGCAATAAAAATAAAGGTTTCGCTTTAAAAACCTGTCTTAACTCTTATTGATCTTTGGAAAGTACAATGAAGACGGTGCTTACTAAAATACTTACATTTAAGAGATAAGATATTCATGTGAAATTTGCCGCGGGACGTGCATTTAGGTTCAGCCCGACATGGAGGAGCTCACGGAGAACGCGGAAGAACCTGATGATGGAGACTCCAAAAAGGAGGAGCAGAAGCTAGGCAAACTCCAATATAAGGTGGGTCTAATATTGTTCTTCCAAGGAAGGCATCTTGCAATGAAGTGCACAGCGCATCGACTACGGTACGAACGCAACTGTCTTTCTATCTAAATATACCTGCACATTGTATTGGTTTGATGTTTCCATTGATTACCTAGTATCATCATTTTGCTTTTCGCAGAGATATTATTAACCCTTTTTTGGCGCATGCCTTTATCTGTTTGGATAGGTAATTATTTGATTTATTTTACCATCCCTAGAAGACAGTTACTTTCATACTCTTAGGTTAATAATTGCTTTTCATTAGATTGAACATGGTACAAATAAATATCAAACCTTTTTAGCTTATGGATAGCATCAGAAAATGGAAGAATTCGTTCGTTTTCTGTCTTATTATATATAAAAATGTCTTATTATATAATCACGAACACAGTGACAGTATGCAATATAGACATTGAGAATAGATAAATTATTATTTATTTAATTTGATAATAATATTTCAGTATAATTATACCCTTTTATACGTTTTGTTACGTACTATTATATTAGGTTCAAGGATTTGCATGCATTTTGTAGAGGCTTACATTAATATTATTGAAATAAGTAGCTGATGATATCAGCGATGTTCGTTTTTCATTTGCAGCTAGAATACGACTTCAATAGCAACAGCTTGTCAGTAACCGTTATTCAAGCGGAAGACTTACCTGCGCTGGATATGGGCGGTACGTCTGATCCCTACGTCAAGGTCTACCTGCTTCCCGACAAGAAGAAGAAGTTCGAGACTAAAGTTCATAGGAAAACACTAAGTCCGGTGTTCAACGAAACTTTCGTCTTCAAGGTAAGACTGGACCGATTTTCAAACATTCGGATAACAAAAAAAAAATTCACGCATATTTTATTTATATTTGACAATCCCCAGAACGTGCCGTATGCAGATGCAATGAATAAGACTCTCGTGTTCGCAATCTTCGACTTCGATCGATTTTCGAAACACGACCAAATCGGTGAGGTGAAGGTGCCGCTATGCCAAGTAGACCTGGCGCAGACCATCGAAGAGTGGCGCGAGCTGCAAAGCGTTGAAGGCGAGGGGGGTCAGGTGCGGACATCCATACATTACCTACCTCAGAATACCTAGATGCCAACATGAATCACACAACAGATTGTGTGCAATGTACCAAAATAATAGTCCATATTTAAGCACAAAAGCCTTATGGACATTTCGCTTATATTAATTTGAAATACCTACTTCGATACTTTTTAACTATAGTAACTCAACGTTGAACAACTTATGTCTCAGTAATATATAGTGCTTTGTATTATAATTTATACTTACAGCTTTACTTTTCAGCCCCCGACACCTCTACACTTGTGGAAACAGCTTAACCACCATATTTATACAGATAATTAGGCCTTATTGATCTTGTTATTCTAATATGTTTTAAAGAAATAGACATGCAAAGGATTATATTTATGGAATCGTATAGGTTAATAATTTAGTTTTATTAATTGGGCCACTTAAATCTGCAAATTTTTAGGGTTCAGTTCATTCGACTGATCACGCCAACGAATAGATCGTTGCAAAAAAAATTATATTGGCAAAGTTAACAACCCTGTTAACGGTTACACCCAGGTCACATCAACAACCACTTCTGAATACATAATATATCTACTTGATACATTTCTACATTAACGCCATCAATGCACAGAATTAGAAATAAGTTTGCAAAATAAAACCGATACAAAACAAAGTATCGATTGCAAAAAAAAAACTACTTTATCCTTTTTCTTAGCTTAGGCTAGGCTGGCAAAACACACACATATTAAAACTATTACCTCTCTACTAACACATAGTCACTAATATTATCTTAGACATATAGGTACATATACCATGGGGTTAATTTGATCTCATTCTTGATTTGTGTTTTGGCAGAACAGCATTGTTTTTTGTAAAGAATATCATCCTTTTGAAAGATCCCTTCTCATCTCACCTAAGTAGTATGTCTCGAAACGCTCTACGATCAGCTACCACCATTACTGAACTTGTATTTTAGCCCTTTCGCTTTCGGAAAGGATGGTATGACACATTTTAAAAATTTTACTGCACTTTATTTAAAAGAGGAACCTTGACCACACTATTTTTATTTAACAAAAAATTATGAAAACTTTTTCGCTGGATAACTTTCAGTATCGCAAATATACGGTGTGGCCTCATCACATGCACAGCGTTTTCATCGAAAAATGCAAAAAGTCAAGGCCCCTCAAAAAGGATTTATTCGTCATTTATTTTTCTGATAAAATTAATTTCGACAGCAAAAATGTATTTACTTGGTTTTTCTCTTTTTCTCCATATTTTCTCTGCTCTGCTTGGCTGTGTTTGATTGTGTCCTGAACAATCTTGCATGCCGCTTCAAAAAACGAAATGATCATTCACGTAAGTATTTTTTTGAGACACATCAAGATATAATTGGTATATTATAAATTCACCACCGAACAGACAAGATGTAATTTTGATGAAAGTGCGCAATATAAAGTGAAAAAAATAAAGTGGTTTAAAAAAATAGGTCCTTAGGAAGGTAGGATACATCATTTGGACATAAGGCAACCCACGTCAATAAGTTATTCACCTTTACCTTTTATCGCCTTTAATACCAATTCATACCATTAAATATGTTTTATAATATTTTTTTATAACCATCCAACACTTACTTATTTTTTTTTATACGGCTGGGAATGATGCATGTATACGTTTATTGTTCTCTCCATTAATTCCTTGACTTGGCATAGTAACAATGTTATGCCTTTATTTTAGTGTTAAGTGCATTAGGTATTATACCTTAAAAATGACTAGTCAAGGGATTAATTAAGCCCTCTTGTAATTAGTTATTTGTAATTGGCTATGTGTTCCTTGTGAGCTAATCTTAATGCTTCTCGCGCTCTCTTTATACGGCCAATGTTGTTCTCTTCGCGTTATTTCACAATCTAAGCCTTTTGCACTTGAATGCGCTTTAAAGCTTAGAGGACAACATGTTGTGCATTTCATACTAACGTCATCAAGTCTTTATCACTTAACCCAACATTTACATAACTTCATGAAACAGGTATAATTTACAATTTTATCAATCATATAGTACACATATAAATATTATTAATTGTATTTTTGTTATATAAAAATAATAAGTATGTTACAGGTACTGTTTGCAGTGCAGAGAAAAAATGCCAACTATACACATGTCGCCTGTAACAAGTAACCAAAGCATTTGCATGGCATTATAAATCTATTTATTTAGACTAAACAATATTAATAAAATAGACAAGATTTTTCTTCAGATACACATTATTTTTGGCCTCAAATAAATTGGCAAACATTATAAAAATTTAGGTAAAGAAAGGAATATTACGAATCTTTTTATTAAAATTGAAAAGATATTAAGTAGTTTTTTTTTATAAATAATAGAGTTATCATTTAGTTACTTAAAACACCAGACTGATTGCTACAAGAGAATTAATAATAATAGTGTTCTACTGACTAATATGTAACTAAACTAGTAGCTACTTAATGAACACAACTCAAGCACTACAAAAAATAACCGAAGCTTTATATCTACACTTCATCGCCTCCGTGTTGTGCTGCGTGTAATTGTTTAGATTGGTGTGTTTCAATGTCAACACTCATGAATGTGCCAATAATCCTTAACCAAAAATAAAGAAATTATGTATATTATAACATAATTTACTGCATGACGTTTGTTCGTACTCTTCAGTCTGAAAATAATATTGAATAATTTCTTTATTTTTGTAGTCCTATGGTTGATTATGTATGTGTATAATTTTGTGTATTGTTAGTATTGCTATAATTGCGATCTGTTCCTAAAATGGTTAGTCTTTTTTGCAGAGTAGGAAACGTCTCGTAAGGTAACATACTTATTATTCAATACACATATTATAGGTCAGGAGGACATTAGGTTTTAAAGGTGAGCACATATTTTCCATGATGATCTGAGCTGGGTGTTACGAAATTCTTTGATTGGCTTCATTTCGGCAACAGATCGTAATGTCAATAATAAATCTATTAAAAATATTACCTATATATTATTTCAGCGGAATATGACTGCTTAATATATGGTTTGACATGAGCGTTGATGTACCTTTTGTTTTTTTTTGTTTATGTTCGTCTTATAGATTTTTTTAATATAACAAATATTATGTATCATGTTTAATTTCACGTTTTTAGATGAAATTATCTATGTGCTAAAACGTTATATGTAACGCAATGACCGTGTTCGTCAAATGTGCGTATGATTTAGATGCAAACTCCATTCCGTTTGAGGCTACCTCAACTGTTTTGGGCTATGCGTCCGGAGCACGTTACGTCGGAGTAGTGTTTCAATTTGTTAATAATAAAAATATAGTTATGATTTTATTTATTTTTAAGCATTTAACTGCTAGATGTTTAAATCTACAGAAAAGTTTACTAGAAAAAAATCTACGCGGACCAGGCAGCGGACGGGACTCGAACCCGCATCCTTCGCTATCCGGGCGAATGCACTGACCATTATGCTACCACGGCCCTATTAGCCGCGTCGAAATTTTCCTAGCCTTAAGCTGCAAGGCAGCGCCATCTCTTCGCATTGTAGGTAACCCACAATGTACGTGGTAGCATAATGGTCAGTGCATTCGCCCGGATAGCGAAGGATGCGGGTTCGAGTCCCGTCCGCTGCCTGGTCCGCGTGGATTTTTTTTCTAGTAAACTTTTCTGTAGATTTAAATAAAAATATAGTTTACAATAATTATTAATTTGTTAATCACAACCGTCCGAACTGGAACACTACGCCGTCAATCCAATGACCGTAACTATGCTTTTAGGTTACACGGAGCTATTGTCATGTTTATTTCTTTTTGTGTAACGAGATTTTAAGTGCCCTAACCCACCCTAAGCCGCGTTATTTATGGCCCAACTATTATTTATATTGTATGTTTCATAAAACAGCTTTCGAACCCGATTTCTGAACACTATTAGTATTCCTAACACAAGTTTTCCTGTTTTTATTAACCATATATACTTTCACATCCAACTAATTTTCCACCTTAGAAAACTCTCAGCACCAACCGAGGATGTTAAATAAATCATTCAACAATACTTTAGGAAATTAGATTTCTTTTTAATATATAAAGAAAAATACATTAAATGTTTATAGAAAACTGTTTTCTTTTGGAGGAGTCTTCCTTTGAGTTACTATCAATAAGTAAAAAAATGACATTTATAACTCTGAAAGAATTTATAAAAAATTACTAAAAGTCACTCGTGTATATATTTCAGGATAACAAGTTGGGAGATATATGTTTCTCGCTGCGTTATGTACCGACTGCCGGAAAACTCACAGTAGTCATTTTGGAAGCGAAGAATCTGAAGAAAATGGACGTCGGTGGCCTATCAGGTGATCTCGTTATCTTCATACCACTTGTGTTGGGTGTTCTGCTCGATCACTTATTAATATGCCGATAACATTATTATCTGATTCCACAGGGGTTTTAGGGTATTACTTACTTGTAATAATATTCTAAAATAGCGGTGTGTATTGAACTTAAATGACACTAATTGTGGATAGTTTCTTGTTTTCCTATAAGTAATGCTTTTGATTTTATATTTTATAAAAACATTATTATCGCCACCTTATACCTACACCAAGTAGATTTACATGCATCGGTATATACAAGAACATAACATAATTCTTTGTTTGAAACAAACTTGAAAACCATTTGCAGCACTGTAACTCATCACCACGAAAAAAAAGTTAAATTTAAAAAATCAATAAACCCAACTGCTTTTATATTAATTCAAATAAAAACTGGAAAAAAAACAAGTCCAGTAGTCTATAATCTGTTAAGTAAGGAACAAAGGTACATTAACAGTTGGGACCAATTAGATATTCAAGAATAGTTGTTTTTTTTTAATAATGGTATCAATATCGTTGATTAATCTGCACTATTTATAAATCTAAAGAAAACTTTAACTTGAAAATTTCACTCTGACTCTGACTTCTCTGAGTGGAAAATTTTATTTATAACTACAATATAGCCGAGTGACAATGTTTGCACATTTGCCATATTACAATATCTGTGTTGCCATTAATTTAAATATTTAAACGGCATTTTTATGTGGTACAAGTGGAGAATACTACTTTTCTACACATAAATGCATGATAATTCTTGAGGTACAAAATTTGGCTGAGTGTATGAAGAAAAAAATGGATCATTTGTTAATAACATGCCTATTATGGTACTATTGTCCGTTTAAAGTGCGTAGATCCTAAAAGTAGATTTATATGTAAAGATTTTATAATTGCACAAATAGCGAGTTAATGTGGAGACATTTTTCCACATTAACTCACTATTTATATAACCTTAATCGTTGTCTGAATTAGCAAGTAAAGTTTCTCTGGTAACTCAAAAATCACAGTGTATATAATATAGAATGACACCTCGACTAAAATGGCACTACAAAAGAGAAAAACACCAATTCGTAAGCATTGATATTTTCCTCTTCCAGTTTCCGTAGCTCCCATTAATGGGATGGATTCCAAGCACATACTATTAAAAATGACAAAAGGATATTAAAGCTCGGTACGGGTAAACTTCAACCAAGTGAAGACCCAAATTGGTGCAATGATTCGGTTAAGTTACAACTTGCAAAAAAGAAATCGTGTTTTAACACTTGGCAAAAGTCGCAAGAGGCTTCTGACTTTCTTAACTATGTTGATGTTAAACAGAAAATAAAGAGAATGCTCACTAAATCCAAGGCATTGGCCGTTGGGGACATGTACAAAAGACTTGACAATGCAGTAACAGATAAGGTTTTGGGAGGGTAGTAAAAAACCGTTAACACCTGATTTTGACAAGCTCTTGAATAATTTAATATAAAAAATAAAATACATATTATTTCTTATTAAATAAGTGACAAATACTATGTGCTAATAGGCAATACAGATACTATTTTGACCTAAGATAAAGGTATTAATGAAAAATGTCATAAATACTATGAAAAATCTATTAAATTAAGTACTCCCACATAAATTAGTATACAGTACTGCGTCGGAATAAGGGCCCTTGTTACGGGACCAGTCGAAAGACCTTCTGAACTTTTATAAATGACTAGCGATTCTGGAATTTTATGGCTCACTAAACTATTTAACATCATAGTGTTAAAAGAGAAGATGCCGGACAGTAGCTAATTTACCACATTCAGCTTACCGAGCAATCAAACTCACTGTCATAATGCCATAAATGTCAAATCTAGAAAAAAGTGAATGTTTAAAGACTCTAAAAGACCTCTAGACTGACAGACGTCACTGATATTAAAATCAATATGGATTTGTTAGTGGGGTTGGTACTATAGATGCTATTCATAAAATACAAAACTGAAAAGAAAAATCTTCACTTGGTGTTCATCGACCTGGAAAAGCGTTTGATAGAGTGCCAAGACTACTTATATGGCAGGCTCTACGTGCGCAACTCATCCTAGAGCGCTATACCCATATCTATCATTCAAGATATGTACAACAACATTAAAACCAAAGTTGTTAATCCCGTTGGAGTTAGTGATGATCTCGAGGTAAAAGTTGACGTTCATCGAGGCTTGTGCTCTGTCCTCTACTTTTTAATGTAGTCATAGATTGGGACTACGCCTTCAAAAACCAACTCCTTGGACACTATAATATGCCAATAACATAGTTTTAATAACAAAACAAGAGATACAGTCAGATTTAAATGCAGGTGCTCAGCATTGGAACGGAGTGGTCTTCGGGTAAGCTGGACCAAAATAGAATGCATGAATTGTAAGTGTAAACTTTCTGTATCCTCTGTAAAACAGTCACTGCATATTGAAAATGTGCCTATGAGATAAGTTGACTCTTTTAAGTATTTGGGATCAGCAATAACATCAAATGCCTCTATGGACAAAGATATCGATAGCAGAATAAAGAGTGCGTGGTTAAAGTGGAGGTCTCTAACAGAAGACATCTGTGACCTGAGAAAAAGAACTGTGAGACCTGCCTTAATTTATGGGTTTAAATGCTGGCCTATGCGCAAAGTCGAGTAACAGAAATGAGGATCCTGAGGTGACCTGGGGGAATAACAGTTGCAAAAATTGTAGAAAAGTCGTTGAGAGTCGACTTCATTAGTATGGCCACGTCATGTGACGCAAAGATCAAATAACCAAAATTGTCATGGAAATGGCCTAAGAAACATTAGACCGCCAAGTACTTGGATGAGCGCAGTATGCAGAGACATGAAGACGATGGAATTACACTCAGATATATATATATATATGTTTAACTTAAAGCTGTACCTGAGAGGTTACGCTGCAGTATAATTATAGTTTTTTTTTATCGGACAGGGCAACGTCAGCCGGGTCCGCTATTTTCTCATATAAATGAAATATCCGCAATGATGAGTTGAACAAATGGTTTAACTGTGAACAAAAGATTATGTTATCTGTTCATAAATCTCATAATTTGAAACCAATATCATCACATATCCATACAGAATTCATCTACCTAATCACTATTTAAGCACAAGACACAAATGGTTTGACTTTTGTCTAATAACTTTAATTTATGGTGAGAATGCACCATAGCTAGTTTTTAAAAATTCTCTTGCAACTATCTAATCTAATGTACTCGAAATAATTTTGTTTTCCTAACTAGTAAACTATATTTTAATACTGTTGCTTTCGCATTTTACATCTTATTTTTAGAATGACACTTATTTTATTATTACATATTTTATTTCAACTTATTTTAAAATGTGAAATCAAGTTAGTAACAATATGTCGCCGTGCTTAGTGATGATTCGGAAATTAATGACACAATTCATTTTCTGTTCCAAAAATGCTCTAGTTCATACTCGCACATAGATATATCGCATAGTGCTTGTTTAAAAATTTGATCAGGCTGAAAAAAGTTCATTATTCACGGTCATTCTTGATTAACTCATAAATAGTTTGAGCAATCCAAACAGCTCCGTTAATCCTAGCTATAAAAAAATAGTAGTGCTCCCAACTTTTTAGGTAGACTATAGTAATAATTTAAGCCCTCACAATTTCGCATTCTTACGTCTAATACTTATTTTCTCTTTTCCATATCTGACACCAATGCTGCGGCGCAACAGATCCGTACGTAAAGATAGCACTCATGCAAAACGGCAAACGACTCAAGAAGAAGAAGACGAGCATCAAGAAATGTACACTGAATCCCTATTACAACGAGTCATTTACTTTTGAAGTACCATTCGAACAAATACAGGTGCGAGCCGAGATTGCAAAATTCGATATCGTCGCATACAGACAGGACGTTTCGAATGAAAACACAAAAAATTCGCCCATCGGCATTGTTTTAAGGCCTCCCCCCATGGGCGCGTTATTATCGGTTGATAATATCGGATGCGTGATTGCGATATCTATTTTTACATTACATACACACATTACATTGTGTAGAGAACAGCCACGAAGTTACACACTGCTACGATAATAACGAAGCAATAGATGTATGACGAAATATCGCAATAACGCATTCGATATTACTGACCGATACTAACGCACCTATGGGAGGGCGGGAAGCTTTAGGTTCATTCGAAATCGTCTGCTCTGTACGCATTACTTTGATGTTGTGTATTAAATGTTGTGAATATGGAAAACTTACACCACTCGCATCCATACCAATCCTATCCCGTGTTTGACAGATGTTTGTTGTTTTATGTGAATGGTTGATGTGATCATTGACATGTTCGCCATTCAAATTTATTTTGCTACTCTTATTTGAATGTTTATTTATTTACAGTGCATTGATAAAATAAAATGTTATACTTTAGTTTTTTTTTTTGATAATTTAATTATATTTCGTTAGTGTCAGTGTGTTATGCTACGGCCACACTGTCGCGCTATCGCGAAAATTTTCCGTTTTCACGATAAGTTGTATCAAGCAATAGTCACATTTCAGAACGCGGTCAGAAATGTGAATATTGCTTGGTTAGATGCGTCGTAAAAACGGCAAAAGTTCGCTATAGTGCAGTAAGTGTGGCCGCAGCATTATATTGCTAACTTTATAGCTAGTGGGTAGTATTTTTAGTGTTGTGTTGGTCTCATCTACTGTCTTCCTAAAATCTTTTATCTGTCTCTAATCCTAACTGTGAATATCCAGTCAAGTCCCATTTTGTCCCTCTTTGTATTACTAAAAGCCACACTTTATACAGTAGTTTCGAGATGTTGACCTTTATCTGCAACACAATGTTACGGTTGAAGGTTTTCATGACTCCTGAAAGTGGTATCAAGGATGGCTTTAATTAGTATGAAGAGAAAATTACTGAAGTGGTGTTGTATAATCTCCCCTCGTAACTGCATTACAATTTGGTGACTTCAAATTGTAATTACTTATGGTTTAAGGAATCCAGTCCCTCGTTCTTCTTCTGCATCATGTCTCTTTTCATATTTTCACGTTTTCCTTCTTTCACCTCTGCTTTAAACCCCAATTATAAAGTAAGTATCTAATATGCTTAATTTAATTAATTACTGTTAGAAAGCGAATGTTGGCATGTTATCCGCTGACCATTTTTATTTTTATGATCAAGAACACAACAGATATACACATTCTTCCACAGACAGACAAATTTCACACTGATGTTTGCGCTTTCGGAAGTATTAATAGATATTGTGGAGACGACACATTTTTTTAGAAACAAATAAGTATGTTCGTATACATAATACCTATTAGTATATAAAAAACGCAAATGTTGCTTTATAATTTCATGATCACAATTAACAACATTTTTTATGATAAATGCTACATCTTAATTCATAAATTACAATTAGGTAAGTAAGTAGTACCCGTCTAAAGTATGTATTTGGATTCAGTACCTCTAGCATGAACCATTATCGATTTCGAATAGTTTGCGAGTGTGAAATGTCAATGTCAAATTTTATATGAAAACTTGAACAGCAGTGCTACAAAGTACGTAACGAGAACTAAAAATCAGTAGATACACATTTCGCAAACGTTACGAATTCGTATTGGTTCGTACTAAAGGTACTGAAGTCATTCATCGATACCTACTTGAGGCGATAGCTTTCGACATAACATTACTTTGAAAGTCTTCACTAACATAATTAAAATTTTCATTCTTTCAGCCGCACTCAGAGATGTCGAATAATTATAAAGTTACATTAATGATGATGCTATCTCTTTTACTGACATAGAAATAGAATAAAACCTCAGAATAAAGTAAACACGTGATGTGTTTGACAAACATTAGGTAAATACCTACATTAAATCGACATCTCTCAGTTCCGCCGCTGTTCTTAGATTGTGAAATAGTAGAACACCTGTATGTTTTGATTTTGATATAAGTATAAACGTATCATCTTGGCTATAATTAATTCAACAGGTACCTACTAAATTTTCTTTTTTTTAATATTATTCCTCGTATGTAGTAATGAAATCGCCATTGACCAAGACTAGATCGTTACATAAAAATTCAGTAGAATAAAAAAACATAAGACAAGAAAAAAGGGGGTGCTCTGTTAATAATAAAGGAACATGAACATGAGTCACATAAATATTTAAGGATTCTGATATCACGTGGGTACTTACCTAATCTGATCATGATGAGAGTCCAGGCCATTGTCTAATTTTCCCCTTTGTACCTTCATAGTAGCCAAGTTGTTACACAAGTTAAAACGAACTAATTTTAAATCCACTAAATATAACATACATAAAGGCAAGAAACAGTACTCCTCTTTCTAGGTACCTATCTTTAAACAATACTTGCAGCTACAACTTGCGGAAATACCAATGGAGAGACGTCGCAATAATAATAAATCATAATGGTTAGCATAAAATAAAATAATGGTAAAATCAGCATGGCATGGGAGACACTAAAATTTAATTTTCAGTCAAAAATGAACTTGTTTTCTCAAAATAAGTATTTAACCATTAAGTACTTATACTTTCCTAGCAATGATGCTTAGACTGATTTTTGTTGATTCTTGTTTCGACATCTGACACTATGTCACACGCCAAATTTGTCATCCCTTCGTAAAATCTAGTACTTACCTACTCCTGGGATTCCAATAGTACGAGATCCGAAGAGAAGTCGTCCTCGCCCCATCTGCTTACCAGTAAGGAATATATTAATAAAATCATTTATTGCAGGTAGCTAAGACCCATATTTAAAACATGATACAACATAATATAAAAACTAATTAAAAATACACTTACATTGTTATAATATAAAGTCAATCGTTTATTTGCGATTCCCATCAATGTGCACAGATAGCCAATATCTATAAATTGGATTGTTAAGATCGTACAAACATTTTAGTATGCCGTTACCAGAGCGACGCAGTCGGTAAATTCAAAACCATTAAAATAAATTTAAATTTAAATTGGTGTAATGGAGACAAAAACACATTTATTTATTTTTATTTTTCTGTTAAATCGTTTGTCCCAATGTTTAAATATAATCAGTTTTCAAAAATTTGGAAAATACCCTATTGTAGGTATTTCCAACTCATGCCTATGCCGAAGAATAATGTAATTATAGATCATTTGGTTAATTACTTGTTCTGTCTGCTCGATGTTATCGTCGTTCACAATTGTAGATGGACAAATTAGATGTAAAAAAGGCAACAAAAGTCTACATATGAAAGATAAAGGTAATCTGCCGAAACTTCAAACTCTGTGCCTACTCTCAAAATCGTAATAAATATAATGCAAGATCAATTTTGGAAATTGGCTATTTTACATTACTCTACAACCAATGGGAGCGGTGTATCAATGAAAATTTTTACAAAAATGGGAAAAGTACTTTATTTGGGAGCTTCCGTTGTATGTGCTGCATGAACGATTAAAGTTGCGCGAAAATCACGTATGACGAAATTATTCCCCTATAAAAGTTCTATAAAAATACCGCAATTTGTTTACCTTATTAGTTTAACGCACAATTACCTTTTTCCTCAAACTAACGCGTATTAGAAGTACAGGGCACCTGTAGTGTATTATATTTATACACCGTAAATTATGAGTTACCTGAGAAATCTTACTAGCTAATTCAGACAACGATTTGGTTTACATAGCTTCGAAAATATATTTTTATTCTTTAGTTATTTTTCCGAAAAATTACCACGTTAGCTCACTAAATTGTGCAATGATGAAACCTCAACAATTTAAATTGTGATAAAAAGATTCAAATAAAACTTCCTACTTTTAGGATCTCCATAGTAGGTTTAAACAGAGAATAATTCCTTAATAGGTATGGCGCCGTTTTAGGATATTTTTTAAACGATTTAAATCAATATTTTTCTATGGGAGTGTAGTACGTTTACTGTTTATATTCTTACTATATTTTAGTTTCTTAGGTAACTCAAAATTCACGGTGAAGATATACTGAAGTATGATGTAGCATAGATCATTCAAACATATTCAAGTCCGTTATGCGGAATTTTAAAAACGACACTTGATGTTTTGCTTGAGCTTTATCACCGTATATATTTGTTAGATATGTTTCCTGAACTAAAAACCTTAAAACTTAGAAACGAAAAAGGGGATATCGAGAGTTCTACTCACTCATACTAATCAGGAGATATGTACAACAAGTCCGTGAAAAATATCACACCCAGGGTCACGCCGCTCCTTATTTGTGCGGTGTGCGGTGCACACAGACGCCATCACATCACCAAAATCACCAAGATTTGTACACATTTTATCAGTTTAATTAAATTGCACTGCAGAAAGTAAATCTAGTAGTAACGGTGGTGGACTACGATCGCATCGGTACGTCGGAGCCGATCGGCAAAGTGGTGCTGGGATACAACGCGTCGGGCACGGAGCTGCGCCACTGGTCGGATATGTTGGCCAGCCCGCGGCGACCTATTGCGCAGTGGCACACCCTCAAGGACCCTGATGATGGAGAAAAGAAGGACTAAGGAGAAATGAGGTAGGTACAAAAGACCATTTTTATATGTTGGGAAAATGCATGACGCGTACCCCGCCCTTGTGTGAGACGACGTTAGGTGGGACTCCTCCTCCCCCCAAATCCCGCCCACCCGCTTAGCCAGCCTTTGGGACACCAGTTCTTCCTCACCTGCCGGAACGGTTTTCGTGGGATCCGGAGACTCCACATTATCCTCGGCAGGGGTTCCTTTTCCTCCTTGCGGTCAGGGGGATGCCCGGAAGCACCTGTATATCCCCACTCAAGGGGTAGAGCTGTGCAATGCGGATGGTAGACCACCCTGTCTGCCAGCCACTAGTTCCACTAGAGATGCGCATTACATCATCTCCTTCGTCCCTACCGTCGGCATCGTAAAGGGCCAGCCTGTCCCCCTCGCGGTCCCTCTCCGCTGCCTCCTTCTGGAGGATACAGGTACCTCCTTCCTGGCGGAGCGGGAAGGGTAGTGATCCTAGGACACTGCCGGTCTCACAAAGGAGCTGGTATTTATATATTATTAGGTATCAATCAATCCACATCCATACTTTTAACGTAATTCATTGATAATGGGTCTTTCAAATTCTGGCATGATTTTCTCAACCTTAAAGTGAATTTAACAACAGTGTTTCCTTGTCATACTCTACACATAATGGAAAGGATAGGATATAGGGCTCTCGCACAAAAGTACGATGCGATGTGATACGACGGTTGCGACGCAGGAACTTTCGAAGTGAATTGCTGCGATACGACTACCTTCAACGGTAGTCAGCTGTATTGGACGTGTTTTAGTAATATTAACATAAGTAGATCGCAAAAGTTATTGTAAAATATATAAAGAAGAAAAAGAAGATTTTGGGTTCATCCATTTATAACGATTTTGAACGGAACTACGTTACTCGAAAATATAATGGTTTTGAGAACAGAAGAGGATATTTTTTTATATTATTTTAGAATGAGCATATCTTTATTTGAAGAGCAGGGAAAGCGCGATGCGAATCAGATCGGAAGGTCTTGTTGTGCATTCGTGCGAGCTCGCTGATATTTGCGATGCGAATCCGCAGCTATCTGTGGGAGCACTTAGTCCAGCAAGGAACTTATATACTAACTGCAATGCTTACGCGACCCTCAAAATCGTTTCAAATTGGTGGAATCTGTCTCGTTCTAGTAGTGTGCACAAACAGTTGCAGGAGAGGGACTGAATTCACTTTCGTCGTTGTCGCGCTAGGAGTATTTTTCCCCCTTATAAAGGTAGAAACAAAAACAAGTTAGAGTACATTTTTTGAATTCCCATATTGTTTCGTAAGCATTTCAGTTAGTATAAATGTATGTAATGTAATAAGTTCCTTGTAGTCCAGCAAATGCAGGCTTGTCCCTTTTTATTGTTCCAAGCAATTCTACCAAACAGCACCAATTAACACCAAAATTTGACTTACTCTCAAGTAGAAACTAAAAAGTTGTCAATGTGACGAGGGTTGGTTTCGTAATTTTTTCAACAAAAAAAGACGTTCTAGCTAGACATTTTTTAATGAATAATTCTGTAAAAGCTTAAAAACAAAACAAACAAAAAATACTGGGTTTTAAATACCACTAAGTATATTGAATACTAACGCGTAATAGTTGCTAAAGGTTGGCTCTTCTTTATCAAAAACGAAAGTTTCAACGTGTAATATCCAAAAAACAATGCATTTTTGGGGCAAGTTATTGGCAGACAAATGCTCGGCAAGCTCAATTATTTATTAAGAGAAGTGATACAAATAAGGCCTACCTAATTTAAAACACTCCTATCGTGATATTTTTTTCGAAAAAGGTGATAAATAAAAGCAAGGCATTACAGCTGACTTCTTTGGTTGATAAATTTTTACTCATTAAGAAAACATATAACAATCTTTTATCAGAAAACACTTAAAAGCGTTTTTTCTGGAACCTAACCTTTAAGCCTTTTTATAACATAGTGACTTAATAAAGCTTATGTACCTAAATTATAGGAATTGTTATTAGAGTATATATTATATTAAAATATGTATTTCTGAGCCTTTAACCAAGTGTTTCCGTGGTATCCTTGAACAAAATTCTAAGTTATTTTACTTAAATGGCTAGTCAGATTTGAAGTCGCATATTAACAACAAATAAAGAATAATATAAAATAAATATAAAAAAAAAACTGAAAAGAAAAAACAAGTCCAGTAGTCTATAATTCTGTTAATAAGGAACAAAGCTACTTTAACATCGCGGGACCATTAGATATTCAAGAATACATAATATTTTTCAATAATGGGTCCCGACTGTTAAAGTAGCTTTGTTCCTTATTAACAGAATTATAGACTACTGGACTTGTTTTTTTCTTTTCAGTTTTTATTAAGCAGTCGGGTTTTTGATTTTTTAAATTTGCCTTTTTTATTTCACACTTTTTAGTTAGATAGTATTTTAAGACGGTATATACCGTATTCTTGTTACTTCAGTAAGGGAATTAATATCGCAGGAATTATTAAGTACCTTGCGGTGGTCTAAAAGATTGATTTATTAATATATAATAGAGACTTTACCAGCGGGGTCAAGGCGACAGATGGGCCTCAATTTTCGCAAAAATGTGTGAAGTTAAATCAAGTCGTTACATAAATATCTACTGTATGTAAATTTTGTAGTAAACTAGCACTTATTCAAAAAGTAATCTTTTGGTTAATGTCTTTTTAGTAGTTTAGCAGTAAATATAAAATTCATTTACTTTTATTCGTCGACTATTTAAAATTGGCATTGGCTGCATTGTCATGTCAACGTCCGGCTCTAAGATTGTGATATACACAAATGCAGTGTCATATCTTAGTCTCATAATTTGATATACCTACATAATTCACAGAAACCCAATTATGTAGATGCCATAAGTTAACTTCAAATGTTGTTAATCATCCTATATACAATACCAATCAATGACGTTTATGTCGCAGGTTGAAAAAAGCAGTAATACCCGTCTATTGTTTTGGACAATCGTGGCAACTGCCTTAGATCTCTAAATTAAATAATTATGCAATTACCAAAGCAAAGTTTATAATATTTGATTAAACTAAAGGCGCATACTAAAATTTTCATAACGTTAGGTAGAGCACCATAGCAATCTCATTTATTATCAATTTATAGTTCTCTTTGTAGTTTTCTTTTCAAGCGTTCACATATAACAGGTCAAAGACTGTGATCGACCCTTTTTATTGGTAGTGTAAAGTTCCAATGAAGAGTACTTCCACCTATCAAGCGTGCTGCTACCAGCCTAGTAGGTATGGCAAATAGTGCAATCATGGCAAATATTTCCCAAAATATTTTTTTGTATAAAAAAATACCGAATTAACGTATCAATGTTAAGCACAAATGCTAAGTAACTTTTACAAATATAATCAAATAAACCTATTACTTACTTTATTTTTAAATCTTTTTCATCAATTCAATAAAATACTATTATCCTATCTCTACTAATATTAAAAAGAGGCAAGATTTGTATGTTTGTAACAAATAATCTGTCAAACTACTGAAACGGTTTCAAATAGTAATTCATCATAAGATAGCTACATTATTTATTATTACATTTTTCTTTATTTAAATACATTTTGTCCGAGTGACATAGGCTATTATTTATCCCGATAAAATAAATTTCGCCCGTACAATGCCCGGGTGGATCACTAGTAAGTATTATATAATATTATAGATGCGAAAGTGAGTTTGTTTGTTGCGCTTCCGTGCCCTAATAGCTAAATCGATTATAATGAACTCCCATATAGAAGTAGATGGGAACTTGGTTCTTAGCTACAACATCGCAATACTTATAGGCGTAGGCTGATGAAAGGGGTGATTTACCTATAAAAATCTATATTATTTACTTTGAATTTTGCAGAATTATCGTTTATAGGTAAATAAATACAGGGATTCCAATAAGTATGTACCTACTAGCGAAAAATGGGTTATTTGTCATTATATTAAGTAAACCTTTTTTGTAACATTAAGTAGTATCGTTAAAAAAAACAGTATAATTGAGTTTTTCATTAAAATTCAATAATCATAAATACCTATTATGATAATTTATTTTTCATCATTTAATAAGAAGGAACTGTATGACAGTTTTATTGTTAGTACTTCGTATAGGATCATATTTTCGCCTAGGTTTTATCCACGTTTATAAACCCCTAAATTAAATTTCTTCTCTCAGTATTCCCGCACTCTACTCCTACATAGTACACCGAGATATCACTTTGCCATCGTTGTAACTTTTTAAATATTTGTTGAAATGACATAGTGTAAAAGGCAAAGTTTATCGTCTTTAAATATCAAAAGCGATAAAAGTATTTTTTTTGATAAAAAATAATTTGTTAATACAAAATGTGCATTTTGGAAATAGATATCAAATAATATTTTAGTTTTTATATTCACTATTTTAGCGGTAGTGGCTTACACATTAAATATAGATATATGGTGTCACGGACTTTTTTTAGAACTATTTAAGAGATACATTTTCACTCTACATTACATTCATGTAACTTTTATTGTTTTTGCAGTGCAGGCCAAAATGGCTCGCAGATGGGAGATTTTTTTCCGTCTTATGTGACACTTATTCTTATATTTTGGCTAATTCACTCAATAACTACATAAATTATTATATTTATGTTATTATCATATATGAGCTATATTACTGTTGTTACATTAAAATCCATTCAGTATTTTTTTGGGTGAAAGAGTAACAAAGATCTATACAAACGTAAGATTGAAATTAAAAGCGCAATTGGTTAATATACAACTTTAAAGCGTTGTAGATCCTAAACAATCATATAAAATGAAAAATGGTGTTAGGAACCTAAACATGATTTTCGATTATCTAGACAGTGATACCCACCTCGACATATTTTGTCAACTTATTTTTTTACTTCGTCACAATATGGCGCCTAATTTTGTCCATATTGAATTTTGATTACTATCATATCTTTAGTAGCACTCCCGTGATTGAGACGAATCGATTGATATATGAATCATCAAAATCGGTCCAGGCGTTTGGTCTCTAGTGTGCCACAAAGTAACAAATATACATATATAGGGTGAAATTGAATGTTTCAATGAAACTTCGTGAGATTGGTGGGTTACGTGTATAGAGTATGCCTGACTTTTTTCGGATTTTTTAAAATTTTTTTTACGTGTTTTATTTTTTATTTGGTTATTATTATGTCATTTCTTCCTTATAAGTAATTATTCATTTTAAACACGTCTACATAGAAGATGTAAAATCACTTAAAATAAGCACTCCTAAAAAAACGGAAACTTAATGAATGCCTCCAGTCCAGATCAGCCCCGGCCGGGGGCGACGACCGGCGCCGGCGGCTGCCTATCTAGGTACCTACGACACGCGCAGATGACTCGGCGCTTACCTACTATCCGTTTTGATTCCACACTATTTAAAAACATTACAATAAAATAGTCTTATATGCTATATTATAATTATTTATTCACTGATACACAATACCTTTGAATATTATTTCATAAAGCACAGGTAATTAATCAATAAAATAAATCTTCTGTTAGAGCAATTAAAAATCCTATAAAGTTAATATGACTGTCACGATTTTAAATCGGTAAAGACTGTCTGTTAGTGTAAGAACTTCTTTTTTATTGTTGATGTTAGTTGCCTCGTTTAATTAAAACTTGAGCAAACGGCGAAAAATTATACAGAGCAAATCGGTTTAACTTACGAGCTTAGTGAAGGAAATAACTCTTCGTGACTGATTTGCCCACGTCATGAAATTCCGAACACATTTAATCACAGTCACAGTCACAGTCACACACACACACACACACAATATGTTGTTTTGCGGCAAGCACGGTTGGGCGACGCGCCTCCCGCGCGCCCGCTGGCAAGACAAGTGCAGCGCTGGCGCCGGTCGCGGCGTCTTTGATGATGTGAATCCGTTTTCGTTTATAGTGCGCGTTTTCCTTTCAGAGAAGAAAGAAACAGCACGATTCGCCAAAGTTTCGCTAAAGGTGCGAATACACTAAATCAGCAATAGCGATGTATTGAACAATCTGACGCTAGTTCTCCAACATTTTTATCAACAAATGAATGAATTGTTGTGGATACAACAACTTTATAATTTTGAAATGTTAAATGTTTATCATGTTGTTCGATTAAGGCACTTCGCGCACTAGACGACCGCGGCCACGATCAGTTGTGGACGTGGCCGCAACCTTGGTCGCAGAGGCGGTTGGGCTGCGGCTGCGGTCTGCGGCCACGACCACGACTGGTCGTGACGCTACCATATTGCTGGTCGTTTATTTCATTAATTGATAACTCTGTATCAAAACTTATTGTAGAAAAAAACGTCGTCATATTCAGTCGAAGAACGGTATGAAACATGTTCATTCACGAACTGTCCGCATGACCTTGACACTGAGATTGACCGCATTCGCTGTCGCAAATCTAGTGCGGGCCAGTACGACTGGTCGTTGCGACTATCTTCCGTATAGCTGGCTATGAGCGCTTGCACTCTAGATCTGCGATCGCAAATGCGGCCTGGTCGCTTCAGCCATTCTCAGTGTCATGCTGATAGTTCGTGAAAGAGCACGCTTCGTATCGTTCCGCAACTCTATAGGACGAAGATATTTTTCTTCAATGAGCTTTGAAAGAGTTATTTATTAATGAAATAAAGAAACGACCAGTAATATGGTCGCTTTACGACCAGTCGTGGTCGTTGCCACAAACTTGTCCGCAGCCCAACCGTAGCTTCTGCGATCAAGGTTGTGGTGACGGCCACGACCACGGCTGGTCATGGTCGTGGCCTAGTGCACGACGTGCCTTAGTTAATCTGGTCCTCGCGGCTCCTGGTCGTGGTCATAATCGTCTAGTGCGTGAGGTGCCTTACTGAGGCAGTAACAAATATCAACGGCAGTTTTTTTTGTAAATGTTTGACTATAGAAATACAAGGCTTTACTTTAGTCTTAGTCTTAGTAAGTAGTACGGCGCGGGCTATTTCGGCATGGTTATGTGAAAGCACCTTAAAAAGTCCTGCCTTTTATGTACGCCGACGCTCGCCCGCCCACCTCCCCTCTTCCCCGCGCGCGGTGCTTTGCTTTGATTGCAATGCATGCAAAGGGCAGTCGCAAGTATATCAATCGCGCGTGCGCATCTTTTGACTTAGTGACAAACACTGTGATAATTTCATTATGCCTCGGTATACGAACCAAGAATATTTAGAAATGGTGTACTGCTATCGCGAGTGTGACGAAGTGCTCAGTAGAGCCGCAAGGCTTTACGAAGATAGGTTTGGTTTACGAGTATGTCCGCAAACCATACTCAACGCCGTATACAGATTCCGCGAAACTGGACTCTTCAACGCACCGGCGACTGACTCTGGGCGACCTCGTATTTATACCGATTTGGAAGAAGAAATTCCGGTTTTCTTCCGTCAGCATCCAATGGCAAGCACCAGAGATGCCGCAGCCGTATTTGGTGTAAGCCAATATTACGTGTGGCGGCTTTTACACGAAGAGGAAGGCAGTCCCAGCTATCCTTATCATCTGACCAAAGTGCAAGAGTTGGCGCCACCGGATTTACCAGCTCGGCTGCAGTTCTGCACGTGGCTACGCGAAGAGCGCCGTCAGATTTTGTGGACAGATGAATCTACATTCACCCGAGTTGGAATGTTTAACATTCACAACTCCCACTTTTGGAGTGACGTGAACCCGCGTCAAGTCAGACCCTCACACTTCCAACGACGCTTCAGTGTGAACGTGTGGGCGGGAATCTTAGGAGACCAACTTCTCGGGCCAGTGTTTTTAGACCGCTTAAATACGGACAATTATCTAGACTTGCTGCAGAACCAAGTCGAGAACATGCTGGAAGATATCCCTTTGTCTTACCATAGAGGGATGTATTTTCAGCATGATGGGGCTCCCGCCCATTACTCTCAGCGGGTGCGGGACTACTTGAGTGATACGTATGGCACAAGGTGGATCGGTCGTGGGGGACCAGTGCCGTGGCCCGCTCGTTCTCCCGATCTAACACCAATGGATTTTTTTTTGTGGGGTCGTATTAAAGACCTCGTATACGGCCAAACCGGACACGACATTAGTGATAACGAGGAACTAAAAAGACGCATAGAAGTTGCATTTTGTGCAGTGAGAAGTGACAGGGACACTTTAAAAAAGGTAGAAAGACACGTCCGCAAACGTGCCTACCTTTGTTTGCAGCAAAATGGTGGTATAGTGCAACAATTTTGCAAATAATAATTTTAGTCTCTTTTTTTGCTAGCGTAAATACTTTTTGATTCGAAACAACTAATTAGTGTCTGTGTACTACCAGTGTGATTGATTTGATAAAAAGTTCTAGTGAAAAAAATGAATATGTTCCTCGTTCCTCGTTGTACTTACTACATCGCCGGTCTCGTAAGTACTGTCTAATACCTAGTTATAAATTTCTTTCTGACCCAAGTATTAAACTGCAATAAGTATTTGTTTTTGTAACAAAATTATTATGAACTTTTTAGGTATTTTTCTCTGCTAATGAGAAGATAACACTTGTTCTTTATTTAAATTTTGTCATTGTAATATGACATCTAAGGCCCGTATGAATAGAACGATCTCAACTCTGAGAGCGATCTTGAGATGCTGTTTAGTATGAACACAGTATCTCGAGGTAGTCTCCCTGTACTGTAGATAGGTACGCGCCACGTCAGCTGTGCGCGCGCGGTCGTTCCCCCCGGCGTCGACCTCGCCTGGCCACATCAACTATTTTTCGTTTATTTTAATAGTGCTTATTTATTTGTTATATTTCACTTACTATGAATACGTGTTTAAAAATAATTATCACTCAAAAGGAGGAAAGGACATAAAAATGCAAAATAAAAAACGAAAAAAATAATTTTAAAAAATCCGAAAAAAATCAGGTATACTCTATACATGTAACCCATCAATCTCACGAAGTTTCATAGAAACATTCAATTTCACCCTGTATAGACTGTTAAACACTATACCCTGTCTGCGCGTCGCGCTTCGCGCTCTTGCATTGCGCAGTCGGGTAAAAAACATATCCACACAAACAAAAATTAGCAAATTAACATATTTTCTCAAAAATATTATTAAATATCGACGCCCCCCGCGAATAATTCGGTAATCGTAAAAGTGTAAATGTTCAGGAAAAATAAAAAAACATTTTTACTTAATAACTCCATTAAACAACAAGTATCAGAAACTTTTTATATCACATATGGAAGCTAATTTTTTCAGCTATCTGGTTATTTCAAAAAATTTAAGAAGTCCCAAGGGCTTCGTTATAATTTAGCTGGATGCATTTTACTATATTAGTGTAGATCAAGCTCTGGTCAGTAATGTCACTTACGATATTGTTCGTGTAAATTTATATTTTCGACGGCCACAGTAAAATCGTGTTGCGCTATTATTCGTGTTTTGTTTACTGAACATTTGTAAAAAGCAATTATTAGGTTATTCGATTGTTTAACAGTAACGTCCATTTTATTGTTATGGCTATTATTGTTTATTCAAATAGTTTACTTAAGTATTATTTGATTATTAAAGTATATTTTATAATATAAAGGACTTTCTAGTAAATGAAACAACTTTGGTCAATTTGACAAAACACGATAGTTATTATTATCATAAAAAAATAGACACTGCATCGTACTTTTTCTCCTGTCTTATCTTGAAATCATCTTTTGGGTTCAACAAGTTCTTTTAAGTTGAGGATTTCAGATTTTTGCATTTCTTTTAGGATATATTGGTCTCCTGAGACTTTAGCGTTCATGATGATACTGTATACTTGGTCCGGTGTGTACAAAACTTTGTTTTTCAGAGCTCTTTCAATACATGCGTGCATGGAGTCGCCTTCATTTTAGCTATGCCCACCAACAAAAAACCGATGGGTAATGTCAATTTGAAGAGTCATTGCAATATACAGATACAATACAAATATATATCCGGGTTCGAGTCCCGTCCGCTGCCTGGTCCGCGTGGATTTTTTTCTAGTAAACTTTTCTTTAGATTTAAACATCTAGCAGTTAAATGCTTAAAAAATAAATAAAATCATAAATATATATCTGTTTTTATTCTGGTTATAACTGTACAGGTTCACTGCATAATAAAAGACACAATTAATCTTGTTGATTTATATGATTTTAATTGATTTAGTTTTAGATTATACATTAAGTTCCAAAGCACAGTTCACAGATCACCCCCAGAGTTGCCATTTATCAAAAGCCCTTTCATGTGTACCGTAGATTAATATTAAGTATGACCTTACATTATAATTTTTATTATTTTTAAAGCATGTAACTGCTTGATGTTTAAATCTAAAGAAAATATAACTAGAAAAAAAGTTACATGCTTTAAAAATAATAAAAATTATAACTATAATTGCTATTTCTTCTTTCAAATGTTTAATACTTGTAAAAGTATTCATTTGACATTGTGGGTTTACCTATAATGCGAAGAGATGGCGCTGCCTTGCAGCTTAAGAATAGCTAAAAGGAATTTCGACGGGGTCCGTGAGGGCCGCGGTAGCATAATTGGTCAGTGCATTCGCCCGGATTGCGAAGGGTGCGGGTTCGAGTCCCGTCTGCTGCCTGGTCCGCGTGGAATTTTTTTCTAGTTATATTTTCTTTATGACCTTACATCTTCCCTCTTAAATTAATACTTTCCTAATAATTAATACAAATATGTTTTCTATTTAACATTAAATATTATGTTTGAAATCTCTTCGGTAATTTTATTTTAGAACGATCCCGCAGTGTATATTGATCATTACAATTATTATTGTTACTAGATTCCTTCTCCTGATTATTAGAGCTGTTTGATCTATCATCTAAATCACTTACATGTTGATTGTTTGACATATTATATTGATTATTATTTAAATTATTATTAATATTATTACAATCATTTGAATTTGTTAATATATAATCATTTACAATCGGCTTAAAATTAAATTTACATTTGCACATATTAGACACTTGATTATTATCCACCTCATTCTTCCCTTCCCATAGTTTGATAAACTTTCTATTTCTTCTAATTAATTGTCCATTTTGAGTTTTTATTAAATAACTACGAGGTTCTTTTAATAACTTCACAATTTTTCCCAACTTCCATACTTTCTTTTGACAATCAAATAACATAACTTTATCATTTACTTTTAATTCTAATAAAGGCTTTGTATGCCTATTATAATAATATTTTTGAATATTCTTCCTGTGCAATTGGTCATTGCCAACATTTTTGTTTAATTTAGGTTTCAATTGATGATCACTGCAAGGTATCTTTGTCTTAATACTTTTATTTAACAACAATTGTGCAGGAGAATATTCCATATTATGTAGAGCTGTATTTCTATAATTCATTAATGCCAAACTTATATCTGTTTTACTTTCTAAACATTTTTTAAGAATATTTTTACAAATGGCTACACCTTTTTCTGCTAGCCCATTTGATTGTGCATATCTTGGACTTGAGAAAACACACTCAAAGTCCCAAATTGTGGCAAATTGTAAAAATAAATGACTATTAAAAGGCATATTGTCAGCTTGTAACTTCTCTGGAATCCCAAATCTACTGAATATGGACCCAAATTGTGGCAAATTGTAAAAATAAATGACTATTAAAAGGCATATTGTCAGCTTGTAACTTCTCTGGAATCCCAAATCTACTGAATATGGATTTTAAAATGCTAATGACTGTAACAGCATCCTTATTGTGTAACGATGCTAACTCTATCCAATTACTATATGAATCAATTACTGCTAAATAATCCTTGTTATTAAAAGTAAAAATATCACAAGCTACTCTTTCCCAAGCTCGATGTGGAATGGGATGTTGCAACAATGGTTCTTTGACATTGGCATTACTGAATTTAACACAAGTGTAACACTTTTTAATATGCTGCTCGATATCTTGTGACATTCCTTGCCAATATAGACATTCCCTTGCTCTACGTTTACATTTATTTATACCTAGATGTCCTTCATGTATTATATCTAACATACTCTGTTTTAATGATAATGGAACAATAATTTTGTCATGAAATAATAATAATCCTGAATCAAATTTGATGTTATCTTTCAATTTAAAAAAGTGTTTTAACTCGCATGATAACTGATTATGTTCTGGCCAATGTTCTATTACATATTTTTTTACCTTTGACAAAACTATATCATTTTCTATGGCATCAACAAATTCTCCTTTTTTGACTTCACTCAACAAAACCTTTTCCTTTAAATTATGTATAACTTTTATTTCCGTATTTCCTGCAATAGAATCATAATTTTTCAAATATGCACGTGACAAAAAATCTGCAATATATAACTGACTGCCTGGAACATATCCAACAAGTAAGTCATAACCTACTATTTTCAATAACAATCTTTGTAATCTGGGTGACACATCACATAAACTTTTTTTGAAAATTGACTCCAATGGCCTATGATCACTTTGAACTTTAATTTTCCTTCCATAAATAAAATAATGAAACTTCTCCACTGCAAATGTAATAGCTAAAAGTTCCTTCTCTATTTGTGAATACATTTGTTCTGATTTATTTAAACTTAGTGACACAAATCCTATAGGATGATTATCTTGTAACAAACATGCACCCAAACCATCTTTACTAGCATCACATTGAACAACAATTTCTTTTTTAGAATCAAAGTATTGTAACACTGGTGCTTCTGTAATAATTTTTTTTAGATAAACTAATGCATCTTCATGAACTTTAGACCACACCCATGGGACATTTTTACAAGTTAAATTCCTTAATGGTGCTGTAATTTTAGACATATTTGGTATGAATTTGGCTAAAAATTTTGTCATTCCTAAAAATCTTAATAATTCAATTTTATTTGTTGGTGTTTAAAATGATTAGATTGTACAAATGACTGATCTGGAGTTATGCCTTCATTAGAAAAAGATTGACCCATATACTTAACAGAAGTTTGCCTAAATTGTAGCTTATCCTTGTTAAATTTAATATTAAACTTTTGTACTACTTGTTAAACATTCAATAAATTTTTATCATAATCATCTCTAGTAGACCCTGAAATAATTAAATCATCACAGTAAATACCTACCCCTGGTAGATCTCCGAACAAGTCATAGTTCATCTTCTGATATACTTCTGGAGCAGATGTCAAACCTTGTGCTAACCTCAAAAATTTGTATCTTCCAAATGGTGTGTTGAAAGTTGTTAATTCTGTGCTGTCTTCATCTAATTCTACTTGTAAATATCCATCCTTCATGTCCATAACCGTAAAATATTTTTTTCCAGTTAACTTTGCTGCTATTGTATCGGCTGTTGGGATTGGAAAATATTCTCTGCGTATAACTTTATTTAAATTAGTTGGGTCTATATAAAGACGTAAATCTCCATTCTTTTTAGATGCTATAACCAATGAATTTACCCAATCTGTTGGCCCTTCCACTTTAGCTATTATTTTCAACTTTTCCAATTCATTCAATTTTGCTTTTAATTTATCTTGTATAGCCAGAGGGACATTTCTTGACCTATGAATATGTGGTATACTATTTTCTTTTAATTGTATTTTATACTTTTTTGGGTATCGTCCCAACCCTTGGAATACATCTGAAAATTGTTCCTATAAATTTTCTTTACTTGAAATGAAATTTATATTCTTAATGATTTCCAATTGTAAACAACTTTGTAATCCTAGTATAGGAATACTTTTCTTGTCAACGGCATAAAAATTAATTTTGAATTTCTTTTGATTGTACTCGCATTGTAAATTAATTTTGCCTAATGGCTTTATTTCTGCTCCACCAAAAGCTAATAAAATGGTATTTGTTTTCTCCAACTTTGAGCCCTCATCCTTGATTTTATTATATATGTTATATGGTAATATGTTTGATTCCGCACCTGTATCAATCTTAAAATTTAACTTGTTTTCTATTATTCAAAGTTAATATTTTATACCATGCCTTGCTATTTTGGTCACTAATAGAAAATATTTGTGACATATTATCTTCCTCAGAGCTATTATTATCATTTGCTATTTCATCACACTTAATTTTTGAAGTAACTTTTGTGCGACACATTTTTTTAAAGTGACCCAACCTACCACAACTGTCACACTGTTTTTTAAATGCTGGACATGCATTTATTTTGTGTGAGAATCCACACCTCGTACAATTATTTATCGTTTTGTTTTTCTGAGCATACCCTATGGTTTTTTTTCTCATTACATCTATGGACTCGTGCATGTTACAGCTACTCATTTCTTGTAGCTGGGCAACAGTGGACTCCGCTGCTTTGCCCATATTAATAGCCTTTTGTAAATTTAGCTCTGGTTCTCGTAACAAACGTTCCCTTAAATTCAAACAATTTATTCCCAATACAATCCTGTATCTCACCATTTCTTCTGGATTTTTATAATTGCAGGTTTTACAGGCTGTTTTCAATTCTGTTACAAAATCGTCGAACTTCTGTCCTGGTTTCTGTATCAACTTGTTAAATTTATACCTCTCAAATATAGTATTACACTTTGGTTTAAAATGTTCTTCAAAACTTTGCTTAATGGTGGTGAAATCCTGTTTCATCGCCGAGTCGAAGTTATTGTATATTTGTAGGCAATCATCTCCTATGAAATTTAAGAAAAATGCTAGTTTCCTTTTGTCTGCTGCACTTTCTACATTAGCCGCTTCAATATATATGTCGAATTGTTGAGAAAATCGTTCCCATTCTTGATAAACATTAGGTACTGCCACGTTTATTGGATTCGGCACTTTTAAATTGGTATCCATGATTGTAATTTACACCTGACACCATGTACAGGTTCAGTGCATAATAAAAGACACAATTAATCTTGTTGATTTATATGATTTTAATTGATTTAGTTTTAGATTATACATTAAGTTCCAAACCACAGTTCACAGATCACCCCCCGGAGTTGCCATTTATCAAAAGCCCTTTCATGTGTACCATAGATTAATATTAAGTATGACCTTACAATAACAACCATCAGAGTAAAATAAAGATGACACCGTTATGGCCATTTTTGATTTAGAAAAAGTTTTGAATGTACCACAGTCTGAAGTGTCAATTTTCCACTACAAACGTAAATA
Source organism: Chilo suppressalis (assembly GCA_902850365.2). NCBI lineage: Eukaryota > Metazoa > Arthropoda > Insecta > Lepidoptera > Crambidae > Chilo > Chilo suppressalis. Next base: position 16,597,654 of record OU963900.1, read on the forward strand.
CCCGATTTATAATTTTACAGTTTTTGACGCTCTAAACAAACTAGGGTTCTGTTACGTTTGGCAAGCTCAAATTGGAAAAAAAGGCGCATCGAAATAGGGAGGTGCTGAAACTTGTTTACCCGAATAATATCGTAACAATGTTTACTGTCAAATCATATTGATATTTTTTTTCGTAAAAATCTAAAACCATATTATTCGTTTAAAATACATTTTAATGAATTCTTATGGAATATACGCGTAATTTTTCATATATTCGTAAATAAAGATAGAAAAATTATGAAAAAAAATTACATGGTGTATTTTAACTTCTAGATGCCGCAAAAAGGCATAACATGAAAAACCCCGTAATAGGTTATTAACGGATTATTCGCGGGGGACGTCAATATTGAAAAATTAATATATTTTGATAGGCCTTAATTAAAAAAGGTAATTAAATAAAGCCTTAGAACGTAATAAGTAGCGTAATTTGCTTAGAAACATTAATCTGTCTTACTGATACTATGTACTTTTATAGTAGAGGTGTCTCTATAATCTATTTTACTGACAATAAGGTCATACAAATGCATCTAGATCAAATTGAACAGAATTCCTATCAATGCCTAGGGTCAAAAATAAGGCCTATTATAAAATTAACTTTACTAAGTACATACATTATAAGTACTTCAAAAAAACTTATAAGCAGTATTTAATTCGCATATTCTATTTTTTTTTATTTTAAGTCATACTTCACTTTTTGATTAGTTATAAGTATTTTGATCCTTAAACAGTATATAAAATAAAATTTCGAAGAATAATGTATTAAAATCCGATAAAAATTACGTAAAATTAATACACGCTATGAAAACGCTCGTCCTTCACAAAGTACCGCCACTAATGACGCTATGAGCTCGAGCGGACCACTCGTGCACAGTTTGCCGAGTAATAGAACTGTCGTCTATACATGTATGAAATATGTTTGATGTAAATATATTTTAATATACTTTTCTGCACTACGGGCCTTATTTGTATCAGGTACCTTATATTCTCTTGTCTTATTGCCTTAATAATGTCAATGGGTGCTGATCCTATTTCCATATTTTTGTTTATTACTATCCATATGAATAAAGCGTATTATAAGGTGTCTGATTATATTTCAGTCAAAAGTGCTTGGGTTTAAACTGTTTCTAGAGGCTATTTCTATAATTATATCTAATATTGTTATTGACACTGTAACAATATAATATTTTGTAAACATTGTTACATGATTTGACGCTGTAGTGCAGTCATTGAAGCGAAAAATACGGTCTTGCCTCCGAATTTTTTTACTGTGAACCGATTTGCATGAAATTTTGGAATTAGGCTCATCTTACCCTTAACTTCAAAAGTGAAAATGATCTGAACTCCGCCTATTATTTTTAAGGGGTGTAAACAACCCCTTAATGGAAAAATTGACATTGAGCCTTTTTATCGCTAGAAAACATGTCTAATAGTAAGTGATGAAATTGTAAAGAAATAACATAATTACCATATTGAAATCATTTTCAACCCATATATATATTACATATATAAGACAATATCTTTTAATGGAAATTGTAAAAGTAATTAAACCAATGTGTTGCTCTGAAAACAAAGATTTTATTTAAGTATGTATGTAGGTTAAAACATTTATTATTCACTACCTACACTTTTTACTATCTACTATAAATCATACTAACTTACCGGACATTTAAAGTCTTTTACATAATACAACAATTCCTTCCTTTACAATAATATTTTAAAATAATCAAATAAAAATATCACGGCTCGTTCTGTCAAAGCAACACCATCTGTCAAGTGACAGTTTTATTATTATGGCCGCCCGAGAGCTATACAAACTACTTAAGAAATAACAAATTAAAGAACTGACTGTAAAGAGGTTCTTTACATCTCTCCCCCCTTACAGAAGAAAATTTTTAGAAAATTTTCTCTTACTTATATCTACTCAAATCTTATCTCAATCAATAGTTGTCCAAGCTTTATTATTATTTTTTCATTTATTTTACATCTGATTTTATTAACAAGCGTTTGATTGAGTCGTTCATTTAATCCGTTCGAAAAGGGGCGTTTACAGCAGTAAAGATCATTGGTATAGATTTTTCATTTAAAAATGATTTAAATTCTTTTGAGTTTATACCCGGGTTATCTGGCATCTGTTACTTTATTAATCAACTTAACAAAATCATTAGCACTTTGTGTTTTTGAAGTAACAATATAAGCATATCTTGTAAAGTGATCTACTAGAAGGTGTAAATATCTTTTCGTAGATCGTGAACCTCCAAAACCTCCAATCGTGTCGATCGATACTATTTCAAAAGGTTCTGTGGCAGGGCCTAAATGTGACATTAGACCATACTTGTGTTGTCCTCTAGTTTTATTTTTTATACATATCTCACAACTATTGCAGTATTCTTTAATATTTTTCGTTTTTTTTTGCTGTATAAAATGTATTTATTTTGGATTGCATTTGTTTTACACCCAAATGACACATGTTTTCATGAACATTTTTAATCAGATTTAAACTATAATCTTCCGACAAAATAATTTTTTTCGCGGTTTTTAAACTTTTTGAAGTAAACCCGGTGTTTTGATATTAATTTAGATTTATTACTTTGTATGTATCCATTGCTTTTTGATCTGTTATAATATCATTTAAGTTTATCAAGTTTACAATTTTTAATGGTTCATCTGTATCCTCACTTTCATCTAATACAGGATTCCTACTTAAACAATCTGCTTCAATATTCTCTTTTCCCGGAGAATATTTAATTTTAAAGTCATACTGTGATAAATAGTATGTTAAATCTCCTAATTCGTCATCTGTCCTTGACCTAATGTTTAAGCATGTGTCTAAGCATACTAAATAAATTGCCTTTTTTTATTGAAGTTATACTTCTTTAGGCGCATTATGAAAAAATGATGAGAGTGAAATTTTAAGATGCGCGCGCAACACTGTAACACAAAAAATTACAGAAGAAAATTTTTAAAAGAAAATTAAACTTCATGCTGTTACTTTTGTGTTTACCGCACATTAAGAAAATCTACCAACAAAATAGAAATAGAATCTCTATTTAGTGGGTGCTAACGACTGCATTGTGAAGGCCTATCAAAAGTATTTATTAATCTGGAACAACGGAACCAAAGCGCGATTCAGGAGACTACAGCGCCATCTCTTGACCATTAGTGTAGTAGAACCAAAAACCACATCTTTATTTTTTTTAATAAAGTAACAGTTATAGGTATTCATATTTATAATATCAAAAGTATTTATTAATCTGGAACAATGGAACCAAAGCGCGATTCAGGAGACTACAGCGCCATCTCTTGACCATTGGTGTAGTAGAACCAAAAACCACATCTTTATTTTTCAATGTTACTTTTATGTTATTATTGTAATAAAGTAACAGTTATAGGTATTCATATTTATAATATTTATCCACATGTTTCTAGTTTGTATATTCGGAATACGTGTTTGAGTTTCATACAAGTGCAAATCACATATGTTCTAATAAATTATATTCAGTAGCGATTTTAATTGAATATTTTGATTATTTATTTAGTTTTTCAAATTAAAACTGAACTTTATTGACTGTGTCCTTTTCCAGACTTTTTATTAATTTATTGTAATTAATTATTTGCATGCAATTAAAAACTAATTTTAAACGATGCCAAAGAAGGATAACTTCTCACGCGCCTACATAAGTACACGCACCCATTTTTTTTTGTACTTGATTTAATTTTTTTGAAAAGTATGCCACCGGCTTTTCTTTTCCATTCAGTTGTGTTTGTTTTAGCACTGCCCCAATACCTATTAGAGACGCAACTGTGTGAGTATTTATCGGTAAATTCTGATCAAATATTTCTAAAATCGGCTGCGAGCACAATATTTTTTTTATTTGTTCAAAAGATTTTTGACAGTCTACAGACCACACATTTTTTGGTTTTTTCTAAGTAAATTATGAAGGGGTTCTAAAATAACCGCACTTTTTGGTATATATTTATGATAGAAGTTAACTTTTCCTAGAATCCGAAGCAAAAGTACATTTTGTGAATTTAAGTCTGAATCCCTCCTTTTTAATAGCTTCTAATAATTGTGTTAGATGGTTCATGTGGTCCGAAAAGCTCTTAGAAAATACTAAAATGTCATCAATGTAATTGACCGCAAAATTATTGAGCTTGTGCTTTTTCAGAATGTTACTTAGTATTCTTTGAAAAATAGCTGGTGATGTCTTTAAGCCGAAGGGTAAACACGTCCACTGGTAATGTCCTTCTTGAGTTACAAAGGCAGATTTCTTCCTATCTTCAATTCTTAGCGGGATAGACCAAAACGCTGAATTTATATCTAGTGTTGTAAAATAATTTGAGTTTCTTGTCTTAATCACTAGATCTTCGATCAATGGAAATGGTTGAGCTTGAGGTATTACTATTTTATTTAAATCTCTAAAATCTATGCATAGTCTTGAATTTTTGTTGTCTTCTCGTTTGAAAGCCAAGGTTACAGGAGCCGCAAAAGGACTATATGATTCTTCTATTAGCTTTCTGTCAAGTAATTTTGCAATTTGTTCTTCTATTTCCTTTTTGTCGATTGAACATCTATAAGGCCTTTTACAACAATATTTATCCATGAGTAGATCAATTCGTGCTTCGTATTGTCTAACCGTGCCAATATCATAAATATGAATATGATCTTTTGCGAAAATTGATCTGTAAGTATCTATCAGATTGCATATTTCTGACTTTTGCTGAGTATTCAAATTACTCATACTTATTTTAAAGTTTTCTGTTATATGTTCATTAAAATTTATTGGACACATATTTTTTTCTTCCTTAGAAGTATTATTTTCACTACCATCCTCAGTCTTACTTTCTTTTTCTTCTTTTGTTTTTAGATTTTCTTTTTTTTGAGTGATTTTGCAATTCTCATTTTAAATCAGTCTGAATTATTTTATTATATCCAGTCCAATTATAAAATCATATTTAAATTCTTCTCCATCAATTATGTATACATCAGCTTTTTCTTCAATATCAAACATTTTTATTTTGATAGTTGTCAAACCAATCGTATTTTTTACACCATTAATTGTTATTAAATTGTCACATTTTAAATTATATTAATGTTCTTCTTTTATTTTTATTAATTTAGAATTTATTATGGAAACGTTTGAACCTGAATCATATATTCCAAATATTTCTAATTGTGAATTTAATAATAGTTTGACTTTAATTAATGGTGTTATTCGTTTTTTCTCTCATTATTATTGATTTCAGCATCAATCACTGAATTGTTTACTGTCTTACTATTCTTTCCTTTATAGGCATATTCTTCTGTCTTTTTGAACCAGCACTTTTCTTCAGGGTGGAACCGAATACCTTTGTTTAAATTTGCGCAAGTTTTACATGGTTTTATTTTATCAGATTTTGCTTTAGTCTCATAAGCATTTCTTTTATTTATACTGATTTTTCTTTTGTTTACTACATATTCATGTTTTCCGATTTCATTGTAGAGGTTTGCAGTTGATTTTACACTATTTTTATCGATTTTGTCCATAACGTAACCTGGTAACCCCATTTACAATAAGATTTATCATTGTTTGGAAGTCTATGTATTTATTAAGTTCTAGTAACAATCTTTCCTTTTTTGTGGCATATTCCAGTAACGAACCAGCTTGAAATTTAAATGTAAATGCATATTTGACTTTGGACCAACCTTTATCTTTATCCATATGTTTCACAAAAGTTGTTCTTCCATATTAACCATTCGGAATTTACCGAAAATTTTATTAACATACTGCTATACCAATCTAAGCATTGTTTTTCTATAAGATGTATTAAAATTTCAATTTTCTCAACATCCCGTTGAATATCAAATCTTTTACATTCATTCTCAAATTGACTTAGCCATTGTTCAGCATCTGATATTTTATTTGAAAAAAATCTATCAAAAATCTCTCAGCCGTTTTTGCTATATTTTTTGTTTTTTGGCACATCACTATTATAGTAATTGTGTGAGGGCATTGCTCTTTCTGAAATTTCATCTAAATACTGGTCACCAAATTGCAAATTTTCACATTCATCTAGATATATTTTTTTCAAATCTGGGCTTAAAGGTATCCATATTGTACGACTTTGATGCCTCTTTATAAGTGAATTTTTAATTTTTGTGAATATATCTAAAGAAATTATTGCAGTATGCTTACTTGTGGGCTTGAACTCATCAGGAACCTCAAAAATACGTCCGTCTGGTGTCTCAATTGAGGTTATGCTTATTACATTTGTGTTTCAATCCGCTGATCCCATTACTACAAACTTAAATCGCAGTTTTTCCATTTTTATTGTTTTTAACTAGAAATGTCGTTTTATAAGACAATATCTTTTAATGGAAATTGTAAAAGTAATTAAACCAATGTGTTGCTCTGAAAACAAAGATTTTATTTAAGTATGTATGTAGGTTAAAACATTTATTATTCATTACACATTTTACTAGCTACTATAAATCATACTAACTTACCTGAAAACAAAGAAACGACGAAAAACGAAGACGAAGAAAACTCTTTTACTTAATACAACAATTCCTTCCTTTACAATAATATTTTAAAATAATCAAATAAAAATATCACGGCTCGTTCTGTCAAAGCAACACCATCTGTCAAGTGACAGTTTTATTATTATGGCCGCCCGAGAGCTATACAAACTACTTAAGAAATAACAAATTAAAGAACTGACTGTAAAGAGGTTCTTTACATCTCTCCCCCCTTACAGAAGAAAATTTTTAGAAAATTTTCTCTTACTTATATCTACTCAAATCTTATCTCAATCAATAGTTGTCCAAGCTTTATTATTATTTTTTCATTTATTTTACATCTGATTTTATTAACAAGCGTTTGATTGAGTCGTTCATTTAATCCGTTCGAAAAGGGGCGTTTACAGCAGTAAAGATCATTGGTATAGATTTTTCATTTAAAAATGATTTAAATTCTTTTGAGTTTATACCCGGGTTATCTGGCATCTGTTACTTTATTAATCAACTTAACAAAATCATTAGCACTTTGTGTTTTTAAATAAATCATACTAACTTACCTGAAAACAAAGAAACGACGAAAAACGAAGAAAAACGAAGACGAAGAAAACTCTTTTACTTAATACAACAATTCCTTCCTTTACAATAATATTTTAAAATAATCAAATAAAAATATCACGGCTCGTTCTGTCAAAGCGACACCATCTGTCAAGTGACAGTTTTAATATTATGGTCGCCCGAGAGCTATACAAACTACTTAAGAAATAACAAATTAAAGAACTGACTGTAAAGAGGTTCTTTACACATATATATTACATATTTAAAAATATTTTTTTTTACAGAAAAAAATTGCCATTTATTGAATAAAATATTTACTAATTATATAAAATTGTACTATTATTATTAAAATATAATATTATTATTCATGATTCAATGTTGGAGTCGCTGTCACATTCAACATCTCTATTATACTGCGGACTTTCACATTGCTCCAAATATTCACACTCCGAAATTTTCAGTTACTAAGTAGAAAAATATGATAAGTTTTTGGACCATAACTCCTTAAATTTTCATGCTATCACAATTTATGAAAAACAATTGTAAAGGTAATTAAGAGAGCTACAACATCCTTCGTTGCAATATATATTAAAAAACCTTTTTCTAAAACGGTGAAGGGTTAAAGCGTTTAAGAGAGGCTGTGATTGCGCTGCCACGCGCTCTTTAAACAATCATATCTCCGTCAATTTTATTTTGACAGAAAAAACAAAAAATCCAAATTGTCAGAAAAATACCAAAATTTTTAAATCGTACACTTTTATACGTATATGTCGTCATTTTTGAGATATTATGAAAAAAAGGTGGGTTTTTAAAAAAATAAATTTTGGATTTTCTTTTAATCGTGCCTTTTTTGAAAAATATGTGTCTTAAAGCAGCCAAACTGATACTATCTATCAAACTCTTCATAATAAAGTTAATTCTAGGCGGAATACGATTAATTTTAATTTTGGTGGAAATGGCACTGATGAAACCCATTGATTTAAAAGAAAAAAAATTAGATGCTCCCCTTATTTGCATTACAGCTCACTTATTTTATGTGCAAAAGACTTTTAATAGTGCTCATTTTAAAGCTTATTTCAAGCACTACAAAACCCTTTTGTATTAGAATGCATAAAATGCATCTGCTCGCCGCTAGATGGCATTGACCACATCGATTAAATTTCAGACAAAATAAAAAACGGCTTTGATCTTTAATATCTAGCTTAATATTGCACTTAGAATACTTTATAAAAACCAAATTTTTCATTGTTTTACCTGCTACAATTTTGTTTTTTATAAAATTTTCGATAAAACTTATATTTTTGGATATATTTGCAAAAACCGACCGATGAAAAACGGGAAAAATTTTCGAATTTTCAATTGCCAATAACTTGAAAAATATTGGATTTTTTGAAAAACTTTATAGATGATTTTTTGCTTAAAATTAGGCTTTCTATCGATATCCGAGGTTATTTTGAAAAAAAAAAAATCACCCCCGAGAAGGGGTGGCAACCACCCCCAGGGTGGTTGCGGAGTTCAAATCATTTTCACTTTTGAAGTTAAAGGTAAGATGAACCTAATTCCAAAATTGTATGCAATTCGGTTCACAGTAAAAAAAATCGGAGCAATAATGCTTCAATGACTGCACTACTGTGAAATTTCTTACGTCCGTTTTTCTCTACACCAAAAAAGAAGTCTTTAACGGATGCTACGGAAAATAAATCGATTCGAAAGAGTTATATCATGCTTCCTATTTGAATAAAGATTTATTGAACTGAATTGTTTTGAATATCCATCCATACTTTATGTTAAATGGAAAATTAACTCTGTCTGTCACGTTTTCATGCCTAAAATAAAATTTTAAAAATATATAAAATTGAATAGTTATGACCAAAGTGAAACATAATACTGCTTCTTTTATTTTCAGATGAAAAGATTCCTCTGGGAACTAGGAGTGCGAGCGTGAAGAACATACTTCATCTTTTAATTCCAACTAATTACTTTACTATAGCGAATTATATACTTGATTAAGTATATTGCTTTAATTATTCTTATTTTCTGTAAACACTATTTGTACATTGTGATACTTATATTTTACGTTATTAATTCCAATAATGAATAACTTGGTCAAAAGCTAATGAAGTCCCTATCTACGATTTATGTTGAAAAGTAAAATATACTGTTATTTTTTGTCAATCTATATAATTGCATACTTTAAACTTTCTCTTATACATTTTTTCCTTCACCTCGATCGACCATCAATACTCGTCTTATATCTTGCTACTTAAACAAATAGTTGTGGAGTTCGTTTGACAAAATGTTAGAATGTGATGTGAGGAGTAGGGCTATACGCTGCTAGATTTCTTTTGCGACTTCCTCGTCTATAATAAACTGTTTTGATAATATTTTTATAGCTAACAATATCGCTTAACGAAAAATATTATTTAGGCTTTATTAGCCGGCTCCAGACCAACCGAACACGGCTCGCGAGCCACGCTCGGGCTTCCTGCTCGCAAGCCATGGCACCAGAGACAAATTTGAAAAGTTGCTAGCGTGCCTCGCGAGACAAGGTGAGTCGGTTTGAGCATTAAATTTTTCTCCGTATAACGATGGCAAACCACGTGTCATTAGCTTATGTTGTCTGGATATATAGTAAAAAAGAAAAAAACGAAAACTCTGGATTAAAAAAAATCTCCAGCAATCTTCTAGTTTACTTTTATTTAAATGATGGAATCCCACAACATTTCAAAACTTTCGTAAAGTTGTATCCATTTTTAATTTACTGGCTCGCAAGTGTCTTTACGTCATTCCACACTGCGCGATCTGCTCAGACTGAGGCACCTTTGAGTATCGGCAAAAACTGACAAATTATGGCTCGCAACGTGTGCCCGTGGCAGCCCGATCCGCGTCCAAACAGGCCGAGACAGCCTCGCGAGTCAATTCCTGCCGTGCTCGGTCGGTCTGGACGCGGCTATTGAGGTGTTTTAATTGACTAAGTACATATTTTATCTAAAAAGCGTTTATTATAATCTATGTATAATTTATATCGATGCCCTAATGTCTAAACACTATGTAAATAAGTTGAATCCTGTTAAAATTATTACATTCTATTTTACTAAAATGTAAGTGTTATAATATTGATACCCTTTTATTGTAAAAAAAACAGTTCCTCTATAGAAGAGAAATTGTGTCATTGTAGTTATTTATATGAAAGTATATTTAGATGTCTTACAACCTTAGTTATTTATGAAATATATCAATTTCTCTTCTTACGGGGGGCAATAGGCCTATCATATAGGTCCCTAGTAATTATTATTTTAGGACATGACATTATTTTATTACACATTCTTATTATTGTTTTATTATCCAAGGGATTATTTTAACATCCAGGTTTGCTTAGCAAGCAAATATTTCGTATGTATCCTCATCAAAGTGTTTTATGGTTCTTTTTGTTTAGTTTTAACGTGCGAACGTCACCTATTAATTATATTGATAATAAATAAATGGACCCACTAACAACCTTGAGGTATCATCGAATCTATTAGAAAATTACATTTCAAATCGTCAAAAGTCGTTTGGTTGGACTGCCTGCAAATAACTTATGTAATATTTAATTGTGTCGATGTAAATCTGATTTACTAAGAACCTTAAGTTAAAGCCTAGATATAAAATTAAAATTTATTTTTAATTTCAATGTGAAATCTATAATTATAATAAAATATATACCTACATACATCTTAGCTAAAGCTTGACTGTTGTTGATCTCAACTATGTGTTATTGTGTATATAATGTAATCACATGTTAAATTTCACAATCACTTGATATATCTACATATAGGAGTATCGGGCGGGCTTCAGTAAATTAGCAGTGCACCATCACGAAACAAGTAGGAATAGACTTGTGGTTCAAGTACTGTATTTAACAATAAATAATAACTATGTTAATATAATATAGAATATACTTATTAGTAATTGCAACAGATTCATAGCTAGGAGTAGCTTAAATTGTTTAAGACTATTGCACATAATAATATATACGTATAGTAATTTCTTAACAATAGACAATTAATAAAGATATTGATAATAATAAATCTGTGACATAAATATACCAGTATCGTAGGTAACGAATTTACTTTAAAGTCGTTTGTTCAATATATACCTTTATATAGATAGCAAAATCAGTTGTACAAATCTTTTTTTTATAGAATTCATAGTTGTTAAGTAACATGTAGCGTTTCCATTTCTTGTTTACCCTAGTATCCTATGAATCTGTTGGAACACGTCTCAAGCTTTGTACCCAAAACCGCAAAATGCGAGCGGTGGGCCTCGATAGTGACAATATAGAAAATCCACATGATAATTAATAATTTTTATAATCTTAAGAACAAACGAAGTACCCATGTGTATAATCGCTAGAATACTGAAATGAACGTATAAATAAATTTAAATCTACGATTTATAAAAACTCCGGTCAGCAGATAGAATATTATTAGCCGCGAAATTCGTTGTGAGTGTTTTAACTGGTATCCTTTAGTCAGATTAAAGTAGTTACAAGTTAAAACATTCAACAGATTAGAACTATTATAAATAAGTTGTTGAGACTAGCCTCGTAACTGCATATTTTAATGTTATTATAATTTTTAAGCAAGAGTTGATAAAAACATAAAAACCAAACTAAAATTGTCCAGCGAGCATGATTCATCTGTCTTGTGCAATCCTGGCTTGTTCCTTGAGTAGTCATTGGCTAGTTACCAGTATTATAACGTCCAGACATTGAGTATAGATACTCCAAGCGTCCAGGAAACGGAACATGAATTCATGAACACGCTGATTGCGTGTATAAATGGGGCATGTCACGATGTCAAAATGTAGAAAACTATTTCGTTACGACTGCTGCTTTTCTATATATAAGCCTGTTTAATTAAATGAAAATAATTTATAAGGTGTAACAACACCCAGTTACGGGGCGACCGCAACGAACAACATGCCTCGTGTTCTTCTATGCGTACTATTTGAAGTTAGTATTGACGTGTTGAACTGTTGTATCGAATGCTGTTTGTTAAACTTTGAAGTTCGCTGAATTAAGTGAGAGCGTAAAGAACATAACCAATACTGTCATATTAACGCAAAAATGCAGGGTTTTACCTTTCATAGCTCCATTGCCCAGTTATTGCACATAACTTGATAACATCCTAGATTTTGTTTTGTGGTGTTAATGTAGACCTAACATGTATATATCCTTAAAATTTACTATTTATATATCCTTAAAAATCATATCACTTATCACTTGAAAAAGTCATTGTCAGATTAATGTTGTGTTGAACATTATTTTAACTAAAATGTTTATATCCCAATTTTTTTGTTAACATTATTTAATTACTAGAGTTTATTGAAGTAATGAATTATGTAAACTATGAAGAATGTCTATAATACATAATTAAATAGATGTCGTTTTATTATTTCAAAATAACTCAAATACTTATATTTATAATTAAAATATGTTTTGTAATATGGATGACAACTAACTATTTTACTTCGTATATCAGGTAGATTATCGCATTTTATGTAACCCACAATGTCAAATGAAACACCTTTACAAGTATTAAATATTTAAAAGAAGAAATGGCAATTAAAGTAATATTTTTATTTTTTAAGCATTTAACTGCTAGATGTTTAAATCTAAAGAAAAGATTACTAGAAAAAAATCCACGCGGACCAGGCAGCAGACGGGATTAGAAACCGCACCCTTTGCTATCAGGGCTAATGCACTGACCATTATGCTACCGCAACCCTGACAGCCGTGTCGAATTTTCTCTAGCCTTAGGCTGCAAGGCAGCGCCATCTCTTTGCATTGTAGGTAACCCACAATTTCAAATGAAATACCTTTACAAGCATTAAACATTTGAAAAAAGAAATAGCAATTACAGTAATGTTTTTATTTTTTTTCTTTATGTAACAGATGGTATAAATAGAATTTTGTTTATGCTGTCATCATCCCTATTATCATGCTTTCCAATCGGAATTATTATTAAATTGAATATAGTGACACATATCAAAATCAAACATAAATCAAAATTCGAAAGTGTCACTAATAGAAAAGAGTATACACAACGGAGAAGGAAGAACATGCTTTTAGCTTAAAATCAAATTCATGTTTTTCAGCTGCACTTTTTATTGAACATATGGAAATTAAGATATTATAATCATATTGTGATGTTAACTTAACAAAATAAGGTATTTAATCTGATTACAATCATTTCATCAAATAACTTCAGTAAAACTAATTAAAACAAAATTTTATCTCAAATATGTACTTTTAGGATTGTAATTCTTTAATCAGTTTTCTTACCAAAATAATATTATCTAATAATTTATTTACAATACCATCACAGATGTTTGGCTATAATTACATTACTATTGTATCATTACAATTGCAAATCCAATATTTTACAATTGGAGTTTACACACCAACAAACCTGAAATATAAACATAAATAAAATCAACATAATGTATACCTACTAAAAACTTAACAATGTATTACGCTGAAATTGATTTTCTAAAAGCTTTTATTTTTAACATAAGCTTAGATGTGGTATCATTTAATATTGGATTGAATTTACTGTACATGAAAAATACCAGTAGGTGCATAAATCATAAGACAAAGTTTTATCAGTCTTATCAGAGGACAACTGTACTTAGTTTATTGTTGAAATTTTGCTTGTATATACATAATATTATGTAGTCCATTTCATTCAGGCATGGGAACATAGCATTGAAAATTTGTTAAAAACAAAAGTGCAAAACAATTTTTTATGTATGATGTTGGTCAGCTCAGCTAGAGGTGTCCTTTAAGGCTGCATTATTGGTTTCACATGTCTTAGGAAGGAGGATAAAATACTGTTATCTGGAGGCAGATGATTTACTACAGATAGTATTGTATTCTTTGAGCTAAGAAATACCTGATATGCACTCTCCTCTAGTTTGGGTGGTGTGTATCCCGAGTGTGCAAATTTGATGAAATGGCATCTCCAATGCTTCCCACACAGCCCTTAGGGCAAGAGGAGTCGGAGTCGCGTTTGCGCAGGTTAATAATTCATGAAGATGGGCACCGACATGCTTAGGCAAGCTAAATTAGAGGGATAGTAAAACAAAGTTAATATTACCTCAGGAACTATCATCATAATATCTTCTTTTCATTGCTCTATATTTCTTCAATTTGTACAAAGCTTCTATTTCTTTTGCTACAAAATCTCCATGTTTTAACATCGTTTTGATTTTTTCTGGATCTGTCTCTTCGCTGTTTTTAGTGAAAACTTTATGTAACCTCTTTCTGAACAAATCATATCCTTGTGGCCATTCTCTTCCAAGAAACAGCAACTATATAAATTGAACATTTTATAATTGCACGTAGGTAGTTATATCATAATAAATAAAATCTCTTTAGTTACCGTTTTATACAGATTCAATACAGCTTTCCGATATGGCTGTTCCATATTTGGAAATTTCAGTCTCCAAAACTAATAAATTATGCTTATTTTGACTTATTTTAAAAGAGATTTCATAATGACTTTTTATGAATATAACAAAGTTCATAGTCCAACTTCAAAACTTTTTTCTTGCAACTCTTTTAATATTGTAAACATGTAAAAAAAATATATGACAGTTAGTCAGGGTTGCCAGAAGTCATTTTTAATTTCCGCGAGTTTGAAAATGATTTTACAGCAAAATGATAAATATAATTATTTACTCGCGTCCGCGTTAACTTTTATTTTTTGAAAATTCCACATTAACCCGACATTGCACATAGAAAAAAGTATACCTACTATCTCTTAATCCTGGTCATAAACGACATGCGTATTATTCATCGGTGCGCTATTAGTAGGATTAATAAGATTCATCGATGAAATAAATTGAGCATGGTTTTGTTACTTACACTCCTATGCGTACGTAACTGACTATCATGTTATGTACCTAATATCTACCAACATTATGAAGGGCAAGATCGGTTCAAGTTCGGGACAACGGACGATTACAATTATGATGGTCATCATCATGGCATCCAGAATATCACTCAGAGACGGCAGCTCTGATATCAATTATGTCATGCAAAAAGGGTTTTACTGAAATGTTCATTAGATATCGTATCATATATTTCTGTTCCACGAAAATTCCACGGGACATATTATGTTACTTTAGTGGTAAGAGTATGTGAAGAAGCGCGGAAAAGGATACAGGAGTTTACTACAGTACAAATACTTAGTCCTAAAACATGAACAGGAGAATCATGCACATTATTACACGTGGATAAGTAACTGATGCATATGAACTACGATGTTACTCTCCAGTCCGTCCCCCCAGAAAATCACCAAAAGATAATGGGAAGAAACGTCATCACCCCCCCCCCCCCCCCCGTATAAATGCTAGAAGTGCCCTGCAGTTTCACCCGCATTAATTTGAGGAAATGGGATAATAGTAGATCACCCTTAAAAAACAGACATATTATGCTGTAGTCGTGGACTTTTTTATAAAACTTTTAGAGGAGAATAATTCCATCATACACGCAACAGAAGCTCTTAAATGGAATGTTTTTCCCGTATTTGCAATTTTTTGTTGTTGCTCTGCTCCTTTTGGTTATAAGTTTTTGTTATATAGCTTATAACCTTCCTTCATAAATGCACTTTCCAACACAAAAATGATTATTCAAATCGGACCAGTAGTCCAAGCCAGAGACAAATCCAAGCCAACCCAAGCAGTGAATAGCAATTCAGATCTATCAATACGCATGGCACCGACTTCAAATTATTTTTACTTTAAATGTAGATAAATATGAATTATTTCCTTTTTTTAGTGGTTTTGTTTGTTGAAGTTGGTTCTTATTTTTATTAAAAAAGTTAAAGGAATCTGGCCTGTTCTTACATATCTCTTAAAATAACTGAACACGAATGGAGTACTGTTTGTAATTTAGGAGTTTATTATTGTTTTCGAAAGTACTGATCAGATCTTCACCAAATTAACACGAGATCATTTCGCCAAAAAAAATGATTCCAACAAAAAAAAGGATCATCAAAATCGGTCTACTCATCTCGGCACGAACAACAATAAAAAAAATGTAATGACGAATTGAGAACCCCTTTCTTATTGAAGTCGGTTAAAAAACGAGCAATAAGTAAAACATTGTATTTTTAAGTCAAATTTTTTAAGAAGTTTTTTTTTAAACACTCCTATTAGCCTAGCCCCAAAGTAAGCACTGTAAGGCTTGTGTTATGGGATACTAGGGTAACGGATAGAATACGTATACTGTACATATATAAGTATATTTATATAGAAATACATATTAAACATCCAAGACCGGAGTACAAATGCTCGTGTTCATCACACAAACATCTGCCCCCACCGGGATTCGAACCTGGGACCTCTTGAGTCGGCGACACCATGAAACCCGGCGTACAAACCACTCGGCCACGAAGGTCGTCTTAATTAAACACATTTTTGGCGAAAAGTTTTTTATTAATTATAATTAAACCTCATCAATTTCCCAACTAAAGTGTTTTGTCTCTTTGAGTACAAATGATCAAATCCACACTCATTCCGTGTCTGTTGCAGAGCTAAAACTCCGCCAAAATCTCGCCAAGACTTAAATTTTCCCACAAAATTTCGGATTAAAACCCCAATCTGGCAGTACTGCAGTGAGTTGCCATGTCAATGCATGTCACCTTCGATTTTTTTAACAGTCTCCCTTTTTAGGAAAGGCAAAGGGCACAATGTCCATACAGTATATTCTAAAATTTTATTAATTTTCTTTATCTTAAATTAGGGTACGGCCAGAGTGCACTCAGATTCAGATTCAGACTCCGAAAACAAGCGCGAGAAATAAACAAACAGTGTAGTTAAAGCAGGGTGGCCATAGTGGCAGCAGGCAACCTGCTTAGACTACACTGTTTATTTCTCGCGCTTGTTTTCTG
Source organism: Chilo suppressalis (assembly GCA_902850365.2). Lineage (NCBI taxonomy): Eukaryota > Metazoa > Arthropoda > Insecta > Lepidoptera > Crambidae > Chilo > Chilo suppressalis. The sequence continues at coordinate 16,614,685 of OU963900.1, forward strand.
AGTCTGAATCTGAATCTGAGTGCACTCTGGCCGTACCCATAGACTGTCGGTGTAACGCAATCTGTTTCTTGGAGTATTAAGCACGAAATGAATCGAGTAAGCTTATTCGATAAGCTCCTGTGAGGTAGTCAACACTACAATAACTCTCACGTCCACTTGACCAAATAGCGTATTTTTTAAAGATTCCACTAATTCTTCAGTTACACTCAGCAAAGAAGAGAGACTAAAATTGTATAAACTTACATAAGTAATAGAACATAATATCTTAGGTTATAAATTTACAAATTAAGAACATTTAACATAACATCCAGAAGAAAACAAGGAGATAAAAAGAAATATATATATATCACAATTTAAAAAAAAATATTGACTTAACTTATTTATGTCACCTTCGACCGTAGATAGAGTAACCAATGGACTAAGTCACATTTGCATCTTTTTTACTCTGAAGCGAAATAGATTTATACGAAGAGCACATGTCAGAGAGAAAAGTAATTTTTGAAGTGATATTTCTTTTCGGACGGGCTACATATATACACATATATCTTTATATATATAATTCTTCTGTGAGGGTGTATGTCACTGAACTTCTCTTAAACGACTGGACCGATTTTGATGAAATTTTTTGTGTGTGTTCAAGGGGATCTGAGAATGGTTTAGATTCACAAAGACGTGTAGACAGGACAACGTCTGTCGGGTCCGCTAGTATAAATATATAATATGATATACATAGTCAGGTCATAAATTCTGTCACATGTTTAATATAAAATAATTGAAACAAGTTTATTCATTATGTAACCATTTATATACCAAAATGAACTTAACAAAACATAGATTCTTATGACAATAAAGTTTATTCAAAATAACCTCCGCGATTTTGAATACAGGCCTTTAATCTGTGCGGCCAGTCGTCTATCGCAGCACGAACGAGGTCCATGTCAATATCGGCGGCTGCCTTAATCAAGGATGTCTTGAGTGACTCCAAATTGGGTTGAGGCTTTGAGCACGCCACGCCACACGCAACCGGGGCGAAAGCCCCGGGGCTTCCACAAACGGGGGGCCCCCACAATAGGAATATAGGATGGGACAAAACCGTCTATCGAAGCTTTCTCTGCTGAGCATTGAAAGCGATTTACTCCGAGAACTCGATTTCAACGAAATCATCAACGATTTTTCGGCGAAAAAAGGTCGAAAGGTTCCGTTCGTTAACTCTAAGATTTAATTTTATATTTATATGTATTTGTTCAATACTAAGGGAATCTACTTGGTTCTCAATAAAATATTTATTGAAAAACTCGACTGAAAAAAAAATGTTTACTTTATTTGGAAAATACAAATTATTTTCCAAATAAAGTAAACAAATTTTTTTCAGTGAGGGGCCTCCGCTCCTCTGTTGCCCCGAGGCCTCTGGACCTCTAAATCCGGCCCTGGAGCACGCCTTTTCCTCCAAGAGTTGCCATATCTTGTAATCTAACGGACTCAAATCTGGACTGGAGGAGGGCCAGTCTTCGTGCCGGATGAAGTCGATTTCACGCGCCGCCAGCCAGTCTTGTGTGCTCTTCACTCTATGAGCTGGCGCCGAATCTTGTTGGAATACCCAGTGCCTGTTATTGAACATGGTATGAGAAACAGGTTCCACAAGGTTCGTCAGGACTGTATTTTGATACACAACTGCATTCGTTTTTACACCTTTCTCACAAAAATGTACCTTTGTTAAGCCCCAATAAGAAACCCAACCATACCATGAGCGAGGATGGAAAATGACCTCGTTGGACACGCGGAATACTGTTGCTCGCTTCTTCACTACTGTGTGCGTACACCTTATCATTTAGTTTGTTGTAGCTCTCTTCTACGGTATTTTTTTTTTCATACGAAAAAAGAATTTCCCTATATTTTTTTCCTGCGTACCGCTTCAATACAGCGCGGCATCTCTTCAGTCTCAGGTCCATTAGACGAGCATTCAAACCTGTTTTTCTTCGATATGCACGAAGCCCTAGGTCTTCATTTAACACCCTTTTCACCCTGGTTCTGCTTAACCCCATCTGAAGGGCCAACAGTTTCTGCTTCTTCACAGCTTTTATCACTGCTGGAGTCCTAATAGACCGAAGGCGACCTCTTCTTGACCTGTTATTTACACTAGAGTCTTCATTGTATCGTTTGATGGTACGACAAACGAATCTTTTGGTTATATTCAAATTATTCAGTATGTCAATAAAATTTTGAATTGGCGCGTAACTGCAACGACACGGTCTTCTTTAAGCGTCCACTCCATATTTAAAAATGAGTGAAATTCTAAAAAGTATACATTTTTATTTTCATGAACAATTCGAAATTCGAATGCAATAAACTTTTTTGTGACTCGCATTTGAAAAGAAAAGTTTTTACTGTGTGACAGTACTTAGGACCTGACTGTGTAAAATATACAGGGCGTCCCACGGCTACCTCACACGGAGGGAAAGTATATTAAATATTGAAGTTAGGATATTTTACTGAAAGAAGACATCCTTTTATTTTTAATAATAACTAGAACTACATTCACAGATTTTTAAAAAATCGCCTGCTATGACTGGGAATCAAACTCGTGAAATTTCGAAAAAAAATGCAACAAATTTTATGATAACTATCGAAAGGGTTAATCATAAAGTTTTATTTGCTCAATAACATAGCATTTTAAATGAAAGAAAAGTAATTTAATTTAACATTTTATTTAAAATTATTTAACACATACTAATATAAAATCGGATACGCCTCAAAGTAACTTAAAATGTTGAGTTCATCATCATTGACGTTTATCATCCGCTGCTGTGGTTCTGTAAGCGCATATCAAAACGTCATAAATTTCTTTAAAGTATCCACTAACCTTTGAAAGACATATCGAGAAGGTACGTCTCTATCAGGGTATCTTTCGCGGTACCACCGCAAAGCTAATATGTCTTTGTGATTCATAAAGTAAACATCCATTAAATGCATTTTATTTTGATACCCCATGATAAGTAAATTAACAAAAAATACAAAAAAACGAAAATGAAACTTACAAATAACAAAAGAACAGACGATTGAAAATTTATGTGTTCCATTTTTTAATTATTATTTTTACAAATTTCAGCCAACCGCATTGTAACTGTGAGTTCAAAAAGAAATGCATACGTACTACAGTTTGTGTATCACTTTATTATTTTTATCACGTAATTAAAATGCTATGTTATTTAGCAAAACATAATCCTTATAATTTACCTTTTCGATGGTTATCATAAAATATGTTGTGTTTATTTTTCGAAATTTCACGAGTTTGATTCCCAGTTGTAGCATTTGATTTTAAAAAAAATCTGTGAATGCAGTTCTAGTTATTATAAAAAATAAAACGATGTCTCCTTTCAGTATAATATCCTGTCTTCAATATTTAATACACTTTCCCTCCGTGTGAGGTAGCCGTAGGACGACCTGTATATATATATATATATATATATATACTAGCTGACCCAGCGAACTTCGTACCGCCCTAAAAAAATAGGGGTTGTCCAGCGGACAAAATTGTGAATCTAAACCATTCTCAGATCCCCTTGAACACACACAAAAAATCTCATCAAAATCGGTCCAGTCGTTTAAGAGAAGTTCAGTGACATACACACTCACAAAAGAATTATATATATAAAGATATATATATATAGTCTTATTACTAAGTATTAACTAGCAAACCAGTGAACCAAATGTTCACCAAATCTGATTTCTCGAAAACCGGAAGTGCTACGTTACTCAAATCCGGTTTGTAGTCTTATCAGACTATTCTTAACTTATAACTTAAATATTCTCTTTATCTATCTCTTACGGTTTGGCCGCTGAAACGTGTCCGTGATGCTAGCGTACCCACGATCAATATACGGTTTTACGTTATGCCATTAAATACTGCGTAAATAGTGCCAAATTAGTGTAAAAATAAAAAAAATAGTGCCTCTTTAATTTAAGAAATAAAGACCATTTTTACTGTGTACGCTACCATGACGTCAAGCTAACGTACCCATGGCCGACCCCAAGAACGGCATATATTTAAGCAACGAAATTGACACACAAAATAGTTCGCAAATAGTGCCCTGGCTTTACAAAATTTCATAATCAGTACTCTTAAAGGACCAAAGATATTGAATTAAACATTCTTAGCTGGCGTCAACCTGGCGTACCCATAATAGTTCTCATAGAAAATGAACTTTTCTCGTTACCAATTGTGATGTTAAATTCTCTTCAACAGCCCTCCTTTAGCCCACTCAGAGCACCGGGGGAACAATAAAAGAAAACCAAAAAATTAAGATAATGTTATAAGTATATTTTATCCACTTTAGATACCAAAGCCTAGGACTTCAGTAGATTTAAGTTATTGCTTATATAAATCAACAAGTCTAACTATGTTTATTATTTATATAATAACTATGTTTCACTAATTATAAATATCTAAGCTGAATACAGTAGTTCAAAGTTAATGTGTATATAAACCAACAAGTTGTCATGAAAGGTTATAATTATATGAATATCAAACATTCATAACACTTTACCATGTACTTACAATATAATCCTTACTAATATATTTTATCCACAAATACCACATAGACTAGACTGAATAAGCTATTGAGTGGATTTCAGAGGTTCTACGGCTCGTTTGATCGATATTGGTGACAAACTTAGTTAATTCTAGTTCTCAGTGAGATAACCAGCTATATAGATATATGTAAATATATGGAAATGGGTAAGTCGGGGTCCAACCTCGCCTGTTGTTTCCTTTTCACGTTCACCCGGGGTTAGTAGAGAAATACCTTGACTATGATAGGTTAAGCTGTGTATAATCTGTCTGCTGTTCGGCCGGGTTACATAAAACCGGAGAGCGGCTGGCAAATAAACTCCCGCGCCCCTTCTGGTCCGTGCACAGAACAAAAGTCTCCTTGTTAGTCCTCCAGTATTTCTTGAGGGGAACGTACAAGCCTGAAGTTCACATTGAAAAAAATGATCAGATATGGGGAAAATACATAGATTACCACATCTGTGGTGGGTGAGGGAGTGAGGGATATTCACGGTCAATGTTTACACTTTAAAATTTGAATCAATACAGGACTGGGGGCCCGTCCCACCCGGTTTGAAGAAAATCAATTCCACGTTCACTAACTTGACAAGAATGATTAGGTATATTTGATGACAAGAATCACTATATTGTGCATAATGCAGTTCAATTAGTGCTAGGAGAATAAATATGAGATCAGATGATAGCTTACCGTTCGAAATATGAAACTATCCGTAAGTATTTTGTTTCCTATCACGAGTTACCGCCTTATTGTTGCAATTGCCTTGCGAAGGTTCGTGTTCGTCCACCTACGATACAGAATATCAACAGAAAGGTTATTTTCACAGCCCAAACTTGCAAATTATGTAGGAAAAAGAGCCACTCCAATATACCTACGAAACTCAGTTCGGTTAGCGACTCCGCGCTTTTTCCGCCAATATCCTTCGGGATATAAACTTTTCGGATCTATCTCACGACTTCGACGACAATAATATGCCGTTTATTATACTTTGGGCAGAAGAAAAGATGAAAAGTTAACTGTACCACAAACAGATTGTGAAATTTTAAAAGTTGTTTTGACAATTGCTCATAGATGATAGACGGATCGGCTACTCCCAAACATGTGTCTATGATTTGTTTCCCACTTCAACTGAAGGCAAAGGCCACAGTCAAACAGACAGCCGCCGCATTCGAGACGAACCGAAGAATAAACTCAAAACTATATACCTACGCTCGCCGTAAGCTGAGGAAAAGGGAATACCTACCCGAATCAGCGAGGAAATTCAATTTCGAGTAAAATTCAAAATCGATTAAAAACAGCACCCGATAAGGAGGACTCAAATCGATCTGGGAAAGACTATTCAAAATTCAACAACTGTCAAACTCCATCCATTCATCCACGCGCCCCCACAGAGATTCCCAGCCTGATTACTTTTTTTTTTTTTTTTTTTATAAGTCTCAAGGCGAATATTTTAGTCGAATAGGAAAATCGACTCTTCCCTCAAGGCTACCAACCCAATCAATGAAGTTTGACAGCTACGTTGACGTAAGCGGTTCGCTATCATAGACCAAACAGCTGTCCTACGTGTGTCAGTGTCACGCTCTGTTTAAAAACAAACACTACAGTATCCCCCCACTCACGGCAGAATTCACGTAGGGAATTCGTCGAACGCCCTCGTTCGTATATCCCCATGTCTTACGTACTTTAGTTAAGATATGATTAGGTTATGTTGTATAAAATAATAGAATATTATAAACCGCTAAGTTAAGAAAAAATAAACATACAGAACGATAAATCATTGATAAATCTCTAAGTTGTAACAAAAATAGATAATAATAAATGACAATAGTAACACAAAGTGTATACCACTCAAGGCCGTACCGCAAGCATCTTTGCTCCGAAAATAGATATAATAAAAAAAAATAATTATAATGTTACCAGTTATACCGCGAAAAACATAATGGTAGAAAATTAACCAAAGAGATGTTATTGGTCAAAGGCGATTTGCTCACAAAATTACATGTTGTGCGTTCGTCCATCGTGTGTCTCATTTACTGTCTCCCGAGAGAAATAAAAAAAATATCATAAATATTCTATGCTCATCATAGGATATTATGATAAAAGTTGTTGTTAATACGTTTTCATTTGTATTAGCAACTTCAATAAAATGCCTTGGTAGGTAAAAAAACTAACAAGCACATTAACAAAATGTTCTCCTGGAAAAGTTAAGAGACAATTAAGTGTTTAAGCATTAATTAGGTGGCAAACAAAGAGATCACACTAACGGAGACGAACACACACATGGGTATCTAAGATGCAGTGTGATACCAAGACCCATTGACGATTTCTACGTCACGCCGGGCAGAAGGCGGAATGGGTATTCGTCGGCCGCCACATCCACGGCGATAAGTCCCTACCTAAATATCTATTCGGGGTCAGCGCTTTTGAAATCTTTTATATGCCATTTGCCTACATACTTCCCGTTTTCGTCTTCGAGCTCGTAAACGAGTGGGGAGAGTTTACGGATTATTTTGCAACGTTCATATTTCGGTGCAAGTTTGACTGAAAAGTATTTATGAGCCGCGCTTTGTTTATACGTCCGTTTCCAAATGTAATCGCCTACGTTAAAGGAAATATCCCTACGACGCCTGTTATAATATTTAACGTTCCTATCGTGGGCTTTTCGCAGTGAGTCCTTGACCTCTTTAAAGATTTCACCTAAATGACCCAGATTAGACGCATGAGTATCCCGGGGTACTATCACTAACTCGTCAAGATCGTTGAAACCGGCATAAATACTACCATCGGTCACAGCCTCCCTACCATGAACTAACATAAACGGAGTATATGACGTGGATTCGTTCACAGAGGTGTTCATAGCGAACTGGATCTTATGAATATTCACGTCCCAAGATCTATGGTCATTTTCAACGAACGAGGCCACCGCAGTGATGACAGTACGGTTATAACGTTCGACAGTGTTAACCTGAGGGCAATACACAGGACCCAAATGGACTTGTGGTATATTATATTTGGCATACAAAGATTGAAGTTCATGGCTTACAAATTGCGATCCGTTATCGGAGATCACGGTTTGAGGTATACCATGAATCAAAAAGACATGATCCTCCAGTCGCTGAGCAATCACCCTACCCGTAGCTCGACGTAAAGGAAATAATAAACAATATTTTGTAAAGCAACACACTACTACCAGCAAATAGTTGTTTTGCTGTCTGGACATCGGCAGTGGGCCAACTAAATCGATGCTGATGCACTGGAATGGCCGACAGCAAACTTTAGGTTCTCCCATGAACCCAGGAGTTGCCAGTGAACTGTGTTTGTATGCGTTGCAAACCGAGCAACTCTTAATAAAATCCACGGTATCCTTATACATACCGGGCCAAAAATATCTTAATTTTAAACGTTTATAAGTTTTTGCCACACCAAGATGAGCCGCGATTGGTTCAGAGTGGTTCTGTTTAATTATAGATTCCCTACTCTCAATCGGGATAACCTGTTTCCACTGGTAATCACCACTGAGCTTATTACTACTTTTTGTGAAACGGTATAACCTACCATCAACTATCTGAAAATTTGGACAAGCTCTAGGTTTGTCCGTACAACGTTTAATTATATTATTATACCACGAGTCGGCTGTGGCGTCAGTGATACCTATAGATGCCACGGGAACAGAGCGGGATAACGCGTCAGGTACCACATTTTGTGAGCCACTGCGATGTTCTATTACAAAATTATAGGGTGATAATCTACAACCCCAACGCGCCAAGCGACCGGTCGGATTTTTAAGCTTCAGAAACCATTTTAGACTAGCATGATCGGTAATAACACGAAATGGCCTACTACCCTCCAGATAGGGACGGAAATGCTCGACTACATGTACCACAGCTAAAGCTTCCCGCTCGGTAGCCGAGTAATTTCGCTCGGCGTGGGTAAGTGAGCGACTACAATACGCGACCGGATGCTCCTGGCCGTCTACGGTTTGGGTGAGGGTACCTCCAATGCCAAAATTGGACGCATCGCAATGAACTGCAAATTCCTTCGTGAAGTCCGGACATGCCAAAACTGGAGCACTTGTAAGAGCCGACTTCAAGTCCAGAAATGCTTGCTCTGCCTCATCCGACCATTTAAAGGGAGGAGCACCCTTACGCGTAGAAGTGAGAGCATTTAATGGCCCGGCCATATGGCTAAAGTTTTTAATAAATCGCCTATAATATGATGCAGTTCCCAGAAAACGTTTCACCTCCTTTCTATTAGCGGGTATGGGAAAATCCACAATAGCTCTTATTTTATCGGGATCGGTACGCAAACCATATTCATCAACCACGTGACCCAAATACTTCAACTGTCTTCTAAAGAATTGACACTTCCCCATATTAATAGTTAAATTAGCCTCCAACAATCTATCTCTGACTTTACGTAGAATATCAAGATGTTCGGACATAGCAGGCGAGGAAGTTAAAATTATTAAATCATCCAAATAAATGAATATTTTATGGTTATCCGGGTTAAAATCTGGTGACCCGGATCCCAACAGCTTATTAAACTCCGGCCCAAACAAACTATCCATCAAGCGCTGCTGAGTGGCAGGCGCTGAGGTCAAACCGAAACACATGACCTTAAATTGAAATAGCCCGCGGGAGGGAATAGTGAATGCGGTCTTTTCCCGGGAATCCGGTGATAATAATACTTGATGGTATGCCGATTTAAGATCGATTGAAGACAGGAATTTCGCGTCACGGAGCTGGTCCAGGATGCTACTGATATACGGCAAAGGATAGGCGTCATGCTTTGAAATCGCGTTGAGTTTCCTACTGTCCAAACAAAAACGATAAGATCCATCCGACTTTTGCGCCAGAGTGACGGGATTGTTCCACGCACTATTGCTCGGCTCCACCACATCATCTTTGAGCATTTGGTCTAGTTGCTTGTTCATTTCGGCCAACTTTTCCGGAGACATGATATAGTAACGCTGCTTGATCGGTGGATGATCGCCCGTGTCTATTTTGTGCGTGACCAAGTGAGTCCTACCTAATCCTCTCTTCTCCGCTGATATATCCTCAAACAATCGTATTACTTCCTGAGCCTGCCTACGCTCGGACTCAGAGAGCGACTCAAAATCTTGTAAAAATCTATCGTTACAAGTGATCGAACCAATATGATTACCCCCCGGCAAATACTCACCACCCTCCAATAAGGATAGAACGTCGGGTGCTATCTTAAATTCTTTCCAGAAATTCATCCCAAAAAGTAGCTCAGTGGCGACCCCAGGTACTAAGTAGAATTTAATAGTGGCGGTTCTTCCTCCGACAGTGACTGGCAAAAATATGTAGCCCGTCACTGGAGACGACGAACCGTTTGCAGTAGTAATGTGTGTTAAGTCCCATGACTTATGTACAGTACCAAGGCCAGAAAAATGTTTTATTGCATTGTTACCTACAATAGATATTTCAGAACCAGAGTCTAGCAAGCCTATATATTTTAATTCATAAATAGTAATTTTTAAAAATGGACGGGCATCCCCTCTTGTGTTGTGAATCGGCGCTGTCAGATGTTGACATTCATTTTGACACTTTTTAATAATGTTTTGTTTATTACTATCGAAAAACCGTCGAATTACTTCCAACCACGAATCCCATTCGTGTTTAGACAAAAATGTATAACAGCGCCGATTCACACCTTCCCGTTTTTTGGAAGAAAGTATTTTAGCTTTCCCCTGGGAGCACTCGGGACACGATCTTGCCGTCACCCCTTTTCGGCCGCAACGATAACAAACCAAAACATGAGCTTCCCGGCATGTTCCCAAGTGTGCCCTTCAACACGGCAACGCACACAGAACTTATCATTTCCCACCAGTTGCACGGCTGAGACCTTAGGCAGTTGTCTATTATTGCTATTCTTATAACTCAGATCTGGAGCTAAGCAAGCCTGGGTTATTTTAGGTGGTTCACTAAAATGTTGGGAACGCTCCTTGGCACCTTCCAGAAGTCTACATTTGCGTTTCAAATCTGTCCAGGACTCTATGGGACTCAAAGCTAATTGTGTAGTGTAAAAAGGTCTAATATTAAAAAGAACAATATTCAATTTCTCTTCCTCTGAGAGCGACTTTGACAACCGGGTAAAATAGTTCTGCATAATGCTAAGATAATTCACTATGCTTTCATCGGAACCCTGAGTGCGAGACCGGATCTCTTGTAATAAACGATGATCATAATCTGATGGTAAATATTCATCAAGAAGCAAGGTTTTCAACCCTAACCAGCTATGTACTTCGGATTGCACCCCACGATACCAACAAAGAGCCTCATCTGTAAACAATTCAGCTGCAGAATTGAACAATTTACCATCTGTTACACCACGAGACAAACATAACTCCTCTAAACGCTGCAAGAATGCCTTTACACAGGTTTTCCCATTAAACCGTATGTTTAGTTTATGTACGGCAGCACCAGAATCAGGGGAAGCATTCCCAGTGCGTTCAGAAGCAGCATGGACTCTGCTATTCTCTTCCGGAGGCACCTGAGTTAAACTACTCTTAAAATGGTGCATAATGTTATCTAACTTAACCAGAAACTTGTCCAGACGTTCTTGCAGCGCCTCCAATTGAGAGGCGATGCTGTCATCATTATCAGAATCTAAGCGACTAAGTCTATGAAACAAGTGATGTGCTAATGATTGTATTCTGTTCAGTGCTTTAAGGGAACTAGCTCTAGAAGAAGTTTGAGAAGTAAGATCATCTAAACTGTCTAATTTCTCCCTAATAATATCCAACTCTGATTCTATCTCTACTTCACAAGTTAATATTTCATCAGAAGGTAAATCTTTATTTAAAGCACGCACTTGTGCCTTTAAAGCAGGCACCCCCGTCCACAGGCTTCGCACCCCTAATTCTGACTTCATATTCCAACTCATCTTTGTGTAACAAGTTAAAAGTGATTGGCCTCTGTTCCATTTTGTAAGTTAAAATTACTCCTAGTGTGGCAAAATAAAGAAATGTTCAATAACAAAGTGTAATTAATATGATAATAAAATCACCTACCTGTTAAGATATATCAGTTAAAATAGTAGTGTTGTAACAAGTGTGGTTTCACACCTGAGGGTTGAAAATTGTTAGGTTCTAAAGGATTAGGTTTCTCAATGTTAGGTTTCTTCTTGTTAGGTTCAAAAAAGTGAGGTTGGTGAACTAACCTACCAAAAATCAGTACACAAGAGGGTTTTTTTTTTCCTTTAAATAAGGGTATAAAAAAGTAAATATGACTTTTTTGATTGTAAATTTTGAGCCAATATCGATCATCCGATGTTACAAATTATTATGTTTACAACACAGTATAACCAGATAAACAAATCTTTGGATATAAGCCAAATAATTCAGAGAAAAAAGAAAATTTAAAAAAAAAAAAGAAAAATCACCAATATCGATCAACCTTTTTTGAGCAATTAATGACCAAAAAAAAGAGCAAAGTAAATGCTACAAAGCCTTGTTTCCACTTGTTCGGGCGCCACATGTGATGTTAAATTCTCTTCAACAGCCCTCCTTTAGCCCACTCAGAGCACCGGGGGAACAATAAAAGAAAACCAAAAAATTAAGATAATGTTATAAGTATATTTTATCCACTTTAGATACCAAAGCCTAGGACTTCAGTAGATTTAAGTTATTGCTTATATAAATCAACAAGTCTAACTATGTTTATTATTTATATAATAACTATGTTTCACTAATTATAAATATCTAAGCTGAATACAGTAGTTCAAAGTTAATGTGTATATAAACCAACAAGTTGTCATGAAAGGTTATAATTATATGAATATCAAACATTCATAACACTTTACCATGTACTTACAATATAATCCTTACTAATATATTTTATCCACAAATACCACATAGACTAGACTGAATAAGCTATTGAGTGGATTTCAGAGGTTCTACGGCTCGTTTGATCGATATTGGTGACAAACTTAGTTAATTCTAGTTCTCAGTGAGATAACCAGCTATATAGATATATGTAAATATATGGAAATGGGTAAGTCGGGGTCCAACCTCGCCTGTTGTTTCCTTTTCACGTTCACCGGGGTTAGTAGAGAAATACCTTGACTATGATAGGTTAAGCTGTGTATAATCTGTCTGCTGTTCGGCCGGGTTACATAAAACCGGAGAGCGGCTGGCAAATAAACTCCCGCGCCCCTTCTGGTCCGTGCACAGAACAAAAGTCTCCTTGTTAGTCCTCCAGTATTTCTTGAGGGGAACGTACAAGCCTGAAGTTCACATTGAAAAAAATGATCAGATATGGGGAAAATACATAGATTACCACATCTGTGGTGGGTGAGGGAGTGAGGGATATTCACGGTCAATGTTTACACTTTAAAATTTGAATCAATACAGGACTGGGGGCCCGTCCCACCCGGTTTGAAGAAAATCAATTCCACGTTCACTAACTTGACAAGAATGATTAGGTATATTTGATGACAAGAATCACTATATTGTGCATAATGCAGTTCAATTAGTGCTAGGAGAATAAATATGAGATCAGATGATAGCTTACCGTTCGAAATATGAAACTATCCGTAAGTATTTTGTTTCCTATCACGAGTTACCGCCTTATTGTTGCAATTGCCTTGCGAAGGTTCGTGTTCGTCCACCTACGATACAGAATATCAACAGAAAGGTTATTTTCACAGCCCAAACTTGCAAATTATGTAGGAAAAAGAGCCACTCCAATATACCTACGAAACTCAGTTCGGTTAGCGACTCCGCGCTTTTTCCGCCAATATCCTTCGGGATATAAACTTTTCGGATCTATCTCACGACTTCGACGACAATAATATGCCGTTTATTATACTTTGGGCAGAAGAAAAGATGAAAAGTTAACTGTACCACAAACAGATTGTGAAATTTTAAAAGTTGTTTTGACAATTGCTCATAGATGATAGACGGATCGGCTACTCCCAAACATGTGTCTATGATTTGTTTCCCACTTCAACTGAAGGCAAAGGCCACAGTCAAACAGACAGCCGCCGCATTCGAGACGAACCGAAGAATAAACTCAAAACTATATACCTACGCTCGCCGTAAGCTGAGGAAAAGGGAATACCTACCCGAATCAGCGAGGAAATTCAATTTCGAGTAAAATTCAAAATCGATTAAAAACAGCACCCGATAAGGAGGACTCAAATCGATCTGGGAAAGACTATTCAAAATTCAACAACTGTCAAACTCCATCCATTCATCCACGCGCCCCCACAGAGATTCCCAGCCTGATTACTTTTTTTTTTTTTTTTTTTATAAGTCTCAAGGCGAATATTTTAGTCGAATAGGAAAATCGACTCTTCCCTCAAGGCTACCAACCCAATCAATGAAGTTTGACAGCTACGTTGACGTAAGCGGTTCGCTATCATAGACCAAACAGCTGTCCTACGTGTGTCAGTGTCACGCTCGGTTTAAAAACAAACACTACAGTATCCCCCCACTCACGGCAGAATTCACGTAGGGAATTCGTCGAACGCCCTCGTTCGTATATCCCCATGTCTTACGTACTTTAGTTAAGATATGATTAGGTTATGTTGTATAAAATAATAGAATATTATAAACCGCTAAGTTAAGAAAAAATAAACATACAGAACGATAAATCATTGATAAATCTCTAAGTTGCAACAAAAATAGATAATAATGAATGACAATAGTAACACAAAGTGTATACCACTCAAGGCCGTACCGCAAGCATCTTTGCTCCGAAAATAGATATAATAAAAAAAATAATTATAATGTTACCAGTTATACCGCGAAAAACATAATGGTAGAAAATTAACCAAAGAGATGTTATTGGTCAAAGGCGATTTGCTCACAAAATTACATGTTGTGCGTTCGTCCATCGTGTGTCTCATTTACTGTCTCCCGAGAGAAATAAAAAAAATATCATAAATATTCTATGCTCATCATAGGATATTATGATAAAAGTTGTTGTTAATACGTTTTCATTTGTATTAGCAACTTCAATAAAATGCCTTGGTAGGTAAAAAAACTAACAAGCACATTAACAAAATGTTCTCCTGGAAAAGTTAAGAGACAATTAAGTGTTTAAGCATTAATTAGGTGGCAAACAAAGAGATCACACTATCGGAGACGAACACACACATGGGTATCTAAGATGCAGGGTGATACCAAGACCCATTGACGATTTCTACGTCACGCCGGGCAGAAGGCGGAATGGGTATTCGTCGGCCGCCACATCCACGGCGATAAGTCCCTACCTAAATATCTATTCGGGGTCAGCGCTTTTGAAATCTTTTATATGCCATTTGCCTACATACTTCCCGTTTTCGTCTTCGAGCTCGTAAACGAGTGGGGAGAGTTTACGGATTATTTTGCAACGTTCATATTTCGGTGCAAGTTTGACTGAAAAGTATTTATGAGCCGCGCTTTGTTTATACGTCCGTTTCCAAATGTAATCGCCTACGTTAAAGGAAATATCCCTACGACGCCTGTTATAATATTTAACGTTCCTATCGTGGGCTTTTCGCAGTGAGTCCTTGACCTCTTTAAAGATTTCACCTAAATGACCCAGATTAGACGCATGAGTATCCCGGGGTACTATCACTAACTCGTCAAGATCGTTGAAACCGGCATAAATACTACCATCGGTCACAGCCTCCCTACCATGAACTAACATAAACGGAGTATATGACGTGGATTCGTTCACAGAGGTGTTCATAGCGAACTGGATCTTATGAATATTCACGTCCCAAGATCTATGGTCATTTTCAACGAACGAGGCCACCGCAGTGATGACAGTACGGTTATAACGTTCGACAGTGTTAACCTGAGGGCAATACACAGGACCCAAATGGACTTGTGGTATATTATATTTGGCATACAAAGATTGAAGTTCATGGCTTACAAATTGCGATCCGTTATCGGAGATCACGGTTTGAGGTATACCATGAATCAAAAAGACATGATCCTCCAGTCGCTGAGCAATCACCCTACCCGTAGCTCGACGTAAAGGAAATAATAAACAATATTTTGTAAAGCAACACACTACTACCAGCAAATAGTTGTTTTGCTGTCTGGACATCGGCAGTGGGCCAACTAAATCGATGCTGATGCACTGGAATGGCCGACAGCAAACTTTAGGTTCTCCCATGAACCCAGGAGTTGCCAGTGAACTGTGTTTGTATGCGTTGCAAACCGAGCAACTCTTAATAAAATCCACGGTATCCTTATACATACCCGGCCAAAAATATCTTAATTTTAAACGTTTATAAGTTTTTGCCACACCAAGATGAGCCGCGATTGGTTCAGAGTGGTTCTGTTTAATTATAGATTCCCTACTCTCAATCGGGATAACCTGTTTCCACTGGTAATCACCACTGAGCTTATTACTACTTTTTGTGAAACGGTATAACCTACCATCAACTATCTGAAAATTTGGACAAGCTCTAGGTTTGTCCGTACAACGTTTAATTATATTATTATACCACGAGTCGGCTGTGGCGTCAGTGATACCTATAGATGCCACGGGAACAGAGCGGGATAACGCGTCAGGTACCACATTTTGTGAGCCACTGCGATGTTCTATTACAAAATTATAGGGTGATAATCTACAACCCCAACGCGCCAAGCGACCGGTCGGATTTTTAAGCTTCAGAAACCATTTTAGACTAGCATGATCGGTAATAACACGAAATGGCCTACTACCCTCCAGATAGGGACGGAAATGCTCGACTACATGTACCACAGCTAAAGCTTCCCGCTCGGTAGCCGAGTAATTTCGCTCGGCGTGGGTAAGTGAGCGACTACAATACGCGACCGGATGCTCCTGGCCGTCTACGGTTTGGGTGAGGGTACCTCCAATGCCAAAATTGGACGCATCGCAATGAACTGCAAATTCCTTCGTGAAGTCCGGACATGCCAAAACTGGAGCACTTGTAAGAGCCGACTTCAAGTCCAGAAATGCTTGCTCTGCCTCATCCGACCATTTAAAGGGAGGAGCACCCTTACGCGTAGAAGTGAGAGCATTTAATGGCCCGGCCATATGGCTAAAGTTTTTAATAAATCGCCTATAATATGATGCAGTTCCCAGAAAACGTTTCACCTCCTTTCTATTAGCGGGTATGGGAAAATCCACAATAGCTCTTATTTTATCGGGATCGGTACGCAAACCATATTCATCAACCACGTGACCCAAATACTTCAACTGTCTTCTAAAGAATTGACACTTCCCCATATTAATAGTTAAATTAGCCTCCAACAATCTATCCCTGACTTTACGTAGAATATCAAGATGTTCGGACATAGCAGGCGAGGAAGTTAATATTATTAAATCATCCAAATAAATGAATATTTTATGGTTATCCGGGTTAAAATCTGGTGACCCGGATCCCAACAGCTTATTAAACTCCGGCCCAAACAAACTATCCATCAAGCGCTGCTGAGTGGCAGGCGCTGAGGTCAAACCGAAACACATGACCTTAAATTGAAATAGCCCGCGGGAGGGAATAGTGAATGCGGTCTTTTCCCGGGAATCCGGTGATAATAATACTTGATGGTATGCCGATTTAAGATCGATTGAAGACAGGAATTTCGCGTCACGGAGCTGGTCCAGGATGCTACTGATATACGGCAAAGGATAGGCGTCATGCTTTGAAATCGCGTTGAGTTTCCTACTGTCCAAACAAAAACGATAAGATCCATCCGACTTTTGCGCCAGAGTGACGGGATTGTTCCACGCACTATTGCTCGGCTCCACCACATCATCTTTGAGCATTTGGTCTAGTTGCTTGTTCATTTCGGCCAACTTTTCCGGAGACATGATATAGTAACGCTGCTTGATCGGTGGATGATCGCCCGTGTCTATTTTGTGCGTGACCAAGTGAGTCCTACCTAATCCTCTCTTCTCCGCTGATATATCCTCAAACAATCGTATTACTTCCTGAGCCTGCCTACGCTCGGACTCAGAGAGCGACTCAAAATCTTGTAAAAATCTATCGTTACAAGTGATCGAACCAATATGATTACCCCCCGGCAAATACTCACCACCCTCCAATAAGGATAGAACGTCGGGTGCTATCTTAAATTCTTTCCAGAAATTCATCCCAAAAAGTAGCTCAGTGGCGACCCCAGGTACTAAGTAGAATTTAATAGTGGCGGTTCTTCCTCCGACAGTGACTGGCAAAAATATGTAGCCCGTCACTGGAGACGACGAACCGTTTGCAGTAGTAATGTGTGTTAAGTCCCATGACTTATGTACAGTACCAAGGCCAGAAAAATGTTTTATTGCATTGTTACCTACAATAGATATTTCAGAACCAGAGTCTAGCAAGCCTAGATATTTTAATTCATAAATAGTAATTTTTAAAAATGGACGGGCATCCCCTCTTGTGTTGTGAATCGGCGCTGTCAGATGTTGACATTCATTTTGACACTTTTTAATAATGTTTTGTTTATTACTATCGAAAAACCGTCGAATTACTTCCAACCACGAATCCCATTCGTGTTTAGACAAAAATGTATAACAGCGCCGATTCACACCTTCCCGTTTTTTGGAAGAAAAGTACTTTTAGCTTTCCCCTGGGAGCACTCGGGACACGATCTTGCCGTCACCCCTTTTCGGCCGCAACGATAACAAACCAAAACATGAGCTTGTGAACATGTTCCCAGAGTGTGCCCTTCAACACGGCAACGCACACAGAACTTATCATTTCCCACCAGTTGCACGGCTGAGACCTTAGGCAGTTGTCTATTATTGCTATTCTTATAACTCAGATCTGGAGCTAAGCAAGCCTGGGTTATTTTAGGTGGTTCACTAAAATGTTGGGAACGCTCCTTGGCACCTTCCAGAAGTCTACATTTGCGTTTCAAATCTGTCCAGGACTCTATGGGACTCAAAGCTAATTGTGTAGTGTAAAAAGGTCTAATATTAAAAAGAACAATATTCAATTTCTCTTCCTCTGAGAGCGACTTTGACAACCGGGTAAAATAGTTCTGCATAATGCTAAGATAATTCACTATGCTTTCATCGGAACCCTGAGTGCGAGACCGGATCTCTTGTAATAAACGATGATCATAATCTGATGGTAAATATTCATCAAGAAGCAAGGTTTTCAACCCTAACCAGCTATGTACTTCGGATTGCACCCCACGATACCAACAAAGAGCCTCATCTGTAAACAATTCAGCTGCAGAATTGAACAATTTACCATCTGTTACACCACGAGACAAACATAACTCCTCTAAACGCTGCAAGAATGCCTTTACACAGGTTTTCCCATTAAACCGTATGTTTAGTTTATGTACGGCAGCACCAGAATCAGGGGAAGCATTCCCAGTGCGTTCAGAAGCAGCATGGACTCTGCTATTCTCTTCCGGAGGCACCTGAGTTAAACTACTCTTAAAATGGTGCATAATGTTATCTAACTTAACCAGAAACTTGTCCAGACGTTCTTGCAGCGCCTCCAATTGAGAGGCGATGCTGTCATCATTATCAGAATCTAAGCGACTAAGTCTATGAAACAAGTGATGTGCTAATGATTGTATTCTGTTCAGTGCTTTAAGGGAACTAGCTCTAGAAGAAGTTTGAGAAGTAAGATCATCTAAACTGTCTAATTTCTCCCTAATAATATCCAACTCTGATTCTATCTCTACTTCACAAGTTAATATTTCATCAGAAGGTAAATCTTTATTTAAAGCACGCACTTGTGCCTTTAAAGCAGGCACCCCGTCCACAGGCTTCGCACCCCTAATTCTGACTTCATATTCCAACTCATCTTTGTGTAACAAGTTAAAAGTGATTGGCCTCTGTTCCATTTTGTAAGTTAAAATTACTCCTAGTGTGGCAAAATAAAGAAATGTTCAATAACAAAGTGTAATTAATATGATAATAAAATCACCTACCTGTTAAGATATATCAGTTAAAATAGTAGTGTTGTAACAAGTGTGGTTTCACACCTGAGGGTTGAAAATTGTTAGGTTCTAAAGGATTAGGTTTCTCAATGTTAGGTTTCTTCTTGTTAGGTTCAAAAAAGTGAGGTTGGTGAACTAACCTACCAAAAATCAGTACACAAGAGGGTTTTTTTTTCCTTTAAATAAGGGTATAAAAAAGTAAATATGACTTTTTTGATTGTAAATTTTGAGCCAATATCGATCATCCGATGTTACAAATTATTATGTTTACAACACAGTATAACCAGATAAACAAATCTTTGGATATAAGCCAAATAATTCAGAGAAAAAAGAAAATTTAAAAAAAAAAAGAAAAATCACCAATATCGATCAACCTTTTTTGAGCAATTAATGACCAAAAAAAAGAGCAAAGTAAATGCTACAAAGCCTTGTTTCCACTTGTTCGGGCGCCACATGTGATGTTAAATTCTCTTCAACAGCCCTCCTTTAGCCCACTCAGAGCACCGGGGGAACAATAAAAGAAAACCAAAAAATTAAGATAATGTTATAAGTATATTTTATCCACTTTAGATACCAAAGCCTAGGACTTCAGTAGATTTAAGTTATTGCTTATATAAATCAACAAGTCTAACTATGTTTATTATTTATATAATAACTATGTTTCACTAATTATAAATATCTAAGCTGAATACAGTAGTTCAAAGTTAATGTGTATATAAACCAACAAGTTGTCATGAAAGGTTATAATTATATGAATATCAAACATTCATAACACTTTACCATGTACTTACAATATAATCCTTACTAATATATTTTATCCACAAATACCACATAGACTAGACTGAATAAGCTATTGAGTGGATTTCAGAGGTTCTACGGCTCGTTTGATCGATATTGGTGACAAACTTAGTTAATTCTAGTTCTCAGTGAGATAACCAGCTATATAGATATATGTAAATATATGGAAATGGGTAAGTCGGGGTCCAACCTCGCCTGTTGTTTCCTTTTCACGTTCACCCGGGGTTAGTAGAGAAATACCTTGACTATGATAGGTTAAGCTGTGTATAATCTGTCTGCTGTTCGGCCGGGTTACATAAAACCGGAGAGCGGCTGGCAAATAAACTCCCGCGCCCCTTCTGGTCCATGCACAGAACAAAAGTCTCCTTGTTAGTCCTCCAGTATTTCTTGAGGGGAACGTACAAGCCTGAAGTTCACATTGAAAAAAATGATCAGATATGGGGAAAATACATAGATTACCACATCTGTGGTGGGTGAGGGAGTGAGGGATATTCACGGTCAATGTTTACACTTTAAAATTTGAATCAATACAGGACTGGGGGCCCGTCCCACCCGGTTTGAAGAAAATCAATTCCACGTTCACTAACTTGACAAGAATGATTAGGTATATTTGATGACAAGAATCACTATATTGTGCATAATGCAGTTCAATTAGTGCTAGGAGAATAAATATGAGATCAGATGATAGCTTACCGTTCGAAATATGAAACTATCCGTAAGTATTTTGTTTCCTATCACGAGTTACCGCCTTATTGTTGCAATTGCCTTGCGAAGGTTCGTGTTCGTCCACCTACGATACAGAATATCAACAGAAAGGTTATTTTCACAGCCCAAACTTGCAAATTATGTAGGAAAAAGAGCCACTCCAATATACCTACGAAACTCAGTTCGGTTAGCGACTCCGCGCTTTTTCCGCCAATATCCTTCGGGATATAAACTTTTCGGATCTATCTCACGACTTCGACGACAATAATATGCCGTTTATTATACTTTGGGCAGAAGAAAAGATGAAAAGTTAACTGTACCACAAACAGATTGTGAAATTTTAAAAGTTGTTTTGACAATTGCTCATAGATGATAGACGGATCGGCTACTCCCAAACATGTGTCTATGATTTGTTTCCCACTTCAACTGAAGGCAAAGGCCACAGTCAAACAGACAGCCGCCGCATTCGAGACGAACCGAAGAATAAACTCAAAACTATATACCTACGCTCGCCGTAAGCTGAGGAAAAGGGAATACCTACCCGAATCAGCGAGGAAATTCAATTTCGAGTAAAATTCAAAATCGATTAAAAACAGCACCCGATAAGGAGGACTCAAATCGATCTGGGAAAGACTATTCAAAATTCAACAACTGTCAAACTCCATCCATTCATCCACGCGCCCCCACAGAGATTCCCAGCCTGATTACTTTTTTTTTTTTTTTTTTATAAGTCTCAAGGCGAATATTTTAGTCGAATAGGAAAATCGACTCTTCCCTCAAGGCTACCAACCCAATCAATGAAGTTTGACAGCTACGTTGACGTAAGCGGTTCGCTATCATAGACCAAACAGCTGTCCTACGTGTGTCAGTGTCACGCTCGGTTTAAAAACAAACACTACAGTATCCCCCCACTCACGGCAGAATTCACGTAGGGAATTCGTCGAACGCCCTCGTTCGTATATCCCCATGTCTTACGTACTTTAGTTAAGATATGATTAGGTTATGTTGTATAAAATAATAGAATATTATAAACCGCTAAGTTAAGAAAAAATAAACATACAGAACGATAAATCATTGATAAATCTCTAAGTTGCAACAAAAATAGATAATAATGAATGACAATAGTAACACAAAGTGTATACCACTCAAGGCCGTACCGCAAGCATCTTTGCTCCGAAAATAGATATAATAAAAAAAAATAATTATAATGTTACCAGTTATACCGCGAAAAACATAATGGTAGAAAATTAACCAAAGAGATGTTATTGGTCAAAGGCGATTTGCTCACAAAATTACATGTTGTGCGTTCGTCCATCGTGTGTCTCATTTACTGTCTCCCGAGAGAAATAAAAAAAATATCATAAATATTCTATGCTCATCATAGGATATTATGATAAAAGTTGTTGTTAATACGTTTTCATTTGTATTAGCAACTTCAATAAAATGCCTTGGTAGGTAAAAAAACTAACAAGCACATTAACAAAATGTTCTCCTGGAAAAGTTAAGAGACAATTAAGTGTTTAAGCATTAATTAGGTGGCAAACAAAGAGATCACACTATCGGAGACGAACACACACATGGGTATCTAAGATGCAGGGTGATACCAAGACCCATTGACGATTTCTACGTCACGCCGGGCAGAAGGCGGAATGGGTATTCGTCGGCCGCCACATCCACGGCGATAAGTCCCTACCTAAATATCTATTCGGGGTCAGCGCTTTTGAAATCTTTTATATGCCATTTGCCTACATACTTCCCGTTTTCGTCTTCGAGCTCGTAAACGAGTGGGGAGAGTTTACGGATTATTTTGCAACGTTCATATTTCGGTGCAAGTTTGACTGAAAAGTATTTATGAGCCGCGCTTTGTTTATACGTCCGTTTCCAAATGTAATCGCCTACGTTAAAGGAAATATCCCTACGACGCCTGTTATAATATTTAACGTTCCTATCGTGGGCTTTTCGCAGTGAGTCCTTGACCTCTTTAAAGATTTCACCTAAATGACCCAGATTAGACGCATGAGTATCCCGGGGTACTATCACTAACTCGTCAAGATCGTTGAAACCGGCATAAATACTACCATCGGTCACAGCCTCCCTACCATGAACTAACATAAACGGAGTATATGACGTGGATTCGTTCACAGAGGTGTTCATAGCGAACTGGATCTTATGAATATTCACGTCCCAAGATCTATGGTCATTTTCAACGAACGAGGCCACCGCAGTGATGACAGTACGGTTATAACGTTCGACAGTGTTAACCTGAGGGCAATACACAGGACCCAAATGGACTTGTGGTATATTATATTTGGCATACAAAGATTGAAGTTCATGGCTTACAAATTGCGATCCGTTATCGGAGATCACGGTTTGAGGTATACCATGAATCAAAAAGACATGATCCTCCAGTCGCTGAGCAATCACCCTACCCGTAGCTCGACGTAAAGGAAATAATAAACAATATTTTGTAAAGCAACACACTACTACCAGCAAATAGTTGTTTTGCTGTCTGGACATCGGCAGTGGGCCAACTAAATCGATGCTGATGCACTGGAATGGCCGACAGCAAACTTTAGGTTCTCCCATGAACCCAGGAGTTGCCAGTGAACTGTGTTTGTATGCGTTGCAAACCGAGCAACTCTTAATAAAATCCACGGTATCCTTATACATACCCGGCCAAAAATATCTTAATTTTAAACGTTTATAAGTTTTTGCCACACCAAGATGAGCCGCGATTGGTTCAGAGTGGTTCTGTTTAATTATAGATTCCCTACTCTCAATCGGGATAACCTGTTTCCACTGGTAATCACCACTGAGCTTATTACTACTTTTTGTGAAACGGTATAACCTACCATCAACTATCTGAAAATTTGGACAAGCTCTAGGTTTGTCCGTACAACGTTTAATTATATTATTATACCACGAGTCGGCTGTGGCGTCAGTGATACCTATAGATGCCACGGGAACAGAGCGGGATAACGCGTCAGGTACCACATTTTGTGAGCCACTGCGATGTTCTATTACAAAATTATAGGGTGATAATCTACAACCCCAACGCGCCAAGCGACCGGTCGGATTTTTAAGCTTCAGAAACCATTTTAGACTAGCATGATCGGTAATAACACGAAATGGCCTACTACCCTCCAGATAGGGACGGAAATGCTCGACTACATGTACCACAGCTAAAGCTTCCCGCTCGGTAGCCGAGTAATTTCGCTCGGCGTGGGTAAGTGAGCGACTACAATACGCGACCGGATGCTCCTGGCCGTCTACGGTTTGGGTGAGGGTACCTCCAATGCCAAAATTGGACGCATCGCAATGAACTGCAAATTCCTTCGTGAAGTCCGGACATGCCAAAACTGGAGCACTTGTAAGAGCCGACTTCAAGTCCAGAAATGCTTGCTCTGCCTCATCCGACCATTTAAAGGGAGGAGCACCCTTACGCGTAGAAGTGAGAGCATTTAATGGCCCGGCCATATGGCTAAAGTTTTTAATAAATCGCCTATAATATGATGCAGTTCCCAGAAAACGTTTCACCTCCTTTCTATTAGCGGGTATGGGAAAATCCACAATAGCTCTTATTTTATCGGGATCGGTACGCAAACCATATTCATCAACCACGTGACCCAAATACTTCAACTGTCTTCTAAAGAATTGACACTTCCCCATATTAATAGTTAAATTAGCCTCCAACAATCTATCCCTGACTTTACGTAGAATATCAAGATGTTCGGACATAGCAGGCGAGGAAGTTAATATTATTAAATCATCCAAATAAATGAATATTTTATGGTTATCCGGGTTAAAATCTGGTGACCCGGATCCCAACAGCTTATTAAACTCCGGCCCAAACAAACTATCCATCAAGCGCTGCTGAGTGGCAGGCGCTGAGGTCAAACCGAAACACATGACCTTAAATTGAAATAGCCCGCGGGAGGGAATAGTGAATGCGGTCTTTTCCCGGGAATCCGGTGATAATAATACTTGATGGTATGCCGATTTAAGATCGATTGAAGACAGGAATTTCGCGTCACGGAGCTGGTCCAGGATGCTACTGATATACGGCAAAGGATAGGCGTCATGCTTTGAAATCGCGTTGAGTTTCCTACTGTCCAAACAAAAACGATAAGATCCATCCGACTTTTGCGCCAGAGTGACGGGATTGTTCCACGCACTATTGCTCGGCTCCACCACATCATCTTTGAGCATTTGGTCTAGTTGCTTGTTCATTTCGGCCAACTTTTCCGGAGACATGATATAGTAACGCTGCTTGATCGGTGGATGATCGCCCGTGTCTATTTTGTGCGTGACCAAGTGAGTCCTACCTAATCCTCTCTTCTCCGCTGATATATCCTCAAACAATCGTATTACTTCCTGAGCCTGCCTACGCTCGGACTCAGAGAGCGACTCAAAATCTTGTAAAAATCTATCGTTACAAGTGATCGAACCAATATGATTACCCCCCGGCAAATACTCACCACCCTCCAATAAGGATAGAACGTCGGGTGCTATCTTAAATTCTTTCCAGAAATTCATCCCAAAAAGTAGCTCAGTGGCGACCCCAGGTACTAAGTAGAATTTAATAGTGGCGGTTCTTCCTCCGACAGTGACTGGCAAAAATATGTAGCCCGTCACTGGAGACGACGAACCGTTTGCAGTAGTAATGTGTGTTAAGTCCCATGACTTATGTACAGTACCAAGGCCAGAAAAATGTTTTATTGCATTGTTACCTACAATAGATATTTCAGAACCAGAGTCTAGCAAGCCTAGATATTTTAATTCATAAATAGTAATTTTTAAAAATGGACGGGCATCCCCTCTTGTGTTGTGAATCGGCGCTGTCAGATGTTGACATTCATTTTGACACTTTTTAATAATGTTTTGTTTATTACTATCGAAAAACCGTCGAATTACTTCCAACCACGAATCCCATTCGTGTTTAGACAAAAATGTATAACAGCGCCGATTCACACCTTCCCGTTTTTTGGAAGAAAAGTACTTTTAGCTTTCCCCTGGGAGCACTCGGGACACGATCTTGCCGTCACCCCTTTTCGGCCGCAACGATAACAAACCAAAACATGAGCTTGTGAACATGTTCCCAGAGTGTGCCCTTCAACACGGCAACGCACACAGAACTTATCATTTCCCACCAGTTGCACGGCTGAGACCTTAGGCAGTTGTCTATTATTGCTATTCTTATAACTCAGATCTGGAGCTAAGCAAGCCTGGGTTATTTTAGGTGGTTCACTAAAATGTTGGGAACGCTCCTTGGCACCTTCCAGAAGTCTACATTTGCGTTTCAAATCTGTCCAGGACTCTATGGGACTCAAAGCTAATTGTGTAGTGTAAAAAGGTCTAATATTAAAAAGAACAATATTCAATTTCTCTTCCTCTGAGAGCGACTTTGACAACCGGGTAAAATAGTTCTGCATAATGCTAAGATAATTCACTATGCTTTCATCGGAACCCTGAGTGCGAGACCGGATCTCTTGTAATAAACGATGATCATAATCTGATGGTAAATATTCATCAAGAAGCAAGGTTTTCAACCCTAACCAGCTATGTACTTCGGATTGCACCCCACGATACCAACAAAGAGCCTCATCTGTAAACAATTCAGCTGCAGAATTGAACAATTTACCATCTGTTACACCACGAGACAAACATAACTCCTCTAAACGCTGCAAGAATGCCTTTACACAGGTTTTCCCATTAAACCGTATGTTTAGTTTATGTACGGCAGCACCAGAATCAGGGGAAGCATTCCCAGTGCGTTCAGAAGCAGCATGGACTCTGCTATTCTCTTCCGGAGGCACCTGAGTTAAACTACTCTTAAAATGGTGCATAATGTTATCTAACTTAACCAGAAACTTGTCCAGACGTTCTTGCAGCGCCTCCAATTGAGAGGCGATGCTGTCATCATTATCAGAATCTAAGCGACTAAGTCTATGAAACAAGTGATGTGCTAATGATTGTATTCTGTTCAGTGCTTTAAGGGAACTAGCTCTAGAAGAAGTTTGAGAAGTAAGATCATCTAAACTGTCTAATTTCTCCCTAATAATATCCAACTCTGATTCTATCTCTACTTCACAAGTTAATATTTCATCAGAAGGTAAATCTTTATTTAAAGCACGCACTTGTGCCTTTAAAGCAGGCACCCCGTCCACAGGCTTCGCACCCCTAATTCTGACTTCATATTCCAACTCATCTTTGTGTAACAAGTTAAAAGTGATTGGCCTCTGTTCCATTTTGTAAGTTAAAATTACTCCTAGTGTGGCAAAATAAAGAAATGTTCAATAACAAAGTGTAATTAATATGATAATAAAATCACCTACCTGTTAAGATATATCAGTTAAAATAGTAGTGTTGTAACAAGTGTGGTTTCACACCTGAGGGTTGAAAATTGTTAGGTTCTAAAGGATTAGGTTTCTCAATGTTAGGTTTCTTCTTGTTAGGTTCAAAAAAGTGAGGTTGGTGAACTAACCTACCAAAAATCAGTACACAAGAGGGTTTTTTTTTCCTTTAAATAAGGGTATAAAAAAGTAAATATGACTTTTTTGATTGTAAATTTTGAGCCAATATCGATCATCCGATGTTACAAATTATTATGTTTACAACACAGTATAACCAGATAAACAAATCTTTGGATATAAGCCAAATAATTCAGAGAAAAAAGAAAATTTAAAAAAAAAAAGAAAAATCACCAATATCGATCAACCTTTTTTGAGCAATTAATGACCAAAAAAAAGAGCAAAGTAAATGCTACAAAGCCTTGTTTCCACTTGTTCGGGCGCCACATGTGATGTTAAATTCTCTTCAACAGCCCTCCTTTAGCCCACTCAGAGCACCGGGGGAACAATAAAAGAAAACCAAAAAATTAAGATAATGTTATAAGTATATTTTATCCACTTTAGATACCAAAGCCTAGGACTTCAGTAGATTTAAGTTATTGCTTATATAAATCAACAAGTCTAACTATGTTTATTATTTATATAATAACTATGTTTCACTAATTATAAATATCTAAGCTGAATACAGTAGTTCAAAGTTAATGTGTATATAAACCAACAAGTTGTCATGAAAGGTTATAATTATATGAATATCAAACATTCATAACACTTTACCATGTACTTACAATATAATCCTTACTAATATATTTTATCCACAAATACCACATAGACTAGACTGAATAAGCTATTGAGTGGATTTCAGAGGTTCTACGGCTCGTTTGATCGATATTGGTGACAAACTTAGTTAATTCTAGTTCTCAGTGAGATAACCAGCTATATAGATATATGTAAATATATGGAAATGGGTAAGTCGGGGTCCAACCTCGCCTGTTGTTTCCTTTTCACGTTCACCCGGGGTTAGTAGAGAAATACCTTGACTATGATAGGTTAAGCTGTGTATAATCTGTCTGCTGTTCGGCCGGGTTACATAAAACCGGAGAGCGGCTGGCAAATAAACTCCCGCGCCCCTTCTGGTCCGTGCACAGAACAAAAGTCTCCTTGTTAGTCCTCCAGTATTTCTTGAGGGGAACGTACAAGCCTGAAGTTCACATTGAAAAAAATGATCAGATATGGGGAAAATACATAGATTACCACATCTGTGGTGGGTGAGGGAGTGAGGGATATTCACGGTCAATGTTTACACTTTAAAATTTGAATCAATACAGGACTGGGGGCCCGTCCCACCCGGTTTGAAGAAAATCAATTCCACGTTCACTAACTTGACAAGAATGATTAGGTATATTTGATGACAAGAATCACTATATTGTGCATAATGCAGTTCAATTAGTGCTAGGAGAATAAATATGAGATCAGATGATAGCTTACCGTTCGAAATATGAAACTATCCGTAAGTATTTTGTTTCCTATCACGAGTTACCGCCTTATTGTTGCAATTGCCTTGCGAAGGTTCGTGTTCGTCCACCTACGATACAGAATATCAACAGAAAGGTTATTTTCACAGCCCAAACTTGCAAATTATGTAGGAAAAAGAGCCACTCCAATATACCTACGAAACTCAGTTCGGTTAGCGACTCCGCGCTTTTTCCGCCAATATCCTTCGGGATATAAACTTTTCGGATCTATCTCACGACTTCGACGACAATAATATGCCGTTTATTATACTTTGGGCAGAAGAAAAGATGAAAAGTTAACTGTACCACAAACAGATTGTGAAATTTTAAAAGTTGTTTTGACAATTGCTCATAGATGATAGACGGATCGGCTACTCCCAAACATGTGTCTATGATTTGTTTCCCACTTCAACTGAAGGCAAAGGCCACAGTCAAACAGACAGCCGCCGCATTCGAGACGAACCGAAGAATAAACTCAAAACTATATACCTACGCTCGCCGTAAGCTGAGGAAAAGGGAATACCTACCCGAATCAGCGAGGAAATTCAATTTCGAGTAAAATTCAAAATCGATTAAAAACAGCACCCGATAAGGAGGACTCAAATCGATCTGGGAAAGACTATTCAAAATTCAACAACTGTCAAACTCCATCCATTCATCCACGCGCCCCCACAGAGATTCCCAGCCTGATTACTTTTTTTTTTTTTTTTTTATAAGTCTCAAGGCGAATATTTTAGTCGAATAGGAAAATCGACTCTTCCCTCAAGGCTACCAACCCAATCAATGAAGTTTGACAGCTACGTTGACGTAAGCGGTTCGCTATCATAGACCAAACAGCTGTCCTACGTGTGTCAGTGTCACGCTCGGTTTAAAAACAAACACTACACAATTCTATATGTATAAATAGTGTGTCAAATAGTGCCTCTAACAGTAAAAGTATTTTATGTTAATTCGTAGTAAAACAATATAAAAAAGCAATTAAATTATTTTTATATACGAAGTACAGTCATGTACAGAAGTGATAATATTTTCGTAGTATAATAGGTAAGTAAGGTACTTAGTAGGTAGTTTGAAATTCTTATATGAATTTATGATTGGTGAATTCGCATTGAAATAAAATATCTTTTCATAAAAAGTACCTATTTATTTTAGTAAAAATAAATATATAGATAATCTCTTAGTGCATAAATTAATTTTGTGTGTAACTGTACTACAATACATATGTTCCTAGAATTTAACATCCTCTTTATGGATTGTTGTGATGCGTATTCACATAAAATACTTTTACTGTTAGAGGCACTATTTGAGACACTATTTATACATATAGAATTGATAACGATAAAAGTTCATTTTCTATGAGAACTATTATGTCCTTTAAGAGTATTGATTATGAAATTTTGTAAAGCCAGGGCACTATTTGCGCACTATTTTTGTGTGCCAATTTCGTTGCTTAAATATATGCCGTTCTTGGGGTCGGCCATGGGTACGCTAGCTTGACGTCATGGTAGCGTACACAGTAAAAATGGTCTTTATTTCTTAAATTAAAGAGGCACTATTTTTTTTATTTTTACACTAATTTGGCACTATTTACGCAGTATTTAATGGTATAACGAAAAACCGTATATTGATCTTGGGTACGCTAGCATCACGGACACGCTGAAACAGCACCACGGACAGACGGACTCATCTAATAGATAAGAGACATTTAGGTGTTATAATAATAATATATTACAGGAACAATGAACCTAAAACTAAAAACCTTAAAGAATATAATAGAAGAACTAAAATATATTATTAAAAGGAGTCCCTTTCGGCAAGGTTCCGAAGATACTGGCAGCGTTCCCCCTTTGAATAGCTAAACTAATTGTGTAATATGTGTGTGTCTGTTTGTGTGTCAAAAAAGTTAAGAAATGGGGGGGGGGGGTCCGTAAAATTGGGGATTCCATACAAAAAAAATGTAGCGTAGAAACCGTTACAAGCAAATATTTGAAACTATCCCAATATATGTACTATTATATTTGCTATATAACAGAAATATAAAGATAAAGTTAATTCAACAAAAAAGTGGTTGTTTAGCGCGTATGACAAGTTTTTCACATGACATGCTAGGTACTATAAAAAACAATACAAATAATAATGATTAAGAATGTTTTTATTACTTATACTTATTGCTATTTGTTGGAGTATTCAACATTTTCATGTTGCCAATACTGCACATGTTAATAGTTTATGATTTCACTATTATCTTAAGTTGGTAGCAATGTGATTGTTTCTCTTTCTGTGCCCGTCTGTTGGAGCGATTACACGTGATAAGTATAATCAATCTTTTTATTTCCACGAACCAACCTACAATCTACTACATAACATTACAACCACCAGCTCTGACACTATTTTCGTAATAATAGCGAATATTGTCGACCTCAACCTCACCAGTTTCTTCATCATCATTAGCCGCTTCTGATGAAACTTGGGTATGGGGCAGTCCAAGTATATAAGTTAGGGAAGAATAAGAAACGTGGGGTTGTACCAAACTCCCAGAATTGGAATTTCTATTACGGCGGTTTAGGCTGCTTTTGTCACTCTTAATAGTAATTGGTGTTCTCAAAATATTTTGTTGTGACTCCAGTTGTTTGATCTCTGCTTCACTTATAGCTCTAAGCAAATCCATTTTAATTCGAATTTGATCCAGTCTTGGGAGTTTTTTCATAGTTTTACTCATGCTTAAAAAGAATGTATCTAGATCATCCAGTTCCTGTTTTTTATTTCTATTTTCTTGAGAGCTTTTCATCATATCCATCATATCAGCCAAGTAATTATCAGTACTTGCCTTTCTTTTATATGACGTATTCGAGTACTGGTGCGGGATGGAATGCTTTCAGGGGATGGTTGGCTTTCAGGGTATGGACTCTGGGGATGGAATAGAAGAATTTTCATAAGACACATTAGCATCAAGATTTCCTATCGTAGAACGGCCCTCCAAATATGGCTTCAAAAATGACATTTGTTCTTCAAACCGCCAAGGCGCAATTATTTTTCGCTTTGGTACATGCCCATTACAAATTTATAGTTGTAGACGTGGGCTCCTATGGCAGAAATAATGACGGCGGTATTTTTAAAATCGATACTGGATAAACTATTGGATCAAAAGAAATTAAACATACCGGAAGATCAACCTCTTATGCCAGGATCAGAACCATTACCGTATGTTATAGTTGGCAATGAAGCATTTCCGTTAAAACATTATTTACTTAGACCTTACAGCAAAAATACTTTGCTTAATAATGAATCCAATAAAATTTCAATTATTGACTGTCTAGGGCCCGAAGAATTATAGAAAACGCATTTGGGATATTAAGAGCAAGATGGCGGGTATTTCAAGGGCCTCTTCAAGTACAACCAGATATGGTGGACAAAATAGTTCTAGCAGCATCCTGCCTTCATAACTATTTGGGTACAACTTTTGAGTTGCAAGATGAAATATCTTCAGAGCCTACATCACAACGATCCTTAATTACATTGGATGGTCTTATACGGCTTCCACACGATACAATTTTACGTCCAATTTGATTAGATTGACAATCGAATTGTGTTGTGTGGACGGAAATATGAAATTGAAGGTCATTGGATGGTCGGTATCGCCCGATTCGGGATTGCCCAATCAAATTGGGTGGTGTGGACGCTAACTGGCCAATTTTTTAACGTAGTCACTGTAAGCGGCGTTCAGAGTGGGTGTTGACTTGTCTTTTGAGAAGAAGATGGAGCAACATGACCACAATATTATGTCTATTCGATCTGAACGGGAAGTAATGGAGGAGATTTTAGATATATGTAAACGATATGATAAGACTTGTCATGCAATGAAATGAAATGAAATGAAATGAAAATGAAATGAAAAAACCTTTATTGGCCATCTTACATAAAAAATACTATAAATTTAAAGAATAAATAAAAGAGGAACTTAACCTAAAAACAAAAAATATCAACATAAAACTAAGACGGCCAATCAGGACCCTGCCTCAGCTTATGCTGACACAGTGGGAGAATACTCTCACACTGCGTCAGCGCTGGTATTCTGGCAGGGCCTGTGCGAGGACGTCTTAGGCGCTAACAAGCAACAAAAACAATACATTTGTAACAATACATACAACAATGCTTAACAAATCCTAATTGTATTGCGCATACATACATACATATAAATACATGATATAAATATATATATATATATATATACATATATATATATACACTTTAAATACATAAAATGAGAATCCTAAATAAAGAAACATAGCGCAGCACTCCGACGCACCCGCATCGCATCCGATAATGGTGTCGATTCTGTCATGACTCTCCAAACCTAAGACCCAACCCAACAACAGTCCCCCCCTATCATTTTATATAGAGAATGACAAGAACAGCCTTTCATTGTCATCATGCCTTTGGGATGTGTCTAATAGTACAGTCAATCTGTAGGTTGAGTGGTGAAAAAAAAAACCTAAAGGGTAAGTCTTGTTTTTCTGTTGCCAAATGACGTCAGTAAGCCACCTTGGCGATGGGCATGTTCAACTCGTAGGCGTTTTTTGAAAAACTCAAAAAAACAGTCAAAAATTTTTTGAAACGCATTTTTCTTGTTTTGTATGCATTTTAGAAACTTTTTTTTTTTACCATAATTGTAGAGGGCGTTGAGTACTACAATTTATGTCATTGTTGCAATCTCGTACAACAAAAAATACGCATTGTAGGTGGCGCTAAAGTCTCAAAAAAAGGGTTTTTTCACTTTTTCTCCCTGAAAATATCATTTTAATGGAAAACTTTAAATGGCAAAGTTGTTTCGTACATAATTACCAACAACTTTTGTATAACCAATTTTTTTGTATTACTTACCGTTTTCAAGTTATAAATTGCGCAGGTATGAAAAATCCAATAGAGCGGTTTTGGGCAGTTCAAGTACACAGTTGCAGTGCATATTTCAATGTACGTTTTTACTATTTTTTTTAAATCATGAAAAAAAATAAAAATAAAACTATTTTTTTTTGTTTTTCAATCATGAAAAAAAATAAAAAATAGTAAAACGTACATTGAAATGTGCACTGCAAATGTGTACGTGAACTGCCCAAAACCGCTCTATTGGATTTTTCATACCTGCGCAATTTATAACTTGAAAACGGTAAGTAATACAAAAAAATTTTTCATTACCTACCCCAGTATCCTTGAACCAGTTTACATTTAATAACTATACTATGTATAAATGTTCATTGGCACGAGTCTAAATTCCATTTCGGGTCAACCCTAGCGCATACACTCTCCGGCTCAAGGTCACTGACGCTGGTTCTCTCATGTACAGGGACTGTTACCCCTGGTTACCCCTGTGCCCTTGTTTGGAAGAGGGTTTTCTAAACTTTTATGTTATAGCTAAAAAATGAAAATCCGTTATTGGCATTTAGATAAACTATATTGTAAAATCTGTATTATATTATGAAAATGCTGTGGACTTTGGTCTAGAATTAAATAAATAAACAAAAACTTCTATGCGCGCGATCGCATCTTTTTAATTGGTACTTTGGCTAATTTCAATCTACCCGTTGATCCTGCGATGGACAGTACTGCTTTAAGTGTAGTGGGCCTGTGTGTGCCACTACAGCGATCAGTCGTTTAGTCGATTCGATGAAGGTTAGTAATAACGTTATATATTGTACTTTATTATTATGTTATTTTTGCGTTATTTTTTCTTTTGTAGATAATTTGTGTTTTAAAATGTTTAATGCTTTTTATTATTTGCTGTTTTTGATACTATTTGTCGGTTTTTATTAAAAGGTGAAAGCGATAATTTATCAATCAGAGAGTGAGAGAGAAATGGTCTTCTGATTGTAATGAAGAAGGTTCTTCTTTGACCCAGCACAACGAT
The DNA here is from genome assembly GCA_902850365.2 of Chilo suppressalis. Lineage (NCBI taxonomy): Eukaryota > Metazoa > Arthropoda > Insecta > Lepidoptera > Crambidae > Chilo > Chilo suppressalis. The sequence goes on from OU963900.1 coordinate 16,649,409, forward strand.
TAATGACAATACTAAAAATAACCACAATTATTGAAAGGACATCGACGAAATCGGCCCTAGCATGCCCAAAAGAATGTCCTTCACTATTATTTTTCTATTATTTTTTTAACTTATTAGCAATTAATCATTGTAAACGGACAATCTGTTTAAGAAAATAAAAAATTAAAGTTCTGTTACTAGATACTACAGTCTCTTCATCCAACTTGGCACTCCTTTTTATTGAAAATACAGCATTAAAAATCAACTGATAACTAGATTCAATAGGTTTCAGTCTATAATAACGATTTATTTTAATAGTTTATTGGCTTCGTTAATATTTTATTATTAAACGGGTGATTCTGTTAAAAAGTTGTGCCAAGATTGTTTACCTTATTAAATGCAATATAGGCGACCATAAAAATAGAACTAGGTACCTTAGTCAATAATACTTATTACTAGTATTTATATTATATTTATAAAAAGATTATTTCTGAAATTATGTAAAGATAGTTTATACTCCCATCCCATGTACACATACACATACATCATCAACCCATGTTCGTCCACTGCTGGACATAGGTCTCCCCTAATGCACGCCACTGCTCCCGATTTTGTGCTACTCTCATCCAGCCCACTCCAGCCAGCCTACGAATATCATCATCCCATCTTGTCTCAGGGCGTCCTACACTACGTTTACCGAGTCGCGGTCTTTATCCCATCCCATGTAATATCTGTTTATTTTTATGAAAATCATATTGATAACCAGGTACATACCTAATTACCGATAGTAAAATATAGAAACAGGTAAATGGAAAGACTGAACATTTCACTTGAAAAGAATCTATTATTACCTACTACAGGTAGGTATAGGTATCATAGGTGCCAACTGACAACACTCATAAATCAATATGAATATAAGCATTTATTATTTTTATTATTAATTGCATTTTATGTTCATTTAATGCATATTATTTAAGTGCTTACATAGAGGTAAAAACTAAATCTATTCAGAATATATGAAGTGTACATCTCTTACGATTAAGTATAATAATTATAACCTCAAAATCTAATACATTCTGTAGTAGGCCAAGGTTCCTCAAGTTGTCCGTATCTCAACAAATGCTTAATTAGAGTTTATGAATGATTCCGAACACAACTAGCATTTTCTCATTGCTGGGCGTTATAGGGCATTCAATGTATGGGGAACGAGCAATGTCCTTTACTATCAAACAAAAAGACTAGTAGATACATTGAATCAAATGGAGTCCGTTGCTTTTTCCAGTCACAAAACACGGCCCTGGTCGTTGTGCAATTTTTATGGAATGCTCAACACAACATTTATAAATATTTACGTTATTTATGTGTATTATTCTGATTGCAATAATGAATTACGTTTTTACATAAAAAAACTTTCCAATGATAAATCTCATGTTATTTATTATTGGTTCCTAGGCTTATAATGGCTTCAAGCCACTGTGAAAATACTTATTACAAATAAACACATTACGCATTTAAATTATACTATGTAAAATATTACGATATTGCGACCACATTGCTTAATTAGTGCTTTGTTATTTTTTTAAGAGTAAGATTTGTATTTGACATCAATCGAGTTGTCAATTGGCAAGATGAAACGTGAATTGAAATTTTTATTTGATAAAACTTTTAAAAACAGCCTGCTTGATGAACTTTTATGGCGGTTATTAACCTATATTTGCTCTGCTCCACGCCGTTCTTCCAACTATGTATATTGTATATGTAATATCAGTGCGTTAATATTAACGGAGCTCCGCACAGATCATCTTCGCGCAGTTTCAATAGAAACACTTGCCTATTTAGATGTCTCCGCAAAGCTAGCTCTGGTCCTGTGGAAACGCACCCTAAGGGGAAGGGAAGGAAAGAAGCAAGTGCAGAAGGATTTCGCTTTGAAATATTGGGTCCATCAAGTTTTGTATAAAATGTCCATGGAGATTATCTAGTCCAATGAACAAGATAACGAACAAAAGTTCATCGGTTGCTAAGTAACGAGAGTTGTTTTGTCATTCAACAAAAACTCAAAAAATGTTGATGATTTTTTTATTGTGAAGCAAAGATTTGAATCGTTATGAAGCACTTTATTTAAATACATGACTTTGTTTAATTGGTATATTGTTGTGAGGAAACGTGTGAACAGTGGAAAAATATACCTATAATAACTAGATGGGCCCTAAATTATGGCGGACCCACAACATTTATCCTTAGAGGGTAAGTTTCTTAGATAATTACTAGAAGTTTTTATTATTGACCCCACATATTTCAACCTTTATCAACCCTTATGGCCTGCGCAGACGACGGACTTTTATCAGCAGGGCTGTAGTTGGTATTATGAAAAGAATGTCCGCCGAGGACTTGTCACGAAATCAACGCCACCAAATCTTTGACGCGCACGGTGTGCGAACATTTTTCCCCCGAAAGTTTAGACAGACCCACGGTATGGAAGCAATATTCTGATAGAACGTTGTATTGTAATTAACATTAAGCTTAAAAAAGAGTAGATGTTCTAAAAAGGAACACTAGTCCATCTATTTATATCGAATTGATTTATTTATTTGTATTGTTGAGATTATTAATTAAGCTTTCACTACAATATTGATAAAACAATGTTTCACGGTCTTAATGAAAGATAATAAAATATATTTCGAGTGTAAAGCGATGCAAAACATACAAACAACATACTTGAAGTTGAATTAATCACTAAAATCACTTAAAATACAAAAAAAACATAAGCTCAAAAACATGACGCTAAACCACAATTATAAAATGTAATTACTTAATTTTATGTTTTAAATCCCAAATTTGGACATCCCTCCCAGAGCCGGACCGTGAGTTAAGGGGGCCCTGGGCTAATACTATTTAGGGGCCCACCTCAAAGTATAGAAAAAAATGAGACAGAAAAAAATAATATACTATATTATGCCTTAGTATTATACTACTGTTAATAAATTGACAAATTGCAAAGCAACCTTACCTACTGCAAAGTGCAGACATGGCAAATTCTTTAATTTGCTCCTCACATTCTAGGCGGTAATATCAATGGGGTTACATTCAACAATGTATTTTTTCTACATTCAATGTACTTCTAATCATTGAGTCTACTGCTTTAAAGAAAATAATATTAATTTTCTTTCTTTAGTGAATCACTAGTTCAGCTTTAGACATCATCTATTTTGAAAATATTATATCTGCTATGGAAATTCAGCGATGTTTGCTTGTCTGAATTTCCGATCTGTTTACTTTAGTAAAAGTATGGATTCTTTCGCATTATCGTCTATTTTTGGCTTTGACTTGACTAAGCTGGGGGTCCCTTGAATCCACGGGGCCCTGGGCTGAGGCCCAAAAAGCCATATGGTAGATCCGCCTCTGATCCCTCCTCAATTACTTGATAAATCCTTTAAAATTATTTTATTTGCATTTCTGATGATGAAATCTATAGACGCTAAAAGATTTATTCAACATGTGTTTCGCCATTGTCCTTTTCGTAGTGATACTCTTTTTTTAATGTATAATAAAATGAGTCCTTTTTCCACTTCTTTGCCAAGTACATCACTATCGAGTGCGCGCCGAGGACTAAAGTCCTCCGCGGACATAAGTCCCTCATCTGCGCAGGTCATTTATTAAATGGGGACAAGAACAAGAAGGTATTTTCAGATTAAACTTATTCGTTTAATTAGATATGTAGCGTGGGTTGTAGCTGTGCCCTACTGTATACTAAGATAAAATAAAAAAAAATTGTTGTGAGCTTTCATTATTATTTATACGCCTAGCAAATAAGTCACACAAAGAAAACGGCCGATGTTTCGCGGATTTTGTACTACATAAGTAGATACTATTCTTATTGATGAAAAAAGACCCGTCACTGTGAACTTATTTTCATAAAAAAATGTTATGGACGGTGTTTCCATAATATCAGTTGCTCTTTTTATTGATCCAATACGCAAAAAATTCAATCGTAATTCCGTGCAAAGGTCCTTGAGAGATTTTTGCTTTCCAATGTTTTATGCGTTATAATAAAAATGTGTAAATAGGAGAAGAGGCAGAAGAAGAAGTCGCCCCTGAACCGATTCCAGAAGAAGCCGAAGAAGAGCAAGGTGAAGAAGAATCTATTCTCACGGAATATGATTCCGATGATTTCGTATCTGGAGCTGTTAACAGTTTGGATTCTACAATACCACTGGATTTATTTGAGTTTGAGTATCCTTTGAATAGTATCTTGTAATGAAATACATTCAGTAACAGAACATTTGGAACAGTCCAGCCACATAAGGAATGCCTAATTAGTATCTTATTATTGCATAAGTTCGTTAGTTTTTTAAGTTTCTCTTGCCTTTTAATGTTCCTGAGCCTGTAGTAAGATATTCGTATGGGTACAATTGTCACAAGTATTTCAACCTATGCGCTTGCGACGAGTCGGTAGTATGCTGGGCTGCTGGCAGTATCATAACTTTCATGGATGTCAACACTAAACAAAATTGGTTCAGAAGAAGTACCACTGGCGGCTCCATTGGACATATTACCGTTAGCTTATTATTCTTATTTTCTACTTATTATCCAGGAAATGAAGCTAAAAAAATGGTACAACCTCGCAATTTTTTCGTCAAGCACCTATTTGTACAAAAATTTGGGATTAGTCTTATTATACCAATTGTCTTATTATACAAAAAATATGCACACAGGGATATTTTTGTCATTAAAAAGCTACAATTTAGTATTTTATCGTGTTTTTCGTTGTTTTAGTATTTTGGGAGATATTTTTAAGAAAATGGTGAAAAACACGATATAGAAAAAAAACGGTTTTCTCTTTAAACTCCTTTTTTTCTAAAATTTGGCATTAAATTGGCTAAACTTCGTGGGTGTATTAATTGTACATAATTACAGAATAATAAAAATAATTACAGAAGGGTGGCGATCAATTTTAATTAGGGGGTACTTTAGGGGTTGTGTGTGGTACCGATCTTATTTTGATCATAAGTCGGTAAACTTTCATGCTAGAGACATTGTTTTTTATTTGTTTGAAAGCTCTAATTAAATACTTTTAAAAAGATACTATGAGCTTTCTTCGCTTAATGCAAATGCTTGCTGTTTTCTCGTTATTTCGCTGTAAATCTTCCAATTTATGCATTTGACGAAAAAAGCAAAGCATTAATTTGCTGGATCTTAGTTCATATTATTATTTGTCATAGAAAAAATATAAAAACGCATTGTTTTCGTTTTTTTAAAAGCTACAATTTGACTTTCTACGCCTTTTTTGATAAAATGCATATTTTTAGAGTTATTCGCAAAAAAAAACATTTTAAAAAGTGGATTTTCTCGTCAAAAATCTGTTACTTTCAACTTTGAGTAACTTAAAAAATATTAGTTTTACGAAAAAACGTATATAACATTTTTTTCTTAGAGTTATTTTGCTGTCGATTCCTACAGTTACAATGTAATAAAAAGATCCACCCCCGAGATGGGGTGGCAACCACCTCCAAGGCTCTAGCGTACAGCGGCATGATATAGAAAATGATCCTTGATCTGTTCCCTACCTTTTGTGAAAATTTCAAGTAAATCTATGGTGGACGAAACAAATGTGAGCCAAAATGCTTCATTTCCTCGACTATTAGTAAATATTATTAACATAAAAAGTTCATAACTCCTAAATATAACAATATATTTGTAAATCTCTTTTTGTTAAATTAATAAGTAGTGTTTGTCATAATAAAGTGATTTGATATTCAATATTAAACTACACAGATCTAGTCTGATTTTCATAAAGATAAACCATTTAAAATTCCTTTTAACAAAATAACAATTTCAGTCTCATAGGAAAGATCCAAACTATCGCATAGCAATTGCTGAAGGTAGAGAAGGCGAACGAGACCCTTTGATTCTGCTCTATACTTGGCCACAAATGGAAATTGATGCTGTACTGCGGGATGGCACAAGTAATGCTTACTCCATTCTTGATTTCAGGTTTGTTACCTTTTTGTCCTGACTATGTTTTTTCTGTTTGTTTTGTGTATAGATAAATAACACACATCAATTAGCTTAGCCTCATAGTTAGCACTGTAATGGCAGAACTACACTTATATGTCGTGTTGTGTTGTGACGCATCAGAGAGCTATCTGTTTCACATATGTAGTATGGTATGAGTGAGAACGGTGTCGACACATCGCGACACACAAGTGTAGTTTTAATAAGTATATTTTTGCATAAGGCTTATGTTATGTGATACTGGGATAACATATAAAATACATATACTAATACTTTATAAGTATATTTATCTAAAAATACATATTATAAACATCCATGAAGATACAAATGATCGTATAATGTACCCGTAACCCTCGGATGCCCCTGAGTAGAAGACACTTTGAAACCCGGCGTACATTCTTAAAGAGGTATTATTATTTATAGCCCCGACGGAGAGCTTCTCGCTTCTGTTGGCAAAGACCCTGATTATAATCTCACCATTTGGAACTGGAAACGGCATAAAATTTTACTGCGTACCAGTGCCTTCACATTTGATGTCAATGCAGTTATGTTCTCACCATACTGTCCGGGCCAACTTACCACAGCAGGTACCTACTTACTCAATAAACGTAACCTGCGAAGATGCTGTTGTACTAATAAAACGTTATATGTAAGCTCGGAACTTGACTTGATTAAAATCGTATGGGTCGGCGGAGATGAACAAAATGACTGAAGCGACTGGTAGTTATATTTTTTATTCAACATTATTTGATCCTACCGTAGATTAAAAAAAAACGATAAGGCTTAATTTTCCCCCTGATATTAAGTGTAAATAGAGTGCAGTTGCAATGTTAGCTAATCCTACACCCCAGTCACCCTCACCTTGCTGGCAAAAACACAATCCTCTGTCCGTGGAACCCTGGAATCTTATTCTCCAACAGAAACACAACACCACCAACATATTATTTTATTTTTATTTTATTTATTTATTTATTTTATTATACAAATACAATCATACACATACATATTTAAAAAACCATACACCAAAACCTGTTAAGGTTTATATGTGTATGGGAGCCACTCATTTACCACTTTATACACTTTCAAATTGACTATTTTGTAAGTAATATCTTTTAAATTTATATTTATATTTATTGATTACAATGTTCGAGTACATTTCCTGTACATTACTAGGCAATTCATTGAGATAGGAAGGTATTAAATAACATAGCTTTCTATTTCTTTGGACATTATTACATTTCGGCAACAAAAACTTTCTACGATCCAACACATTTCTCAGATTATCTGGTCTCTTATTAATATTCAAGTACTAAGGCCCGTATTACAGAATGACAACTAAGTGTTGATCTTTACTTGAGTACAGTTAGAAAGGGATGCCGCTATGTGCTATATATAGCGACATATCTTTCTAACTATGCTCAAGACTACATCAATCACTGAGAATATTTCTGTAATACGGGCCTTAATCTCGTTAGTCTCGTTACACTCGGTTATAATAACGTATTTTACCTTGTCATAAACATTCATCACATTACAATATCGAAATAATTCTTGTGCGTTACCTTTATATTTAACTTTTATATATTTGGGTACAATTATCTTTAGCGTTTTGTACTGAATTTTATAAATATCCTCTTTGTATGTCTTATAAGTTCTTCCATAACTACTTATTTTTCTGTGGTCTTCTGTAAAAATGGAATTTACTTCCCAAAACAAATATCAATTTAGTAAGCGGCTATGGAAATCGTATGTCCCAACCATGTCCTGCAATTTGCGACTGCTCTTCGTCGCCATTGTGGTCTCCTCCAGTCTAAGATAACCTTTAATATTGACTTGATACTGATGTCGATTCTATTATCATTCTCTCAATTTAAAACTAAATTTAACATCAGTCTCTCGTATTCATTTTGTATAGAGTATTTATAAGGATACACTGTTTTCAAATTTAAGTTTAGGTTTAGAGAATAATGCCAGAATCGACACCAATGTAAATATTACAACCAAATATATCAATAGGGGCAGCTCATATAAAGTTTTGGAAAATGGCAGAAACGTTCACTGGTCTCAAATTGAAAGGAGAACTCGGTAGATTCGGCAAAACAGAAATTTGCGATGTCCTCGGAGTCTATCCAATGCCCGATGAAAAGGTAAATGCTGCTCCATGTTCATAAATACTATCTATTACACGTAGGTACGAGCTTTGATAAATATATCTTTCAAGTGTTTGTTATGACAAATCATGTATCAGAATTGTTTAACTATTCTCAGGTGCTGTCTGGATGTGACTGGGGTAATATATTAGTTTGGGAAGCAGGACTAGTAAAATTAGAAGTAACTCAACGGGGAAGAAAATCGTGCCATAAAGCACCCATTGTAAGATTTTTACACTTACTTATATTCAGTAAAAATAAATAAAGGTGTCGTAGTGCAGCCTTTATTTCGAAGCGATAGTCTATAATATGTATAACTTGTGGTTGCAATATTTGGTTATTCACTTCCATGCGAAGGGGATATGAATCTAATTTCTAACTGATTCATGTTTTTTTATTATAATTCATCACAGATCCAGTTCATGTTAAGTCCTGCTGGTGACGAAGTAACAACAATAGCACGTGATGGCTGCATCCGAGCTTGGTATTGGGATACAGTTGATCAAGCAGACCCTCCTGAAGAAGACCCATACGTTGAACTCAATCCTGTTGCTGAAACATGTGTATGTATTCTTAAAAATACAAGGCAATAAAGCTATCATTAATCAGATAGAGGTATGTCTGTTATTTCTTCACGCTTATATTACTGAACCAATTTACATAAAATATTTTGGTATAGAAATATTTTGAGCCCCGGGAAAGGAAATAGGATAGTTTTTATTCCTGAAATTATTCTATAGAGCGTCCATACACGGACTGCTCAAGAAGTCAGAGTCAACAGCTATAAACTGCCATTGATAACTGCTCGAGCGATCCGTGTATCTGTGTATGTATGAACGCTAGCAGCACTGTAGGTTACTATGCAGTCGCAGCTTGAAACAGTCCACCCCGACTGCTTCAAGCTCATGTATGGTGCCATATGGCTCGTGTATGGCGGGCTCTTGAGAGAGCGTAAATGATCAGTTCACTCACTCTTAGGAATACCGCTTAACCAATTTTCTGGCTGTAATTTTGAGGACAAGGTCTGATGAACAAACATTTTAAGAAAGTCTACCAGAAACCACCGCTATATCGTAAATACTAAAGGTATTATTGTATTAAAATCTCAAGATTTATCTTTATTATTATTATTATTTAATTGCACTCTGCAAAGTCGGGGTGGATTGTATATAAAATATTTGTAAGTACGTTCAGCATCTTTCAATTTAAAATTCTTTTACAGGTACCGGACTGTCAAATTATTTGTCTCAAACACCGAAAGGACGTGTTTTGGTATGCTCAGGTAAAACATAACAATCTTTTAGAAAATCTTCTTGTAATAATGATGATTTCTACTTTTACCCTTTCTTTATTGCCGTAGGATGGGAATGGCGGTCTTTGGAACGTAGAACTCGACATCGACAAAATAGAATGTGACCATCGTAAGCTTTTCACGTGCCATGCAGGTGGCGTCGTTGCTATGGCTGCTCTGCGCAACCATCCTATTTTAGTAACAGCTGGTGAAGACGGAGCTTTACTGGCTTACAACACTGAAAGTCACGTATTGTTATCTCGACATCAATTTCCAACAAAAATTACATGTCTTTTATACCCTCCCGTTGATGTAAGTGGAATAGAAAAAAACAGTTATACACATTTATACCTGCTTAATTTTCGATAAATGTATTCACAGTTTATTGAATACAATGCAGGTAGATGAAACCAGTCGCATTTTACTGGTGGGTTTCAAGGATGGCATTATGCGAACGCTTCTTCTCCACCCAGAACGTTTACAAACGCAATCTCAAATGATCGACGTGCGTATACACTCTGCTCTCACTATACATAGTGAAGATTCTGACAACGCCGACGTCGTTGACTTAATATCGGTAATTGGCAATACAACTCCTTAAGCTTTTATTTGATAAAAGGTTGGCAAGCATATGATAGGCCTGATGCTAGGCGGCCACCATAGCTTATAGACACTTGTGATACAGAAAAATATCATTCACGCCGTTGCCTAGCTAGACCCAATCCCCTACTATGTCTGGAATCTTAAAAAAACAGTTAAATAGGGAACCGATGGTGTCGATTCTGGCATGATTTTCTAAACCTAAACTTAAATTTGATGACAGTGTATCTTTGTCATTCTCTATACAGAATGAGAACAGACTGTTGTGTTAAATTTAGTTTTAAGTTTCGATAATCATGACAAAATCGACACCAAAGTATACTTAAGACTCGGGATGAATAGACAAATGGAATTTATTGGCTTTCCGGAAAACTTAATTATTATATTTGATAATAAAAAAACTGTAATATGATATAATGATTACCTTGTCATCATTACGAATAATTTTCAGTTGTTGAAACCACACTCAAAGGCTTTGGTTCAAATTACCATTAACGAACAGCGCACTCTTCTTGTAACTTGTGGTCAGGACAGCACACTATTCATGTATCGTCTAGAAAAAGGAACGCCATTTGTGCTACACCGTCTAGGATTCATCGAAACTCCGAACAACATCGTTTTTATGACATGGAAACCAAAAGAGGTTTGATATATACCGTCCGATCGTTCAAAATTGCAAGTCTCATTATGTTCTTTGCTGATTGTTTCGCAATTTTCCCTTGTAAAGCTTCAAGCATAATAACCTTAAAGGTAGATTAAATGGTACTTTTAATGCACTGTAACAAAAACAATTGCAAACGTATCCTATAAAGTAATTCTAAGAATCGAATAAATTCTTTTTCATTTCCAAACTGTTGGAGTTTCTGAAACTCTTCATTTGGCATCCTTTCTTATATTTACTTATATACTTACAGGAACGCGTGCTCTTACTTTGTGGACAAGTTGGCCTTCTGATGGAAACTGTATTACCAGATGTTCCATTCCGTAAATACACTGAAATAACAACGTTCAAACTTGATTTTGTATCTTATAAAGAAACTCTAGTCAAGAAAAACTTGTGAGTATAATAGTAGTCACTTTAGCTTAGCATACGCGTTTACATCATTCATCGCTACCTGTGCTAGTAAAACATTGCGACCGTTGTTGAACGTAGAGTAATTTAATAGCAACACTCTCAAAGCAATATCTTTGCAAGCCACATTTCGCATAGGTTGAGCCAATGTTTTATATCTAAAAACAAAATTGATATACGAGTATAGCTATGTAACCCCATAGCTTTAAACAGGTTTATGAATATGCTGAGTTTGTCCGAAAGTATTTAACTACCTACACTACAGATTTTACAGCTAGGGTGTTAATAAAACTTTTTTTTAAGCTTGAGTGTTTTACCAATCTATTTTCCTTATTACTGTTCCCAGTATGCGTCATCGTCCTTTTCCAACTGAAGAGGATCTAGCTAGTATTGACGAAGAAGCCCTAAAAGCAAAGGAGGAAGCAGAAAAGGAAAAAAAAGATGACGAGGAAGAAGAAGACTGGCTTGGAGAAATTCAACTAAGTAAATATGTGATAAAAGAAAATAATTGAGACATCAAAATCTCTCGCTAAATGAATCCTTAATTAATATATGTATAATATTTTCAAGAACCCAAAAAAAATACCAATACAGTGTTTTGAACAATAACTTTAACCATAACGACCTTGTATTTAATAATTTTCTACTTGCAGTGGAGAGCGAAAGTATGCTTGGAACAACATTAACTTGGGCTCACTACTGCGAAGAAGGTATTTGGGTAGTACAAAAAGGAACCGGTGCTCTATTACTGGTTAAGCCTGGAGAAAACAAGATCCTCAAATACGGTCCTATACCCGGGGCATGGTGCGATGATTTGACTGCTTTGAAGTTCATGTAAGCATTAAAAATCTCTTATCTATTAGACAAGTCCGTCCGTCCGTCCGTCCGTCCGTGGTGCTGTTTCAGCGGCCTTGCCGTAAGAGATAGATAAAGAGAATGTTTAAGTTATAAGTTGAGAATAGTCTGATAAGACTACAAACCGGATGTGAGTAACGTAGCACATCCGGTTTTCGAGAAATCACGTGATTTCTATTTCAAACGAAACCACACAAAATCTCCGAAGTTCTCAATTAATTAAATACATTTTTTTTTTTGGTGAACATTTGGTTCACTGGTTTGCTAGTTATACCTAAATACATAACGTAAATTCTAAATTGTAAATAAAAAATAACCTATCATATTATCTACACCTAATACAAATTCTAACTGAAAAAATACGAAAAGTTTTATGCGGTTTGATTACGGTTACAATCTTGACGGAGAGAGTCGAACTTACTCTACGAAAAATACTGAAGTAAATAAAACACTGTTTCAACGGGTTTAAAAAGCGTTTTTATACTTTTATACATATCATAACAAAAATATTGATGAGACGAAATATTTCGGACCATCAGAATACTTGCACTTGCATATATACACATAAGATAAAAAAATAACTCCATTCCTTCACTTGAATATTGGGGAGTTGTTTGTACGCTTGAAATTTGTTACTTCTTGACATTTGGTAATCAAAAACACAGAAACATTAATAACTCAAATTCACACATATAAAAAGTAATGTTCGATAAATACAGAGATATTTTACAGATGTGATAATCGCTACCTTATAATAGCGACAAACACGGGCTACATACGTGTAGTCCGGATGCCGTCTGAGCAGGAAGATAATCCGGAGTATCATTACACGACTTGGTTAATGGCGCAGCAGAAATTACTGAAGAAGTTGCAAGGACGACGTTTAGCGAAGGAGGAGGTATATCTAATGTTCCAAAAACTAATTCTATGTTAACACCATAGATAGATGAATGATTGGTCTCTTCGTTCGTGACGTCATTCGAGTTCATATTTTTTGGCTTCAATTTACTACTTGTTACTGACAAGTAGTAAACTGAAGCCAAAAAATATTCATCCACATAGGTAAATATCTTCATGGTGGTACAGAACACATAAAGTGCCCAGTGCAATAAAACAGTCATAGGTTTATTCTAGTATTTCAATTACATAGCGTGAAGCATTCACCTCGTCAGCCCTCGATCCGGAAACGGGAAGTGTTTGTGGGAAATCGCTACTAAACAGAACCACCCATCAAATGTTCGCTCCTGCGCATGTCCTGTAGGGTTCTGTCCACGGCCTCAACTGCCTTCCTATTGGTCATCGTACACTCATCCCATACGATCAGAGAGTAATCCCTGAGCACGTGTCCCTTATCACTGTTACGTAACACATCACAAACAGGTGTTGCGGCGCTCTCTAAATTGATAGGAATTTTAACATGGCATGTGCTGTCTTGCCACCCGGAAGCAGTGTGGCAGTGGTTCTCGACGACACACAGAGTGAGATTTTGGACGATTTGTGGTCACTTTATTTTAATATTTATTTTTATCAATTTTATTAAATTATGGATAGAAGTAAAACTCCCACAAATTTTAGCTAATGTAGTTTTGGAGATATTTAAGATCACGAGAAAAATCCATAAAAACCTTACAAACAGAATTTCATAATATATATGTATTTTTAAACATATTTATTTATTATGATTAGTTCAGATAATATTAAAGTACTATTCCTATTTAAAAAAAGTTGTAAATCATTATCCAATGCGAAGATAATGTATTTTTTCTTAAATACTGATTGATTTTTTTCTCTGTAGGTATTTAATATTAGCGATTGATTTTCACGTAAAAATGTTAAATTTAATTAGTACTGTCATGTATAAAAAATGGTATTGAAATTATGCATGACTTCGGAGATATATATTTTTTTAAATGTCAGTTAGGGTTGTCACCTATCTTTTCCATAGAATTCAATGTGTACTGAATACCATTTGTTTTACCTTTTAGCAATGAAAGGATTATGATCAGAATACGCAGCAGAACGGTCATGGCAGCGTTCCTTTGCTAAATATCTGATGAAGGAAATCATGTGGTATTGGGAAGGGTCCGCCCTCGTCAAGCATTTGCTAAAACCCAATACCCATACATGACGAATAATTCTCAGCTCAAATGAGGATCTCATTCATTCTGATGTAACGAATAGTAAATACGTTACACTGTGTGTCCTACGTCAAAATGTTTTTTTATGCACTTGGACTGTTCCCGAAGTTAGAATATACCTTAAAATACTTAAATATCAGACAACCACAAGTGCTTAGAAGCCTAAATAGAACATCCTACAAGTCGGTTAAAAAACTCCAAGTACAAGCATTTAGCCATAAACTCATCCAATTACGGCATTTTGGACTTCTTAGAATTACGAAATAATCTATTTTAAAATTAAAACGCATTTGACATACTAAAAAACAAAAAATATTTTTTTTTCCATAGAAATCAGAATAAAACTTAGAAATACTATAACTCCCAAGTCATTCTAAATAAGCGACTATAATTTTGATCAAGGAAAGGTAAATATGTATTTAAGCTAATACAGACATAAACAAACGCTAATATGGTCAAACAACAGCTTAATTAAAAAAAAACAACCATAAACATTATCTTTTAATAAAGAAAAGTTAGTATACCTAGCTTTTTATATGTTATGGGTACCATATTCACAGATCTGGAAAAAAAGCTGTAGATATTTTATCTATGATATTTTTCGAGTTAAAAATATAAATAAGTTTAACAAAGGTCATCGACCTCACATACGAAAAAATATTGCACGAAAATTAAACATGATAATCAACTGGGAGTTCCACAGGAAGATTAATTATGACCCAATGCACCGAATCATAATATAAAATAGAGGTGATCAAAATTCATCCAAAATCCCACACTGTGCGACGCTACAGCAATGGCAATTTTGCCTTGCCTCCTGATCTCTGCAAGTATGCCAGTGGTAACAAATGTTTTTCCTGTTCCACCAGGAGCATCCTAGAAAAACTTTTTACCCTGGTTTTGCCCAACGCTTTGATAGATGGAAGTGATAAACACCGAGCCATTTAGTGATACACTATTGCCTTATTATAACGCCACTATGATATTTGTTCTGAAAAGCATCGATGGATATGCAATTTTCTCTTAGTTACAAACAGTTAATTTAAAAAGAAATTGCGAATAGGCCGGCAGTTCACAGATGCTGGCGGCCAGAAGCGCCATTCGTTATGGTACCTATATTGTGCTATGGACGCTGACGCTACGAAAGACGTCTTATGATCTCATCTTACTGAAATCCTTTTAGAAAACACAAAAAAAGGTGTAAGATACCTATATTATCTAGTATTGCAAATAATTTGCAAGAATAACTATCGGTGCATAAAATGCATCAACATCCGCAAAAAGATAAATAAAAAAATTGTGTGTGTCAGCTCCGACGCACGACTGGAGTTTACTCCTTAAGTTCGATAGTCTAACCAGACGAAAAAAGAGTTTATTTAACTTAAAAAAGATTGATACTGTATGAAAGGGTAAATTAACAAATTAATGAAAATAATATACATATATAAATATATATATTTATTCATTTCATATACATTTATTATAACTAATCGACGAAATATTTTACATTAAACTTTTTACAATAGTCAATTTCAGATGTGTATAAATATATCATTAGGAATGTTGATAAATTATGTAATTATTATTATCAGACTATTATCATTTTTTAAAATATTAATTAAATCAACATTGTCTGCATTATTAATTACAGTGACAAGTGGTTTATGGTAACTAAAATTAACCACGTATCTACGAACGTACATGTGTCTTACATGTACGTACGTAGATACGTGGTTCACGAATCTTGAAAATACCGCATTAATGGTCGTACCATACCTCGTTGTCCCCATTGTTCTATCAGAAACAATGTCTAAATTCAGTTCAGATTTTAATTTTTTTATTAATGTCAATCCGTCACCTTTGTTTGTCAAAGTTGCGCGACATAGGATGCGCACCAAAAACGTAACGGGTCATTCATCGATAGATTTTACTCCTCACATTTTTCTCATATCGGGCCCCTTATATATGCAAATCGATTCTTAAGGAGTAAACTCCAAAAATAAATATTTCCAAAATTCACAAAAATTAGCCTAGCCCTAACATAAGCGCTGCTGGCTTGTGTTAGGGGATACTTGGGTAACGGATAGAATACATAAACTGATATAATAATGCTCAAAGGCTCTAGGAACAAGGATGAAAGGATGGTTAAAATAAACAAAAACTGATCCAAGTGAAACTACGTACGACCGCCCGCGACTTCATCCGCTTAAACTGTAGTTTGTTGAGAATCCCACAGGAACCTTACATTTTTTTGGGTAAAAAATGTCCCATGTCTCAATCCAGGTCTTAAACTATATGCCAGCCAAATTTCAACCAAATCCATTTAGTATTTTTTTGCGTGATTGAGTAACAAACATAGAAACTTTCACATTTTTAATATTAGTCTGATTTTTTTTTGTTTACAGCCTCAACCAACACCTCGCATAGATTTCCAAGACAATTATTATTTGCCAATGCACGACCGGTACACAGGGATTGTAACCTGCTTGGAATTCAGCTCTAACGGAAAGTAACTAAATCTATTTTTAGATAACTACCCAGAAAAAAATAATGTCATCAGAGGTCGTGTATAGTTAGTATGTATAATATAATATAAATATTTCCAACACTCACACCAATTAGCCTAGCCCCAAAGTAAGCACTGTAAGGCTTGTGTTATGGGATACTAGGGTAACGGATAAAATTCATATACTGTACATATATAAGTATATTTTATATAGAAATACATATTAAACATCCATGACTCGTATTCATCACACAAACATCTGCCCCCACCGGGATTCGAACCCGGGACCTCTCGAGTCGGCGTCACCATGAAACCCGGCGTACAAACCACTCGTCCACGGAGGTCGTATGTTTCTTTATTCCACCATACCATTCCACATATTTTGTGAAGTGTTGTTAGAATCCTTTCAACTTTTAGATTTATAAGTGCACAGGCGTCTCTAGCCCATGAAGCGCCCGTAAGCAAACATTGCCCTAGCACCCCCTAGTAAGCGCGCGGTCACAAAGTACAAGTAACAGCACATCAAGTTACCACATACTGTCAAATTTCCCCAATGGATAATAAACTGTATTGTTTGGGGATTTTGGAGAAGAAATTTGTTGGTTTTGAATTACATTTTTACGCTTTTTTTTTTTCTGGAGGTGTCGAAAAGGAAAGACGTTAAAAATTTGCTGATTTAATTTTTTGGATAAAATATTTACATATTTACAAACCGCATTTATATGATTAATTAAGCCACAATACCTCCCGGTGAGTGTCATTTATCACTTTATCACACCTGTACCTGTTTATTATGGAGGCAATGCAAGAATCCTTAGCCAAATTGCAAAACTTGTTCATGGATCGCATGGATTCATATCAAGCAGAACTTGCCGCAGCAGCTCCTTCGAGCACAATCACAACACTATCGGCGGACTTCGCGACATTTAAGTCCTTTATCATGGCCTCCTTGAAGTCTCCAGGATCAACTTGGTGTGCTCTCACAGCAGATTGACAGTTTGGATATGCGGGACCGCAGGAAGATGCTATTATTCCATGGAGTGCCTGAATTGCCAGAGGAAAACTGCACCTCCGTTTTGGTTGAGTCCATCTGTAATCAGCTAAAACTGTCAACATTCTCATCTAGATATATAGTTCGGTGTCATCGCATGGGCCGTGCTAGGGTTGGTAACCGTCCTCGCCCAATCCTTATGGAGTTACGATATCCGGAGGAAAAACACCAAATTTGGCTAAAAAAACTGCATTCAAAGGTTCCAGCATCACAGTTTCCGAGTTCTTGACCAAAACTCGTCACACAGCATTTATGG
Source organism: Chilo suppressalis (assembly GCA_902850365.2). Taxonomy (NCBI): domain Eukaryota; kingdom Metazoa; phylum Arthropoda; class Insecta; order Lepidoptera; family Crambidae; genus Chilo; species Chilo suppressalis. The sequence goes on from OU963900.1 coordinate 16,667,319, forward strand.
CAGCACGGGAGAGGTTTGGCATCACCAAGTGCTACACACAGATGGGTATTATATATATTATTGGACCTGATAAGAAAAGATACCGCATCACTTCCCTAAGCGAACTAGCCAGCGTTCCAGACCTAAGTATTCCAGTACCCGGGGATGACGTAGAAATTCCTGACGTAGGTAATCAAGACCTAGGTATTCCACAAACGGCGACCTCTCCAGGACCTCAGGTGCCAAATAGGTCGGCTGCAGTCGTGGAGCGAGCAGTATCAAAAACTCGGCGTGGGGCTGCATCGACCAGGAAGTGATGTAAATAACAACAAAAGTTATTTTAACTTGTAATCCATCCATTCCATTCCGTGCCGTTTATCAAATCTTGTCTTCTTCTTCAATTTTAGTGTTATTCTATTTATATCGTACGTTTAAATTGTTAATTTATTGTTATACATGTAGTCGTAATTATAATTTTTTAAGCCCTTTTTTTTGCAGACTACCCGAGTTATTGAACGTAATACATACGTTATTGAACATGACTTTTTTTTTTAATATCGTTTACTTTTATGGCTTTGGACTGGTGTGGAGTGGAAGTATTGGGTGACGATATCAGGTATTGTCACTTGATATTTTCACCTAATATTTTAAATTAGGTAATACTCATTGCCCTTAAATTATATGTTATTTTTATAATTAATATTCCTCTTATAGATACACTCTATCCGGTAGGTGGTTATTAATCATAATAAGTAGCTTTAATTTTTATTAATTAGAGTCATTTTGATTTTATTTATTTTATAATATCATATTATATTTTAGAGTGTACATAGTAATGTCTGATTCTTCTGATAGCAACGACTGTAGTTTTTTATCACTTTCCCCAAATAGCTCGTGTAGTAGTAATGATAGCTATTCTAGCCTGCCTTCGCTTGCTGATACTATTCAGGGTCACTTTTCTGATTCACCTAAGAATTTCAACGTAATTCACATTAATGCGCAAAGTATTCCGGCCCATTATACGGATTTGTTGGCGTCTTTTAATATTAACAAAAATCTTCAGGCTGTATTGGTATCGGAATCATGGCTAAAGCCGTGTTTACCTTCCTCTTCGTACGCTCTTCCCGGTTTTCGTCTCATACGGAATGATCGATTAGGTGCGGCTGGAGGTGAAGTTGCTATTTATCTTCGTGACCACATTCCTTTCTCTGTTCTCAGCACCTCCTCCCAACCGCCACCGTTAAACGCCGGAGAGCATTTACTGATTGAGGTTGAGTTGTCATACACCAAAATATTGCTTGGGGTGTATTATAGTCCATCGCTCCGTGTAAATTACTTTACTTCTTTTGAAAATCTTCTTGAAGATTTTATTCCTTCTTACAGCCATTCCATCATCATGGGTGATTTCAATACATGCCTGCTCAAGAATGACAGTCGCTCTTCTACTCTCAGTGCCATTATTAATTCTGCAAATTTGCACATTCTTCCGCTTGGTCCCACTCATCATTTTCCGAACTGTTCTCCTTCTCTTCTTGACCTTCTAATAGTTTCATCTCCTCAACATGTTGCAAAGCATGGTCAATGCCCAGCGGATGCCTTTTCTTATCACGACTTGGTGTTTTTATCATATAAAATCCGCCCTCCTAAAGCAAAACGTAAAGTTATTCTTCAGCGCAATTTTAGTGATTTGAAGCAGGGAGCTTTTCTTGAAGATGCGCGCGGTATTGACTGGTCTCCTATATACAATTCTGAAACCTTAGACGAACAGGTTGCAATTTTCAACAGTCTCATAATACAACTATACGACAAACATGCACCTTTTCGCTCTATCAAAATCAAACACCTTCCCGCGCCATGGCTTACCGAGGATATTAAAAAGTTGATTCACCACAAAGCTGCTGCCAAATGTAGATATAAGCAATATCCTAATGACAAAAATAAAGAAAAATACAATAAGGCTAGAAATCGCTGCAATACAGTGTGTAGGGACGCCATACGCCGTCATATTCATTCCTCTGTCGAAAATGAGGAGCCTGCGAAGGTTTGGAAGTTCCTCAGATTACTTGGCATTGGTAAAGCTCGTAAAGAGACTGTTCCAAATAATATCAATATTGACTCTCTCAATCTACACTTTTCTTCATCATCTGGAATTAGTAATACTAACAAAACTAAGACCATTAATTACCTTTCTTCATTACCATTGCCTGACGTTCCTCCATTTGTCTTTACTCGATTATCGGATTGTGATGTTAAAAGGAGCATTTTGTCAATCACCTCTAATGCTGTCGGTAGTGACGGAATTAGTCGCAATATGTTGATGCCGATCCTTGATTTCATTCTTCCAGTCATTTCCTTCATTTTTAATTGTTCCTTGACTGAGGGTGATTTCCCTTCCGCATGGAAAGACGCTCACATTATCCCTTTACCTAAAAAGCCTAATCCAACATCTGTCACCGAATTCCGTCCCATTTCTATACTTCCTTTCCTATCCAAGGCACTTGAGCGTCTTGTACATAACCAAGTAAGCTCATTTCTTTCCAAATATGATCTCCAAAACCCCTTTCAGTCCAGCTTCCGACCTGGGCATAGTACTGTTACCGCTCTTGTCAAAAACACTGATGATATTCGCCTGGGTATGGAACAGGGCCTCCTTACAGTACTTACATTATTAGATTTTAGTAATGCCTTTAATACAGTCAATTTTGACATTCTTTTAGCACTCCTTAGCTCTTTTAACATATCTCCAACGGTAATCGAGTGTTTGCACAATTATTTGTATGGACGCAGGCAGCGGTTGCGCTTGGATGAGAAATTCTCATCTTGGTGCGTGACTGCTGCTGGCGTACCACAAGGCGTCGTCTTATCTCCTCTTTTATTTTCCGTGTTAATTAACTCCATTTCTCAAAACCTTTCATCGTCCTACCACTTGTACGCAGATGACCTCCAGTTGTATTGCCAAGCGTCCGTTTCTCAATTGAATGACGCAATATCAACTATCTCTTTAGATTTAGAACGTATCGCTGACTGGTGTAAATCTTTCGGTCTTATAGTAAATCCTGCAAAATCACAGGCTATCGTAGTCGGTAGTTCCAAAATGATGGCAAAGGTTACCCTAAACCTTCTCCCTATGGTCAACTTTGCTGGAATTAATATTCCGTATAGTTTATCTGTTAAAAATTTAGGTGTGACCATCGACAATACTTTAAGTTGGGGTCCACAGCTGCAGTCGGTAAGTCGCAAGCTATATGCGTTAGCGGCGTCTCTCAGAAGACTGCGCAACTTTCTTCCTACAGCCACTAAAATTGCGCTAGCACAATCTCTGTTGCTTCCTTTACTAGACTACGCCGACTCCTGCTATTTGGATTTAACGGAGGAACAGCTAAATAAACTTGAGCGACTCCAAAACTTCTGTATCAGATTTATATTTGGCTTGCGCAAATATGATCACGTTTCCAATTTTCGCTCTAAGCTCAAGTGGCTTCCCATTAGGCTTCGCCGGAATACTCACATACTAGCACTTCTTTACAATATTTTGTTTAATCCCTTCTCCCCGCGCTATCTCAAGGAACTTTTTGAGTTTCAAAATTCCCTATCGCTTACCCTTAGGTCATCAGAAAATCTGACCCTTACAATGCCTGTTCACCGCACCAGCTATCATGACCATTCTTTTGCTGTACAAGCTGTTCGGCTTTGGAACTCGTTACCTACTAATATCAGACGCGCTCAGTCTTTGAATATATTGAAAGACCAGCTCAAAAATTTCTATCTTTCGCAGTGAATCTGATTTTACTGTGTAAACTTTTATCGTATATATGCTGTTATGTAGCTGTTTATGTATGTATGTGTATGTATATATGTGTAAGTATGTTTATATGTTAATAAATGCATATGTATATGTATGTGTATATATATGTATGTGTATGTATGTATATATATTTATATGTCTAATTAGGATACTTAGTTTGGTGTAGATTGTATGTATGGATGTGACTATTTATTCCAAGCCATATAACACCCCTATGGTCTCTGTATAACTTTTCATACTCAGTGGTTGTCTGGAAGAAATCGCTCTTAGCGATAAGACCGCCAATTATAACGCTTTTGTTAATATTATTGTTTGTGAATGTTATGTAATTATGTATTTGGTGTTATAATAAAGTGTTAATCAATCAATCAATCAAATATAAGACAATCCATTGCGCCAAGGCTTATTTCGCAAAATTACGAACTACGAACGAAGTCTTATTAACTCATCTTATTGAAATCCTTTTATAAAACGCAAAAAGGTAGTAACTACAAAAGCTATGAGGTACCTTTATATATTATCTAGTATTGCAAACAATTTGCAAGAATAGATAAGGATGGATGCATGAAATCAATCAAAATCGGCAAAAAGATAAATTAATAATTAAATATTTCCAACACTCGCACCAATTAGACTAGCCCGCAAGTAAGCACTGTAGGCATTTTTTTCTAGTTATATTTTCTTTATATTTAGGTAAACATCAAGCAGTTACATACTTAAAAAATCAAATTTATAACTGTAGGCTTGTGTTTTGGGATAACCTACTTTATTTAAACCAATTTGTACTAACTAAAAATCTAAAATATGTAAAGATATTTCAATAAAAAATATTCTTTAGGTACTTCTACACTTGTGGTGCTGATGGAAACATTTTCTCTTACGCTATCAACTTCGAAGAACCTCTATTGATTTCGCCATCTCTCCCACCGGTCACTGCATTACCCGTAAGAAATTTTACTACTTCCTAAGACTTTCTGAATCAGTGATTTTCTTACACAGCCTTACTTACTATTTATCTTACAATCAGTGTTTCCTAAGACAGTCTTTTTTTAGAAAGTGGAAAAAGTTAAGGAAGTTAGTACTCTGGACGAGGAGTTGATGTCACACGAACAGCTAAAACAAAAAGAGGAGTACGATAAGATGATGGCTATAGCCAACGCCCATAAGAAGCGTGTGCGCGATCAACTAGCAGAACTTACCACTGAATATAACAAGCTTATCAAAGCGTATGTATATTATTATCTGCAACGGTCTTACGACTAAGTGATCTATGACCAAACCCAGATGCCTCGGTGCTTCTGAGCATCTAATTTAAAAAGAGTTTAAGTTTACATTGTTATGAGATCTTTACTTAAAACAATTTTTCCTATACTCCTAACACTAATTATGTTTTACGTCTAAACAGGAACCGCAATCTGCCAGTATCCCAACAAATCAATGTGACTTTAGATCATAGACCACTCGCAGTTCAAGAAGCTGAATTGGACGAAGCCAAAGCTTTAACAAAAAGGAAATTAGCGCACCAACTAGAAGCATCGGATTTAGCTTTTCACAAAATGTACTCCAGAAACATTATTCAATTGGACGTCTTTCCATTCACTTTAAAAGCCATCAGGTATAATAAGTACATAATTAACAACCCCTTAATTTGAATAAGTATCCAAACATTTTGAAACTTTTTTTCTGAAATGTGATAAACTTCCTTCTGAGGGAATATAAATTTTTAGAGATCCGGAGGTAATGATAAGGCCTCTGCGCCAGAAGAACCTCTCCAAAGACTTCTTTGATCAACTCGAAGAAGTCCATGAGAAAATGGCAGAAGCAGCCCTACGAGGAAGGTGAGCACAGTTTTATTTATCCACAATTTTATTACATTATTATAAAGGGATATCGAAGATGCGTGGATACTGACATATCTTTATTCTCTTATCAAGTAATAAATTAAGCTGTTACTCATAAGTGTACATTTCATAAAGTTACCTATCCTGGGCTATCTTAGTTGAAAAGAACTTGAGTACTTTATATTCTCCGATGTTATAGTGTGTTCAAACACACACACAAACAGCCTAAATAAACGCCGAAAATTATTCAATCTATTGAAATGTCTGATTTCATGCTAACCATAGAGATATGAATTTACTGGAACTAGCTGAGATAGAATTGAAGTAAGTATACATAAAATTGTCGAATTGCATAAACCACTTTGTTGATACTAGTAAGATTTTCTATTCCACTGCTGCTTACCCAATAAGTGTTTTACGCTAATTATTTCATGATTATTTTAATCTTATGCTAAATTTGACTGCAGTCTCTCCATTTAATTCTATATTCATGATAAGAATAGACCAACGTCAAGTTTAGTTTTAAGTTTAGAGAATCATGCCAGAATTAGGTCCTTCGACGCGCTTACTGTTATTCAATCGCCTAACTTCAATTTGAAAGATTCTTTATCATGACAGACGAGCGGAATCCACAACCCGTCGGACAGCATTGCGCAAAACGTCATTCGGTCCACCGCGTGTAGCTTCTTTCCTGCTGGGTCTTCCCCCTAATCCACCACACCCCCTAAAGAAAGCATTAAGGAACTACCACCAACGTCTTAACAGACACCATCAACAATTCATCGAGGTATTACTAATTTAGGATTTCATACATTTAATTCATCATTCACATCATTTTATAATTTTGTAAACATACGCATTACTTATTATTTGCATTAAACGCAAGACATAATATAATACTACTAAAAATGAATAACAACTCAATAGCTGTCTGGAGAAATACTATAAATCATAATAAACAATTATAATGGTAACTATTTCAGAAAGCTAACTGCCTACTGCGGCTGATGTTGTATTATTTTTCCTCTTGTTTATCAGCTCATTAATACGTCGGACGTACTAAAAACTTCCGGAATCAATAAAACAATGGTATTTAATATTTTACTTACTAGTTAATTATTTATATTTTAGTGGCAAGAGCATCTGTCCTTGAAACCTGATCCCAACGCAATGCCTCCCGGTGCAGTTGAAGCCCTGAAGGAAGCGGAAGCAACGATTGGCAACCGGCTTCTGAAAACACAGCCTGATTATGTAGCACCTCCAGGCCATAACACGCAATTGCGTGTCTGTCTTGCTAGAAAAGAGGTTTCTGAAATTTTACTTTCTCGTCAAAACGCTATGTACATACATGTTTTTATTCTTAAAGAAGAGTAAACCAGGAAGATAATTATTGTCTAACTTCAGTACCTATCAATTTCATATTTGAATTAAATTCCCAAACTTTGACTTTAACTAATCAAACTTCGGAATTTGTCCTGGATATTATCAATATAACACAATCAAGTTGTTTATATTATTTTAGATTTATGATAATAAAAGATTATTCAACGTGAAAGTGCTTGAGCTTCGTGATCATAAAGTACGTTTGGTAGACCAAATGAAAAAAATTGGCGAACGATTGAATGAGATTCGCTGCGAAATACCGCCAAAAATGGCTAAGACACCACCGGCGATACCACATATCGATGACGATCTGGAGTTCCCAGAAAGGAATCTGGAAGTAAGTAAACCCTATAATATTTTGGTCATGTTAGTAATTCATATTTTAAACTCCGGCAAAGTCAGATTTAGCTGAGATGCTCTGTACCTTAGTATCGAAACCATCATAAGAAAGGTACAGTTTTATACAATACTAGCGGACCCGACAGATGTTGCCATGTCTATAATTCAAGATTATAATGAATGCAATAGGACTGTGTTTTCTATTATAAAATAACAATCCTGAAATAAAATAAAGATTATGTAAAATCCAAAAATACAGGTTAAACCGGAAAAAGTACAATTGCCACTAAGAGGACCAACGTCAAAAAGGTTATCAGCAGCAGATCCTAGGAAAGCCCCACTTTACCCTCAGCCCAGAATAAGACAACCCAAAGTACCAAGATTTGTTCCTCTAGCCGGTAATAAAAACATAGTTTCTAACGTAGAACTTTTGCATCTGATATCTTGAAGGAGTAATAATACAGTTATTTGATTGATATCTGTCATATACTATAGAATCGCGACCACTTGCCGCTACCTGGGAAATTTTGAAACATAGACAAGACCAGGAATCGACACCCATGGAGATAGAAATAAGAGAAAGACGTATTGAAAGGTAGATTAGATTTATTATGGGTGTTTTTTATGATTTTGACAAACAAGAATAATGAAATAAAAAAAAATGTTTTGCTAATTTAATCATGACTTAATCACAATTACTATTTTCGTCATATAAAATAAATTTAATTACAAAATGCGTCAAATAATGCTGTTTATTTTATTGTAAGCACTAATTTACCATTTATTGTAATTTAAAAAATCTTGGAAATAGTATGTTTTTATTAATATTGTGGTAGTTTACAGACTGTCTGTAGATATACACTTTGTTTCTAGACATTTGTATGAGCAGAACATATTAATTGGTGATGCTGAAATAGCTGTTCAAAAATTCGATTCACGTTTAAAACAATTGCAACGAGAACGCATACGCGTACAAGTAAGTATATTTTTAATAAATATAATTGTATTACTAATTTGTTATTGTAGGAACAGAAAACGTTATCAATGGATTTTTAATAGGATGTTGGTGTGTCGTGTTCCCATTTTCCAAACACTACTCAAAAATAGGAACTCTAAAAAAATTTATACCTGAAGTGGAAAAAAATCACCACAGTAACAAATGTTTTAACATAAAACGGATCAAATACTTTTTAGACACCCGACGTCTCGCCATTTCCTATCCTAAATACTAATATATTTCAACATCACAGGGTTGAAATTACAATAGGTACCGTATACGTTAATAAGAAAGAGATAAGAAAAATTTAGTTTTGTGACTCCTTGATAAGACACGCCCCACCAAACCATCACTGACGCAAGATGATGACCACGTTGTACTTTTCCGACCACTTGAACAGCTTCTTTAGAACTGTGAGCGTGCACTTTATCATTTTGCTTATTGTAGTGTTCTTCGATCGTGAAAAACTTTTCATCGGTAAAGAGGATATTTCTTTGCTTTTCACTTGCTTATCGCGACAGAAGGCGTTCATCGAAACGAATCCACTCTCTTTAATAGGGAAGATGCAATATTTTATTTTTGTTTTCATTTTAAAGAATCCCATGTAGAATATACCACAGATATATTAAAAAATTAAAACATTGTAATTTATAGGAAAAATAGCGGTTTTAAATTGACAGTTTAAATTTTCGCGCGAAAACGGACCTATGGTTCCGATAACGTCACTCCTGTCTGTCACTGGTTCGTCGCTGGCTTTCAATTTTCATACTTTTGCATATTTTTTCGACTTTCGAGATATTTTTTTGTAAAAATTTAAAATGGACTATCCATCAACATCAGGTGATCATGACAATACCACTAATATTCCGAAAAAAAGCCATGTTGACTCATGTTTTATGCCAATGTGTCCATCTACTTCAACAAAATTTCCAAATAAATTATTTTTGACTTTTGATTGAATTAATTTGATTGACCCAAAACTGAGAAAAAAGTGGTTTCAAGCTGCGAAGAGAAATGACAATTATTCTCCAAAGACCATTATTTGATGCTGTGAAGATCACTTTGACGTAAGTCGGCGAATATACAATTTCCAAATAAATTATTTTTGACTTTTGATTGAATTAATTTGATTGACCCAAAACTGAGAAAAAGTGGTTTCAAGCTGCGAAGAGAAATGACAATTATTCTCCAAAGACCATTATTTGATGCTGTGAAGATCACTTTGACGTAAGTCGGCGAATATACTTGTTATATTATGCTTAATTTATCTCCTTGTACGTAAAAACGCGTTAGTAACCTACCTAATACTTACAAAACTTGTCTATAACATATTTCTAATTTTACAGTTGGAGACGACGTCGAAAATAGGATAAAGTTTAAAATGTGTGGCACACTCTACACATTGGCAGGACAGAACCAAGCTTTGCGTTTCATTTAAAATAACTGTAACACGATAACCTTCTTTACGTACTTTATGCTCCGGAGTAACTCGACTTTTTACTGTACATAATTCTCCATCTCTTTTAATTTGGACATAGCCAATTGCGTTATCGCCGTAAGATTCTATTGTTGAGCTGAAATAACTGCTATGTGTAGAAGCCGCTGAATAAAATACAAAGTTTAACAACTATGATTTATACATACCGTAGTAATTTAGTCCCTTTCATTTCTACACTTGAAAACTCTGCACTTTGGAAAAAAAAGTTACAACCATGGCAACACTAACTCTTGGTAAATTCCTGGAGTCTGCTTTAATAAACCCAACTTCCATTTTTATCAAAAAAACGCAATTAATATTCCCATAAAATAATATTCACTTTTACAACCATAACCTCAAATAAGTTATCATAACAGGAGTGACGTCACTAAACGCTGAATACACTGATTGGTGTTTTAAAATACGTTTTTTTCAAGTAATTTTTAATTCGTAATTATTGTTAAAAAACAACATTATGTAAAATAAAAACGTTGCAGTAGCCTTTCTTTTATATTTTTTAACATTTTAATCATACAATTTTCATAAATATTATATTTGCATCTTCCCTATTGTAAATATTGATTTAGGGCATGTCCTGTATATCTACTATAAGCACCGAGCTTCAGGTCTTGTTTTATAATACGCGACAGAGTCCCAACAGGAATCTTCATTTCTCGCGATAAGATTTTTTTCTTCCTAACGGGGTTTCGACGAATTCTGGCTTTAACAGCATTAACACAGCATCTCTGCAATCCTATTTTCTTCAACACCCCCATTCCATAGTGTAATTTGATAATGAACCCGAAAAATATGTGAAATGGCGCAAAATCTATGGAAGTTTTTAAAATAATATACGTGTTCCAAATTCAAAATAATTAAAAAGTTGAAAAAAAGAAAATATTTTATGTAATATGCTGGACCCAAATTTATGGCCAAACTAGTTTAATGAAAAAACATCTCAACCAATAAAAAAAACATTTTTTTTTTATTCATGTTGCAGTCCTTTTACAACAGATATATCAATACATTTTTACCGGTAAAACGGTTAAGTATAGCATTTTTGCTGCAAGAATTCATTCTTTTGGGGCACAACTTTTTTAGGTACTATCGCGGAATTTTGCGCTCTGTCACTTGGCGAACAAAATGCTTTGAACGGTTTTTTACAGTAGCTTTTACTATGCCCCGCCTTCGCGGACGCGCCAATCCGGGCCGCCGCACAAAGTAAGACAGAGAGCATTTCATTGATTGAATAATGAATTGAATTGCATTTGTTTTAGTTGCAATTTGTCATCCGCATCGTGATCGCGACAGCGCTATACGAAAAAGTAAGACAGCGATAATTACATGTCTATGAATGAATTTTTACTACGCCGCTACCGCAAGCGATTATGGCATTATGGGTGACAGAGCGGGTCTTTCCGCGAGTGTACCTTCCGGTACGAAATTTTAGTGGATTCAAAAATATAGCCTCTTACAATTATATTTCAGTCACTTCATTCTTCAGATATAACCATACAATGTAGTCCTTTTATCGTACAGGCAACATTACTCGAATGAAGTGAATTCATATAATAGTGTCGTGTGAGGCGGGTCGTTGCGTTCCCTACAATATGGTTGAGCGAAACGATGGCTGGTTCATGCGTCATGCTCGTGAACGGGTGCTGCCAGCGGAGATGAGTCTGCTCTATACTACTTTATTATTATTATAATGATAATTAATTATTTAAGTTAAATTTTATTTGTAATTGTATTTATACTGTATGGCACAGCAATCAAAAACAAAAAATTTAGGTGAACATTTATTATTTCTGAGATAAAGATTTAATGGTGGTGTTGATTCTGGCATGGTTCTCTAGACCTGAACTTTGGTTTTGCAGCGGTGTATCCATGTCATTCTCTATACAGAGTGAAGGGGGGGCACTGATGTTGGGTTTGGTTTTGGGTTTGGAGGGTAGTGGCAGAGTCGACACTAGTGTTTAGGTAACCACATGCATGTGTCCTACAGTTGTGTTTATAGTTTTTTATAGTAATGTACACTGGTACTTAATTTTTTTTCCCCTATTTTGCTATCTAGTATCCATATGTGGTTATGGGTAGTCATACTCTCTTAAAAATCTCTTCGGCGGTGTCGTGTGAGGCGGGTCGTTACGTTCCCTAAAAAATGGTTGAGCGAAGCGATGGCTGGTTCATGCGTCATGCTCGTGAACGGGTGCTGCCAGCGGAGATGAGTCTGCTCTTGCTACATTGGGTACTATTAATCGTTGTATTTAACTTTAATGGTACATTTGTTTTTATGCCTAAACAGTGGGACACGGCATTCCTAAACTTTTTTTCATTTTTAAATTTGTTTTTTATATTTTTTATTTTATAGTCATAATTGTTTTATCATTTACATTTGTAATGGAAAGTGACTTCATGGGTTATCTCATATTGAACTCATTTTTCAAATTGACGACTCTGTATATAATACAGGGAGAAAAAAACAGCCCTTGCTGAGTTTCTTGCCGGTTCTTCTCAGTACAAGGTCTCCCGCCGTAGATTTGCGAACCGATGGCGTAGCTTTTCGACATTCACAAGTGCTTGTAACAGCCTAGACTGAATAAACGATATTGAATTTTTATTGAATTTTTTGAGTGATCGAACTTCACAGTGAAGTTCGTTTGATCATCTATTACAGACCAGTAGCAAAAATTTTGTCTGATATTGTTTTTTTTTCAAATATATCGTATTTAATGCTACCTTTTTTTAACGATGAGAAATCCCTTGACGGACCGTACCGTGCGCTGGCGAAGCGCACGGCGTGTGTGGGACCCACCCGGCGCGGGATACAGTGCCGGTCCTACCCACTAAAACTCACCGGTACCCTCTTACGGCCATGTGGAAGCGTCTCGGGATCGGCGCACCTCTATGTGCGCAATTTCACCGGGACAGTTTAATGCTACCTAGGATTAAAAGTTAAAAAAAAGTCTTGTGTACAAAATAAAATTCATTTGGCTGTTTTTTTTGTATCTAAAACCTTATTCCAAATATAACAATATTAGTACGTATACTTAGTTCTATTTTTACTAAGTGGAAAAATTGATAACGTAAATCGGTCTCGCATTTTAAAATAAACTGTTATATCCTAAAACGTAATAAAATCACTTTCATTACATTCTAATAATTCATGCAACAAAAGTAACTGTAAAAAGTAGAAGTAGTAAAGGACAATGGCGAAATATTTGTTGAAGTAAATCTTTAGCGTCTATAGATATCATTATCAGAAATGTTAATAAAATAATCTCAAAAGATTTATTAAGCGTTTGAGGATGGCTGTCTAAGTCTGGAACAAAAACTTAAAAAAGGGAAACACAATCGACTATTTTTTTTATTATGGCTTGCCATCATGGCTTTTGAGCCATTTATTTTAAGTGATTTTAGTATTGAAATCAACTTTAAATATGTTGTTCGTATGTTTTGCATTACTTACGCTTACGTTTAATTATCTATCAAAATTATCGAGAAACATTATTTTTAATATTATACTGAAACCATAATAAATTATCTCCACAATACAAAAAGAGTAAAATCCTAACGCAAAAAACTATAACTGTTTTTTTGGCGGGATTTCATCGAGTGCGGTTGGCGTCTTATTTTAATTATTCTTAAATTCGTTCATAGTGGATATTGTGAAATAAAAATGGTGCGGTTTTATGTAACAACCGTCTGCGTAACTGAAGAATTAGTGGAATAGTTAAAATATACGCCATTCCGGTCAAGTGGACGTGAGAATTTTATCTTGTCATCGAATTGTTGTTGTAACATTGCTTGTGCAAGTGCATGCGTATTGCAAATATTTAAATCGGCGTTTTATGTTTTTTCTGAGATTTGTTATTTTATGTGACTTGAACTGCATTTGGACTTTCGAAATCTTTCCCTGCGACTCTTGAGTAGTGCTTGCCTAAGATTTTCGAATCGGATATTTTGGACGACTTCTTACTGTGGATTTTGGACACGATTCTGTCCCATGCTGTGGATTTTATTTCATTGTATCTACTATCTACCAATATATATTTAAAACTGTTTCATATTTAATTATTATCCCATTAGCACACTATTAGAAATCCTTTTTACCCGACTGCGCAATGCAAGAGCGCGAAGCGCGACGCGCAGACAGGGTAAAGTGTTTAACAGTCTATATATGTATGTTTGTTCCTTTGTGGCACACTAGAGACCAAACGGCTGGAACGATTTTGATGATTCATACATCAATCGATTCGTCTCAATCATGGGAGTGCTACTAAAGATATGATAGTAATCAAAATTCAATATGGGCAAAATTAGGCGCCATATTGTGACGAAGTAAAAAAAATAAGTTGACAAAATATGTCGAGTGGGGTATCACTGTCTAGATAATCGAAAATCATGTTTAGGTTCCTAACACTATTTTTTATTTTATATGATTGTTTAGGACCTACAACGCTTTAAAGTTCTATATTAACCACTTCCACTTTTAATTTCAATCTTACGTTTGTATGGATCTTTGTTACTCTTTCACCTAAAAAATACTGAATGGATTTTAATGAAACTTAACAGAAATATAGCTCATATATGATAATAACATATATATAATAATTTATGTAGTTATTGAGTGAATTGACCAAAATATAACAATAAGTGTCACATAAGAGGGAAAAAAAATCTCCCATCTGCGAGCCATTTTGGCTTGCACTGCAAAACCAATAAAAGTTACATGAATGTAATGTAGAGTGAAAATGTATCTCGAAATAGTTCTAAAAAAAAGTCCGTGACACCATATATCTATTTTTAATGTGTAAGCCATTACCGCTAAAATAGTGAATCAAAACTAAAATATTATTTGATATCTATTTCCAAAATGCACATTTTGTTATTTTTTATCAAAACAAATACTTTTATCGCTTTTGATATTTAAAGACGATAAACTTTGCCTTTTACACTATGACATTTCGACAAATATTTAAAAAGTTACAACGATGACAAAGTGATAGCGCGGTGAACTATGTAGAAGTACTAAGAGACTGCGGGAATACTAAGAGAATAAATTTAATTTAGGTGTTTATAAACGTGGATAAAACCTAGGCGAAAAAGAAAAAAATAGGCTACTCGCAGTATCTAATCCTATACGAAGTACAAACAATAAAACTGTGAAACAGTTCCTTCTTATTAAATGATGAATAATAAATTATCATAATAGGTATTTATGATTATTGAATTTTAATGAAAAACTCAGAAATATACTGTTTTTAGTTTTTTTAACAATAATACTTAATGTTACAATAAAGGTTTACTTAACATAATGACAAATAAAATAACCCATTTTTCGCTAGTAAGTACATACTTATTGGAATCCCTGTATTTATTAATCAGCTCGTGATGATATTGGTTTTGTAATTTATAAGCGATAATTCTGCAAAATTCAAAGTAAATAATATAGATTTTTATAGGTAAATCACCCCTTTCATCACCCACGCCTATAAGTATTGCGATGTTGTAACTAAGAACCAAGTTCCCATCTACTTCTATAGGGGAATTCATTATAATCGATTTAGCTATAAGGGCACGGAAGCGCAACAAACAAACTCACTTTCGCATCTATAATATTATACCTACTATACTTACTAGTGATCGACCCGGGCATTGCACGGGAGAAATTTATTTTATCGGGATAAAATATAGCCTATGTCACTCGGAGAAAAATGAATTTCAATAAAGAAAAATGTAATAATAAATAATGTAGCACCTTACGATGATTTAATATTTGAAGCCGGTTCAGTAGTTTGACAGATTATTTGTTACAAACATACAAATCTTCCCTCTTTATGATATTAGTATAGATAGTTAGGATAATAGTATTTAATTGATGAAAAAGATTTAAAAATAAATTAAGTAATAGGTTTATTTGATTATATTTGTAAAAGTTACTTAGCATTTGTGCTTCAGTGATACGTTCTTCGGTATTTTTTTATACAAAAAAAAATATTTGTAAAAAATTTGGCATGATTTCACTATTTGCAATACCTACTAGGCTGGTAGCAGCACGCTTGATAGGTGGAAGTACCCTTAATTCAAGCTTTACACTACCAATAAAAAAGGGTCGATCACAGAGTCCTTGACCTGTTATTTAAGAACGTTTTAAAAGAAAACTACAAAGAGATCTATAAATTGATAATAAATGAGATTGCTTTGCTTTGGTGATTGCACAATTAAGTATTTAATTTAGCTATCTAAGGCAGTTGCCACCATTGTCTAAAACAACAGACGGGAATTACTGCTTTCTTCAACCTGCGACATAAACGTCATTGATTGGTATTGTATATAGGGTGATTAACATTTGAAATTAATTTCTGGCATCTACATATTGGGTTTCTGTGAATTGTGAAGGTAATACCTACTAGGTATATCAAATTATGAGACTAGGATATGACACTGCATTTGTGTATATGACAATCTTAGAGCCGGACGTTGACATGACAATGCAGCACAGCCAATTTTAAATAGTCGACGAATAAAAGAAAATGAATTTTATATTTACTGCTAAACTACTAAAAAGAACATAAACAAAAGATGACTTTTTGAATAAGTGCTAGTTTACTATAAAATTTACATTCATTAGATATTTATGTAACGACTTGATTTAACTTCACACATTTTTGCGAAAATTGAGGCCCATCTGTAGCCTTGACCCCGCTGGTAAAGTCTCTATATGTCTTAATAAATCAATCTTTTAAACCACCGCAAGGTACTTAATAATTCCCGCGATATTAATTCCCTTACTGAACTAACAAGACTACGGTATATACCGTCTTAAAATATTAACTAACTAAAAAGTGTAAAATAAAAAACGTAAATTTAAAAAATCAAAAAACCCGACTGCTTAATTATACTTAAAAAAAACTGAAAAGAAAAAAACAAGTCCAGTAGTCTATAATTCTGTTAAAAAGGATCAAAGCTACTTTAACAGTCGGGACCCATTAGATATTCAAGAATACATAATATTTTTCAACAATGGGTACCGACTGTTAAAGTAGCTTTGTTCCTTATTAACAGAATTATAGACTACTGGACTTGTTTTTTTCTTTTCAGTTTTTTTTAAGTATAATTTATACTTTATTATTGCTGTGGGCATTTTCAAACTGTTAAGTACTTTTTACAGCACAGACATTGTATTCTAACTCAATAACCCGTATTGTCTGTTAAGTATTATTAAGTATTTTGACGTGCTTGGTCAGTACCTGCGCCCACTTATCAAAGATTATAAAAATCATTTTTTTTCGTCACTAATCTACGGGACCGGTATACATCTATAGTTCCATTCCACGTATTTTTTATTTTGATATAAAAATACTCTTGAAAATACTTTTATAATTCGTTTTTGTATTACTTGGTATGACATAACCTCCAAAATTTCAAAGTAGAATATCTATAAATCCAGACTTCCTATAATAAAAGAAATAAGACGAATCAAATCGAGAATCTACACTCTATAATTTAACATGCAATTCATTTATAGACGCAAAAAAAATTCAACAAAAATTTGTATGGGAGTTTGCCGTTGTCCTTTCCAGCATATATTTAAATCAATACCAGATACGTGTTGACGTAATGCCTACCTATGGACAAAATGCCTGTTGGATGAAATGCGAGTTAGAAAAAATATATCTTGGACGAAATGCGAGTTGAACAAAACATAAGTTGCACAAAATGCATCCTGGACGAAATATGCGTTGGACAAAATTAGGATTTTAAAACCAATTGGACGAACTGCGTATTGGACAAAATTGGAAAGGCTAATAAATCTGACTGATGTCGGTTTATTTATTATTATATTTTTTACTAACGCTTTTTACCTTGTGTTATCCAGGAAAAGAATTTATTATTAGAACTTCATCTCTACCAATTGCATAGAGAAATGAACGTCTTGAATCGATTTGAAGCTCATGAAGATAGACTGGCTGAACGAGTATATGCAAAACTAATGCAAGTACGTCTACATTTTTACTTATTATTATAAGTTAAAAATTATTTTTATCTGCTAATTATGAAATACCTACCTACTTATTGCGAAAAGGTAATAAAAAACAAGTTCAAGGAGTTATTCCTTGCTTGAATATTTCTGGAAACGATCATTTTTTCTGATATACATTTAGAACTTGAGAGTAATTAATTTAACGTTAGCAAAAGAATATCTATTATAAATATAAAAATGAAACGAAAGTCAACAAACATAAATGAGCCACTTGAAAGTCCACCACAACTTATGGCTACTTGTTATACCCAGAAGTACTTGATGCTCGCAATTTGCCAACCCTGACATGACATCATTCCTATACTGATTGGAACTTTAGCAACATTGCTTACTCCAGGAAAACTTTTACTTAGCCTCAGTCATCAATCAATCAATCAATAGAATTGTATGATATTTTGTTGATGTAGTCCCAAATATATTTGAAGACAGTCTTAACCACGTTTTCCGGTAGTCATAATAATTATTAAAATATAGTCACGTTATTTACTTTACCTTTAGCATACACCTTTACTAACCAAGCCCGTCTCAAACATACATTATGTATATTTTTACTTCTTTTTATACACAAGGTGCGTAGCGTTCAAGAACAAATCACTGATTGTGAACACCGCATCGAGGAGCACCGTGGTGAAAAGGATACCCTTGATCTCTCCTGCCAAGAGCTACAGCGCCAATTTAAAAAACTTGTACAAGACAATAAGTTTGCTGATTTCCTGCGTCGCATATTCAAAAAGAAATACCGCCCACCACGAGAACACCACGATGATGGTAAAGGAATTTCATGACGGTTCCATGCATTTTTTTTATTCCTACTAATATTACAAATGTGATAGATGGATCTTTGTTACAAATGGCTGGACATATTTTTTTAGGAAATTTGATTACTATACGATTCTTTTTATACAATCATTTTTAGCTTACTCTTGAGTTAAGCCGCTCGTAAATAGTTCGCTGTTTCAACTTTGTGATTGTATTCAAGGACTAAATAGCTGAAGTCATGATCATTTAGGGTTCCGTTCGTAAACAAAAGGTGACAGATAGATAGAGGAATGTCAGTCTGTCAGTGCAACGGGCTGTGGGTATCTTATGTTTACTATAAAAGCTAGAGATTTCAAACTTTCATAGATTGTGAACTTTAATTGCCGCTATAACAACAAACACGTAAAAGTAAAATAAAGTATGTCACCATATAGGTATGTAACATTTCTGCCTTGCATTTAGTCGGTTTTTATCTTCTATATTTATGTCTCCTTTATGTATATTATGTACAACTATTCTAATAGAATCTTCGGAAGAAGAATCGTCATCTTCATCCAGCGAAGAAGAGGAAGAAGGAAGCATTGACAGTCGGGACATTGGACCCATTCGGCTGGACCCAAATGTTTGTCCGGAAACCTGTGACCCAGAAATTTATAATAAAACTTACGAACTGAGAAATACAAGGTAGCTTCAGACTTCTTTTTATAAAAAGTACTTATATTGGAGTACTTAAGCCGTTTTATTAGGACTTTTCTACTTGTTTTCGGCATTTTCTACTTGTTTCTTCTAGACACCATCATGAACAGCAAATGCTTGAACAAGATCGTCTGGTGGAACTATTAAAGAAAGACATCGACGCCCATAATAAGGTTAAGCGCAAACTTTCTGTACAATTAGAGCAGAGGAAGAACGAACTGAGAGAATTTATGGTTAGTAGCGGTATGTTTCTTAGTACATAATATGTAATAGGCATATGCGAGCATAATCATAGTCTTATCGCATGTTCAATAAACAAAATATTAAAATTAAAACTGAAAACTAACTAGCGCAATGAGTTTATTCATTCTATGAATCTGTTCTGTACCTACTTAAATAATAAGATTGATATACCGCATTTTTTTCTGACTTTTAGATGGAAAAACAAAGCTGTATGAATGGCGTGACACAAGTGGTAGTTCTGCGCTATGATCAAATTCGAGCATCCGCCATACGTGGATGCACTGGCCCTGACGGGCTGTCTAAAACTGTTGTGTTTCCCGAGCAAATGCTTGCTCGATTGCGTCGACGTGTGCTTGAGTTGCAAGATGAAATCAAACAGCAAAAGCAGAGGCAAAAGTGAGTTTCCCGCAGGTATCTGCATTATAATTTAAAAATAATAAAGGATGGAGGAGGAGCAATTTGGCACCACTTCAATCTGAAAAAGAAATGCAACTAAAACAAAATGAAATATGAACATCTTAACATTACACTTAACCGCGGATTTCACTGAAAGTGTATATGCAAATATTATAGTCTTACACCGAAGTGAAGCGAGGTTGAGCCACTAGTATATTATTTGCCCAGGTTTTCCGCGGATAGTATCTTAGCAGTAAGAATTATTAAAATTACTTATTCTTAATGTAAATAAATATCTTTTGCAATCTTCCCAGATTTCCCTATTAAGCTAATTACACAAAATACTAATAATAAATATATAAATAATAACAGAGTCAATCGAACACACTTGTTTCGCATGAACGTCGACCTGCGCGCTATGGAAGCTGAAGTGCAAAAGTTACGCGCAAAGATGCGCGATGTGCTGACTCGCAAGCTGGGCCGTCCGCGCCGCGTGGATCGCACGCTCGACGACTTGCTGAGGCAAATGGCTCGCCGACACAAGTTCTCCACAACATTGGGCACGCTACCGCAAATAATGATACAACTACGCGAGTGGAGGGTATTTATAACGAACACAACAGAAACTAAGTGGTTACTTTCTGTATACTGCATTTCTTTACTATGCCGCGACTTTCGCTAACTTCTCTGCCGCCATTAAGTTTGAATCGCTTTATACCTTAAAATACTAATATTTTGCCTCTTCTAACAACAGGAACGTCACAGTGAATTGGAGAAGAAATATTTAAAATCACTTTCACATTACTCCGAGAGACTCCGTCTTGCTTCTGCTTTACAGAGCGATGTATTACCACTAAAGGTAAGTGTTTAGTGCTGATTAGCGTTGTCAGACTCGTATTTCAGGTATAACTTTAAACGTCCCGCCGGGACAGTCTGTCCTGTATTTCAACATTATTGAAAGAAACAAAAAAATATGTACCTATAGGATATTAGATTTAAATGACTCACCAATTTTGTAGGAGTTACTCTATCACAATTTTTTTACTCTATCACTAATAGACTTCTCCAATGCTTTCAATATGCGATTCTGAAAACTCTTAATTTTTCATCTTTGACATTGGACTGGTTTTCATCTTACCTCATTGGTCGCCAGCAGGCAGTGCGCAATGATCGTGAATTGTCAAGTTGGAATGACTTGACTGCTGGCGTTCCACAATGGGGGATTCTTTCCCCTCTTCTTTTCTTTTTGTTTATTATTTTTCTTTCCTCCTCGCTTGGCTGCTTTTATCATTTCTATGCTGATGATTTGCAGATTTATGTGCAAACGACTGCTGAGGAAATTTCAGCTGGAATATCTCAGCTCAATAGGGAACTTTGCAATGTAAGTTCTTGGTCTGCTGACTTTGGAAATGCCGATAACATCACCAAATGTCAAGCTATTGTGGTGGGTGGTTCTCAATAAATATGCTATACGTTTCATCTTTTTCCTCCGCAAATTTGACCATGTTTCTTCATATCGATTCCAACTAAAATGGCTTCCTATTCGCCAGCGCAGGCAGCTAAGATTACTCTGCACTCTTTTTACCGTTATTTCCAACCCTCATTGTTCAGAGTACTTGAAATGCAAATTTCAGTATCTCTGTGCTAGTCACGACCGTCCTCTCCGCTCTTGTGATTCATTAGCTCTCTATATTCCTCTTTCGCATTCAGGCTATATATCCAACTCCTTTACTCTTCAAGCAATATGACTGTGGTATGACCTCCCCGACTCCATCAGAAGATCTCCTAGTAAACTTATATTTAAAAGGAGTGTTCACGCTCAGTTGTTGCAAAATTTAAGATGAAGTGTCACTTTTTAATCATCATCATGTAAATATTATATATATATCTATAGACTATTTATATATTTAAATATTAGTGTGTTATGTTTGTATGTATTATATTATTTTTATGGTATGTATTTATATATGTATCTATCTTTTTTTTTGTACATATAGATATATTCGTATTTAGCTTTATACCGCCGTTCGTGTTTTTCATTTTTACCAAAGGTTGACTGGGATAGAAAGCTTTTAGCATTAAGTCCGCCTTTTGTACCATTGTTATATATTTTGGTCAATAAAGTTTAAAATAAATAAATAAGAGGGAAAATCAGTTCTTATCAATCTTATGTTGGTTTTGTTACCAATTCCTTTTTTCTTCCAGATGTTGTAAAGACAGGACGTAGCATCTTTTGCTATCCAGGTTTTTCTGTTTATCTCGATGATACTTACAGCTGCAGTTATTGTTGATTAGGGAGTCGAAATATATATATAGCAGTCGACGTTTTTAATGCCAAAAATGTTGCAGACCCCTTGTGCTAGCTTTCCGTCTCGGTCAAATATCAATTTTGTTCTGTTTACTGGTAGACCGATTTTGCCACTTTCTGCCTCGAGTGGTTAGAACAGCTCACTCATATCTTCCATAGATATTGCCAAATAGATGATGTCGTGGGTGTACCGAAGATTTGATATATACTTTCTACCTGAAACCCTTCACCCAATTCTTTATTGTCTTCCGAATGATATAATTATGTTCTAATTCTCCATCGAATAAAAAGGGCAGGGGACAAAATGCAACCCTGTCTCGGTCCTTTACTAGTTTGGAACATATCGGAGTATTCAGTACTTATTCTGGGGAACGCAACGAGGTGTTCAGGAACCCCCATTTCGAGTTGCACGTAGTCTATGAAAAACATGACAATGATTTCAGTTGCATTGAATTCAAAAATATGTTAAATAACTTGGGACGTATTTACCCTAGGGCCATCGCCCGGGGTGGCGAGCTGCGAGGGGCGGCAGTAGCTTTATAAAGGCATTAGTTACTAACCTATATTTTGATTTGATCTACTAATTCTGGGGGCGGTCCAAACCGTAAGCGGCCGTGCCTCCCTATCATGAGCACCGCGATATGATATATTTTTATCACTCTCAGTTGTCAAATTACTATGGAGTTTGACAGTTAGACACGATAAAAAACGTGATAAAATTTATAATGTAGTGCTCATGCTACAGTTACTGGGGCGCCAGATTTGTATTAAAAAAATTGTTTGCATTTGCTCCGGGGATTTTTCTTTAAATTCTGTTTTTATTTTTGGCAAAATGAGCATTTGTTCCTTACAGGATCAAAAAAAACTGGCATCCCTTATGCTGATATAAAAAGGCTTTTGTCCTGCATATATATTTCATAGCTTTAATAAAATAGATAATGATTGTTATAAGGATACCATGTTTCCATGCACTAGTTGCGATTGCCGATCTACATGAGTTAAGAAAAAAGTTGCTTAATTTTGCAACCATGCTGCGCTGACCTTTGCTTCACTAAGCACTACGAGTTATGTTATTGTTAATCTGTATACAGGGCGTCCCACGGGTACCTCACACGGAGGGAAAGTATATTAAATATTGGAGATAGGATATTTTACCGAAAGAAGACATCATTTTATTTTTAATTATAACTAGAACTGCATTCACAGATTTTTTTAAAATCGCCTGCTAAAACGGGGAATAAAACTCATGAAATTTCGAAAAAAAAAACACTACATGTTTTATGATAACCATCGAAAGGGTTAATCATAACAATTATTTTTTGCTAAATAACATAGCATTTGAAATGAAAGAAAAGTCATAAAATTACACAATTTATTAAAAATATTTATTCAACAAAAAGTAATAAAAAACGAAATGTATCAAACGTTCAAAATGTGATCCGATTTGTTGTATGCAAATTCTCACTCTAATGTTTTCTCTGCCTGTCGATTTCATTATCTTTGCGTGTTGAATGTTTGTAATAATACGTCTGAGTTATTTTGTAACTCCTGCACACTGTCTTACCGGTTCTTGTATACTTCATCTGTTACATAACCCCACAAAAAAAGTCCAGTGGGGTAAGATCTGGGGAACTCGCTGGCCATCTTATTTGTCCATAAGAACCAATCCAGGAAGGAAAGTGTTCATTAAGAAACTCGGCACTTCTCCTACTGTTATGAGTCCCATTTTGCTGGAAAATGAGATTTCGTCGATTTGCATCAGGAAGATTATTGATCTCACCTCTTAAAATATTAAGTATTTCTAGATATCTTTCCGTATTTAGATTTCCATTGTAAAAATGTTTTCAGAGAACCCGGTTTTTAACTAAAATGAAAAACACAAAAAAAGAACAGAATCCTAAGCACGAACCAATGATGTCGATTCTGGCATGATTCTCTAAAGCTAAACTTAAATTTGACAACAGTGCATCCCCGTCATTCTCTATACAGAATGAAAAGGAGAGACTGACGTTAAATTTAGTTTTAAGTTTAGAGAATCACGCCAGAATCGACACCAATATCGAATTCGAATAGTTTTCGAGTGCGAAATGTCATTGTCAAATGTGTACTGATTTTTAGTTCTCGTTACGTACTTTGTGGTGCTGCTGTATAAGTTTCCATACAAAATTTGACATTGACATTTCACACTCGCAAACTATTCGAATTCGATAATGTTTCGTGCTAGGGGTACAGACGCTTGAAAATGTATGTGTTCTATTTTCGAATTTTCAGCCAATCGCATTGTAACTGAGTTCAAAAATAAATGCATACGTACTACACTTTATTCTTTTTATCACGTAATAAGACATTCCTTTCATTTAAAATGCTATGTTAATTAGTAAAAAATCTTTATGATAAACCCTTTCGATGGTTAGCATAAAATATGTCGTATTTTTTTTTTCGAAATTTCACGAGTTTGATTCCCAGTTGTAGCAGTCGATTTTTAAAAAATCTGTGAATGCAGTTCTAGTTATTATTAAAAATGAAATGATGTCTTCTTTCAGTAAAATATCCTATCTTTAATATTTAATATACTTTCCCTCCGTGTGAGGTAGCCGTGGGACGCCCTGTATACCTATAAATGGCAACCGTTACTGAAAACACACACGCACACACACACACACACACACACACACGTACGCACACACACACGCACGCACACACGTTCACACACACATACACATATATACACATACACATATACACGAACACACATACACATAAACAGTATTTTCCCAATAAGTTCCTAATTTTAAAACACTAAACATTGCCTTAAACGCGTCTAAAATTACCATGTAAGTGTAAGACACAGGTTAATCCTATATTATTAGCAGTCAGTGTCCCTTCTGATTGGCATTCTGGTATTTATCCAATAAAGATTTATTATTATTATTATATATATCACCCCCTAAAGGGTTAAAACGGGGGTTCAAAAGTTAACGCGGACAAAGTCACCGCTAGTAAACTAATGTATTAATTAAAACATTAACTAATAACTTTCAAACAATATTTCTAGCGGCAAAAAGATGTTATATTTAACGTAGGCGGGTACGAACCAGAGCAGTATCAACGAGACGTGGTTCGCTTGAGAATCGTACGAGCCCAACAATTACAACAAATAAAGGTAAGCTGCTATGTTGCTTTAATTAAAACAAAATTATAATTTAACAAAGCTAAGCTTATACATATTCACTTCCGAAAACATCTAATGGCCCAACTAGCATTTAAGTTTTGACGGTTCCTAGTTAAAAATAATTGTTACATTGAACACAAAGTTATTACCTACGCAGTTTTTAAGCTGATTTAATAACCATCTTTTCGTGTGTTTAAAATTATTGCTCGAACAGAAACATATTTTTGCTACAGACTGTTGACACTAAGTGGGCCGATAGATGTGTCTGAAAGTAATAATAATAATAATCTATTTATTTCTCTCAAGAATGGTTACAAAGTTTTATATAATAAAGTACAAAGTATAATTAGCAAATAATTTAACCTTCCCGAGACTGGTGTCTGCACTAGGTTGTGAAACCTGTCTTACAGATCACCAGGCTCCCACTGCGCCGGTCATCACTTTCGTACTACACTTAGTATTCAATGAACTCATATATTATTATTTTTTTCACGAGAGAATAAATGATATGATATATAATATACTTAATAAATTAATGACTAATTTCACGCTAATAATAACCAAGTTGTGTGTATCTACGCGGGTGTATAAAATCCATTAAATCGAAAATCAAATCCAAAAAATAAAAAATAAAATTCATTAGAAGATTCAAGATAGAACACTCAGAAGGTTTTTAGTTTCAGTGTACGTTAAGCCCAGAAGCCAATCACTCAAAACGCCTTTAATTTCATGCCTAGTATATTTATATAAGCTTCTTATTCGCCAGCAACTTCGTGAGGAAATCCAAGCACTCCGATTGAAACCACTATCACACAAGGTCCAACCAGTAGCAGTCACGCCACCAGAATCCGTTCGCTCAGACATCTATTTGTTCATGGTCCCACGTTCCATGCCTATCAAGAAGAAATATTTTCCAATGTAGGTATAAAAATCCACAAGGTGCCTTATAGTAGCCCAAGCGGGGATTATATGATTTATTTTACGTCTGGGGCAGCAAAAAAAATCAACAAACGGCCATGACTTTTGGTCGCGGCCAAATTGTCAGTCTTTTGAATAGAAGCTACTGGAAGGTCCACGTAACATCCCTTTTCAATGTCTGACGCGCTCGAATATTGTTTTCCAAAACTCTACCCCTTCGTACGGTCACCCTCATATTATGCAAACCGACAGAACAACATTCTTTCCGTCTTATGAAACGTCACGTGAACCCTCCAGTACTTTCTATTCAATAGACTGACGATTTAGACGCAACCAAATGTCATAGCTGTTTGTTGAAATTTTTTTTGCTGTCCTAGACGTTCGGCCCTACATAGTGGGCACAGGTGTGGTGGGAGTACTTTACAAGGAGCAAGTTTGCCCCTTTTATGTTATTCTGCCACGCTCGAGTGAATCCCCGCTTGCTGCTGTTCGCTTTTTGCTTAACAATATTCTCCGGCAATGCGGAAATATAAGTATATACTTACTATCCAACTTCGAAACTGGACCGAATCTATATCCACTTTTGGTTACATACATACATTCAGTTGTGTTAATTATAACCGTAATCTTTTATATCCAGAACTCCACTTGGTTCGCACGTAAATCTGATCTACGATGTGAACATACAGAAGCTGCTGTTTGACTGCCTCGACTCGATGCATGTGTCAAGAGACGAGGCTGATGAGCTGCTACAAGAGCTCACTTTACAGCTTCCAGACGTCATCTCAGGGTATGCCATGATGATATTGTGATAACCAACGAATTAGAAATGATATGGTTACTCTACTCTCTAACAAAGGTCACCAAAACAATACATGGTTCCTAACTCATACAACTAAACTTAAACACACGCACACAGGTGAAACAAAATATTTTGATAATTCAAATATCTGCAAATGAATTCGGATATCCATTCATTGGGTTAAATAATGTCAAACGGGAATCCCAACCAATCCCATAATCGGCGTGTTGATCGTAGTTTTTACGCCCGTGTGGGGTGTCCTTGATCGCAGTTTTTAGCGCAATCCGTATTCCATATTATTTCCAATTTGTTGGTGATAACACTTGATTTTATCACCACTGAGCATTTACTGGGTTGCAAGATTAAGATAGGCTTGTATGTAAATTTAAAGGAATCTGATACAAGTTTACGACGTGATGACTTCTTCTTAGAGCATTACATACAGTGCAGTAAGTATAATAAATACTAAGAAAATGCAAAAAACACAATAAATACGTACCACATTGAGATGCAAAAGTGCAAAATTTTAGAATACGGTTCGAGTTAGACTATGTATACACATCACATCTAACAGAATGGTTCGATTCCAGCTCATACCTAAGCCTGTAAAATTAGACGCATTGTGCGTTTTTTTTATATTAGGTACCTATTATTTATTTATTTTTTTCTCTCGAAACGATTTGCCTACTGCTTTGTAAGTGTGGATTTTTACTACAATCTAATATATAAAATTCTCGTGTCACGGTGTGCGTAATTGAACTACTCCGAAACGGCTCGACCGATTTTCGTGAATTTTTTTATGCATATTGTACTGAATTCGTTACTACTGGTCTGAGAATCGGACAACATCTATTTTTCATCCCCCTAAATTTTAAGGGTCGTCCGTTAATTTTTTTTGGACAATTTTTTTGTCTTTTCTTTTTATGATAACATCATACAAAAATATATACAAGCCTAAATTTTCACCATTCTACCACTATAGGATGATGCGTGAGTTTCTCGGGTTGTAAAATGAGTGGAACAAAGTTCACAGTACTCACGATTTATTGTTTACACAATATGATCCTAACAAATATATAAGCACTTGATGCAATTGTAGAAGGTGCACAATGAGTTAGCACGGTGATAAAATACAGCGCAATAACTAAGTATTAGCTTAACGTTAAACAAGCTGATGTCGAGATCGTTAGGTACAGTGAGAGAACAAGCGACACGCATACAAAGCAGAGACTAAAGGCTACCATTCACAGGCGCAAGTATTAGCTTAACGTTAAACAAGCTGATGTCGAGATCGTTAGGTACAGTGAGAGAACAAGCGACACGCATACAAAGCAGAGACTAAAGGCTACCATTCACAGGCGCAAGTATTAGCTTAACGTTAAACAAGCTGATATCGAGATCGTTAGGTACAGTGAGAGAACAAGCGACACGCATACAAAGCAGAGACTAAAGGCTACCATTCACAGGCGCGCCCATCCGCCGGATTTGTCGCTGGCGACAAGTCCTTGGGCTTTAAGCCCACCATTCACTACACGCACCGCGAGCCGAACCCCGAGCCGTACCCATTTGTGGACAAATCCGTCATTGCCCACACACTACACGAGCGCCGAGTTGCAGTCCAGTCGCTTGTGTACTTTGGTGAGCCTAGCGCGTATCGTTCTTCGCTACCCTACCATGCCACCGGTGCTTTCCAAACGCACAAAAGTCGCTTTAGTAGTCGGTGCAATACTTTTAACGGAGAATAAAAAGAAAAAGCGCGTTTAAACAAAGGAATGGCTGAAACAACGAACAAAATATACTCATTTAAAATTTTGCATTTAAAACAGCAGGATAAATTCTTGCCAAAACTCTTTATGATCGCCGAACGACATGTTATTATACTCGTTTATACACAACAACACAACTGCAGGCCAATTATGCTAGCTAATTGTAATATTGTTTTGATGTCAATTTCACATTACTCATTATGCTCTCCGAAAAATGCGATATCAAAATGACATCAACTTTAAAATGATATTATTATCAACTTAAATGCGTATTATGTTCAACTTTTTGACATAAAACAGTATCGCATAAACGTCTAAAATGTGATACAGACTTAACAAGTTAGGAGGTGGTTTTTCTGTATCAAATTCCTTTTTTTTTAATAAAAAAGAGTAAAATGGCTCGTTTCGGGTTAGTAATGGACTATTTAGAACGAGCTCATGCCGAGGACATGCGCAGAAGAGATAAACCCCTTGTAGAAGAGATACAATTAGCTCTTTATGTTCGCTATTTGTGATATTGTTTTGATGTCAATTTGACATTACGTATTATGCTCTCCGAAAAATGCGATATCGAAATGACATCAAATTAAGCGTATTATGATCAACTCTTTAAAATGATATTAACTTGATATCAACTTAAATGAGTATTATGTTCAACTTTTTGACTTAAAACAGTATCGCATAAACGTCAAAAAGTGATACAGACGTGATACAGAATTAACAAGTTAAGAGCTCGTTCTGCGTGCACGCACTACAAACTTAGATTAAAACAAAAAGGGTAGATACGGCACTAGCCTCACAAAAGTGATCCGCATAAATTGTGGCCCAAGGCCACAATCACTTAAGTCACAACTTGACATGCAAATGACGTACATGTGAACGTCAAAAAGAAATATTGCTAAAATTTTGTGATTATATGATAAAACAATGCCTAAGTGTTGTTTTAAAAAGTGCTCAAATTGCTCAAGTACTAAAAATAAAACCGACGGCATCACTTTTCATTCGTAAGTACTATAAAATATATTTTTTCATAAAAATGCTGTTTGTTTTGAATCTTATTCGGTATTTGTTATTAAGAAAAAGACAACAACACTTGTAAACTTTGTATGAGGGAGAAAAAGCATAAGCGCGAATATTTGCCATTGTAATGTCAGTCGAGAGTAAAAATTGGGTAGAGTCAACAAAAAAAATTTTTAGTATTTTTTTTTTGGAATATTAATTTATGTAGGTAAAAAATATGCTGCATTTATTAAACTCATTACATTTTGGTTTCTTCGAAGAGGTTTATTTATTTTTTCAGTCATTTTAGCTTTAATATACTCTGTACTTACAGAAATGGCGTTTTCATTCTTTGTAGGGTTTAAAATTGTTTTTGTAATCTTCTTCTTCTTCCAGTGCCTCTTTGGCCGTTAGCTTCCTGTATGTAGTTCTATCAGCAGCCAGCCGGAACAACTGTTCTTTATACACAGTCATCCCTTAACCTGTCAGTACCTTAAGACTTCTTTCGATTTAGAATAGTTCTATGTTTTGGAAACTAATACCAAAAGGATAGAGCGCGTGAAAGTTTGGGAGAGAAGGCTTGTAAAGTCCCTTCTAAGTAAAAATTGTACCAAGACGTGACGTCATGGGAAATTTCATATCAACATATCTCTGTAATGTTTTGATTATGTGAATAAGAAATAAATACTTGTCCAACACTTTTATTAATCTACCTTGTAGCAATATAATTTTATAATATTAAGTTGTAGAAATATTACTAATCAAAGCGCCATCTATCACCATACGTATTCATCATCGAACAATGTAATGGTTTTAAAGAAGCACAGAATATATTATGAATAAAAAAAATTGATAGTTGCATTTCAAAGATGAGATAGATGGAGTTGTATTTAATAGTGTTAAATAAAATTACACGCATTGATTGCGTGATTAGCTATTGTTCAGGAAGCAGTTTCTTGGTGGGAGATGGGCGTAGCCGTACTAACCGGTCATGTCGATTCCTCGCACCAAATATGGTGATTTGAGAGAAATTTGCTGGGACGCCGCTCACGTGATCCTAGGCCACTATAAATAGCTTTGCGCAGACGGTTTCACTCTCTTTTGTCTGCGAACCGAACACTTGAACATCTAGTAAATTGCACAGTGACTGGAAATTATAGTCAGTGCATAATTAATTAAAATATTTTCCCCGGATTAACGGGTAAGTCCAATATATCTAACTGGTTAGGCTGTAGGTCAAGTTAGGTTTTTTTTATTGAACTATAGAAAAATGTGTAATTGTTTCTAGGTCATTTGAAGTGGCTAATTAAAAACAGTATACGATAATCACAATTACTTAATCCTGCTTGGGATTTCTTTGGATATACATATATAAAGAAGTACGCTATATATATATATATAAATGAGCCTGTGAATGCAAACTTGATCAAAAAAAGAGCACATGTGATGACAGCAGATTCTGTTATAACCCACGTGGATACCTGAATCGCTTGATGGTACCGAAATCTTGAAAGCTAAGTAAACTCTCAACCTATTTAATCTTTAAGCAGTGCATTCTCCGAAGTACGAAGTTTCAGATTGTTAGAACATAATAAAAGATTTATTGTTGTAAACTGTAGATTCATTAACGAAAGTAGCTTCATATTTGCCAAACGAATTGTTTCATTAGAATCTTTATATAAATAAATTTGTATGTACGATACTTGCTAAAACAAAATGTTTCCTTAGAATATTAACATTAATATAACTGTATGTACACCTGTTTTGATTGTATGTTCGTCACTGATTTTCTATACCTAAATTTATAAAAGCCATCTTCAAAGATCTTAATTTATAATATTAAGTGTGTTAATATATGTTGAAAATTGAACTGAATATTAACAATACATATATCTTGTTCACTGCGGTTATTGATTTTTTATTTTATCTCCCTCAAATAACAGTAATACGGCGCCCTGATTATAGATTAATTAATTTCGAGTCTCATGTAAAAGCCCTGAAATAGTCGGTGATAACAAAAATTGTTACAACCTGGCCGACAAAGAAAAAAAGGTTTTGTCATCAACCCTGTTGCCACACAGTAGGTACCTAGTAAGATTCTTACTTCTGTTATAAAGCCCAAGGCATAACTTATGTTTATTTTTATTTATTGATGATAATTATTGTTTTTGTTATTTAATTTTACCTTTATATTTTTTTATTATTTAAATGAATAATTTAAAGTATAGTTTAGATTAGATTTATAAAACAAGCAATTCATGCTTAGAAGAGAAATATAATAAGTGTTGTTGTAAAAGGTTGTATAATTTCACAACTTTGTCTAAAAAATAAATTAAAAACAACCACCACCATCTTTTTTTAACAAATAGACGTATAGTATCCAAAAAATTACCTTGTTGTAAAACTTGTGTAAAACTATACAATAAAAAGTGCTTGTGTAAATAAAAACAATAAGTTCATTCAGAAACTTTTATTTAAACTAATATTAAAAAAGTTTAACTTGGTAGCAGTCCGTGGTTGCGCCAAACAAATCTGAAGAACGTAAAATCATAAAAACCGAAGAAGCATTGTAACATGGATAACCTCAAAAACATAGAAAGGATAGTTGATGAGAAATCATTTCCATTATGGAAATTCCAAATAAACATTTTATTGAAAAGCGAAGGGATAATAGACCTGGTGCAGTCAGGCATTTCCGCTCATAAAAGAGATGAAAAAACAATCCAACTAGATGCACAAGCGCAAAGAATAATAACTAGTACTATTGATAAAAAACTGTTGTCTACATTATTGTCTTGCGAAAATTCGAAAGCTATGTATGGCAAATTACTTGCCATTTATGAGCGAAATTCCGACCAAAAGAAATGTCAATTGCTACAAGATTTTTTTATGTACAAATACGATACAAATAAAGATATGACGCATCATGTTGGCATTCTAGAAAACATTGCCCACCAACTTAACAGCTTGGGTGAAAAAATCAATGAGAAAATGCTAATATCAAAAATATTATCAACATTACAGACATTTTTTGACAGCATGGGAATCCACTCCACTCACTGAACAAACTATAGTAAATTTAACTGCCAGATTATTAGTGGAACATCAGAGATCTAGAGACATGAATGAAATCCAAAATAGTACAGCATTTAAAGTCACACATAAAAAATTTCAAAATAATAAAAAACATTGTTCAATTTGCGAAAAAGACAATCACATGGAAAAGAATTGCTACTTCAAGAATAAAACACAGTGTACAATTTGTAAAAAATATAACCATAAAGAACGAGATTGCTTTTGGAATAAGAATAAAAATAATAATAAAAATGAAGGAAATGCGATGTCGTTTATACACAGTCTGAAAATTTCATTGTTGATTCCGGATGCTCTTCCCATATGACCAATAATAAGTCAATACTCACTAAACAAGAAAACTGTGCAATACAAATACAAATAGCGAAGAAGGACAATACACTTGAATCTAATACTATGGGAATAATACAAACAGATAATGTCAACTTCACAAATGTACTTTATGTGCCTAACTTAAAGAAAAACTTACTCTCTGTACACGGAATTACTAAAAAGATGGAGAACTTACATTTACTAAAAACGAAGTAATAATAAAGAAAAATGACAATATTCTACTAAAAGGTACTAAAAATATACATGGCCTATACAATATAAACTTATTAACTAATATTGGAGATGCCTTGTTATTAACAAAAACTGAAACTGCAGAAAATTGGCATATTAAATATGGACACCCAGGAAAAGAAACTCTTAAAAATATAATAAAATCTGTTGATGGTATAAATGTAACAAACAAAGAAATAGACTCACTTACCTCTACATGTGATGTCTGTATGAGATCCAAACAAACAAGACTGCCATTCTATTCACGCCATAGAGCTGAAAGAAAAATACATACCATTCACACTGATGTTTGTGGCCCAGTAACACCATCCACCTGGAACGAGAAAAGTTATGTATTATTATTTATTGATGACTTCACCGACTATACACAAACTGACCTGATCACTCACAAAAGTGAAGTATTTACCTATTTAAAGGAATATGTAATAGAAGTTGAGTCTCATACAAACCTAAAGGTCAGTATAATTCGTTGCGATAATGGTGGTGAATATACCTGCTCTCATCTCAAGGACTGGTGTAGATCCCGCGGTATACGGCTTGATTATACAGTAGCATA
The DNA here is from genome assembly GCA_902850365.2 of Chilo suppressalis. NCBI lineage: Eukaryota > Metazoa > Arthropoda > Insecta > Lepidoptera > Crambidae > Chilo > Chilo suppressalis. The sequence goes on from OU963900.1 coordinate 16,701,459, forward strand.
TAGCCCGCAACAAAATGGAAAGGCTGAACGTTTCAACCGTACCCTGATGGAAAAAGTACGAGCTATGTTGCTTCAGTCAAACCTAGAAAAGGAAATGTGGGGAGAAGCTGTACTTGCTGCTACTTACCTGCTAAATAGAACACCAAAACATGGCGAAATAAAAACACCTATAGAAAAATGGACAAACAGAAGACCTAATGTTAAAAATATTCAAATCTTTGGTTCCGAAGTATACACAAAAAATCTACATCCATTGAAGAAACTGGAAGAAAGATCTGAGGAGATGATCATGGTTGGTTATGCGCCAACTGGATACAGACTGGATACCTGAAAAACGAATAATTACAATTAGAAGGGACGTCAATTTTAAAAACTTTGAAAAGAAAGATAAAGAACAAGAAAATAATAATAATACACCTGAAATACTTATAATACAAAATACAAATAACGAAAACATAATTTTAGAACAAAACAAACAGTTAAAAAGCAAAGTGAATATGAAGATTTATATACAGAAGAAGAATATTTAGAAGAAAATTTAGCTGATAATGAAATAGAAGACTATAATATCATACAAGAAAATGAAATAGAAGAAAACCAAGTAGAAGAGAATCAAGAAGAAAGAGAAAATTTAGAAAACAGATATATTACAAGAACAGGTCGAATATTGAAAAAACCTAGATATTTAGAAGATTACGAAACAAATAAAGCCCAAGGTCAAAACATACCAAATACCTACAAAGAAGCAAAGGAAGATAAAGACTGGTCAGAAGCCATAGATAAAGAACTATCAGCTTTAATAAAATTAGAAACTTGGACAGAAAAAATGCTACCTGAAAACAAACCTATAGATAAAAAATGGTTGTTTAAGGAAAAAGAAGATGGCACTAAGAAGGCCAGATTAGTAGCCCGAGGATTCCAAGTCAAGAAGGACGATAACAACCAATACCTATATTCACCTGTGGCAAGAATGTCTAGTATTAGAATGCTAATATCAAAGGCTCCGAATGAAGACCTACCAATAAGACAGATTGATATTCCAACTGCATTCCTAAATGGAAAGCTGAAATCAGATATTTATATAAAACCCCCTGAAGGTTACATACAAAAAAATAGAAATATGGTATTAAAATCAAACAGAGCTCTCTATGGTTTAACCGAATCGCCACGTTGTTGGAATGACACCATCAATGAGTTTGCTATAAAAAGAGGATTTAAAAGATCAGAATATGACTCTTGCCTATACTATAAAGAAGACTGCTGGATGATAATCTATGTTGATGACACATTACTGATAGGAAAGAATGCTGAGAAAACAATAGAAGATTTAAAAACAGAATTGCAAAAGATCTGGGGGAAGCAAAAAGGTTTTTAGGAATGGAAATCGAGAGAAACATAGATACCATATCAATGAAGCAAACTAAATTAATAGAAAAAATACTAACTAAATTTAACATGCTAGAAAGCAAGGATATGAGAACACCTATGGAAGTAAATTTTAAGATAAAAGGTAATGAAGAAAAGGAAGAAGGAGAAAAGAAAGATTTGTATCGAGAGATGATCGGAAGCCTACTTTATTTAAGCATGATGACAAGACCTGATATTACTTACCCAGTATCATATCTCAGCAGGTACCTGGATAAAGTAGATGAAACCGCCTGGAAAGCTGGAAAAAGAATACTGAGGTACCTGAAAACAAAAAAAGATAAAGGATTCATTTTTAAGAAATCACAAAATAATGACTTACTTGCTTATTCCGATGCTGATTGGGCAGTTGATGAAACAGACCGTAAAAGTGTAAGCGGAACAATAATACTTCACGGCAAGAACCCTGTAGCATGGTCGTCAAAGAAACAGCCCTGTGTGGCATTATCTACTGCTGAAGCAGAATATGTAGCAGCAGCAGTAACAGCTCAAGAATTACTAAACCTGAAAGGAGTTGCCAAACACTTAAAATGCCCTGGAAAAGAAAATACATTACTAGTGGACAATATAAGTACTATATCTATGTCTAAAAATTTCGAAAACTCAAAAAGAACTAAGCACATAGACATAAAATATTATTTTCTGAAGGATATAATAGACAAAAATATAATTTCCATTAAGTATGTCAACACAAATCAAAATCATGCAGATTTGATGACAAAAAGTTTATGTTCTGAGAAATTCTATAAACTGTTGGTAAATATTATAAACTAAATCAATACTGTTTTCATTGTAATTCAAAATTGTAAAATTAAGTTCTTTTAAATTTTTAAAACTTGTTTATGACTGATTTTGTAAAGCAATAGCTAATATTTTAACTTTTCAAATATTGTATAACTGAAATAAAATATGTAGTATGATTTAAAATATTGTAAAACTTTAATATTAATTAATAAAGATTGTAAAATTAAGGGGGTGTGTTGTAAAAGGCTGTATAATTTCACAACTTTGTCTAAAAAATAAATTAAAAACAACCACCACCATCTTTTTTTTAACAAATAGACGTATAGTATCCAAAAAATTATCTTGTTGTAAAACTTGTGTAAAACTATAAAATAAAAAGTGCTTGTGCAAATAAAAACAATAAGTTCATTCAGAAACTTTTATTTAAACTAATATTAAAAAAGTTTAACAAGTGTTTCGGATTAGATTCTTTTAAGTACTGTAGACATACAAGGTATCTTAAAAAAATGTTGACGGTATCTTATAAAAAACCTACTTTTAGTAGGTACGCTTGTTAACTGATTTTTTATCAGGTGTTATAATAATGTGTGTCTGATTTTAACTTTTTTAATATTATTTTAGTTTTCTTTTTATTTATTGAACAATCAGTTTATGTTTGGTATTGAAATATAATAAGTGTAAAGTTTCTAGTAAAAATTGTATCTCGATTAGATTCTTTTAAACACTGAATACAATAAAAATGACCACATCCAGCAGTATAAGATACCTTAAAAAAATGTTGACGTTATCATGTAAAAAACCTACTTTTAGTAGGTATACTTGTAAACAGTTTCATTCCCTCAGCTTTTCAAAGTAGATTGAAAATTGCTCAATGTGGATTTTTTTTATTGAATTTTAATAAAAAACTTATATTTAATAAAAAATACTTTTATTTTTTTCTCTGACGCTACTCTGTAGTGACGTCGAGTACTGGTCGCGTGATTGGTCGGTAGCGCAGTGACGCGGATATCGCCGTCTCGTTCGCGCTGCAGTTAAAACTTATATTGCTGTTTCGTTCGTTCGGTTGTATCTTTACAAACAGGTGGATGTATGAGTGTTGCATATGTAGTAAAGTGGGATCAGTTTTTGTTTGATGCAAGTAACAGCGTACCGTATCTACCCTTTTTGTTTTAATGTAAGACTACAAATGACTGACAACGATAAATCTGTGCAAGCACACACACGTACGGATTTGTACGGCACGGCTGGGGTGCGGCGCGGCGCTCGCGTCTGTCGACGGCGAGCGCCGCGCCGAGCCGCGAGCCGCACTCACCAATACATTCACACGCGGATTTGTCCGCGGACTTGTCGCCGGCGACAAATCCGGCGGATGGGCGCGCCTGTGAATACTGCTTCGGCCGTGCAGGAACAAGTGGTGCGGAGGCCCCGCCCACTGAGACCGGTTACATTCAAACGGCCGCTGCCTGCGTCCGCGCAGAACAATATGTATGCGCAAGCAAAATATGTTTGTCCGCTTGTGTATTAAAATATACATTTTATATTTAACAATTTTACACATTATATTTAAATTATATAATTATTAAGACAATGATATAGTATTATATAATAAGTGTTTTAATTTTTACTTTTAACATATAAAAACATGTAATAAATTATAGAAAATAACAATTTGTAATAAGTAGGTACACTACAACCACCAACCCCTATTTTATTATGGCGGTGCGAAGTTCGCTGGGACAGGTAGTTACAATATAATAATGACATGAATTGGATGAAATCCCTAAGTGATTTGATAAAATCCGGAGAAATTTGTAGCGATTTGATCAAACCCCTAACACTTCTTAGTAAAATGAGAGTAATTATTGAAGAAATGAATTTTGTGGTACAGTTATCAATATAAAATATCATATAACATAGGTCTAAGTCCCGCTTTGAAGTAGTGGACGCTTTGGTACGCAAGTGGCTGTTGAGGTACGGTGGTGACCCCAGCAAGTACAAGAAGCAGACGCGTGCCTTCGATGCCTTGGCCGCACTCGCCGATCGCATCATCCGGCAACATGTAAGTTATTCTACATAAGGAGCAATCAACTAAGAGCCATTTTAACAAACTTTCATATTTTACTATCAAAATCTATACGATACAAGCAAGGTAAGAAGCAGCGGTTACGTCCCCACTTTTAAAGCCCAAGCTCCCCTTGGATGGAATAGGGAGTTCAGGCCAAGACCACCCCGCCCAGATGCGGTTTTATAGGTGTTCCCGATTGCAGACTGATGCTACTGATATCAACGGCTATTTGTGTATTCTGAAGCACGGAGGAGCTCAGGATAGTAAGTTATTTGTAACCCTTACTATGACCTGCCATTGCGAATGTTTTTTTTTTTTTTTTATGTTAAAAGGATGGCCACCATAGCCTATAGACGCTTGCGATACCAAAAATATCACTCGCACCGTTGTCTACCCTGACCTAAACCCCTATGCCCTACATCTCTTGCTGCCACGATCACAGACTGAACGTGCTAACCATCATGCTATCGAGCTCCTCGCTTTTTAGGCAACTTCTATAAAATATATAAACGAGAACATTGTATGGGAGGTTGGTACAGATACCAAGTTCTTTGTAACGGAGCAAAAACTACCAAAATAAAGCTTATTTTTAATGTAGACTGCCAGTCTTTAATTGAATTAGATAGCTATTAATAAAAAAAAAAGTATAAAATGGGTTCTCTGGTGTATATACATATAAAGATATTTTTTTAACTAATTTGGAACAACTAAATGTCTACAAACACAAAGCAGTCAAAAATATTCAATAATAGCAAGCACGCTTCTATGTTGACACATAAATATTCAATCAACATAAGCATGATTGACCAGATCGTGAGTAAAGCTGTTTATATTTTTAATAATTCATCAGATTTTTTTACAAAAATATGCAGCGGGCCAATAAAAGAAACAATTACTTTAATCACTTTATTCATTAATATCTTACTTTTTATGTTTTCTTTCACAAGTATACCATTTTAAAATGTGGCTGGACTGAGCAATTACATTTTGGTGCCGCGTCCGTCACAAAAATAATTTTATTGTCTTCCGAATTGAGTTAGCATTTGGTAAGCAAATTGATAAAAATATTGGTAAGTAAGTGTGATGAACTGATGACAATCAATACACACGAAACTCTCAATATTTGCAAGTTCTTGTTTTGCCTACATTGTCACCGTCTAACTGTGGCCACAAATCCAACGCGTACAAAGAAATTTGGTGACTCATTTCTTTTTCGCACTATCCGTAAATGCTCTGCCCGCTCACGTGTTCCCTCCCTCTTACAACCTGGGATCCTTTAAAAGAGGCGTGAAGAAGCAACCTGCAGGCCGACAGGGTGAGGATGGCTGGTGTGGCAGGTAGAACTGCTGTATCAGCTATCTTCGCGTCTGGACTTCACTTTCACTTAACATCAGGTGGGATGGAGTCATTTGTCGTACCTATCTATAAAAAAGAAAAAAAAAGATCAAGAGATATTCGTTAACAAAACCCACTTTCACTGTTTTAATTTTTATTTAACAATTAAGAATACAGGCCATTATAGTATGGTGATATTTACCATCAATTTATTAAGATGAACGTAGGTAGTCACGCTATTGTTAGTAACAGAGTCCATAAAACAAACAAAAAGCAGTGTCGTCTTTTATCGAAAATCGAGTCGTCTATAACGAAATGGTAAAAAATTGCACAAATCACAAAATCAAAGAAAGCATCAGTAAACACACAAAAACATTCGCATCGCAAGCGAACTGACAATTGCAATTGCTCCTGAAGATGAAAATAAATCAAGTACATACTACCTGGATGTTGTTTGCAGGTAGAAACAATGGAAGGTCCGATAGACGAAGCTAAACACGTAATGGAATCTTTGGAAACAGCACTAAAGGATGTAGCCGATACAAAACAACCACTACACGATCGACTGGGGCCTGCCTTGGCTGCCCTCTTTCATTCGGCAAATATGGTGGATCTAGGTTAGGAAACTTAATGATGAATTCTAAAACCACAGTGTGGATTTTGGAAACTTAATAATTTTTAAAACCAGTTGGAACTTTTACGTTTCACTATTGTTCTAATCAAATTGTACTGTTTTTAGAAACCAAGGAGACAATGACTTCTCTCGTCAATTCTTTAGTTGATGATGAACATCCAGTAACCATTGAATCTATCGACCGCATTCAAGTAAACGATATAATAAATGACATCAAAGGTTTGTTGTTTTTTTTGGAATTTATAAAAGGTTATCCTACTTTTTATTGTTTTTCAAGTGGAACCACAAGGTACTAATCTCGTGCCCTCAATCGCCCATACATTGTTTTTGGAAAAGTCGATGACACATTTGATTCAAATCAAATTTAATATTTTAATTTGTCTATATTAGTATTGATATATTACTAATATAAATAGTATAAAGAGGAAAGATTTGATTGTTTGTTTGTTTGTATTGAACAGGCTTCGAAACTACTGGACCGATTTGAAAAAATCTTACACTTTTAGAATTCTATATTATCCCTGATAAACAAAGTCTATAGAGTATTTTCAAAAAAGTTAGGGTTCCGTATGAAAAATTCGATAATGTAACCCAGGGTGTGAAAAAAATACCAAAAAATACCTTAAATCTCAAGGCAATGTAGTACTGTTTTATAGAGGGTAAAAAAACAGCTTCCGTTAAATGAATAAGTTGATTTTTTATAATTATTAAGATCATTAGAATCAACGTCAACTTAGATTAAAAACACCTTTCCTACTATTAAATTAAAAGTACTGAATTCAATTAACAAATAGTTTTAATTTGAATTCTTTACCGATAGATTTTTTGTTAAATATAACAGAAAAATAATAAAATCAATTATAGTTTTGATGCAGTTCTGCCTAGTCCTGCAGATGCCTTCTTTTTATTTATTACAGATTGCGGTGTCGATGCACCCGATGAAGAATTGAACCACATGGTCCGATTAACTATAGACTGTCTGCGTGCACAACTTGTAGCTCCAGAGGAAGCGAGACAAATAGAAGATGAGGTTCTACGGGCTATGTCTATCGATATGGTAAAGAATAACAATAAAAAAAATAAAAATATGAAATGTTATCGCTTTATTTGAAACTAGTCATTTCTGTCACCATCAGACTAGAAACAAAGTACTGGCCGAGTTGAATCAATCGATCTCAAGCTCTATCCGCCTTATTAAAAAACAACCTTATTTAAAAGTGATGTTACCACTTTAGTTTGCTAAAAAGAAGACAAAGACAAAGGTTTAAACCATGGCTAACTATAGTCTGCGATTTTGAGTAACGCGATATGTGATTAGCTTATTACAGCTTTTCTATGCCGCCTAAAATAAACATAATGCGCTAAGCCGTATTCCAAATTTATCTTTTTCTTGAGTGACAATCACACCAACTACAAAACGTACATATATGTTTTATAGATTGAACAAGTAAATAAAAAATAAGATTCCAAGAGTTGCCAATTTTAGCGCCACAAGTCCAACCTTAAAAGTTTGTTTCATGAATGGATTGGAATTATTATGCCTTGCTAGATGATGAAGTTGGTAAACAATAAGAACTACTATTTGCAAACAAAACTAAACCCAATCAATTACAAATTGAGCGAAAGTATCTTTTGAAGTGATAATAGTAAATAAAAAGTATTTGTTAAGTATGTATTTATTTCAGACGCCTGTTACTGCAAGCCGTACATCACGTTGTATTCACGGTGATGACCATGCTACGGACATTCACGATAAAGAGGATCATGATGGTGAACATGACCTGATTTACCATGATGTAGATGTCGCTAATGAGGATATTGACAATGAGCGCGACATAAGTGACGATGACTATGATGAACACGGGCAAGATGAACGAATTCAGTAGTAATAACCGTGGAGCCAAATAGATCAGGTTTTAAAAATACATTTATTATCTTAAGTAGATTATAAACTATGGTATATAAAAGTATACCCTATTATATTCACGTGTTTCATTTTAGATCAAACTTCAAATTGTGAAAATACTGATTGATGCTCATTTTTTTATCATATAGTTCTAAATTTCTTTCCTCGGTTGCTTAAAAAATTCAAAAGATTTTCAAAGTAAAATTAGGGCGATTCCATTGTCACGGGTGCAACATTTAGACGCATAAAAAGCTTTTTTCTTACTTGCTTTTCAACACATTTGCTGAAAAGGAACCAAGGAAAATCGAAAAATACCTTTTGATTTAATCAACACTGAACTGTAAGATGCGACGAGGCACGGCAACAGAAAATGTAGGTAGATGAAAGTGAGTTTAAAGTAATCTAATAATTCTTCATCATTATCGGCTTATTAATGCCCTCACTGCAGGAGCACTAATGTGAAGTATCACCACTTGGGCCCTGGAAGTACAGTTTAGCTAGAGGATTCAATCCCGGTCATATTTTAGTCCCGTAATTTTCGGGATTGAATATAATGAGTCACGGGATTTTCGGGATTGATATATTTTTATATAAGTCAATAAAAATGTGCGTGAAACGAAACGTGCTTACTTTCATTTGACGTTTTGACGGCCATCACGTTTACACAGCTGACTTCATTTATTTTTGTCAACGACTGGTACCGGATTATGTGTGAAAGAGTGTAAAAATTCCGCTTCACGTCGTGTAAGTATTGATATGTTTTTTGTTAATTGGTGATAATCAATGAATTTAATTAACTAAATTAAATTTAATTAGTCAACCAATGCATTAATGTGTCTGAGTAAACATAGATGACAAACAACTAGTGTTATTTTCTTTAGCTCTAAGAGTTATGTTTATGTTGTGCAAAGACTTAAATGTTCTTTTCATTTTTGTTTAGAGAAGTAAACAAAGCCATTATCCAAAGAAAGTTTTGATGTCAAGCATAAAAAAGATCAAGATGTTTCGTCAGTGTGGAGTCATTTTTTAGGCGATAAAGCGGGTAGCTCAGCACAATGCAAACGTTGCTTAGCTATTTAACATTCCGTGAAAGTAGATTCTGCTAAGGCATCTTCCTCAACGGGTCAAAATAATGAAGTGTTTATACCACCTATAGTATTTTTTACAGTATATCTAAACAAGTCTTAAAAAGTCGATTTTTTTAAGTTTGTTGTAAAATAAAAAAAATTGTGTGTGTCAGCTCCGACGCACGACTGGAGTTTACTCCTTAAGTTCGATAGTCTAACCAGACGCAAAAAGAGTTTATTTAACTTAAAAAAGATTGATACTGTATGAAAGGGTAAATTAACAAATTAATGAAAATAATATACATATATAAATATATATTTATTCATTTCATATACATTGATTATAACTAATCGACGAAATATTTTACATTAAACTTTTTACAATAGTCAATTTCAGATGTGCATAAATATATCAGTAGGAATGTTGATAAATTATGTAATTATTATTATCAGACTATTATCATTTTTTTAAATCTTAATTAAATCAACATTGTCTGCATTATTAATTACAGTGACAAGTGGTTTATGGTAACTAAAATAAGACACATGGACGTTCGTAGATACGTGGTTCAGGAATCTTGAAAATACCGCATCAATGGTTGTACCATACCTCGTTGTCCCCATTGCTCTATCAGAAACAATATCTCTATTCAGTTCAGATTTTAAAAAAATTATTAATGTCAATCCGTCATCTTTGTTTGTCAAAGTTGCGCGACATAGGATGCGCACCAAAAACGTAACGAGGTCATTCATCGATAGATTTTACTCCTCAAATTTTTCTCATACCGGGCCCCTTATATAGGGTGAAATTGAATGTTTCTATGAAACTTCGTGAGATTGTTGGGTTATGTGTATAGAGTATGCCTGTTTTTTTTCGGATTTTTTTGAAGTATATTTTTTTCATGTATTTATTTATAATTTGTGTATTTTTATGTCCTTTCCTCCTTTTGAGTAGTTATTCATTTTAAACAAACAAACTTACATATCCAGTGAAAAACAACTAATAAATAAGCACTTCTAAAAAACCGAAAAACATTAAAATTCCACCGCGGGTCAACGACCGACCGCGCCCGCCAGCCGTTGAGTGAATAGGTACCTAGCTCTACACAGAGCTCAGCTGACTCGTTTGATTCCACACAATACAATAAAATCGGCTTAGATGCCTTTATTGAAATTGAAATAATAAGCACAAATGTCATCTTCTCTTAAGCAGAGAAAAACTTTAAAAGTTAATAATAATTTTGTCACGATTGGAAATAGGCAAATGTTAAACAAAAAGAAATACTTATTGCAGTTCAATACTTGGGTCAGAATGAAATTTATAACCAGGTATTCAAAAGTACTTACGAGACCGGCGATGTAGGTAGGTACAACGAGGAACGAGGAACATATTCATTTTTTTCACTAGACCTTTTTATCAAATCAATCACACTGGTAGTACACAATTAGTTGTTTCTAATCAAAAAGTATTTACACTAGCAATAAAAAGAGACTTAAATTATTATCTGCAAAATTGTTGCTCTAAACCACAATTTTGCTGCAAACAAAGGTAGGCATGTTTGCGGACGTGTCTTTTCACCTTTTTTAAAGTGTCCCTATCACTACTGACTGCACAAAATGCAACTTCTATGGTTTGGGGACTCATTCGTAAACCAAACCTACTTCGTCACACTCGCGATAGCAGTACACCATCTCTAAATATTCTTGGTTCGTATACCGAGGCATAATGAAATTATCACAGTGTATGTCACTAAGTCAAAAGATGCGCACGCTCACGCACGATTGATATACTTGCGACTGCGTTTTGCATGCAATCAAAGCAAACCACCGCGTGCGAGGAAGAGGGGAGGTGGGCGGAATTCACATCATCAAAGACGCCGCAACCGGCGCTAGTTGCCAGCGTGCGGCGCGCCGCTCGCCCGTGCTTGCCGAAAAACAACATATTATTATGTGTGTGTGTGTGACTGTGGCTATGATTAAACGTTTTGGGAATTTCAAAATCAGACACGAAGAGTTCCTTCCTTCACTAAGCTCGTAAGTTATACCGATTTGCTCTGTATGATTTTTCACAATTTTAAATAAGCCGTTTGTGCTTAAGTTTAATTAAACGAGGCAACTAACATTAACAATAAAAAAGAAGTTCTTACACTAACTAACAGACAGGCTTTACCGATTTAAAACCGTGACAGTCATATTAACTTTATAGGATTTTTAATTGCTCTAACAGAAGATTTATTTTATTGATTAATTACCTGTGCTTTATGAAATAATATTCAAAGGTATTGTGTATCAGTGAATAAATAATTATAATAAAGCATCTAAGACTATTTTATTGTAATGTTTTTAAATAGTGTGGATCAAAGCGGAGAGTAGGTAAGCGCCGAGTCATCTGTGCGTGTAATAGGTACCTACACAGGCGGCCGCCGCGCCGGTCGTCGCCCCGACCGGCGCTGATCTCGACTGGAGGCATAATGAAGGCATTCATTAAGTTTCCGTTTTTTTAGTAGTGCTTATTTTAAGTTGCTTTATAACTTCTATGTAGACATGTTTAAAATGAATAATTACTCATAAGGAAGAAATGACAAAAAAATAACCAAATATAAAATTAAAAATCGAAAAATTTTATTTTAAAAAATCCGAAAAAAATCAGGCATTATCTATACACGTAACCCAACAATCTCACGAAGTTTCATAGAAACATTCAATTTCACCCTGTATATGCAAATCGATTCTTAAGGAGTAAACTCCAATAAACATGCTAGGCAATTCCTTAAAAACTTAACTTAAAACTATTTCATAAATTATTTACAGAAGTGCCTAGTTTGTTTATTTTATCAGAAGAAAGTATAATTTTGTTCTGTTTTTTAAAGATTTAACTAAAGATAAATAATAAAAAGTTGATTTTGATACGATTTGCTGTCTTTTTGTTACCACTTTCTATTACCAATACAATCCCGGGACTATCCCGGGATCGAATCCTCTAAGTTTAGCCCGCCTCGCCCCTCCGCGCCTACGCACTTTTAAATTGCACTCTAGGGGTAGGACAGATAAGACTAAGTGGATTTGAGGTAAACTGAGTCATTTTAAAAAACTTTTTTTACTAAAAACATCATGATAATCGTATTTTCGGTGTACATTGATTTTTTAAAGTAAAAATTGATGCTTCTTTTATATTGCAAACTCAAACTTACGATGAAACATAAATATGGGTAACAAAACTTCGATGTAACATTATTTCGATAAAATGTATAAAACATGGAAAGAAATAGCGATGAACTGTGTTTGTAGATAATAAATTAATATTCGAGTAAACGAAAATGCGATGTAACCTAATTCTAGGGTTTGTAAAATATTGAAAAAAAAAGTTCTGCGATTCGTTTTATGTGTAATGAAAATCGTTGAAAGGAATTGCGATAAAATGATGGATTCCCCGGTTTCGGTCTGCAATCATGGAAGTTAAGTCATTGAGCTACCACGCACGATCCTCTTGTACAAATTCCTTTTTATAATCAAGAGACAAGATTTTTAATTAATCAAGAGACAAGATTTTTAATGTAGGTACATATTTTCAATTAAATTAAAATGTATTGTGAAAATAGTCATGTAATTGAAATACATAATGGAAATAAGTATTTTACATTTCGAAATGTATTTGAAGTATTTTTTTTATCTGTATAATACATGATCACGAGTTGGTGTCAAATTGAAAACTATTTCATTTTTATATCGATGACCCAAACCACAATATGATTTTTTGTCGCTTTGCATTAACAGCGACACACACAGAAAAATACTGAACAAAATCTACGCTTTTTTGTGAAATTCTCCGTCCATTTCATACTATGTATATCTATGACCTGGGTAGTCAGTTAGGAAAGCAGAGCAAACAAAGAGGATGTGTTGTATAGAGATTTGCTTTTTAAAATCACATACGACGACACGACATACAATATAATAGACATAACAACAATCATCATAAATGGTATTAGTGTTTGTAAAGGGCGTTGAAAATCATCTTTGGCCGGAGCGGCCAAATTTCTGGATCGGGCCCTGATCAGAGACGACATAGCGCGAGAGACCGTGACTTATAAAAATCGGCTGGCAATACATCCGAATACAGCATCATTCCCTTCTCAGAGGTTGATCGCATCAGATGAAGCCTGTAAGGCCCCTAAGGCCATAGGCATCCCCCACGGGTGTGTTTTAGTCAGTAAGAGTCGGACATAACCCTACAGCCGGCTGTAGGGTATCCATGAGGATTTCACACCCGCTCCCCCGCCTACGCCTGGGAGGAAACAAAAAAAAACATTCGAATGAGCTAGCTTCAAAGCTGATTAACACCAGCTATCATAAACGACATGACATCCAGAGTCTCGATCCAAGATTTCAATAGAGAGGGAGAGGTGCCTTCCTTCCAATAGGAAGGATCTTCACATGACATGGAACAACATACTCGGTTAAAGTTGCTGATTGACTGATTGCGCATTTAAAAACAAAACAAAATAAATCCCATTTTAACACCCATTGAAATGTTTGTTTTTTTGTGTGTAAAGTAGTATTGTATAGTATGTGTAAGTATTATTATTTTTTGTAAGAACTTAGTTTCTAGATAGCTAAACTCCGTCGATTCGACGGGTAGTGCAAAAAAATATAGATATTTTTTAACGCCGCGTCCAAAGGTGTTGTCTCAGCTAGTCAATTCAGTCGCCGGGGAGCCTATTGTAGCACGCAGTAAACAAATAAGTTTTTGAGGTATTTGACTTTAGCCCGTCGTTTCGACGAGTAGTAGTAGACGTAGCTTTACCGTCAGTCTCACACACAGAGAAAAACCAATATCGCGCAGAGATATTATAAAAAACTACATTTCCAACGTGTAGAGCCTGAATGTTAAAATCACGATGCCAAATTGCTAACCCAAGTGAAAGAGAACACCAGGAACGTTCTTTCAAAGCAACCATCCACCAGTCAAGATCACCAGAAAACGGAAAAGAGCCATCAATATCATTATCATCATCATCATCATATTAACGTCTCAACTGCTGGGGCACAGGCCGTCCCTATGGATGGAATAGGGAGATTGGGCTATGACTCACCACGCGGACCCAGTGCGGATGGGGGGGGGGGGGGGTTGCAACGACTGCAGATCCAGCTGGGTACAACGGCTTAGTGTGCCTTCCAAAGCACGGAGGAGCTCGAGGCAGTACCTAAATTTTTGGTCTCCAATCTAATGACCGACCAATTCAAAAGTTGCTTAATTTCAATTATCGCAGCCGAACGCGGTAACTACTTATTAGCAAAAAAGGGTTTGGTAAAGTGACGTTACCTTAAATCCAATATGGCGGACTTAAAATCATGGCAGAGTAAGGTCGTATACAGAAAGTAGAAAGAAAGGTGGAAGCCGAGTAATGGTAGGGGAGAGTGGGGTAATTACGAACATCGGGTAAATGCGGACACTGTTGTATTGGCTTTGGCCACTTTCATAACGGAGTCGAGTTAGCCATCTTTAGTGCCTGGATTGATGTCAACACGGGAGGCCGCGCGCTTCTCAAGGTAAGATTAATTCTTTATTTTGAAGTGGTTTCTTGTAATTTTTGTTCGTTTATAGTTGCGTGTTGTAACGTGAAAAACCGGGTAAGTGGGGTAAATAAAAATAAGGCTCCGATTATAACTCCATTTATTGGTAATCTCCGTACTTTAAATGAATAGGTTAAGGTAAATTACGTTAAGGTTAGTTATATTTAAGTTAAGTTTAAAACAATATTTATGAAACGGAGTGGTATTTAAGTTAAGTTTAAAACAATATTTGTGAAACGGAGTGAAATTAGCCGCTGGCTGGAGCCGCACGGTCACGCATATAAACGGTCGTTACAATTAAAATAGGTAGGTAAAAAAAACAGGTCGTGGCGCATTTGGTCGATAACGCTTGGTATGTTAAAAGTTAAAGTTAATTTAGGTAAAAAAGAATTGGTTATCTTTAGGTCCAGAGTAGACAGCACGAAGGGTAGTCTGCGCACAGAGTGCAGTCCAAACTCGTCGGGGTAAGTAGATGAGTTGGGGTAAGCAGGGGCTTCGTCAGCTGCTTAGGACTGGAGAGTCCTTCTGGGGTAACTACTGGTTATATGAGACGTTGCCTGGGTAGCAGGACGTCAGGGTAACATGGCGGTATACTATGGTATAACATAGCAACATCACAATGTTATGATATTCATTTAACTTAAAAACTGTATAAGATATGTATTAATACTGTTAATCACATCTGAAAATGTGGAATAATAAACTATCACTATTATTACCTAACCTAAAATTATTTGCCGCAAAATATTGACATCCAGTTGGGTTAATTACGGACTGTTGTCTTGGGGATAATACGGACGTCTAGTGTCGTACCAGAAATGGGCACATGACAATTGCACAGGTGGGAGTACAAGCCGAGGCTACATTTGCGATTTCTGTAGCGACAAATAATGATAGTTCATTATTTTTTATATTATTGTTGCGTTTCAAACTTGTTTAATGTCGCAACTGCAATAACAGTGCCTTCGCAATTACCCCACATGCTGTTCGTATTTTACCGGTAGGCTTCGGGTAAATACGGACAGCAAGGGTTTTGTTTTTTGATAAAAGAATATTTATATTTATATCTGTTAATTTCATAAGGTAAAGACCAAAGTTTAATAATTAATAAAGAAAGACTGATTTGAGATTATACTTTATCTTTTATTTAAGGATTCCCTTAGGTGTCCGCAATATCCCCACTCTCCCCTAACAGTTAAATAAAGGAAACAGTTTGAAGCATAGTTGTTCATTAATTTCAAAGGTCGATGCCAGCGCTGACCAGCGCGGGTTGGCAATTGTAGGTGCTTATCGGCGCTGGTCTATAGAAATGTATGCGCCGGTTACCGGTAAGGACCAGCGCTGAGAAGCGCTGGTGGACTTCCAGCTTTCTTTCTGTATACGTCCTAAGTTTCTATGCTTTCCTACAATATGGTATCAAATGAAAGGACTTAATGAGAATAACTCGAAAAATAAAGTGCCGTCATCCAATATCACGGACTATAAAAGATGGCGATCTAAGTTTTTATGCTTTCCTAGAATATCGGTATCAAACGAAAATACTATCTGAGAATATGGGATTATTGAAACGGCTTTGAATTGAGCGCATTGACTCTAATTGGTTAGTTCACTTTATGCCGAAAACCCTTCTTCTTCTTGTAGTGCCCTGTCCTCATCGGACGTCGGCGACCATTCCTCTGAACTTGTCCCTATCCTGAGCCATCCTGCTCAGGCTGGCAGCGTCCTCAATATTTGTCCAGTTCTTTATATTGTCCAACCAGGTTAACTTTCTCCGTCCTCTACTTCTTTGTCCCTCTATCTTCCCCTCTAGTATTCTGCGCAAAATTTGATATTTATTATTTCGATAAATGTGTCCAAAATATGAGATCTTTCTTTTCTTAATTGTTTCCAAAAGTTCCAATTTTTTCTTCATTCTATGCAAAACTTCTATATTACTTACACGGTCTCTCCACGATATTTTGAGCATTCTTCTGTAGAGCCACATCTCAAAAGCGTTTATTTTTGCCTCTATGGTTTTGTTCATAGTCCAGCTTTCGACGCCGTACATGAATATAGACAACACATAGCATTTTACCATTCTCCATCTGAGTTTCAGGTTGATGTCTTTGTTGGTAAATAACTTGTTCATTTTCATGAATGTACTTCTTGCTATCTCTATTCGTGCACGAATCTCCCTCTGGGAATCCCATTTTTCATTAAGAGTGCTTCCTAGGTATTTGTAATGTTTGACCCTATCAATTTGGTTTCCGTTAAGAGACAACGTAGTCGAATCCACTGAATTCTTACTCATTATCATGTACTTGGTCTTGGATATGTTCATTTTTAGACCATACTTTTCCACTACAGTATTTAAGCGGTTCATGAGTTGTTGGAAATCTTTTAAAGAATGAGCTAAGATAACAGTATCATCGGCATATCGGAGATTATTTATTACTGTACCGTTGACCCTGATGCCAATTTCACATTCGTCGAAAGCTTCCTGAAATATAGTTTCAGAGTAAATATTGAACAGCAATGGTGACAGATACATCCTTGTCTCACTCCTTTACGAATCCTTATCTCATCTGTACTTGATGTTCCTACTTTGATGTGTGCCGACTGGTTCCAGGATAGGTTTCTAATTATTCTTTGATCTTTGCTATCGACTTCAGTATTGTTCAATATTTCCATTAATTTGCCATGCTTGACGTTATCAAATGCTTTTTCAAAATCAATGAAGCATGCATATACGTCATTGTTGAATTCTAAACTGTTCTGTACTAGAGTTTGCAATGCAACTAGTGCTACACGTGTTCCTAATCCATTTCTGAACCCAAATTGGTTTTCTGTAATGATTTTATCAATTTTGTTATAAATTCTCATATGTATAACTTTAAGAAATACTTTTAGGGCGTGAATCATCAGGCTTATCAGTCGTGGCCGAAAACCCAAAAATGGAAATTTTGAGTTATTTCTTTTTTGAATAAAGGTGCGCTATATATATATATATATATATATATATATATATATATGAAGTTACTAAAATATAACGTAAGTGCTCAACGCATTCGTATTATTGACCAATACATCATATTTTAATGGTTTAAATATTAAATTATTATTAAAAGCCTCATTTTAACAACTATTTTTGATACTAACATTCATCATCATCATCATCAGCCTATTAATTTCTCCACTGCTAGGGCACAGGCCTTCCCTATGGATGGAATAGGGAGATTGGGCTATGGCCCACCACGCGGGCCCAGTGCGGATTGGCGGGTGCTAACGACTGCAGATGCAACCGGGACCAACGGCTTAACGTGCCTTCCGAAGCACGGAGGAACTCGAGATAGAAGATTTTTGGTCACCCATCCAATGACCGACCACTGCGAAAGTATCTATCTACTATCGCAGCCGAACGCGCTAACCACCTGCGCCATCGAGGTCCTCACTACTCTAACATTATCATAAAAATATTTTTCCCAAAAAAGCGCAAAACTGATTATTTTATAAAAATGTCATAAATATTGTTTAAACAATAAAAAAAAATTTCCCCCCTCCCAAAGGTTTCTGATTTTGAATAATAAAAAAAAACCAAATTTATAAAAAAAATGATCAAAATCGAAGCTGTTCCACCGAGTTTCTAAGTTTTGCCTGTTTTATGTCTTTATTGACTCGACTCTAAGAAACCTTTTAAGAGCAGACGCGAGCGAAAAAACTATTGCTGTCACGCATTGGCAAATACCGTGCGATAGGCACAACAGTAAAAAATACAGTAAAGTTGAAATTGCGTATAAAAATTTGATTTTTGGCTCTCGACGATTTCCTCTTCGAAAATTAAACATTGTCAAAGAAATGTTACCCATCGTAGTTATTCTATGCCTCTTAGTTTTGCTTTTTGTAAATGCTTATTAAATGTCCACACTAGACTTCTGTAGTGGTGATAGAAACTTGTTTATATTTGGCATTTATGAGAGCTAGTTTCTTTGAAACACAAGTTATTGAAAAAAGGAAGGAGCATAAAATGAGTAAAATTATATTTTTTAGTGATAAAAATTTAGGAGGAATCAACCAAGAACGTTTTTATGGAAAAAACATGGCTCTTAATGATAAAAAAATAGAGGCCAACTCTCAGCGGCTCACCCCTCTTTCTGGCTCGATTTCAGCCACGGATGCGTTCAACCGTTCAACAGATTTATAAAATCGGTGGATGCATTCTATATACTTTGTTTGGGCTATAAGTCATCTTTGTGTATTTTTCAATAATAATCTTACTTTTCGATCGTAGGATTTGGACTAACAGGGGCAGTTAACAGGCAGGTTGTTTGGTCCTAAAGACCATTTTCAATTTCTAGACGTATGAAATAAAAAACTTTCCTTTGGTAAAATACTTTAATTGGAATGTCACTATATTTAATTTACATACAAAACATGTAAGGGAAATTGCCAAATTTTTTGAAGTTCTATTATTTCAAATCCAAATATATGGCGGTGGCGGTTATTTTTAAGTATAATAAAAGTATAACTTTGGTTACTTAAAATAAAATAATAACTATACGAAACGGCTACATCAGACTACTGTATCACGTAATAATTGTTCTTATTAAATTAAAAAATCCATATGAAATTTAATAAATGTAGATTTGGCTGCTAGCTATCTCTAGAAATGAGCCGAAAAATAAATTAATTTGAGTTTATATTTAGAAGGCATAATGTCATTTCTCTGAAACAGAAATACACTGTAAGAAAGGATCCTTTATGATTTTTAAATTATAATTATTAAACGACAGTGTCTGACTTAACCATAAGAGATCTGCCTCCATCATGTTTTATATTATCTTGGTGTAGTCATGATGTCGGGATTAAAATCTCTCAGTAGACGATGGTAAATCTCTTTATTATAGTTTTAATTATTCTAAAGTTAATGGTGGGAAATTTTAAGAATGTATTTTTATTGACATTATTATCATAATAGAAAATAAGTATTTAATTCTTACAGCATCAAACATTACCTTAATTTTTAAAAAATATGACACTATACAGAAACACAATCTCAAAGTAATATTGGTTAAAACAACGGGTATTCATTGCTAATAATTAATTTGCAGTCCTAATTTTTTGTGTAATCCTTGAATAACAAACATGAATTAAACAAGCAGCATGGGGTGAAATTATCCTACAGAAATAATAATTAAATCTCAAATATCGAGCAAGTTCGGATAGAGCAGAGGTTATGGAGGCAGATTAAAATCTCATATCGGCCCCATACATAAAGATTAAGATGTGGCCTTAGATTAAAACAAACAGGGAAGATACGGTACGCTCATACTAGCATCAAATAAAATATGATCCGACTCAACTCTTACGCAACTCTCACACGCACACGTCTGTATATAATCATTCAATGAGCGAGACAGAACTGTACGCTTCAACGCAGCGCGAGTGAAACGGCGAGTCCGCTTCCAAGTCCGTGCGGCTGAGCTGTAACAATACATAGGGTAACAACCCTTTTCTTCGTAAATGGCGATTACATTTATAACACATATGCTCGAAAAGCGTCTCTTATTGCACCAATTTCAATATCAACGTAACGTAACGTGATAGATTATGATCTATCACGTTACACACGCGTGCGCTAATGTAAAGTAAAACGCACGGCTTATTATGTTCCGTCTAAAAACGAACGATACTTTTTTAAATCATAGCAAAGAGTTTTTATGTCAGAGAGGTAACCAACATTTTCTTAATAAAATTATCTTTGGGAGATAAAATATAATATATAAACATTTAATTATTTGATTTGATTCATTTTGACAGTAAATTACAAACGTAATATATATCGGTAACAAATTCACAAAAATATGTTACTTTATTAGTAACACTGGCTGTTTTTTGTTCCTTTGCCTAAAAAAAGCGTTGCGATGCGCGCGCATCGCTGATCTGTGAATAAGTTTTTTTTTTCGCTGTATTGTTTTTATTTGAACATATTGTCAAGTTGTAACGTATTCATTAATTTGACACAGCCAGAAGTCAAAAAAGGCTACGCTAAGCCTCTTGCCCGAAAAATCCATGGATAGATACTTACAGTCAAGCGTGTCCAAATTTCATCTTATGAAAAACAAACAAAGGTGCAAATTCATTTTCAGAAAGTACGTACGTAGTTAGTATTATTTCCTCGCAAATGTGTTATAAAACGTCGTATGACATACGTGCGGTTTGATAATTACAGCCTTATCATAATAACTACAATAATAACTAAAATAACAATATCGCCTCGGCTGTAATTCTCAACTTACCGCACTTATATCATAATGTAGTATCACGACAAACCGTGATTTTTGAGAAAAGAATGTTTTTACAGTTTTTCGAATGAAAAGTGTTGCCGAGGCATTTTTAATTTGATTTTGAACTATTTGTGTTCTTTATAAAAGCATCGAAGGCATTGTTTTATGTTTATAACACAGAATATACGCAATATTGTTATTTTGAGTGCACATGCAGCATGTTTGAATGTCCAATTGTGACTATAAAGCGAATAGGAATGATGACTATTTTTTTTCTTCGTTTATCAGGTAGATTACTAAAAAGTATTGGACACGTATTTTTCTTTTTTCACATAATATAAACATTGCAGAGATATATTGATTTGAAAAGTCGCATGACGTCACGTTTGAGTACACTTATAAGTGAAAATTCACTCAAAAGTGACGTCACGAGCCCCTACTCCCAAACTTTGACGCGCTATAACTTTGTCATTTTTTGGTTGTTTGCCCAAAGAAAAAATACGTGTCCATTATTTTATGATCATCTAACTGACGGACTAAATAGAATTTCGTTTACTGTACCCCGTCATCACCCCTAAGCGGATGAATTTTGAGCCGCGTGTGCCGTATCTTCCCTTTTTGTTTTAATCTAAGGATGTGGCAGAGAAAAGATACGGTTACTAAATAGCAATTTTAGTTAAACTGTCATTCTATTCTTAGATTAAATCATAAAGGGAAACGCGCTCTTACTAGCGTTAATTAAAAATGCTCGAAGCATTTCGTAATCAACTACGTAAGCAACACGTATAAATAAAATAAACATTAAATCGAGCAAGCGAGACAGACCGGTACGCTTCAATGCAACGCGAGTCCGCGTCGCTTGACAACAGAGTGCAGATATGCTCTTTCTCTCTCTACGAACGGCTGAGTCATGGCTATCTTGTATTGTTGTTCATTTTTAGATAACAAACTGGCAAATATAAGTGAATAATGGCGGCACTTCACTTGGTTATTTTTGTTTGCTAGGTATTTGTATAGTTGACAACAATGTACTCATATCATGCTTTATTACGAATATAAAGAAACTGATGTCAAGTTTACAAAAAGCTAACGCGAATAGCCAAGCGAAGTGCCGGCATATCATTCATTACACAGATTTTTGAAAAAAATATATATATTATTTATTACAATAATATCCGCAATGTTGTTTTATGGGTGCACATGCGGATTTTTTACTTGTCAAATTGTGACTAAATCGTATTGTGTACATTACATGCACCTAATTTAAGCGGTACACTTTTGAGACGTGAGTGCCGTATCTCCCCTTTTGATTTTATCTGAGGTTTAGATTAATGACTGTTAACTGCATCTGCACAACAACGATATCTTAAACACTAAATTCTTTTTCGTACGGAGAGGCGACATCCATTTTTCCTATTAATTACCCAACTTGGCATTAGTAATAGGGTATTTGACAGTATTAAAAATAAAGTGCCAATTGTTAGCATCTGTATTTAGAATGAATATTGGCAGGAATTTTTACTATTTTTACGGAAAAAATATTCATAATTTTACTAAAAACCCACGATAAAGATAATAGCTTTCTTGTCTATTGTCATGTGACCCAAAACGCTTTGGATTGGTGGAGCCTAAAATGACGTCACACACCAGTGAGCCGCCATATTGTCCAGAGACGTTTTCCGCGGCAACTTGAAAATAGAGTTTTTGAATTAGTGTTTTTTACCGAAATACACAATATAATGATGAATATCGATTTTTATGGCCTCTATAAACATTAGTGAATAACGTGAGATCGTTTTCTAAAACTTGTCAAATACCCTATTGTATGATTACCAGAAATAATTTGATGTTTTTATACAAATGTCAAATTAGCAGATCCATTGCCTTTAACCTCTAACCCCTTTATTTAAAATTATTCTAGTTATGCAATGTTTTGACATTTAAACAGATATGAAGCGTTATTTCATGAAAAGGATCCGAAACTTCAAGAATAATGTAAAAAAAAAACCAACTGCGCTTCGAACCCTTTTTAAAATTGTTTTATTATTTTTCGTTATTAATAAGAGTGTAAATTTTTGTTACTTTAATGAGTAGGTAACATTTGAAGATTGAGGCTTGTTGACATTTTTATTTAATTCAGATTTTCTGTAATGAATGATATCTTAACATAATGCATAATTTAATTGCACGAAAGGCACACTCTCAACTCTTTGTCATTAATCTACGAGTTAACTACTGGACGTTTACATTTACAAACCTTAATTGACATACAAACCACAAGTTCTGCTTCTGTTCTGGGTGCCAATCGCCTAAAGGGATTGCTAAGGCTATCGCTATCGCTTACGATTTCATTTTGTTATTTCTGGCCGCTTAAGGTGCTCAAATACCTCTATTTAATATTGTTATTACCAATGCGAAAGAAAAAAAAGGGCGCGAGGTATTTGAAAACCTTTGGCGGTCAGAAATAAAAATATGAAATCGTAAGCGATAGCGATAGTCATAGCAAGCACTTTAGGCGATTGATCCCCTGGTGTATTTGATCACAGAGTAAATATCAAAGGGGAAACGAAATATACTTAGGTATATCATGACTAAATACAAGTCGTGAGTTGCATATGGTAATAAAAACAATTAGTTTACATGATTATTACATAATGTATTTTTAGTTCAATTATGTCATTTAAATGAAAATATGCCGAAAATGGTATCGTAAGTGAGTGCAGTTCATACTGGTCAAGTGTCGACAATATTATAAATAAGACCACGCCTACAACCTTGACAAGTGCAAAAATCACAATTGACATTTGCTAATGTGTTCTCCTCTTTGTATTTATTCCGTGGTATCATGCAACAAAAAGTACATTCATCAAAATATTCATGTTAAGCAGTTCATTCTTAAAGCTTTAGTAACAAAATATTATGAAAGCATAAATAAACGTAATGTAAAAATAACCATGTTCGTTTACCTTAACTATAATTGACATAAATCGGCAACAAGAGTGCAGATGCAGAGTATTGTGTTTACGTGTGATTTTTATCATAGTGTCCCTTACATACCTACACTAAAGTTATATCTAACCATCCTAAACTAATAAAGCTTTCATTTTACGATGATTAACTAATACGAGTCTCGTGTCTGTTGAAAACTATCTATTATAAGAGTACGTAACTTTAACAGCCATTAGGCTCTTTAAGTACATGAAAAAGAAACATTATGATGTCAGAGAAATGCTAGTAAAAATGGAGTGAAATACGAATACAATTTGTGCTAGTATCTGTGTTAACTTACTGAATTAATATTTGGCAGGTTTCAAATTCTGAATACGACTAAATATATATTCTAATGAAGAGAATACTGCTTCTTTTTTATTAATAGCCCTCGAATGCACTCTACCAAATTTGAACCATGTTTTATTTGCTGTAAAAAATATTGCGAGCACGTTTTATACAACCCGGCAAACTTCTTGAGGGACGACCATAGATAAGGAAGCCAGCGCAGTAGCAATTTTAGAGAAGTTTGTCGCTACCTATAGCTAGAGATAAAACACGTCATGTACCCACATGCGTGTACAAAAATCGGAACGAGGGCTATTGATAAAAGCGAATCATTGCATAAGATTTCATTCTCAACCTTATATACACACAGTCAAATATAATGTCATTTTTTTAAATTGTAATAAATAGAACAAATAATACAAAGTTAATTTATTCAACAGACGACACATTTGACTGTGTTAAATAATATTACCCTAATAATAATTGGTGTTCACCTTACATGTCATATTTTTTTAATGAATAGATCGTTAACAACTATACATATAAAAGAATAATTTAACATGGTTTTTCATTCACTACGTAAATTATAATACGTATTAAATACGACCATAATAAATTTACTATAATAAGTAAAAAATAACCTATTACAATATTATTTTGCTTACAGTATATGCAAAAAGTCATATGGGATCATTTATTTATAGTATCTTAGAAATATTGGATTCATAAATTGGTAAATATAGTTGTAATTAAAGTTGATTATTTGTACATACTATAACAATATAAATTATATTGATAGACATTATAAAATACAAATTCTTTAAAGGAGACAGTTTAAAAGTGGTAGTCGGTTTCCAACAGCGATGAAACATATATAATTTGAAAGCTTGTTTTATGTAATAACATGATCAGATTATATTTTTAAATATATTTGATGCTTTGGCAACAAAAAATAGGTTAATAAACTTGCTATTTGCCAATTAATAATGACGTAAAGTAATTAAAAATTATAATAATTATTTGAAATAAAAAACGGGGATTACATAAGTTCTAGTTTATTGTCAAACGATCAACCGTGAACTGCATGGTATAAAAACTTGGGGAGTCTGCCGGAGACTCACTACCACCCTACATACAAATTTGAATTGTCTAATTTGCCAACTGCTAATTGGCATTTTTTTAAAGACTGAGTCAAATGCCAAAAATAAACCCTGAATAATTACTTTCACTCCAGTATTAATATTATGAAGTTTTGATAATCATTATTTAATTAATAATGATACTTAACAATTTCGTCTCCAGTTTCAACTGCCTAATAGTTGAAATAAGCCAATAAATGAAATTCAGTTGACAATCAAATTTCAACAATCTTAATCATCAATTCTATATTGCGAGAATTGAATGAAAAAAGGTAACATATAAATATTATTATAACCGTAAACATGTAAACATTTGCCAACAACAAAATAATTTATTTGTTTAAACAGTACATGTTGGTTATCATACCAACACCTTAGAGCATGTACAATTACATTTTAATTTGTAGATGCTCCAATGCTTATCTCATACCTGCTTGAACAAGTTTTGGTACTAAAATGTGCTAAACTTAGCATGCGCATTTTGAATAAGTACGCATCTTTAGCTGCCCATACAAATTTATCCCACAGCCCACAACTTCTTTTAGTGTGTCAAATTATCGTCTAGCGTCTATAGACATGCATCCCGATAATTCATTACGACAGAACTTATTAAAATTTCAAACGCTCATTTTAGCGTATTTAGTACCAAAGCCGCCCGAAGTTTCGTAGCGCAGGTGTGGGAGAAGCATAAAACATAACACAGATAAACGAGCCCAAAATAAAGGCTGCACAAAGCGCAGAAAAGGCACGAATTCATAAGATACAGCACATAAGTTAGAACATTATCTACCGCCTAGCAATATTCTTACTACTAAATACACTAACGCTTTCACCATTGCTCTATTGTAAGCTTAATATTTCTTTATTTAATCTATACGCCTATAAGAAGTCTAGCTTTGGAATAATTTTAAAGGAGAATATTTAGCTTACAAATAATTATTTATTATTTAAATGCTATCCAGAAATTCAATGTTTTGTTTTTAACTCCTCTTGTTCTAATAACAAAACAATGTTCGGAATATTCAAATGTTTACCGTATATACTGTGCCTTCAAATTCAACACGTTTTAACTAAAAGTGAATGATATTTTTTCATTTGAGAATGATCCTAAAAGAATCTTGTAAATAAAAGTATGTTTATAGTTCAATCTATTCATTGTTATATCATTACTGCATTTCCAGAAAAGATCCAATTGGCACCTTTCGTGTTTCAGAAATGCGAGCTACATACTTTCTCAATCAAAGTAGAAAAAACAATTAGGTTGATGGCTTTCTAATGATAATATGGACTGATTAAAAACTGCCTAGTCCTAAATACGATGAACATAAAGATATTACAAGCATTTGATAATCTGTGTAGATGATGCTATAAATAAAAACTACATCATCAGGAAAGTCTATTTCAAAATAAGCGAGTCTGTTTTGGCTAAATATCAAATGTTGCCATAAATATTAACCGCATATAGTAATTAAATAATACCACGTAACATTAAAGCGATAAAATTAACCCAAAAAAGACCAAAGAGTATATTCCAGAAAACAATGTATTATAATCAATGTTTTCAAGTCAATTAATGAGAATAAAGAATAGTTTTTGCAACGAGGAATGCAATATGCATTGATTTTTAAATATAAAGATTTATATACAAATTTTGATTCGAAATCGCACGTATTGTCAATAAAATACTCCAATAATCGTTGTTTACTTTAATTAGCTTATTGTACGTACCAAAGAAAAATAAGTGTACGCAATAGGGTTTTTGACAGTGTGAAAAATAAATATCAATTGTTTGTATCTGTATTTGACATGAATATTGGCAGCGAATATTCGAACAGAAAAATGATAATTGATCATGAATGAAATCGTGAACTGGAAAAAGTTTATCCTTTCAGCCGTCTGCAATGTCCGAATGTCTAACTGATTTGACAGTTTAACGTCCAAGTGACAGCGCGATCTATTCTCCTTCTCTTCTACGCCATTCTTCCGTTAAAACGTTCGTTATACAAAAAAACTATACAAGCTAGATCAAAACAAAAAATACTTTTGTGTAGTCCAATTAATACATCACATACTTATTTATAAGTTTAAGCTTTAAACCCAGATCTAAAAAAAAATCTTCGATATTTTCATAGCAGATTTTTTAATTGTTACGCACATAAAACTATGATCTTTTCACACCACTAACACGGTAAATCATGAAGAACGTGTGGATTTATCATACTTTAAGATTAAATAATGAGAAAATAGCATTTTCGACAAAATTGCGATAAATTCGGTTGAACGTCCACCACGTCACAACTTTTCGCGGAGCTCATACTTCAAACTGATGTTAAAAAAATCTTAAGTGCAGAGAGCACTGCTTTTTTATTCACAACTCCATCTACATATTTTGCCTAAACTAAAGAGACCACAAGCAGTAATAATAATGCTAAGGACCGCCCACAGAGGACACTCAAGTGTCTTCGGACGTTTGACTGGGAAAACTTTTATGAGACTCAAGTGGCATCGGACGTATACGGACGTTTGAGAGCTACTAAACTAATGTGATAGAAAACGCCTAGGTTCGGCGGATCCTAAATGACGTCACACGGTTGTAAACTTGCTATCAAAGTGACACTATGCCGTTTAATCTTTTAATGACAGCAGTGTGACGGAGCATTTCTGTAAGACACCATATTATATCCAAGCTAAACGTTTCCAGTTCCACGGCATATTAGAAAACAGAATCTTTATTTTAGAATTTTTTTAACTGAAATAAACAATAGAATGCTGAATCAAATTTTTCTGGAGTCTAGAAACTAAAAATCTACTGCGTTTTATTTTATCACATTACAAGTTGCTTATTTCGTGAAAACATGCGATGGTGTCAATAAATTAATATAGGTCTGTAAAGAACTGCCTATCAAAAACTGATAGGTTAAAGAAAAATTATAGTAGAATATTTACTAGTGCCATATATAGTGTCATGTGATCATCTTAAAGTAGTTTATGTAGTAAAGATTCACATAGGTAATGAGTAGAGATCCGATAATCGGATACACATTTACCTAAAGTTGAGATGTTGGCTATCATGGAAAGCACTTTTTTATCCAAAATAATCCCGCGATTCCGGGAAATTCAAATTTAAATGTATACTCCGTGGGATCTAATAAACCTAGATTGACAGAAATGACAGTTTCCCCATATGTATAACATACAAATATTGTGTAAGATGTCCTTAATGAATAAATAAATGTATATTCATTTATGCCTCCTTTTTAACCACACCACCATTTCTTACATCATACATACACACATGCTTGAATGGGAAATTAAAATTTAACTTTAAATAAATAAACATCTGATTAGCTTTGCGATCCCGGAAGCTCGGGATTTTATTTTCAATAAAAATGTCCTAAGAAGCCGTTTTTATAATTTGTTAGTCAAAAAACAACATTAGGTAATACATCCGACTATCCGATCTCTAGTTCTGAGAGAAGTTGAATTATTGTCTGTCGACTGTCCGCTTGAGCCATTGTGTAAACTGCCTTAGTTGCCAAACAGCTCGCGCCGACTCTTCTCTGAGGCGGGCGTTATGGCGTCGTAAACGACGAACCTGACAGAATAATTAATTTATCAAAACAGTCTCGATAAAAGTGAATGGAGACAATACGCTGGATTATTAAAAAAATGTTTCTCTTTTTATTTATTTAATAGGTACACAAACAGAGAGAAACAGTTATCACATGGTTAAAAAACATAAATTTGGTAAAAATCTAAACTGCCATCCAAAACAGTGTACACAGCATAAATAAAATCATGGCAAATTAAAAGCAAAATAAAACTTTTTAACCAGGCTAAATCGTTTAACACTGTTAATAAAACGAGGTAATAAAAATAAAATAAAAAATGGAAATTAAGGATCTTGAGTACCAGGGCCGAACAAACTAGAGATGCTTCTTTAGAACGCTGAGAAACGGGAGTTGAACACATCAATGCCTTTGTTGTTCCTTGAAAATTCGTTATAAGTTCTACACATTCTGACCATAGGATTATAATAAGAGGTGTTATTTTTAAAAACTTGAATTGCGAATGTATTTGGAAGGCGGGATCTATACAGCGCATTAATAGAGTGACGAGAGCAACGCTGGCGCATCGATGTATGAGTGCAGAATCTTATGAAGGCAAATTAAATCGTATCTTTTACGCCTGGCTTGTAGGGAGGCAACACGAAATTTTGACAATCGGTCTTTATAATTATTAAGGGAACGCAAATGTGTCATAATCCCTAGGATTATCATACTTTTTGTAGCATTTGTGGTATTTAGCCTTCTCCCTAATGCAGCGTTTTAAACCATGACTGTACCAAAGCGGATATTTGTTGGACGTATTTTTAATTAGAGGCGTATTCCTACCTATGATTTCATAAATTTTATTGTAAAACACATCAACGCAGTCATCGATAACAGAAGAAGAAAATATTTCATTCCAATCCAAATCTAGCAACTCTCTCTCTCCTTACATTTTCATACTTGCACTTATTAAAGTTATAACGTTTCTTAAGCTTAGATTTCAATGGTTTCAAGGAATTCATATCAGGTATCTCAATACAATAAGCTAAATGATGAAAGTCCACTCTACACAAAGGATCAACTTCAGAAACCTCCATAACGGGAAGGCTAGACAGAACGAGATCTAGAAACCGGCCATTTTTATTAGGGATAGTATTAAATTGAGCGACATCACATGTACTTACAGTTTCTGAGAGCATACACGCTTTGGCATCGCGCGGATTCGTGGGTATGAGACCTCGAGAATTGCTTTCTGCCGTCCAGGATATGTTACCTGTATTAAAATCTCCCAACAGCAAGAATTCGTCACTGCATGTAGAATTAAGATTAATCTTTGACAGTTTTGGTGGAAATCAGTATACACTTCGAGTGATACATCCGGAGGCAAGTAGCAAAGGCAAATATTCAGCAACTGCTCATTACGGTTATGCGGTTGAATAGTGAGCCAGATATCTTCAACTCCAGTTTCCCAAAATGTCCGACGAATAAAATTAATGTGCTTCTTAACTGCGATTAAAATACCACCTCCATCTCTTTTTAAAGAACAAGAACTACTTCGATCCCTTCTAAAAACAGTATAACGATCATCAATTGCTTCCCCGTCAAAGACACTTTCATCAAAATTGGTCTCTGTGAAGCAAACAACATCGTAATCATTAAGTAACAAATTCAAATAAATATCATTAGTTTTGGATCTAGTTCTACCTAAATTTTGATAAAATATGTTATACATTATAAAAAGTGAACAATAACCAAACAAAGAGATCAAATTAATAAAAGTAATTAATACACTAAGAAAAATTAACGTAATTTAGACAAAGAATCCATATTTTTCTTGGCGGAGTCATCCTTGCGAATATAAATCTGTCCATATTTGACCCACACATATTTAAATTCTAGTTCCTTAGCTAGCTTTCTGGTTGCAGCGTGTAGCGTCTTTTGTTCAGGGGACAAGTGTTCCGCGACAAAAATCCTGCATGAATCTCCGGCAATATTGAGGTCCGTAGAAGTCAAGCCACAGCCGGCGTTCGAAAGCGAACGAAGAAGTAAGATATATTGTGTACCAGCTAGCAACATTTGAGTTCAATCAATATTTTTAATGTAATTATCATCCGATTAAAAAAAAACACTCATACAACTCTTCAATAAGTTATTACACAAAAAAAATATAAATACAAATAAAAATAAAAAAAGGTAAGTTCCGCCGCTGTGATTTGATCTTGGTATATATCGGTTAATCACCAGGCACTTATCCGTTGCGCCAGGACGCTCTAGTTAGAATAGTTGAATAGGCTAGTTGATCCTTTTTGGAAAAAGGTTTTTAAATGGTTAATAAATGTTCTATTGCACCGAAAAAAAATGTATTGTATTTTTTTGAGACCTAAAAAGCTACAAATCTTTAATTTTAAAATAGATTTTTCATGGACATACAAAAACGCTGTCGGCCATTTTAGTCTATAGATTATTTATGCTATGACGTTAACTGCAGTAAACAAAAACTCGTGCACGTAGAAAATAACTTAACTGACTTTATAATAAAAAAACATGACTTCTAATAAATACCACGAAAAATAAAGTAATTATCATTATTGTATTGTACGAGAATATAAAAACACATCTTGAAGACTCCAGGAAAGTTGTGGATTAAAGTGCCGAAAGGTTAATTTCTTACGCAACTTTATTACACTTATTCATATGTTGTATCAGTTTTATGTTTGTTACTACATTGTAATACTAAATACACTTTACTTACATAGATGCCTTGTCGTTTCTCTGCTCCGCAAAGCAGAAATCGGGGTTTAGTGCAATAAATTCACCAACCATCAATGCGTCAATTCTTAGCAGATTTGTGCTTTCTGTTTTCACAAAGCCGGCATCCATAATTAGTTTTTTCAAAAAAAAAAACAGTAAACGGAAACTTTTCTAAAGTTAAAAGTGTTTTAAGATGTCAGACGAAAGAATCCATCCACAGTAACACGCGAATGACATTTAATTGTTTACCATAAGAGACGTCACAATCATGGCGGATGTGGCGAACAGCGTTTTTAGTGTTTAAAAAATATAGACTAAAAAATATTTTTTTAAATTAAATTTCTACAGCAATCTTCTGCTTTTATAAAGTGAAATCGATATATTTAGGTTCCTTAGACCAAATTCTTTAAGAAATAAACATTTATTTAATACAATTCGACATGAGTCAACTAGCCTATTAATGTGTTTGTTGCAGCGGAATATAGTCACCGTGGAGGAATAATCGAATGAAAGTCCAAAGTTCAATTTCCGATATTTAAAAAAGGAGGCAGGTGTAAGTCTTTCTTAAAATTTTAAAATTGTCATTAATTAAACAGAATAATAGTCGTATCAATCTCTATTCACAGCGAAATCAATTTATTATTCCACTTTGCTCGGGAGTCCACTCGCGCACAAAATTGTTACACAGTTTACACACTTCGTATGCCACTATTGTTTTTCTATTACTTAATCACTTTTATGTCGATTTATAGCAAGATAACGATATCACTGGTTAATTGAGTTGTGATTTACTTAGATTTGTGACTTTTGCTTCACAATAACAAGTTAGGTAATTTTAAGCGAATTTTTTATACGGAGCGAAGTTAACAGTTGCGACTACTTTACTTTTCTCTACTCTTTTGAGATTTTCCTTGTAGGCAACTGGTTGTGTGTGAAGAATAAAAAAAAATCTTTCGCAACTGGTTGCTCTGAAAGCATAAAAAATCCTCGTAGACAACTGGTTGCAAAACACAGTTGCGATGGTGGCCGAAAGCGAGCTTCACGCATTATTATCATTTTAACAACGAATTAGAAATGATATGAAATATTGACTGCGCTAAAAAGTGGTTCCACACAAACTGTGATATAGTGGGCAGGGCGAAAAAATGCGATCAACACGCCGATTATGGGATTGGTTGGGATTCCCATTTAATATTCTCATCTTACCCAATGAATGGATAGCCGAATTCAGATATTTGATTCGTAAAATTATTTTGTTTTGTCTGTATTATTGTCGCGTTAGTATTGAAGTTTAGCTGTATTCATTTGAAACCATGTTTTAGCAGCCTTTGCTAGAGAGTAACGCTTTCATATCATTTCTAAGTTGTTGCATTTTAACAATTTGTCGCCCGACAACTCAGTCAGACCATCTCCTCCTTTTTGAGAGGCGCCTCACCTCATCCTCCAGCTGGTGGCGGTGCCTCTGAGGCCACGCGCGCTGTCAGCCCGTACCCACGGCTGTATGACAACCCACACTCCCGACATCGCCGCCGCCACTGTCGCACACCCCGCCCTCACCTCGTCCACCAGCTGGTGGCGGTGGCTCTGAGACCACGCGCGCTGTCAGCCCGCACCCACAGCTGTATGACAACCCACACTCCCGGCACCGCCGCCGCCACGGTCGCACACCCCGCTCTCCCCTCGTCCTCCATCTAGTGGCGGTGGCTCTGAGGCCACGCGCGCTGTCAGCCCGCACCCACAGCTGTATGACAACCCACACTCCCGGCACGGCCGCCACCACTATCGCACACCCCGCGCTTACCTCGTCCTCCAGTTGGTGGCGATGCCTCAGCGCAAGTGCCGCGTCCGCCTCGAGCGAGGCCACACGCGCCATCAGCCCACACCCGCAGCTCGACGACACAACACCAGTCCCAGCCACACTCCCAGTCCCACTTCCGACCGAAACGCCGCCCACTACGGTAGCGGAATCAGCTTGTTGATCAGTCTCCGGCATCTCCTACGTAACAACAGTAAAACATTACACTGATGGCTCAAAACTAAACAGTTTTTAATATTAATATTCTTTATTATATATTACCACAAAGGACACAAAAGTAAGTTTACAGACTTAGATAGTAGATGCTAACAGTTGGCACTTTATTTTAATACTGACAAATACCCTATTGTGCAGAAATCGTAAGTCTCCTTTTATATGAAATTTTCTTTTCATCCCCTAACTTTTTGTGATAAAGTTGTAAATATCGTATCTGCGACGCAATAGCGCAACATTGACTATTGTTGGATTTAAAATTCTGAAAAGAAATGACAATATTTCCAAAGTTATTTATTTACCTATTCTTTAACACTATTCAATATTATCCGTCATCATTCAGCCGTTCGTTGCCCACTGCTGAGCAAAGGCAAAGTTACAAGAAATAAATCAAAGCATAAGTCTCTTGAAATCAAAATGAAAATGTTAAATATATAAAAAAATCTACTCACCGGTATTTCAGACCAGGAATCATGTACTGGCTCACTGGTTAAAGTCTCAAGTGAAGGTTCTGGGTTGTCCATTGATGGATAATTATGTTCTTCACAAATCTGTAAGTATTTTCGTTTAATCAGCGCATTATTTCCCTTTTTTTTAATACTACGAATGCCCATTATAACGTTTCTCAATTTTAACAATGGCAATATTTAGGAAGACTAGCCTACATGAACCAAATCTGTCTCTGGTTAAGCGTATCTCACATTAACGGCCAGGTTCATTAATCAACCTCTAGTAAAAGTTAAGGATAATCTCGTGTCGTTTCTAAGCAACAGTTGTTATTCAACAATGTCGCCTAGAAATTTTTATTACTTAGATTAGAAAAACAACTGTTGCTACATAAATAACTAGGTTATCCTTACCTTTTACTGTAGGTTGATTATTGAAAGTGCTCGTAAGTGTGTGCTGTTATTGAAGTATAATATGTTACCTTTAGCGGCGGTATGGAAAGGGTAGCCCAGTCATTATTGACGTTTTATTTTTTGTCATACACATATTGGCGTAACGTATTTAACATATTGGCGCCATATTGTTGAAAATTTCACATATTTTCAAGTAGAATTTATCCGTCGTTATAGCCGTCTTTCTGGATACTCTCTATTTTGTGAATAAGATGACTATTAGTTGCCTGAAGCATCTGACTAGTCGCGGTATGGATGAGTATAGCCCAGTCCAGGGCTGAAGCAAGGTAGTAAAGGTAGTTAATCCTACTGTGATGAGTATAATACACAGTACAAGGTTGACACCCTGAGTTCCTCAGCGATGCCGTAGCTTTTCGACCTTAACAAGTACTTGTAAGAGATAAGTTAGTTTGTAAACTAGATTGAATTTGAATAAGTTGTCTGTAGCATCGGTCTTGTGGCGGTATGGACGATGGTAGCCATGTCAAGGACAGAGGCGTTGGGCATAGACAGAACTGAACGTAATCAATCCTTTTACGTTGTGATTCAACGTAAGTAACTACCACGCAAAAGCCGAAAAACGGCTCAGAACTAAGAGTCGGTTCTGCCACGCAGATATTGACTTTACTTTTACTACGTGCATGCTCACGCAGTTTCAAACGATGAAAGCGAAAGCTACCCTTTGGGAAATTTTTTATTTCGTGGTTGAATTAATTACCTGAAGCATCACTCTAGTGGCGGTATGGATGAGGATAGCCCAGTCTAGGGCTGAGGTGTCCGGTAAAGGTTAAGGCGGGGTTGGGGCCATGACCGGAATCAATGCTTCTACGTTGTGTTACGTTTACAGGCTTTCTCACGCAGTCTCAATTTATTATATAATTTACCTGGAGCAACGCTCTAGTAGAGATACAGACGAGGGTAGCCTAGTCCAGGGCAGAGGCGTCCGATAAAGGTAGAGGCGGGGTAGGGACGGTGACAGAAGTAAATGCTTCTACGTTGTGTTACGTTTACAGGCTTTCTCAAACAGTCTCAATCTATTATATAATTTACCTGGAGCATCGCTCTAGTGACGGTATGGACGAGGGTAGCCCAGTCCAGGGCAGAGGCGTCCGGTAATGGCAGAGGCGGAGTAGGGACGGTCACAGAAGTAAATGCTTCTACGTTGTGTTACGTTTACAGGCTTTCTCACACAGTCTTAATTTATTATATAATATACCTGGAGCATCGCTCTAGTGACGCTATGGACGAGGGTAGCCCAGTCCAGGGCAGCGGCGGAGTAGGGGTCGTGACCGGAGTCGATGCTTCTACGTTGTATTACGTTTACAGTCTCAGTCTATTATATAATTTACCTGGAGCATCGCTCTAGTGACGGTATGGACGAGGTTAGCTCAGTCCAGGGCAGAGGCGTCCGGTAAAGGTAGAGGCGAGGTAGGGACGATGACAGAAGTCAATGCTTCTACGGTGTGTTACGTTTACAGGCTTTCTCACACAATCTTAATTTATTATATAATATACCTGGAGCATCGCTCTAGTGGCGGTATGGACGAGGGTAGCCCAGTCCAGGGCAGAGGCGTCCGGTAAAGGTAAAGGCGGAGTAGGCGCTGGCACCGGAGTCGACGCCACGCCGTTGTCAGTGGGGCGGGGACCTAGTTCCGCGTCCATCAGGCGCATTAGCTCCTCCTTTCGATATCAAAAATACAGTATAGTTGTCCGCATTATTTTCAATGTAACAATCAGACAACAGTCATTAAATCACAAAGTCGAAAAAAGTTTTTTAACATTTAAAATGTTTTTTCATTCGCTCCAGTAGGTCCCTAAAAGTGCGACTTGCCCGTGATACCCCGAGGTTTAGCGCCACGAGGATGTATGAGGGCTCAAAAGACGCGGAAATTGAAAATTATTTTGGAAAGCCAAAAATTTTTTGGAAATCGAATAAAACCGACTTTATAAGACCTGTGTTTTTACCGAAAATTTCCGATATCTAGAGAACGGGGCTGGATTTCAAAAATATGAAATAAAAACACCTCGGTATTGAACCAAGGAACATATTAGGTCATTACACTTTTTTCGATATTGACGACGTTGACGGTGACGGTTGAGGCTGTAGAGGAACCCTTATCAGGCGGCGGGCGGCTCACGTGCGGCCACGAGGACGTATGAGAGCTAAAAAGACGCGGAATTCGAAGAGCTTTAAGATCATGTAAAAATATTTTGGAAAAGTTGGTTTTAAAAAAAATGATTTTGATGTGTAACATCTTTCCTCTCGCTTTCCTGCAATTTGTGGGAGTGATTTCGTGAAATGGGACGGAATATGTAACAGCAAACCGCGAAAGCACGCTATTTGATTTGATTTTAGAACATAATGTTCAAATGGCTTATTCCTTTTGTAGTAGGTTTTATTTCTTTTTTTACTAATATAAGGTGAGGTTTCAAATGTTACACATCATACACGACTACTGTAAGGCTCGCTCGTTTTTTATTTTTTGTATAATCTATAATAGGTGCATTTTCAATGCCCTTTCAAGTCGTGTAGAGAGTCGTGACGAGATCTGTGAATTTTTCTTTGACTTGTGTAATTTATCAATGGGACATTTTCCACTCCGTGTGCTGATAAAGCAAAAATGTGTGAAAACGTATGGCTCGTGTTTTTCACTTACCGGCGACGGGATAACAAGCTTCCCACTCTCCGCTGGCCGTCAAAACTGCATTAGTATTGTAGCGGCAGCCCGCGACTTCGTACGCGTGGAGTTAGTTATTTGCACATACTTTTTGAGTCTAAAAGGGTTCACTGCTTGTTCCCCGTAGGTGATAGCGTGATAATAAGTGGCCTATATGTTGACCCGACTTCTTAATAATATTCGTGACAAACAAGAAAATCCATGCAGTACTTTTTGAGTTTATCCCGGACATACATACAGACAAAAATTCTAAAAACTATAGTTTCGGCTTAGGTATCGATTGTACATCACACCCCAAGTATTCTTTTAAAAAAATATTCAATGAACTGTTTTGACTTTCCTACCATTTTATTATATGTATTGTAGCCGTGTGCATGCGTGAGGACGCGGAGACTCGTACTTGCTTTATGCACTTTGAGTCCAGCGTCCTGGCATTTAAATACGACATCGTTACTCTATAAAATTTGCCATCTCTGCATTGGTCGTAGATGTAAATATATAACAAATACAGACAACGGCTCGAGGAGACCATCTTATACGCGTTGTACGTGTCGTGATGCTGTCATTAAGGAGTGCGTAAATGGTGAGTGGATAAGCGCCTAATGACGATAAAAAGACTTACTGTGAGCGAGCTGGTATTGGGCGAGGAGCGACGGTTGCGAACGTTTCGCGGCGAGTCGTCATGGGATCTCCGTCGTATCGCTGCTTCCGATACGGGCGATGTTTGCGGCGACCGTCGCGCACTGCGACCTGAACCCCCTGTTTTCAAATAAAATAATTATAGATACATATGTAATTGTGTCGATTTTGAATTAATTCTCTAAACTTAAAAGTAAATTAAACATGAGTCTCTCCATTTAATTCTGTAAAGAGAATGACTAGGACACACTGTTGTCAAATTTAAGTTTAGGTTTAGAAGATCGTGCCAGATTCGAAACCATTATGTAAGTATTACTAAAAGCCTCCGCTGCCTTAAGCGGGACACGGAGCGGACATCCGTCGCGGAGTTCCGCTCTGTGGCCTGTCGCAGATAAATCCAACTCGGCCAAACGGAACCAACACATAAGCACGATCGATTGGCTAATCGAGCGAGCCAGGCGTTATATGGTCGAGCCCCGTCTTCTTCTTAACTTCTTTTAGTGTGTCCCGCGCCTTAAGCCAGATTTACATGATTAAGTAGCTGGCGCCAGTTTTAGGCGCCTAAAAACGGTGCCAATAACTGGACTGAATTATATCATTTACATTTTTGCCAGCAGTTGCATTTGAAGTTTTGTGGTAACTACACGTTTGGGAAAACTTGTTCAATAGTTAACCTTTCCATATTCATTGAATGACAAATATTTTGTAGGGCGGTTATTCGCTTCTGTTTATTTCTATAATTCTGCGAACGAATGTCCCATAAACACTCCTCATCTTATATATAAAATTCTCGTGTCACAATGTTAGTTACCATACTCCTCCGCAACGGCCAGACCGATTTTTATTAAATTTTATATGCATATTCCGTGGGTCTGAGAATCGGCTACTATCTATTTTTCATATCCTTGTGATAATGGTTGTTCACCTGTAACGTAGTGTTCTGAAACCTACAATGCACCTTCGCGCCAAAATTGTAACTAATGGGTATTGTAACGTAGTGTTCTCATATGGACTAGGAGGAAATTGATAGAACACTACGTTACACACCCCTAATTTTTGTTTTTGACATTATT
Organism: Chilo suppressalis; assembly: GCA_902850365.2. Taxonomy (NCBI): domain Eukaryota; kingdom Metazoa; phylum Arthropoda; class Insecta; order Lepidoptera; family Crambidae; genus Chilo; species Chilo suppressalis. The sequence continues at coordinate 16,740,507 of OU963900.1, forward strand.
TATTTTTTGATATTGTGGTATTAAAAAATACATACAACCCTAAATTTTCTCTTCTACCACCTGCCTCCATTTTTATGGCGGTACGAAGTTCGCGGGGTCGCGGGCGGGGTTATATAGACCCATTTTTGTATTGTAATGTGTTATCATCACCCCACTTTCGAGACATTTTCTTGTCAACAGTTTCAGCAAATCAATAACACGTGGTGACATTTAGCGGCGGCGCCAGTGACTGGCGTGAACGTGTTTAAAAAGATCCAGTGACGCTGGCAAAGGGAGCGGGGTGTGCGGGGTGTGGGCACTGGCACGAAAAGTAGGCCTTCGTTGTACTCCATGCCAGCGCTGGCACCAAAAAATGTTTACGTGGATCCAGTGCTGGCATGCCAGCGGGACTGGCGAAAGCTACTGTATCAATGTAAATCTGGCTTTACATACGGCGGCCGGCGCGGGTTGGCGGGTTGTTGTCGTGTGTGAGTGTGTGTGTGAATGCCCCCCCCCCCCCCCTTCCACTGACCGGTGCCGTATCCGGAGCTGTCAGAGCGCGGCGGGGAGTGCGCGGCGGGTCGCCGTCTCGCGGGTTGTTGCGCGTCGGCGCGGCACACTCGCTCCTCGATCTCAGCGCTCGTGGTCTCGCAGCCGCAACGCGAGCTCGCAGCGAACGTCACCGCCACCTAAAACAATACATTCCGCACATTTACTTTTTCACACCCAAACAAGTTACAAAGGACAAGGCTAAGAAACTGCCCTTAACGTGTATAATTATTTCGCACTAGCCCGTAACTTTATAATATAATTTCATTGATTACTACGCGTTTATTATTCTCATACAACTTTCGTGGAATAATCAAATATTTAAAAGTATAAAAATTGTGTAAGTATATCGAAATAAACAATATTATTTCTATACTCCTTCAAACTATGACATTATTTGGCCCTAATTTTTATAAAACAAATCACTGCAGGCCTAAATTATAGATTTTATTATTCTGATCTGGATTGAGACAAGGCTGTATGATAATTAATCCTTTAATTTTTGCAAATGTACAAAATAATACTTCACGGATTTCCTGTCAGGCCAACGATACCAAGTTATTTGTATTTACTTTTGGTCTAAAAAACTTTTTGTGAAGAGTTCATCAGAGAAATGGGAAGATGGATTCTAAGAAAATGCGAAACTGATGACTCTGTAAATAATTGGCAATATCTTCTATCAACTGAAGTAAGGTAATGGCATAGTAGTTCTCATAATTTTCAAGATTCGTGACTTTGTCAAAACTTCCTAAGCCTTTTTTCATAGAAATTATAAATATTCAGCCATTCACCATTAAATATTACCAAGTACAATATTTATACATTGCTAGGGCAATCGCTCATACAAAATTTTACCATGTCTATTAAATGATTAGTTACTGTTACTAAACCGTCCGTCGTATCAAACGCCATGATAATCACTCACCGTCACTGGGTCGGATGTCTTGAGCAGGTCGACCAGTTGGTCGTGGTGCAAGGCGACGACGGCGGCGCGGCACACTTCCAGCAGGCGTGCGCCGCGACGGATGCCGGCGCGCGCAGCGCAACCGCCCCCCTCCACTGCCGTTACTAGACCGTCCGGTTGAACGTGGAAACCTGTATAAATAAATAAATATTTCCAACACTCACACCAATATGGGTGATGACGGGGTACAGTAAACGAAATTCTATTTAGTCCGTCAGTTAGATGATCAAAAAATAATGGACACGTATTTTTTCTTTGGGCAATCAACCAAAAAATGACAAAGTTATAGCGCGTCAAAGTTTGGGAGTAGGGGCTCGTGACGTCACTTTTTAGTGAATTTTCACTTAAAATTGTACCAAAACGTGACGTCATGCGACTTTTCAAATCAAATATATCTCTGCAATGTTTATATTATATGAAAAAGAAAAAATACGTGTCCAATACTTTTTGATAATCTACCTGATGAACAAAGAAAAAAACATTGGACATCATCCCTATTAGCCTAGCCCCAAAGTAAGCACTGTAAGGCTCGTGTTATGGGATACTAGGGTATCGGATAGAGAATACATATACAGTACATAATTAAGTATATTTATATAGAAATACATATCAAACATCCATGACTGGAGTACAAATGCTCGTATTCATCACACAAACCATCTGCCCCCACCGGGATTCGAACCCGGGACCTCTCGAGTAGACGACACCTTGACACCCGGCGTACAAACCACTCGGCCATGGAGGTCATGGAAAGGCATATGTATAGGTGGCAGCAAAATTCTTGAGCAAAACCACAGAAAGATAAACTTGCGCAGTACATTTTTGTATGTAAAATTGCTACTGCACTGGCGTCTTCGTCTATGGTCGTTGCTCAAGAAACTTGCTGTGATGTAATCAACACTATTGATGTCGATTCTGGCATGATTCTCTAAACCTAAACTTAAATTTGACAACAGTGTATCCTTATCATTTTCTATACAGAATGGAAAGGAAAGACTGATGTTAAAGGAAATTGCTCAAATTGGCCCAAATGCACAAAAAATATTGACATATACGGTAATTCTTGGCGTAATTTATACTTTATTTTATAATCATTAGATTTTAACGGACACCTTTGTATTATATATTAATTTTAAAATGGACTTTTAATTTTACCGGTTTGGAAAACATACGAATCATTTTTAATGGCTATGGGTACAGCTATGGTTAATAACATTCAGCCAAACATTGATCGAAGTTGTTTATCAAAACAAATCTCTTTGTAAAGTATGATTTTTTTTATTACATTGTGTAATATTATTTTCACTACATGCAAATGTGCTAAGACAATTATTATAGATGGTAGGCGACATCATAAAGTCTATTGCCATACAACACCTCAATAAACACATTATAAGGTGTTGTACGAGCAAGCGCGTACATTGCCGACGCAGCGTTTCTTTATTAACCTAATTTACGTATAATTCATAATTTATTTTGCATCGTTCAGTTTGCATTCCGTCATCAATCATACCACGCGTCCTCATTAGTTTAATCAGTTTATAGTAAGTAAATCAAATATATCCTAGTTTCAAAGTTATTTACAGTTATATTATTTCATCAGTTTTATTAGTTTTTATGTTACGAGCTCCCCGTACATTGGTCCTTCGAAGCTTTTCGGAAAAGCGGGATCAGTACACACGTGTCGCGTGTGAGTGAACTTTATCGCATACGTGTCTCCGGTTCCGTTACCGAACTATTGAATCAGTGCAGTTACAGTACATACATTCAGCAGTTAATACCAAATATATAGACCTTAATCAGTGAATCTGGATTACCAAGTGAAGTTCAGAGAACAAGTTTTCGGATTTTCAACATCATCAGCGACAGCAAAGGATACGACTCATCTTCCACGGGTCGTAAGCCACACAGCATCAGTATATCAAGTAAGATCTGTCCATTTATACATTAACAGCAATGTCGTCCGTCAGTGACATCTCCGCAAATCTTCAGCAGCTAGCGGCGGCGATTGAAAATGTGTATACCAATTTCAAAAAAGACGGAGCTAGCAGGAAAACCGCCGACTACATCAAGAAAAGATTGGATATACTCGATAGTTAGTGGGTGGAGCATGAATCCAATCATTCCAAATTATCAGCTTTTGAGTTGGAGCCATCGATGAGAGACCATGTAAACAGTGATTTGGAGAAAGTGCGAGAAAGGTATGGTAACATCAGAGCTCATATTCAAAGTTGTCAGGTGACGGCTGAGGAGAGACCTTCGTCACCTCTTATCAAGCCACCAAAATTTTTGCCGAATCCGAGTCAGGGCTTTACACAGCCGAACAGTAGCAGAGCAGTTCAAAATACATCAACTGCAACGTCAAGTGTATTTGAGGGCATGCTAAAGAAGCAACAGAGCAACTTTAAGGCGTTTCACAGGACTGTAGTAGGTATTGATCTTGAAACAGTGAATGAGAGATGGGAATTTGAAGATCTGCTCCACAGCATCCAATCTAGGTGGGCCGCAATCGACACACTGCATTGGGAGTTAGATAGTCACGCCAATGAACCTAATCAAGAGTATGAAAAAACATATACTTCTTATGAAAGTAAGTACCAGTCTGTTAAAAAAGCCATTAACAAGAAAATGTGGTCTATGGCCCACAGACAAAAGTCTACACCTCAGATGGAGATCCCAACATTCAGTGGGAATTATAATAATTGGGTATCTTTTAAAGATTTTTTCAGTGAAACAGTACATAACAATAGCTCGTTATCACACGCACAAAAAATGCAGTATTTGAAGTCTAAACTAAAGGGCGAAGCAGAGAGATTAATCCAACATTTAAACATTAGCTCTGATAATTACTTAGTTTGCTGGGATATAATAAATCAAAGATATAACAATAAAAAACTTATATTTAGTTCCCATATGAATATTTTGATGGGCCTTCCCACTATGCAACACCAATCAGCAAGTCATTTAAAACGTATTCACGATACAATACAGGAAAGTCTCAATGTGATAAAAAATTTGGGAGTCAACATTACGTCATGGGATCCCATTATAGTACATCTATTAACTCAGAAATTAGATACAGTTTCATATACAGACTACATGGAATCGTTGCGTGATCCGAGGGAAATACCAAATTTGAAAGAATTTTTACAGTTTTTGGAAGCCAAATTTACGTCATTAGAAGCATCAAGAAGGAAACCGGAAATTCCTATGCAAAAAAATCATATTACGAATAAAAACGAATATTATAATATCAGTAAACAGCGACCCAGTTACTATAAAAATGCATTTGCAAGCAGTAAAATAAATCCACAAGTACCTAACTACAAAAAGAACGTATCAGCTAAAAGTTACTTTTGTGTGTTGTGCAATAGTACAGACCACGGAATTTATTTCTGTCCACAATTTTTGGAAATGACGCCTCAAAACAAGTTAAACACTGTTAAAAAATTAAATCTTTGCCAAAATTGTCTATATAATCATAAGGGTCAACAATGTCTATCTGAGAATTTTTGTCGTCTTTGTAATAAGGCTCATAATCGCCTACTTCACGAGGCATTCAAACCGCCAGCCCAATCACCCAGAACGCCCGCGGCGGGCAAAATTCGAACACGCGTGAGTGTAGAGCCGCTGACGCAACTATAAACGCTGACGCGGGAAGACAAGTCAGAAGTAGCTCACACGTGTCGCTGCAAGGTACCAGTTCGAAGTTTTGTTACCAACCGCCATTGTTAATATTCAAGCCGCGAATGGTTCCTATTATGCCATGCGCGCCCTATTGGATCAGGGTTCACAAACGTCATTGATATCAGAACATGCAGCACAGATCTTGAAAGTATCTAGAAAACCATGCAAGGGTGTTATAGTTATAATTTTTATTATTTTAAAGCATGTAACTGCTTGATGTTTAAATCTAAAGAAAATATAACTAGAAAAAATTCCACGCGGACCAGGCAGCAGACGGGACTCGAACCCGCACCCTTCGCAATCCGGCCGAATGCACTGACCAATTATGCTACCGCGGCCATCACGGACCACGTCGAAATTCTTCTAGCCATTCTTAAGCTGCATGGCAGCGCCATCTCTTCGCATTATAGGTAACCCACAATGTCAAATGAATAATTTTACAAGTATTAAACATTTGAAAGAAGAAATAGCAATTATAGTTATAATTTTTATTATTTTAAAGCATGTAACTGCATGCTGCATAAAAGTATTCATTTGACATTGTGGGTTACCTATAATGCGAAGAGATGGCGCTGCCATGCAGCTTAAGAATGGCTAGAAGAATTTCGACGTGGTCCGTGATGGCCGCGGTAGCATAATTGGTCAGTGCATTCGCCCGGATTGCGAAGGGTGCGGGTTCGAGTCCCGTCTGCTGCCTGGTCCCCGTGGAATTTTTTCTAGTTATATTTTCTTAAGGGTGTTATATCTGGGATTGGTGATAAAGAGAGTAACTGTAAGGGTATTATAAATATCAGATGTTCATCAGCTGTTAGTGACTTTACTTTTCAAACAGACGCTTTAATAATGAATCAGTTGATAAGAAATTTGGCAAGCTATACTTTTTCTAAGATCATATAAAACTAGCAGATCCTGAATTTTATAAAAGCAGGCCTGTAGATGTTTTATTGGGCGCTGATATTTATTCTTTTATATTAATGGATGGAATGTGTAATACAGACGCTAGCCTCCCCACTGCTCAACAAACGCAGCTCGGGTGGATATTAAGTGGCAATGTTAGAACTATTCAATGTAATGTGGTTTTGCACAATATCAAACAAATACAAAAATTTTGGGAGATAGAGGATATATCAGAAAAATCAGAAGTATCATCAGAAGACGAACAATGTTTACAGTTTTATCAGTCAACTACTCTCAGACGTTCAGATGGGAGATACGAAGTTAGGTTGATTAGGTTAGGATATGAGAACAATTTAGGTAATTCAAAATCTAAGGCGGTTGCACAACTTTATAAATTAGAAAAGAAATTACAATTAAATTATGTGATCGCGAGAGATTACAAGCAGTTTATAAATGAATATTTATCGCTGGGTCACATGACACCGTCAGCTGTAGATTGCAATATGAAACTCAGGTGCTATTTACCTCACCACTGCGTAACAAAAGAGGACTCTACTACAACTAAATTACGGGTTGTATTTAACGCATCAGACAAAACATCGTCTGGGCTAAGTCTAAACGACGTTATGTGCCGCGGCCCGAACTTACAGCAGGATTTACAATGTTTATATTAAATGGCGGCAATATGAATTTGCTTTCACGGCCGATATAGAGAAAATGTTCCGGCAGATATGGATAAATAAAGATGATCAGAATTTATATTTTTTTATATGGCGTGACAGTCAAACCAAAAAGATACAGGAATATCATTCAGCTACAGTAACATATGGTACCAAGGCCGCTCCCTTTCTAGCTATGATGACGCTGAAACGTCTAGCTCGTGATGAAAGAATAAATTATCCAGACAGCGCGGCGCCCGGTGTAATCGAGAAGTCATTTTACATGGACGATTTGATACATGGTACATACCTACTCATTACAATCTGCAAAACAATTACAGGCCGATATTATTAGTTTATTAGAAAGAGGCGGTTTTAATTTGCGTAAATGGAAATCTAATTCACCGGAACTGTTAGAAAATGTAAATGAAATTGTATTTCAACAGGAAAATTTTGATTTTAAGCAAGTCGAATCCACGAAAACTTTAGGTCTCGGATGGAACCCACAGCAAGACAGTTTTACCTTTCAGTTTAAATTATCTGAAACATCAAAATTAACAAAAAGAGCTTTATTATCAGACATCTCCAAATTATATGATCCTCTCGGTTGGCTTTCTCCGCTCACAACTAAACTTAAGATATTATTTCAAGAAATATGCAGTGGGATGATCAGGTGCCGCAAGATATCTACCAGGAATGGAACAAGATAAAAGCAGATATTTCTATCATTAATCAGTTTAACATACCTCGATGGTTTCACACAAAAGAAAAGGATCAAATCGAGCTTCATGGGTTTTGCGACGCTAGCACTAAGGCCTACGGTTGCGTCGTTTATTGTAAGATAAATAAAACAGACAGTACAACTAATAGCAGGTAAAACAAAATTAGTACCTCTCAGCAAAAATGTTTCATTACCCCATTTAGAATTTTGCGGCGCAGTTTTATTATCTAAACTTATGAAGAAAATCAGGGGATGCTTATCAGATCATGATATTACTGAGTATGGTTGGACCGACTCCATGGTCGTGCTTGGTTGGCTGCATGGCGAAACAGAAAGATGGAAACCCTTCGTAGCTAATAGGGTTAAACAAATAACACTACCGAAATCCTATTGGAACTACGTTAAATCCAGCGAGAACCCTGCCGACTGTGCCAATAGAGGACTCACAGCGTCTCAACTCAGAGATCATACACTTTGGTGGAACGGTCCTAGTTGGCTTCCCACTTATCAATCAAAGCAAGAAATAAATGTAAATATTTTTTCCACAGATCAAAAGTTGCGGAAAATTAAATCCGTTAATACGGCACATCGACTTCAAAACATTTTAGTAAGTGAGCTTCTATCAAAATACAGTTCATCAACAAAAGTTATCAGGATAATTGGTTGGGTGCGACGATTTATGTACAGAAACAGTAAATTACCCTATTTGTTAATCAATGAGATAAAACAAGCAAAATTCATAATCATTAAACAAGTTCAAAATTACGAATTCAGTGAAGAAATTAGTAATATAAAACAAGGCAAAAATTTAAACAGCAGTAGCAGATTATATAATTTACATCCTATGATAGATGAAAGCGGGATACTAAGATTAACAGGTAGATTAAGACATGCCAATATAGATCACGAAATGAAACACCCTATTATTATACCAAACAGGACACGTTTAGCAGACCTAATAATTGACGAAGCACATAAACTTACTTATCATGGTGGGCCTCGTCTCACCACGGCCTTTATACGCCAAAGGTATTGGATGATTGGCGGAGTTAGGGCTGTCAGACAACGACTACGCTTATGTATCATCTGTAGAAAAACAAGTCCAACTTTACAGAACCAGTTAATGGGTGACTTACCTTCAGCACGGACGGAACCTTCTAGACCGTTCCATCATTGCGGCGTAGACTATACAGGTCATGTTAACATCAAAGCCAATCAGGGTCGTGGCATCAAAACCACAAAAGGTTGCATCGCTGTGTTCGTGTGCATGGCCATCAAGGCGGTGCATCTCGAACTTGTCTCCAGTTTAACATCATCAGCCTTCCTCGCCGCGCTACGCAGAATGGTAGCTAGAAGAGGCCTACCGCGACATATGTACAGTGACCAGGGGAAAAAATTTATAGGAGCAGACAGGATCTTAAGAGATGAATTAGCAGAAATTAAAAATAAATCCAGAATGCAGAGCAGAAGTAGAAAACATGGGAATTGAGTGGCACTTCAACGCACTGTCCTGGCCATCAGCAGGGGTCTGTGGGAAGCAGCCGTCAGAAGTTTGAAGCACCACCTTAAACGAGTTATCAATGATCAGAAATTAACGTACGAGGAATTCACCACTCTTCTTTCACAACTCGAAGGCTGCTTAAACTCGCGTCCCCTCTGTTCTCTCACAGAAGACCCAGATGATTTAAACTTTTTAACGCCGGCTCACTTTCTCTCTAGCGGGCTAACATTGTATGATACTGAAACAGATTTAAGAACAAGGTGGCATCATACCCAAAAACTATTTGCTGACATATGGAGTCGTTGGCGTTCAGAATATTTAACACAGCTGATAGTGAGAAGCAAATGGAGAAGGCCGCAAGAAAATATTAGATTAAACGAGGTCGTCATTACCAAGGACGAAAATCTTCCTCCGGGAAAATGGAGCTTAGGTCGAGTGGTCGAGTTACATCCCGGAAGTGATGGTTATGTAAGGGTAGTAACATTAAAAACTAAAAACGGCTTAATGAAACGACCCGTTGTAAAATTAGCTATACTACCAGTACATGGAGAGCAAAAACAAGAAGACAAGAAGGGACCTACAGAAAAATCTCTTCCAACAAAAACTACCAAAAAATATAGTTTTGCTACGATCGTCACATCCCTATTATTATTCTTTATGACTTTCGTCACATACCTATTATTATTCTTTGGCAGCCCGCGCATTGTTTTTAAAACATAACTCCTATTCAAGGAAATAACAGTATTTATTTTGATCGAGTAAAAGATATGCAGTTAATAAGAGACGATTGGCGACTTGTGGTGTATTACGATACTAACCCTTATCAAGAAGGCAATACGGCACTCAAGAAATATTTACAATATTTAGACACTTTATGTGTGACATTGAACAAGCGATCGCATTGCGACGGCGTCTTGTTGCAGTTGCGTCACGAGGCCAGTGAACTTAAATATTATAATGATTTATTAATTACACATCATGTAAACAAACGTCGTCACCGGGGATTGATCAACGGAGTGGGATCCTTAGCAAACAGCCTCTTCGGAATATTAGATAATAATTTCGCAGAAAAGTATGAACGGTATATTCAGTTAATCAGAGAAAATGAACATCATTTGGCTTCCTTATGGAAAAACCAAACATCCATAGTCGAAGCGGAGTTTAACATACTTAAGCGTACAGAATTGGTTATGGATCAGCAACATAAGCTCATTCACAAGAAGATTAAATCATTGGAACAAGCAATCAATCAAGCAAAAACTGAGCTTCAAAACGCCTCTTTACTTAATGACTTCCTTTCAACGGCTATGATAACTAACAATATATTATTCAGTTTAAGAAATATTCAGCAAACCCTTCTTGATGCAGTTACGAATATCTATAATGGACGATTCAACTTTCATTTGATACCGCCCGATCAGCTAAAACGCGAGCTAGGAGTTATATCAGAACAATTACCCAAAGAGTTGACCCTGCCTATCAAAAAACTTGACCGTATAACAGATATCTATAATTTACTTCAAGTCAGAGCTAGAGTCACAAGCAGATTTATTATATTTGAAATCAAGATCCCTCTCATTGGCGTAGAAATTTATGAAATTTTAAAACTTATCCCAATACCTCGCCTTATTGAGGACAACAAGGAGATATCAGTCGTGCCAGTATCAGAGTATGTCGCTGTCAATCTTAAACATGAATCCTTTATCAAAATAACAAAGATGGAACTAAATTCGTGTATTCAGAGAACCTCTATATAACACTATGTCACCTACAGACACCTATATTAATAATAAAAGATAATCAGAATTTCTGTGAAACTTCACCTTCACTTCGAGAGTGTAAAACTGCTCTAAGGCCATGCAGAAACAGATGGGTCGAGCTAAACAAATTAAATAATTATTTCTATTTCTGTTGCGATAAGTGCCCATTGAAAATTATATGCGCCGATCAAATTACACCGTTGCAAATAAGCAACGCCGGTTTTTTCAATATATGTAGATCAAGGTTGCACTATTAAAACTGCCCATGCCCTTATTTATTCACATGGACAAAGTGAGGATCGGATTAGTTTGAGGTCAAGCATACCGATTCCAGAGGTCTCCCAGATAAATCACATCATTAACATTACTCTCCCTGAACCGGATGCAGACCAACAGAAAGATAACTTTGATTCTTTTAACCGTACTGCACAGCTCCAAGAGTTAGAGAGAAACATAAATAAATTAAAGAATGTGGAACCCATAACAGAGTGTCAAAACACGATGTGCATCATTATGTAGCGATATATATTTTATTCGCTATCCTGGGCCTCGGCGCATTGCTGTGGGTCGGGAGGCGATGCAGACGGAGAGCGGTGGGGCCGATGCCCACGCCGCGTCTGCGCGAGGCGCCTGCCGTTGTGTTTACTACAACGCCACCTGCGCCGGCTCCTTCAGCCAGCAGTGATCAGTGTTGTGAAGTGATTAGTAATCAGTGTAGTGCTCACTATCAAAAAGCAAATAAAAGTGTGCGTGCATCTTTGAAAGGCAAAAGTGTTTTCGCTAAAAAGCCTAGCGTGAGAGTGTCTGTGCGAGACGCGGGGTCGTCCCCCATAGTATTTAGACCGGAGTTTCGCGTTCCGGATGAATTTGTGGACTCCAATTAGATGTTAAAAAAAAACATCTTGTTAATCATAATCATAATAATAACTATTGGGGTTCTCATTTATTTTAAGCAAAATTATTTCAACTTGTTAGTCTTAGTTCTCATTCTTCCCATACTAATCTCATTCTTTCTTGCCCGGGAATATGTACGAGCAAGTGCGTACATTGCCGACGCAGCGTTTCTTTATTAACCTAATTTACGTATAATTCATAATTTATTTTGAATCGTTCAGTTCGCATTCCGTCATCAATCATACCACGCGTCCTCATTAGTTTAATCAGTTTATAGTAAGTAAATCAAATATATCCTAGTTTCAAAGTTATTTAGAGTTTTATTATTTCATCAGTTTTATCAGTTTTTATGTTACGGGCTCCCCGTACAGGTGTGATACACTAAAAATCTAAAACATGGTTATAATATAAACATAACAAAAATAATGAAACTAGAGTCTGTGCGGAAAGAGAATGGGATTTAGATTGGGGGGCGCTGTAGTGCTTTTTTACCGTATTTGTAAGGTTTTACCCGTTTTAGACATGATTAAATGCAAAAAACCGCAAGAAACACAACAGCAAACAAATCCGTATCAATGCAAAATTTGATGTTTTACAGATTGCTGGGTTTGATTGCCAAATAAAAATCTTAATGTTAGTTCCGTTTTTCGCCACAGACTCTACTGAAGATATAGCTGTATAACCTAAATCTCTTAGCTTTCTTTGTTTAACGAGAGTTTGATAATTCTCTCTAATCTGTGGCTCATTCACAATCATCACACAGTTTCTGTACCTTATTATAACCGGAAATGCATAGAGTAACTTATTATAACCGGAAGTGCATATATGATACCTGATTTTAAAAGTTACTCTTGTGCATTAACTTTAAAAATAGGCAACTATCTCCTAATCTACATGCGCTATATACCTGAATCTAATACATAATTTCAGTACTTGGCTTGATTTCCCTAGTTTACTATATAACTTTTTTTTTTATTTATTTATTTATTTAATCATTGATACATTTTTTTTTATATTTTAATACCTTGCCAACCTGTAAACATCAGGTTCACTGTGAAGATTAACAATGTAATGTGAAAATAATGTTTAAGTACTTATTGATACATAGTTTTTTCATATACAAAATAATAATAACAATAATGTGTTCTCATTTCTGTAAAATTTCTTTCAAGGATTTTTTTAATATTTGTATGCTAACATTTTTATTTTTTGCTTACCCAGTCTAATTTGTTTAGAATTTTTGGTATTATATATTTATTTGTTCTCATCCCATAAGTATTTTTAACTTTATGTATAATAAACTTCCTTTCACTAACACTACTTGTATTATACCTATTGACAATGAGGGGTCTATCCCACAAATTGTAATAATTTTCTTTTCATCCCACCACCTCGGAAAGTGTAATTTTGCGCTTCGAAATCTGGCTGGAAAATTCTATTTTATTCGCTTGAGCGGCAAAGTAGATTTGAATTTAGAACATCACATATAATGAGTACTCAATATAATTGTAAATTCAAAACGTCATTAAACCTATTTAATGTAACCTCTATGGTGCCAAATTTATGATTAGAACTTTTTAAATTGTGAAAAAATTTAAATTTGGAACCTTCTTGGTTTCTTTGTTTTATTTGCGTGCTTCGCGCCATTCTAGTTTTTCACGTTTTATTGCTTAATATAATTAACATAACCTAAAAACTGTACAAAAAAATCAACTAAAATGAGTGACATTAGCGACGATGAAGTTTATCTAACGCCAACTGAGTTAACTGAAACAGTTAATAATGCGCAAATGAGCCTTCTGCCTCAGCAATCACGAGAGAAGTATTTGAAACAGTACGATATATTTAACATGTGGCGACTAGCTAAAGGAGCAAAAACTTTCTCCGAAAACGTTTTGCTGGCATATTTTATAGAATTATCTGAGACCAAGAAAGCAAGCACGCTATGGAGTACGTATTCAATGCTAAAATTAACAATTAAGATGAAGAAAGACGTTCATATCGACACCTATCATAAATTAGTGGCATTTTTAAAAAGAGCCTCATCTGGTTATAAACCAAAAAAATCGAAGGTTTTCACAGCATCTGAAATTGCAAAGTTTATTAATGAAGCACCTGATTCCGTATATTTAGCGGCAAAAGTAAGTCAATACGTGTAATTTTTTGTTGTTGATAAAATTGTACATAGTACTTACAATATTTTTAATTTGATTAATTTATTTACGATTATAAATACTTCTTTTGTTACAGGTTGTTCTTATTATTGGTATAACCGGAGCATGTCGAACAAATGAACTTACACTACTTAATGTCAATAACGTATCAAAATATTCTCATAATTCTGATGAATTGCTATTAATTAATGTACTAAATACCAAGACAAAAAAAGACCGCAACTTCGTTATTCGCAAGGAATATGTAAACATTGTTCAGAAATATCAAGCTTTACGTCCTTCTAACACCCCAATTGAACGATTTTTTCTACAATATCGCAACGGAAAGTGTATCCGACAACCTATGGGTCAGAATAAAATTGGCAGTATTCCACGAGAAATAGCAACTTTTCTCGGACTTTTAGAACCCCCGTTATACACCGGTCACTGTTTTAGAAGAACCTCAGCCACACTTTTGGCCGAATCAGGGGCTGATCTTCTATCGCTTAAGCGCCATGGAGGCTGGAAGTCTAATTCGGTTGTAGAGGGATACATAGAGGATTCAATCCAAAGTAAATCAAAAAATTGTAATAGTATCGTGGAGGCCATAACGCTGAAAGAACCTCTGTCAGATTCTTGGTCTCGCCCTTCTACATCTAAAATGAGCCCCCATAAGATTGGAAACAATAGCCCTCTCTCGCCAACATTTACGCCAATAGAATCCAATGAATCGGCACAACTATTTAAAATTACTGATACGAGTAGTTTACCACAAAACAGCGCACAATTCACAAACACCAACATAACATTACCTAACAAAAATATTAAACTTAACATAAGTAACTGTAGCAACGTTACATTTAATATTTCTTAATTATTTTCTACTTCTTATTATTTTCTTCAATTTATAGATTATCTTAATGTGTTTTAATTGAAATAAAAATATTTTGTCATTATAAATTGTTTTCTTTTTCATTTTGTCATTTCCTCGCTGAGGTGGGATGAAAAGTTACGTATTGCACTCGAGTGGAAAGATTTTTCACCTTGTGCTCGTTTGTTTCCCTCGCTGACGCTCAGGATTCTAATTTAGAATCACTCGCTGCGCTCGTGATTCAACTTTAGAATCCTTCGCTTGCTCGGTCATCCAAATCGAGCACGCGGTTAAAAAGGAACTTTCCACTCTTGTATAATAAATAACTATTTACTATTAAATAATCCACTTTCTTGTCTACTGGCAATATCCTACATACTTTATATAATTTACTGTAATCCTGTTTACATTTTTTTCTTGTGTTTTTATCAACTATATATTTCAGTAACCTTATTTGTATATTTTTTATCTCGTTTATATGTGTTTAATAAGTACGCCCATATACACTAAGACCATAACTAATTAAAGATTCGGCAAGAGCATGATATACCATTAGTAGTGTCCGTCTGTCTTATATTTTCACTAACTGATAAAATTTACAAAAGACATTTCGGAGCTTAGTGCAAACCTGTTCTATATGCATTTTGAAGTTAAAGTTTCTGTCTATGTCTACGCCTAGGTATCTGAAATTTTCTACCATTTCTATTTTTTGACAATTACATGCACATTTCATATTATGTAGACATTCATAAGAGTGACCTATTATGCTAAATGTGTCCTGATCCATTGTCCTAGCTGGTGCTGGCTAGCACGGTTATAAGGTGAGTATATATGCATATATTTAGTTTTAGTAATATTAATAATGATTCCATTATCATGTGCCCATTTAGTGATATTTTCTAGATCTTCTTGGATATTTTCTGATAATTCATTTGGATTATTAGATGCAAACATGAGGCACATGTCATCTGCATACATACAAACCCTACATCTCTGGACAACATTAGCCACACTGTTTACATGCATGATATACCCAACTGGCCCATAGACTGATCCGGTTGGTACGCCCAGCTCCACTTTATCCACTTTTCCTAATTGTCCTGATATTGCTTTACACATAGTTCGCTTGCTCAAGTAGCTTCTTAACCATTCATTCATGGGTCCTCTTATTCCACATTCACTCATAGCTTGAAGCAGCATATTATGATCAAGTGTATCGAACGCCTTTTTATAGTCTATAAAAAGAACGAAAACCTGTAGTCTAGCATCCAGACTCGTATTTACAGTTTCAGCAAAGTAGATTAGAGCAGTACTAGTACTCCTTCCTTTCCTAAAACCGTGCTGCGCATCGTGTAAAATCTTATATAATAATAATAATAATAATTTATTCTCAGACAATTTAAGTCCATAAAATGTTAGTAACAATGTACCTTAAAAACTATGTTAGTAAAGTATAAAATAGATTACAAATAAAATAAAATAATATAATCATCCCCTGCTGGAACACAAGGCACCCCCTACATGCGGCCCGGGGGCTTCGCATGCAAATGCAACCAGCGCTCCAACAGTGGAGAATCCCACCTATCAACTAGTGCCGACAGGATTCTGTTGGTGCTGCCACGTATTCTGCTCAGCAGTGCCGCGCAGCGTTTCCTTATTATGGCATGAAAGCCGTCAATATGCACATCTGCGAACATACTTGAGGCACTACAACACCACGGCAAACCCAACAGCACCCTGAGAGCATTATTGTACTGGACCCGTAGTGCGCTGTAAGCCCTCTGCGTAAATCGGACCCACAGGCTACACGTGTAGATAGACTGGCAATACGCCTTGAAAAGTGTAATTTTTACTTGCTTTGTACAACGTGCGAACCTGCGAGCTAGCATATTACATCGAACTGCCAGCGCCCTACGTTCCCTATCAATATCTATATCATCCTTTAACATATCTGTAACCCAGTGGCCAAGGTATTTATATTGAAATACTCTCTTTAAATTTGCATTACAAAGTTTGACAGGTAAATCAGGACTAATACATTTTGTCCCAGCTTTGAATACCATAAACTCACTTTTGTTCGCGTTATACTTAAGCCCGTGAGCTTCTGCATAACGTTCACAAATTCCCAATAATTTTCTCAAAGCACCCACTGAAGGGCTCAGCAGCACCATATCATCAGCATAACTAATATTGTTCACACAGACTCCGTCTATGTGACAACCTACGCCAGTGCTGCTGAGCCCCCCAATGAGCGCGTTGATGTAAAGATTGAAAAGACGTGGTGAGGTTATTCCTGCCTGTCTTACGCCACACTCAAGCTTGTATGCACTAGAATAGGCACCCGCCCATCGAACACTATTTCTTTGACCACTGTACCAGTATTTAAGCAGCGATATATATTCATCAGAAAGGCTGGTTTCAAATTTTAGTTTTTTCCAAAGTATATTATATGATACCAAATCAAATGCTTTCGACAGGTCCAGGTAACAAGCGTATACCGGTGTTTTTCGAGCAGTATAATATTGAACAGTCTGCTTAAGGCAAAAAATTGCACTTTCAGTTGACAGCCCAGATTTGAAACCAAACTGTGCGTCGTGCAAATGTAAATGTTTGTTTAAGCGTTTATCAAGCAGACTGTCCAAAACTTTCGCAATAACAGTGGCCAATGAAATTGGTCTATAATTTGACAGTTCCGATATGTCACCCGTTTTATTTTTAACAATGGGTGTTACAATAGTATACATCAGTTTATCAGGTAAATAGGAATGATTCAGACACAGCGAGAAAAACATTGCCAAGACTCTAGGCAAATGTACGCCGCCATTTTGCAGATGCTCAACACTGAGGCCATCGTGGCCTGGGGATTTCCCCCTGGTCATATTCTTAATCACAAACGCTACCTCCTTGGCGGAGAAGCGATCACTAGGCATGGCATTTTGACATTCAGCATTGAGCTCCGGCAACCATGCGCCCAAAGAAGATTGTACTCTGAAACTACGACTGAATGCTTCCGCAATTTCAAGTGGCTCATGACAGCCAGCGACACTCACAGGAAGGCTCACCTTGCCACTTAAACTATTTGTACATTTCCAAAATTGATGAAACTTCCTTTCTTTGTGATGGTCAGCCAATAAATCCATTTTAACTTGTTGGGAATTATTTTGACTCCATTTTAAACGTGACTTAAATATTTTACGTGAGTTATACATGTCTTCATAAATGCAACCACTACCTGGTTTGTCAAACAACAACCATTTATAATAACATTCCTGAGCCCTCCTGTGAGACTCTCTAACATACTTATTCCAACCTATTTTATATTTCCACTTTCGTTTACTGTAATTATTACTAGTAACAGCAGCGTCTGAAAGAATTTTTACAATTTTATCGTACATACTATCCAAAAGTAGTCTACAACCCTTTTTAAGACATTTATTATCCGCACAATTACCAAATTCTATAGGAAAATTAAATTCTTTTAATTCTAAATTACAACTTTCAAAATATTTATTTCTTTGAGTTAAATTCCTTGTGCCCCAGACAATCTTATTACCAGAGTAATTTTTACTTGAAGAAACATATTTAGATTTTAACAACTTTAAATTACATTCTATTTGCAACGGTATATGGTCAGACCAATAAACATCATTTAAGACAACACAGTTAATTATTGATTGCCGTGAGGAGTCAGTCACTAAAATGTGGTCCAACCATCGCTTACATCCGTGAGCATCACTTATGTATGTGTAAGTATTCGAAGGAAGGAGCTTAGTGTCTATACAAGACCAAGATTGTTCAGCACAAAAATTAAATAGTTCACAAGCGAATAACTCACCGGGGTGCGCGTTGAAATCCCCAAGTATGTACACGGATTGCACATCACTATTTTCAATTATCGCATTTATTTCACTTAGACACTCAATGAATTCTATGAGGTTATCATTAGTATCTGTAGGCATGTACACTGAGAATAACAACACCGCCTTATCGTGTAGCTCCATTTTGACTGCTGCGAGACGCACACTGTTACAATTTATTACGGACACACACGGAAACGATGATTTTTTCCATAATATGGCCACACCACCGTACGGCCTTCCACGCAGTATGCCTTTCGACGTATCGACGGCTGACTTTCCGGTGTAGGCAAAATCCTGGTTAATATCACCCAGAGATGGAATATCATGTGGTAGGAGCCAAGTCTCTTGTAGGGCAATCACATCCGCAGTTTGACATAATCTCCGGATACAGTCCATTGATCGTAATGCACCTTTACAATTAAAGGTAATTAATTTAGTTGTGGTAGTGTTCATTTTTATTTATTTTTATTATTCAGTCATTTCTCGGTGCTCTCTTCTGTTTGAAATCTATATAGCGACGATAAATTATACCTTCGGGCCAGAAATCATCACTCATAAAAATGTCCAATTTATGCTTGGGCACAAACACCTTAAAGCCATTATAATCTTTGTCTAGCTTCATTGTGTTTTTCTCCACACATGCACATAGTCCCGTTTTATTTTTGATATAGCTCACAATATCACTTGTATTGACATTCTTTGACACATTATACACATACAATGGAACTTTTACTGCTTTTCTAAAAACTCTGTAATTTGACCTACTATAACCTTTTCCATCACCTTATTAATAACCGACAATATTGCTACTGGTCTATAATTAGTATAGTCTGTATAACTACCTTTTTTGTGTATTGGACGTATGATACTTTTTTTTAATTGCTCTGGATAAGTTCCTTGCTTAATTCAAATATTAATAATTTTGGCTAGTAAAGGACAGATTTTCTGTTTTATATATTTTAAATCTTGTGCTCTTATTTTATCTACCCCAGGTGCCTTATGGCAATCTGTGTTTCTAATGATTCTTTCCACTTGTACTGCATTCACTTTCCTGTATCTAAATGTGACGTTACTTTCTTTTACATATGTTTTTCTGTCCATAAATTTTATATTACAATAATGTTTAATTTCTAATATTTCCTTTGTAAAAGTTGTCGTAAAGTTATTACAAATATTTGAAATACTGTCTAATTTTCCTAGGTGCTTAATTATTACATTATCTAAACTTGGCATTACCTGTCCAGTCCATTCATTAATATGCGCCCATACTTTCCTATAATCACCATTACAATTAGTTATTTGACCCCTTCTGTACTTATTTTTTGCATAAAAAATCAATTTATTTACCTTATTCCTACACCGCGTATAATCTAACCGCTTATTCATGTTTTTAGGAGATGCTTTCCATATACGAAACAATTTATCCCTCTTTTCAATCATTTTTAATAATTTAAAATCAACCCACGGTTGCTTAAATAGATTTTTCTTACCTAACACCTGTAACTTCTGACTATTTTCATACACACTCTTGAACACATTGCATATATGATCATATAACACTAAGGGGTAGTTTAATCCGTTAAGTTTATTCCAGTCATACAATACTAAACCATCATTAACTTGTCGTTGAGACAATGAGTAACGCAATTGACCAAACACACTCACTTGATCTTTTTTGTATTATATTTTGTCACTCATACCTGTGCTTACACAAATACCAACTATGTGATGATCCGATATGAAGCAGTCAATAATGTACACAGCGACGCTCACGCAGTACCCGCGAGTCTGTCTCGTTCGCACCCATACATGATCCAAGCAGGACATCTCACGGCGCCCGTTCACTACCGTTTTATACATTAAAGTTTGTAGCATATATAAAATCATATAGTGTGTACATGCCGTGCTATATTGCACTTTTTGATGTTGCTGCGTTTGTTTTGTATTTAAGTACTTCTATATCTTTTAATGTTTTGATATTATATATTTTATTTTCGTCTTCATTTCTTTTTACCAATATATTTCCGTTTTGTACCCAAATGAAGTCATAGAACCCTTTTAGTTGATTTTTGGTTTCCCAGTATATTTCTCGCTTCTGTTTGGGTAAATCTTCATTAATATATATACGCTGGGAGCTTTCGTTGCCGTATATATCTCCGTTAGTAGGGGTATTTTTACGAACTTTTAACCATCGATCCCTCGCTGTTTTTGAGTGAAGTTTAACTATTACAGCTTGCGGCTTACCTCCTTTATTTTTTTCTCTACCCACCCTTCTTGCTTCTTCGGTATCTTCTGCACTCAATTCTCAAAATATTAGCTACCTTTTCTATAATTTTCTGTATGTTTTCAGTTCCATGCTTCTCAAGTCCCATAATTTCCACCTTTGTTTCTCTTTCCTTTTGCTCCAAATACTGTATACGTTCCTCTAAGGCAGCATTGCATTTTTCCATGTATATATTCTTCTGCTCCATCGCTTTTAATTTTCTTTCTGTCTCCGTACTAAATTCCATCATTTTCTGATATCGTTCAGCATAAAAATCTACTGTTTCATGTAATTCCTCAATACGTTTTTCGAGCTTATATATTATATCCAGTTTTTTGTTAATATCCAGGAGGATAGTTTCAGAGGAAATATTATGTTAATTGCAATAAATTATTTTATTTTATTGTTACGTGTCGGGATGGGGTTCGAAAATATATGCCACTTCACGCTTGACAGTTCACCCAATTAACACACAATGTTATTTACAAAACACTCACTAAACACTGTTTTTCACTATACAAATCTCTAAACAATCGCACTTGAACACTTTTGTTGCACATTGATCGCCTTTGGATTCGCTCCGAAATCGCTGTTGAAACTCAACTGTCTCTGTGCGACGCCAATCGCGCTTATATACGCCGATCGACGAATTCTAGAAAGTACCCGTTAAATTGAGAGTTACCTAGCATCCGCGAGTACATAGTACCTACTTTATACCTACGCAGGAAACGCACATAACTTGTAAACAAGTGCAGATGTCGTTGCACTTTCTCCCTTACGCCGCACTGCAAAAGGCTCATTTTAGAATGAGCCGCATTACTCGACCTCTATCGCGACCCGCGGTGATCTGGCAAATTCGATCTCTAGCACTTTCGCGGTAACGTTTCGAGAGCGTTTGTGACAATATACATGAGCCGCGCGGGGAGCTTACCGAGCTGCGTGGCGGCACCTCGCTCGAGCGTCATCTCGTGTAGCGCGTGCGCATGGTGCGGCGCGACGGCGGCCAGGCGCCGCAGCAGCGAGTCGTGCACGTTGCGCGCACGCACGCGCACGCTCTCGCCGCGGTGGTAGTAAACGCGCGTCCAACCACTGCTCACCACCCATCCTAGGAAACAATATAAATAATAATCTTAATTTAGACCAGCATATAAGTAACATTACGTCTTATAAACTATAGACACTGGCCACTGGCCGCGTGTCCGACGCTTAATAAAGAACTCTCAAACAAAGACTCAAATATTTAATAGATTCTATTCTATTTAATTGAATTCGATAGGGTAAATCTGATTTAAAATATCATATTATTATTAAAACACATTTTCTATGGATATTTTTACTAGGTACCTATCTATTATAACGTAAACGTAATTTGAACTCAAATAAAAAGATAAATATTCAAAAACTTTTGATTATATACGTTTTTTTTTATCTATGTCCGGCGTTCAACGAAAGAATCCCGCTTTTACACTCAAAAAGTTCCTAAATCCCGACTTGGCAAAAAAAAACTGGCAACGCTGATACAGAGTGCCTCAATCCTCAGGTTTAGACAATAGGGATGATGACTAATTTTTTTTTCTTCGTTTATCATGTAGATTATCAAAAAGTATTGGACACATATTTTTTCTTTTTTCACATAATATAAACATTGCAGAGATATATTGATTTGAAAAGTCGTATGACGTCACGTTTTGGTACACTTATAAGTGAAAATTCACTAAAAAGTGACGTCACGAGCCCCTACTCCCAAACTTTGACGCGCTATAACTTTGTAATTTTTTGGTTGATTGCTCAAAGAAAAATACGTGTCCATTATTTTTTGATCATCTAACTGACGGACTAAAAAGAATTTCGTTTACTGTACCCCGTCGTCACCCCTATTACTTGTATCTTATATATTTTTATTATATTTTTTATTTTTACAGTTTATGGGAAACTTACAGCTAGTTTCTCTTACTTGCTATTCTGCATAATATTTATGTTTATGGCCAATTGATAGTTTCCGCGAATAGTTAAAGTAATAATTTAAAAAAAAAGGCATGAAGCGCACATGATGCTTAAATGCATTATTAAGTAGGTATGTGTACTATATATACTTATAAGCAATTAAAAAAGCAGAAAGATAAAAAATACATAGTTTAAGTACTCGGCTCAAAGAAAAGATTATGGATTTTTTTTTTAAATGAATTCACAAAACAAATCAACATCTAACTGGCCTGATGAGT
The DNA here is from genome assembly GCA_902850365.2 of Chilo suppressalis. Lineage (NCBI taxonomy): Eukaryota > Metazoa > Arthropoda > Insecta > Lepidoptera > Crambidae > Chilo > Chilo suppressalis. The sequence goes on from OU963900.1 coordinate 16,763,487, forward strand.
ACTAGTTAAAAGTGTGAGGAGCTCTAACTGTGGAAAAATTTTTGACGATAATTAGTTGAGACTAACGACACATAAAGAGTTTTAGTGTGTCTAGTGATTTTGTCAGGGGTACTAATAAATATTTTGCTTAATAATTCAGGGCAATCGATGCTGCTATTAACAGTCTTCAATAAAAGGGAGATGTCCGCCATTTCTCTGCGTTTCTGAAGTGGTAAAGTATGATATGCTTTACATCTACTGAAGTAATCATGGTGAAATTTCCTACATTTAAATAGAATATGACGTAGAAACCGTTTTTGTATAGCTTCGATCCTCGAAATATAAGTCTGGTACTGAGGGTTCCATATTTGCGAGGCATATTCGAGGTGGCTGCGCACGAAAGCACAATACAGCATTTTTACAGTTTTAATGTTTGTAAATTCAGACGACATTCGTATAACAAAACCTAGAGCTTTTCTGGCTTTTGAGACTATTGAATCAATATGATTCTCAAATGTAAGCTTAGAAACAAAAATCACTCCAAGGTCCCGCATATAGTAAGTCCTGTTAGGTATATTATTCTGAATACTATAATTAAATTTAATGACTTTAGGTTTTCTTGAAAACGAACAGACGAAACATTTTGGAATATTAAGGTTTAATTTATTTTTAATGCAATAAGATTGAAACCTGTTAAGGTCTTCTTGCAATCGAGTACAATCTGAGATTGATTTGATTGGGCATAAAATTTTCATATCATCCGCATAAACAAATATTTTACTGTGAAAAAAATTAGAAGATATATCATTCGTAAATATCGTAAATAACAAGGGACCTAAAAGTGATCCCTGAGGTAATCCAGAAGGTATTAAGAGTGGGGTAGACTGATAACCATTGAGAACAACGATTTGACTCCGATTCTCAACATATGAGCTGAACCAGCGAAACAGGTTACCGCGTATACCAATCATTTGCAACTTTTGTAAAAGTACGACATGATCGATCCTATCGAAACATTTGCTATAATCGGTATACACGACATCCACTTGATAGCCCGCTGCCATGTGTTCGGAAATATAGTTTTCACAAAGCAAGAGATTGGTGGTAGTAGATCGACCTTTTAAAAAGCCATGCTGCGAATCACTAAGAATTTGTCTTATAGCAGAGTATACTTGAGAATAGACAATCTTTTCAAGGACTTTCGCGAAAACACACAATTTGGAGATTGGTCTATAGTTTTCTATCTGATTCTTGGGGCCTTTTTTGTGGATAGGCGTAACAAATACCGATTTCCAGAAATTTGGTACTTGTCCAGACGAAAGAGAAAAGTTGAAGAGATAGGCTAATATATCGCAATATGTATTACTTGCTCCGTTTCCATTCACGTTTGCTTGAGGAAAAAAAACTACTAAACAACAATGGCGTCATAGATGATTTTTGCGTTATTTCAACCGTTTACGCAACGTACACAACGTACACACAAAAAAACAGTTATAGAAACCTCTGTAAATAGACTATCATACACAAAAAGAATTTTTGAATTTGAAACAGTAGTTCCAGATAATACTTCCAGTAATAGTACGGGGGAAATAACTGTCTCGAGCTCCTCTGTGCTTCGGTAGGCACGTTAAATTGGTAGTTTGATATCACTAAACTATTAATGTACTGCTGAAGCACAGGCTTTCCCTATGAATGGAATAGGCTGGGATAAACATATCCCAACTGCATCTGCTGTCGTAACCCAGCTGCATCTGCTGTCTAACAATCACGAATCAGCACTGGGGTCCGTAGAGACTCAATCACCATATTCCATTCATAGGGAAAGCCTGTGCCTCAGCAGTACATTAATAGGTCAATAGTTTAGTGATATGAAACTACCAATTCACATGGATAGGTATTTTGTCCAACCTAATAGGGATTTGACAAATTTAAGAACACGTTCTCACGTTGTTTTCTAATATTTACGTAGTCCATAAGAAGTGGATATTCATTATTCTGTTGAGTATTTCAGTAAAAAAACTAAAACAAAAAATTCCATTATCTAGTTGCCGCGAAAACGTTTCTCTGGACATTATAGCGTCTCACTAGTATGTAACGTCACAAGGCTGTCACTAAAACGTCAAACGATTCAATGTATTGTCACTTTGACCGGATGTTACTTGCGTGTGACGTTATTTTAGTCTTCGCCATTCCATTTTCGGTCATGTGACCATAGACTAAAAAATCATTTCTATTTATTGATTTTTTAGAAAAGTTAGTATTTGTTGTCTCAGAATAATAAAATCGCTGTTACTATTCATATTAAATACAGATGCCAACAATTGGTACTTTATTTTTCATACTGTGAAATACCCTATTATGACAACAGTCAACCTTAGTCTGCTCTCTATGGAATGAAAAGGAGAGACTGCTTTCTAATTTAGTTTAGGCCAATGCGAATAGCCATGTCAAATGCTAGCTTTACAACACATTTATGAGGAAACAAACAACATCGAATATGACGACGCAAGACATTATATCCCTATTCACATCCTGTCAGAAATAATGAGTGAAGAAATTGATGTAAAATGTTTTGTTGAATAAACGGTTTTGATGTGCTTTACATTTATACAAGTTGTACGACTCACCAAGTAACAAGTTGGTAGGTAAAACCATTATAATTTGACGAGTACTATCTTCTATAAACACCACGCTATCAGCCGAAATTCCCATAATGCAGTCAAATAGTGATCCACCAGCGCCTTCATCTTGCACTTGCACCTGTAACATTAAAGAAATATAGTTTTAAAAAAATTAAATAAAACCATGATATTTATCAACAATAAGGTTTTAATTCATAAGCCACATCAAACATATTAATAAACGAGGTTTGTATAATAATAATAATCTTTATTTCTTCTTCCACAATCTACAAATCCCATGACAACTTATTATACTATAATTTTTATATAAGAACAGTTAAATAGATTGTGTGAGACTGGTGCCTGAACAAGGCAGAACGCCTGTATCTCAGAGCACCAGGGCTCTCCCTCCCCTGGAGAATGCACATTGAGCAAATTATAAGGTCATTGATCTTACATGTTAAACTGTAGGTATAGGAAGAAAATAAAAACGTACAAAAGTGATTCGACTACGCTTAAAATAAGAATAAATACCTACAAGCTTTGATTAAAATCAAAGCCTACAAGTAAAAACTTGCCTTAATGTTTTAACTATAACAAGTAAGTATATTTGGTACTTCAAAGGACATTGTTCTGTGTCCATACATAGTTAGCCTAAGAACCAACAATCATGAAATATTATTTTCTAGGTTCAAAATCGCGAGTAAATGACTGTAAAAACAAAGATTATTGACGGACACTTCTGAGAACTTAAATTATTAGGAAAACTTATTTTTTTTTGTGGTTATGTTTAATATTCAATGAAACATAGGTCAACCTATGAACTTAGTATGAATTCAGTATGAAGTGAATTAATATTACAAGTAATACATTTTATTCGGTGCGATTTCAAAGAATAACTATTAGGAAAAACTTGGTTAGGTAGAAATCATGAATAAAATAAAAACTGTAGTTTTGCTTCTTATTTATTGACTATTTTTCACATAATTGTATCATATTGTATTTATTTGTATATCAGATGTATATTGTGTAAATATGCAGCGTGAATGTGTATCAGGTGCTCTTGAATAATTTGGCAGTATGATCCTCTCAGGATGTTTTTCATGCACAGGTTCACTAACACTTGGTAATAATGTCTCTGCTCTTTGGTAACATCGACGGCATATAAGTTAGCCGAAATAGTTAAATTTAAATACGAATACCCAAGTGAAGTGCCGACATTAGGAAGCGCTGTCATAGATTATACACATAAAATGGTATTTATATGTCTCAGACTATTTTTTCACTTTTTAATTTAGCTTACTTAACTGGAAGTGTCCATCACAATCTAAATACTGATAATTATCGCAAAAAATATACTATGAATTATCATAAATGCCAAATTGGTGTTGGTTCTTAGGCCAATTTTAACATTGTTCTTTGATAAGTCGCTTTGATCTCAGCAATCGCGCATTAAATGCGTAATGCGACCTAGAGAGTTGAATTTTAACACAGGTGTTATCTTTAAGACGTCATGAAGGACTTTTACGTGTTCACATTTTTGTAGGTTTCACTTTTTTACCCGGCTGCGCAATGCAAGAGCGCGAAGCGCGACGCGCAGACAGGGTTATGTGTTTAACAGTCTATATATGTATGTTTGTTCCTTTGTGGCACACTAGAGACCAAACGCCTGGACCGATTTTGATGATTTTTACATCAATCGATTCGTCTCAATCATGGGAGTGCTACTAAAGATATGATAGTAATCAAAATTCAGTATGGGCAAAATTAGGCGCCATATTGTGACGAAGTAAAAAAAATAAGTTGACAAAATATGTCGAGTGGGGTATCACTGTCTAGATAATCAAAAATCATATTTAGATTCCTAACACCATTTTTCATTTTATATGATTGTTTAGGATCTACAACGCTTTAAAGTTGTATATTAACCACTTACGCTTTTAATTTCAATCTTACGTTTGTATGGATTTTTGTTGCTCTTTCACCTAAAAAATACTGAATGGATTTTAATGAAACTTAACAGTAATATAGCTCATATATGATAATTACATATATATAATAATTTATGTAGTTATTGAGTGAATTGGCCAATATATAACAATAAGTGTCACATAAGACGGAAAAAAATCTCCCATTTGCGAGCCATTTTGGCCTGCACTGCAAAAACAATAAAAGTTACATGAATGTAATGCAGAGTGAAAATGTATCTCTTAAAAAGTTCTAAAAAAAATAACTATTTTTAATGTGTAAGTCATTACCGCTAAAATACTGAATCAAAACTAAAATATTATTTGATATCTATTTCCAAAATGCACATTTTGTATTAACAAATCATGTTTTATGAAAACAAATACTTTTATCGCTTTTGATATTTAAAGAGGATAAACTTTGCTTTTTACAGTATGTCATTTCGACAAATATTTAAAAAGTTACAACGATGACAAAGTGATAGCGTGGTGTACTATGTAAAAGAAAAAAAATGGGGTATTCGCAGGATCTGATCCTATACGAAGTACTAACAATAAAACTGTGATACAGTTCCTTCTTATTGAATGATGAAAATTATATTTTCATAATAGGTATTTATGATTATTGAATTTTAATGAAAAACTCAGAATTTTACTGTTTTTCATTTTTTTAACGATATTACTTAATGTTACAAAAAAGGTTTACTTAATATAATGACAAATAACCCATTTTTCGCTAGTAAGTACATACTTATTGGAATCCCTGTATTTATTAATCAGCTCGCGATAATATTGGTTTTGTAATAATTCTGCAAAATTCAAAGTAAATAATGTAGATTTTAATAGGTAAATCACCCCTTTCATCACCCTACGCCTAAAAGTATTGCGATGTTGTAGCTAAGAACCAAGTTCCCATGTACTTCTATATGGGAATTCATTATATTCGATTTAGCTATTAGGGCACGGAAGCGCATCAAACAAACTCACTTTCGCATCTATAATATTATATTATACTTACTAGTGATCCACCCGGGCATTGTACGGGCGAAATTTATTTATCGGGATAAAATATAGCCTATGTCACTCGGACTAAATGTATTTAAATAAAGAAAAATGTTATAATAAATAATGTAGCTACCTTATGATGAATTAATATTTCAAACCGGTTCAGTAGTTTGACAGATTATTTGTTACAAACATACAAATCTTGCCTCTTTATAATATTAGTATAGATAGTTAGGATGAGATAAGTATTTAATTGATGAAAAAGATTTAAAAATAAAGTAAGTAATAGGTTTATTTGATTATATTTGTAAAAGTTACTTAGCATTTGTGCTTAACAGTGATACGTTATTCGGTATTTTTATAACAAAAAAAAAATTGGAAAATAATTGCCATGATTGCACTACTGGGAGTACTCCTCATTCGAGCTTTACACTACCAATAAAAAAGGGTCGAACACAAAGTCTTTGACCTGTTAAATGTGAACGCTTTAAAAGAAAACTACAAAGAGAACTATAAATTGATAATAAATGAGATTGCTATGGTGCTCTACCTAACGTTATGAAAATTTTATTATGCGCCTTTAGTTTAATCAAATATTATAAACTTTTCTTTGGTGATTGCATAATTATTTAATTTAGTGATCTAAGGCAGTTGCCACCATTGTCCAAAACAACAGACGTGAGTTACTGCTTTCTTCAACCTGTGACATAAACGTCATTGATTGGTATTGTATGTAGGGTGATTAAAAACATTTGAACTTCTGGCATCTACATATTGGGTTTCTGTGAATTATGTAGGTATATCAAATTATGAGACTAGGGACTGACACTGAATTTGTGTATATCACAATCTTAGACGTCCGGCATTGACATGACAATGCAGCCACTGCCAATTTTAAATAGACGACGGATAAAAGTAAATGAATTTTATATTTACTGCTAAACTATTAAAAAACATAAACAAAAGATGACATTTTGAGTAAGTGCTAGTTTACTATAAAATTTACATACATTAGAGATATTTATGTAACAACTTGATTTAACTTCACACATTTTTGCGAAAATTGAGGCCCATCTGTAGCCTTGACCCCGCGGGTGAAGTCTTTATATGTCAATAATAATAAATCAATATTTTAGACCGACGCAAGGTACTTAATAATTCCCGCGATATTAATTCCCTTACTGAAGTAACAAGACTACGGTATATACCGTCTTAAAATACTAATTAACTAAAAAGTGTGAATAAAAAAGGTAAATTTAAAAAATCAAAAAACCCGACTGCTTAATTATACTTCAAATAAAAACTGAAAAGAAAGAAACAAGTCCAGTAGTCTATAATTTTGTTAATAAGGAACAAAGCTACTTTAACAGTCGGGACCCACTGTTGTAAAATATTATGTATTCTTGAATATCTAATGGGTCCCGACTGTTAAAGTAGCTTTGTTCCTTATTAACAAAATTATAGACTAATGGACTTGTTTTTTTCTTTTCAGTTTTTATTTGAAGTATAATTAAGCAGTCGGGTTTTTTGATTTTTTAAATTTACCTTTTTTTTATTATATGTCAATATGGTAACAGATTAGCTTGTGGTATGCCTGTTGATAATAATAAGCTGTAATTTGTCTCGAATCTGGTATGATTCTCTAAATCTAAAATTAAATTTAAACAGTGTATCCTCGTCATTCTCTATACAGAATGAAAGAGAAACTGATGTTAAATTCCCTCCGTATCGGAAGGACAATCAAGAAATATGCTCTAGAAGGATAAATGACGTTTAAGTAAAATGACCAGTAAAACGTCTAAAATTTAAAATCGTCATTTTAGGCTTCGATCACAGAAAGACTAGATACAGTATTTCATACTTCAACTATTACTAAATGCGACGGCGCGACATTAGTAGTGTGTGTATCGCGTGATATATTACCGTTCAGCTTCAAGAGATCGCTAGCAATGTACTGCTATCCTTTTTTCGCACAGTGATCTCGTATTGCTTGACTGTTCGTTTCACGCACACATTTACCTGCTTCAAAATAGGCGAATGTGGGCGCGCGTATTCGATATGTTATGTGTGCGTGCCGAGGCTCAAAACTATGGATTCATATTCATAGCGGCTTTTATTATTATTTTATTATTGTAGTATAATTAAATATTAGATGTATAATAAAAAAGCAATAAAATTACAATAATAATAATATTATATGATAGAATGTGAAAAAAAGCATTGAAAAGTATTAAGTTAAAAAGTAGTGTTTTGGGGTTTCAAAGTATTCAGTATCGCTACCTATTCGTGCCCTAAGCACGAACTTTTGACAGATGCGTAATCGTATCGAAATCGTCAAAATTTCTATGGAAAGAGCCAGTTTGTTCTTACGTTCGGTAGGGGCGCTGCTTAGTTTCCATAGAAACTTTGACGGTGGCGATACGTTCACGGATCTGTCAAAGTTCGTGCTTAGGGCACAGCTTTCGATAGAACGTAAAACCCGTTTTGATTGCATATTAAAAGAGGTTGCAACCATACAGAATACAGATAATTTGAGCGCGGGAATGAAAATTATAGTATTATGTCGCTATGGCTACTTCCTTTCGTGTTGCTCTATGAAATAAATGAATTACTATCATCGAAATAAGTTGGTAAGTAAGTTGTTAAGTGAGTTGAACTTTTCAGTAAGGATAAGGTTAAAACATAAACAATTGAAATTATCATAAATTGCAGGTTTATTATATAAAAATTTTCTATTTATAATTTTAAATGTATTGGCAAAATTTCATGTACCTTTAAAAAGTGTCAGTTTATTAAAAACTTGTCTCTTAGTTTTGATGTACGACTCCTTTTTGAATTATATTAAAGACGCAGACTAACATACTCTTCAATCACACTTCTTACCAAAAATATCCGATGATTATAAGTGGCCGGTTGCTCCATGGAGGAAAAACAAAGAGGAGCTGGCCTAAGCAACTGTGCACTGTGATTTTCAACTAGGTCCTGACGTCATCATTGTGGGCGGGGCCTAAGTCAGTATGCTTTCAGCGTTCGTCAGGTGCACACTTAACGAGACTCGCATTATAAGTGTTTTTTTGCGTTTTTAACAAGAAAAGGATGAAGTTTTGTGTTTTACTATGTCAAAGTTACTCAGACAGACTTTCTGATAATATGGATGGCATCACATTTCATTTGTAAGTAATTTTATACGTAATTAAATATATAAGTTCTAGAACATTCTCAGCCTCAGCTATCAGCGTTAAAATTCTACTACTTGACACCAGATGGCGACACTTTTAGGAAGAAAATACACAAGTTTACGTATAATTTTGCAGTAGTATATTGTAATAATCATACGTAAATACTGAAAACTGTTATACACTTATTCCTAAATAACTTTTAGTATCTAAAACAGTAATTTTATCAATATATTACTAACTGGCCGCCATCTGTCGTCATATAGAATAACTTTTTAAACGTTACAAATATCCAGGGCCGTAATACGTATTAAATTATTTTACCAAGTAAATAAATTTTAATTATTTTTATGTTCGTTTTAGATTTCCATCCAACGATAATTTAAAACAGCAATGGATTTCAAAACTTAATAGACCGGATTGGACACCATAGAAGAAGAAGATATTTCCATTTTAAATGAATCTTCTGTGCAAAAAAATAATATTACATCAGAATGTTATCGCATTTTAAATAAAATGAGTTTCGAGTCTTCGGATAGCACGGATGTCGAGCCTATGCCTGACGATATGTTATTGGAATTTGATGAACAATTAAATACAACTATAGGTGACTATTTGCGCCGTCAAATAGTAGCATATATTTCTGGGTATGTGGTCAAATATTTACATTCCAAGATCAAATGTGAGAGCTGTCTCAAAGAATTATATGCTGATAACTACGACGATAGTGACCTTGATTTGATAAAAACTAAAAATAAGGGTGGTCTTACTTTCCCATCTAGAGATGTCATAAAAATATGTATACGGACCGAAGGCAGTATTCGTTGTGTTAAATCGCAATCTTTGAATACTCCTAACTTTCGTAAACATAAAATTGTATCGAATACATTAAAATCACTTATTGGACAAGATTGTTTCAAAAAATCGGCCAACCATATGTTTGACCAATCACCTACAGTTAATCATGTTGTATTTCTGATGAAATCGATTGCAGAAAAATATATTGATATTCGTTTTAAGCATTTTGCCACAATACAAAACGATAGGGCAACCAACCGACAACAACTAACCAAAACTATTATTTACAGGTAATTGATGTTTTTTAATAAAATTATGTTTGTAATAACATTTTGTCTATTATTTTTAAACTACCTTAAAATTTAAATCTAAAGAAAATATAACTAGAAAAATATCCACGCGGACCAGGCAGCAGACGGGAGCGGGTGCGGGTTCGAGTCCCGTCTGCCTGGATTTTTTTTCATCAAGCAGTAACATGTTTTAAAATAATAAAAATTATACCTTAAAAATTTTAAAATCGGTCAAATTTGTTAACGTTTATTTTATTTATTTACCTACATATTTCATTTTTTTGAAGCTTCAAGTTCTGAGTACGTCCCATTATATACAAAACTTTTGAACATCTAGTGTTAGATAGCTGAACTACTACGTAGTAACATAAATATCAACCTAAGCTAGTTTTGCTATTAGCCGATAGATGAAATATTGAGAAGTGGGCGGAGCTGAACACCCCGCATCCCGCAAATTATCACGCGTCGTTTCTTGAGAAAATTTAATCACCACACCTCCTCTTTGTTTTTCCTCCGTGGGTTGCTCCAACGAGTGCCCTTCAAGGCACTGGAATATTTCTTTATATGCATACATGCAACTTTTGAAACACTGCAAGCAAATTCGAGCGTAATAGTTTCTGTCAGAAGCTTTGACTCGTTCCTTGAATATTTTTCTAAGAACCATTTCACTGTTGATGCAAACTTTATAAACATCGACAGACGGATAAATCAGTCCACCAAAGTTTTTCTTATCAATCAGCTTATGAAAATATAACCCACTTGGCGTAAAAAGACTGTCAGTGCATGATCGCCATTTAATTTTTCGGTTAATTTATTTAGATACAAAACCTGATATGTACCCACTATTTGCTCAATACTTTCCGGTGGCACTGAAGCATCCAACATTTCATTAAATATGTCACAATTTTTTCCTTCCTGCGTATCCTTCTCAAACGCACCCTCTGTTTCTTCGGCTTCTTCAAATCGATAGCCAGTTACAGTACGACTGATTGTCGATACAGCTGATGAATAATTTAAAATTGGATAATTTTCCAGAGGGATGCAGTTTCCAGTGAAATTTGATTTCAGTTCGAAGTGGTTAAGCAGTTTTCTGAAATCACCGCTTAGTTGACGGGCATCAGGGTTATTATTGCGCCCCCCATGACTTCGAATATTACTGAAAAATAATTCTACGTGGTCCTGTGAGTACTTATATGATGGAAGATACTGTATCACTTCAGCCTTCTCAATCAGTTCTTCATATAAATTTCTTAAACTGTTAATACAAATAATTAACCCAATAAATCCTGTTTTATTTCTAGTTTCAGTGATCGGTTTTTGATAAATAGTGGTTGTACTTATTTTCTTTTTTTATACGTCTTTACATGTGTTATTGGCACTTCTATCTTTAATGCTTTTAAATATTCTTCGGCTTCGTTCAGTAGTCTAAAATGTTGTTCTTTGTTTTTTGCACAAATTGGCTGTTTGTAACCGTTATTTTTGATTGATCTAGAATTTAAAACGTCGAATAGGTCATTCATTATTTGCACCATTTTAGTAGTTGCTGAAGCATCATTGAACGTACATAATTTAAGTTCATTTTGACACAAATCCAAAGTACTTGCAACGCTTCTGCTAAAAAGTTGGGTAGCGAGTTTAACTTTCATGATTTGGTTACGAAATTTTATGTGTTGTTCAGTGACCTTGTTTGCAAAATGCATGCCTAAGTTATCCTGCAACTTTTGTAACTCAACGAGATATTGCCATTGTATAATTTTTCCATTTGAATCTATAAATTCCTTTTTTGACTCCAGTGTATTTCTAACCAACTTAACCATATGACATGGATCAAGCATGAAGTAAACGTTTGTGCTTTTGACACTTGGATGTGGAAAGTGCGTTTTTAAATTATGAATGTCATCTAGTTTACAGCCCAATTCGTTGGCAGCTGCAAAATTTGAGGCGCATCCATCAAAAGTAAGCGTTTTTACTATGGCTCCAACTTCGTGACATTTTTCTAACGTTCTTTTGATAATATTGGCTCTTTGTTCGCCTGAAAAGCCGTTTACTAAAAAATATCCCAAAGTTAAATTAAAAGAATCGTTTATTGACACTAAAATGACACAGTATGCTTGAGTTGCTATTTCCTCTGTATTTTCTTCGAATGAAACTAATCCTTCCATGAATTTCCCGTTGAAAATCTTTTTAACTTGTAATGCCCGAAATGCCTCCTCCGAGAAACCTGGTTTCCCATCTATGCTTTGATACCACTTATTAAGCGTCACCTCTGTATTTATAATATGTAAAAGTGATATAGGTACTTACCACTAGTTTATATTTAGGTAAAGCTGTTTTCTTTAATCTCCGTAGGCCTTTGTTAGTGGTATAAAAATCCGATTCATGAAAATGTAAGGAGCAAATAGAGGCACGTTTTGAAGGTCTCCAATTGGGATCCCTTGTAAAGAGTATGGCATTAATCCAATTTTCTCGCCTCTCTGCCGACTGTTGAAATCTAGATAAAATTAAATTAATAACGAGATAAAAAAATAAAAGAAAATGATCATAACAAGTTTTTTAGATATACATTTTTTTTATCTGATACACTCACACCTCAAACTAAGCAGAGTTTGTACTATGAGAGCTAGGTAACGGATATTAATACATAATGTCATATAAACATCTATGACTCTGGTGCAAATGTCCGTATTCATCACACAAACATTTTCCCCCTACGGGATTCGAACCCGCGACCTATGGTTCTGTTCCATAGGCCGCGGGTTCGAATCCCGTTTACTAACCACTAAATCAACAGGCCTCTCAATATCCTATCTTACGTATTAAACCTTTACCATTCAAACATAAGAAAATAGTTTATTTTTTAAAGAAGCCGTCTCCACTTTACACAACCAGATGAAATGTATGAGAGAGTAATTTTTGTTTTTTTCTTATCAAAAATTGTATTTAAACGCATACTCACTCGTGAAATGTAATTCCAGTAGTTTTAGTGTGCTTTCTTGTATCACTTTTACATGTTTTGATCGTGCAAGTCGGCATTTTTGCAATATTAGTGACGAGAAACACTGCGAAATTGAAGGGCGGTCGCGTAGCTGCCAACGACAGACTGAGCGGGCGAGGAGTGGAGTTTTTAAATTGAGCGGAGTTTTCATGGAACGCGATTCGAACCTACTTGCTGTATCTAGGCTTTCTGTGATCGAAGATTTTAGGTCCTTACATATGAAATTAGCGTTTTGTCGTACTGACTTTGATTTGAAATATCTCCTCCTTGGTTAAGAATTCCAAATTCAAATTTATAAATCAAGCTCTATACAATGTAAACATTTTGGATATTTTCTTAACCGGAATCTGAATAAGGAAAACAAAGGTATTTTGCCTCTGGATTTGGACAAATAGTACATTAATGGAATGTGTAGTTCTTACCCAATACACTATAAAATAAATGGTTTTTATTTTGTGCACTTGAATGTACATTATAGCACAGGTAAGTCATTTTGCCCAAGATGCCGTTTATACACTTTAGACGTTCTACTAGTATGACGATTTTGAATTTCAAACTGCTAAACGTTTTACTAAACGTCAATTATCCCTCTAGGGCATTTTACTTGATTGTCATTCTGATACGGAGGAGTTAAAGGACATTGGGCAAAAATGTATGGACGCTGCACCCATGGCTTAAACTACATTTGTTTGAAAAGTATTATAGTCATGATCATCTGTGCCAAAGCGCATTAAATTCCATCCCGGGGGTCTTTAGTTATTTTAGGTTGAATAGGTACAAGTACTATACCGAACAAACATTAATGAAACAAGGGAATTAATTAAGTTAGTTCGACCGTAAATAGAGGGCTCAGGTATTATGGGAGTACTTCACGAGGTGCAAGGGTGCCCCTAATGTTATTCTGCCACGCTAAACTAAATCCAAAAATCCCCGCATGGGTTCGGGTTTTTTCAAACAGTCTGTTCGTTGTAGTAAATTGCCTTCTATGTAAAACGGAGCGACCACAATTCACACAAACTGGCCCAAGCTAAGGAGAAAACTTGATTCCAGTTCATCCATACTAATTGACAAAACCGATAAACGTGTTCCAATGGCCAATACGTGTTAGATAAAAATCAATCAAGTGATATCACAACGAAGTAATACAATTGGCAAATTAGTGTAAAAATAAAAAAATAGTGCCTCTTTAATTTAAGAAATAAAGACCATTTTTACTGTGTACGCTACCATGACGTCAAGCTAGCGTACCCATGGCCGACCCCAAGAATGGCATATATTTAAGCATCGAAATGGACACACAAAAATAGTTCGCAAATAGTGCCCTGGCTTTACAAAATTTCATAATCAATACTCTTAAAGGACCAAAGATATTGAACTAAACATTCTTAGCTGGCGTCAACCTGGCGTACCCATAATAGTTCTCATAGAAAATGAACTTTTCTCGTTATCAATTCTATATGTATAAATAGTGTGTCAAATGGTGCCTCTAACAGTAAAAGTATTTTATGTGAATCCGCATCACAACAATACATAAAGAGGATGTTAAATTCTAGGAACAAATGTATTGTAGTACAGTTGCACACAAAATTAATTTATGCACTAAGAGATTATCTATATATGTATTTTTACTAAAATAAATAGGTACTTTTTATAAAAAGATATTTTATTTCAATTCGAATTCACCAATCATAAATTCATGTAAGAATTTCAACCTACCTACTAAGTACCTTACTTACCTACTATACTGCGAAAATATTATCTCTTCTGTACATGACTGTACTTTATAAATAAAAATAATTTAATTGCTTTTTTATATTGTTTTACTGCGATTTCACATAAAATACTTTTACTGTTAGAGGCACTATTTGACACACTATTTATACATATAGAATAGATAACGAGAAAAGTTAATTTTCTATGAGAACTATTATGGGTACGCCAGGTTGACGCCAGCTAAGAATGTTTAGTTCAATATCTTTGGTCCTTTAAGAGTAATGATTATGAAATTTTGTATAGCCAGGGCACTATTTGCGAACTATTTTTGTGTGTCAATTTCGTTGCTTAAATATATGCCGTTCTTGTGGTCGGCCATAGGTACGCTAGCTTGACGTCATGGTAGCGTACACAGTAAAAATGGTCTTTATTTCTTAAATTAAAGAGGCACTATTTTTTTTATTTTTACACTAATTTGGCACTATTTACGCAGTATTTAATGGCATAACGAAAGACTGTATATTGATCGTGGGTACGCTAGCATCACGGACACCATTAGTAGGGTCGCGGCCCCCGAGCTACCATCATCCAGCTCGGTGGAAGATCTTCCCATTTGGCCGTCCTACAACAGTAATAATGATAAATGTAAACTTACTTGAAAACATAATGCACCACCGACTAAGACATCGTTTGTACAGTTTTCGAGGCGCGGTAAAACTGTGCTGTTGTTTGAGTTACTACCACTTTTCATTAGGAGCGAAGAAAATATAGCTGCAAGCAGATTTAGTGTTGGCATTATGTTAATGTTAAATTATATTGTTATATCTATTTTGTTTTTCTTTAATTTTTTGACATAAAACATTAAAAAAAAATGGATGCGTGTAACTTATGTACGCGCGTGAGAAGTTAGTATAACTTCTCACGCGCTTTAGCATCATTAAAAATATTTTTTAATTGCATGCAAATAATTAATAATTACAATAAAATAATAAAAGGACTGGAAAAGGATAGTTAACACAGTCAATTAAGTTCAGTTTTAATTTGAAAAATTAAATAAATATTCAAAATATTCAATTAAAATCACTACTGAATTTAAGTTATTAGTCCATATGTAATTAGCACTTGTAAGTAACTAAAACACGTTGTGTCTATATAGAAATTAGAAACATGTGGATAAATATTATAAATATGAAAACAGTGATCAGAGGCGACGAGCGTGCCAACATTGTTTTTGACAACGCGATCATCTTATGGAGCTCCGTGGATCGTTCAAAGTACCTTTCGAACAGATGTCTAATAATGGTGGATTATTAACCACTAAGTGGTTAATAATCCACCATTATTAGACACTAACATTCATAACGCGCCCGCGGCCAACTTCATGGTGTTACTATTGTGTTACAGTGATGCGCGCGCATCTCGAAATTTCACTCACATGATTTTTTCATAACGCGCCCGCGGCCAACTTCATGCTGTTACTTTTGGGTTACAGTGATGCGCGCGCATCTAAAAATTTCACTCTCATCATTTTTTCATAACGCGCCTAAAGAAGTATAACTTCAAAAAGGGAATTTAGGTCAATGCATACCATCGATCAACAATTCTATAGATTAAGAAAAAAATTAAAGTTGCATACAAAATCAAAGCCAAAAACTGTCCGTGTATGTTTAAACTTATGCAGCTACATTAGATTCCCAATGAACAAAGATAAATGTTTTAAAACAGTTTAAGTTGAACCTAATAATAATATCTCACAAAGGAATATGGTTACAAACATAGATGAATGATTGGTCTCGCTTCACTCCACTAGATACCGCACTATCAAAAAACAACAGCTCTGTTTATGCGGCAACTCATTATTGTAGTGTGTGTATGTCACTTTGCAAGGACGGTGGCGCATGTCAAAAAAAGTGTAGCCAGCTACTCAACTGCTACCCCAGTAATAGGGAAAATATTTTATGCTGTTGTCGATCCACACTAACAATACCACTTACAAAATCCGTACATAATATATGAATATATGTATATATATCATTTTTAGTATTTTTTTTTTTGCAAATATACGTGATGCACGGAGGCGCGGATCCTATAATTTTATCTCGCTTGCATTTTAGTTAGTTTCTTTATTTTTATCCCACCTGTCAATAGTTTGGTTACAAATTCTTATAAATGCCTCCGTGGTCTAAGTGGTATGTACGCCAGTTTTGATGGTATCGGCCTTCATAGGTCATAGGTCTCGGGAGCTAGGCTAATAGATATGAGACTTTCGATATATATAAATATTTATATTTATTATACATTTAGTATCTTAATAACTCTTTAAAGTCACTGGTGTCGATTCTGACTTGATTCTCTAAACCTAAACTTGACATCAGTGTATCCTTGTCATTCTCTATACAGAATGAAAAGGAGAGACTGATCTTAAATTTAGTTTTAAGTTTAGAGAATCATGCCAGAATCGACACCAGTGTTGAGTAAATTTATAATTATTATTAACCATGCAGACACTAGAAATTCAAATTAAACTATAATAACAATATATATATGATTTTATTTATTTTTTAAGCATTTAACTGCTAGATGTTTAAATCTAAAGAAAAGTTTACTAGAAAATATATATATATATAGTTAAAACTATTAAAATGAGCAGGTTAACGCAAGAATAAAGTTTATTATCAAAAATTCAAAATTATATGCCACTAACTTGCACAAGTTTACGATAAATTTGCCTTTTAAAAATTCCTGATTTTTGCAAATTTTCTTTCTTCGAAATGTAATGGAGTCGTATTTGTATGAACTTCTCCACTACTAGACAAATTAAATTAATTTCATGTATGGCACCATTAAAATGACTTGAATCGAAATCAAAATATCTTTTACACCATAAGCTATTCCTGAGGCCCAAGCACGAGTTTATGACAGCTGCTTAACGCTAACGTATCGCATCGCCAAAGTTTCTATGAAAAAACTAAGCAGCGCCACTAACACCATGTATAAACTAGCTTTTTCCATACAAAATTTTAACATTACGATACTTTACGAAGCTATCAAAAACTCGTACTCGGGCCTCTGTGCTCAATTTCATTCAATTAATTTCAACATTTTTTCCAAAAATTGTGATGTTTTCTTCACCCCATATTTTCAATTCACTGACACGAATAGTTTGTATTTCATAAAGAGGTCAAATGAAATGGGTCATATAACAGTATATTCATATTATAAAAATCTCAACCATAGGGACTTTTATATTGCGTACTTGGCAATACTAAATGACGTTTATTTTTCATGAAATTTTACATCGAAATTTCGAGATTATAAGATACTTACTGATGGTATGTGATCCCAGTGTCCTTTTTATTTTATAAACTATTATTCTTACAAAGTTTCACAACACAAACTGCCATTTTGCTGCGGATTGTGCTCTAAATTGATTAAAATATTCGGGACTGACACCTTAAGCGCAGCTGTCAATGTGACTGACACGGTGAAGGCTCGGGTATGCCGATTTCGGCATAGTATTTGTTGCCGCATTAGACAAGTACGCCGGCGGTATCTAGTCGAGTGAAGCGAGACCAATCATTTATCTATGGTTACAAATAACAAAATGTTATTTCGCACATACAACCTTTTATCTTATAAAACGAACTCTTGTTCCTATTATAAATTATATCTGATGCTTGGAAAAAAACGATAAGGGTGAAACAAGGAAAATGTGAAATCAGCCTTATGACCCAGAAAATAAAATATTTTTACCAGTCGTTGGTCAGCAAGTTACTTTGTGTTGTATTAACTGAACTATTTAGCTATATTTACCGAGACGGGTTTTAAGCGCTGACCCGTTATCTATAGAATTGTTGATGGAAGATGCATACACAAAGAATTATAGTCTGTCCGCATTTTTTCATGATTTTGTGAGTTCATTTACAAATAAGTAAATGTAAAAATACTAAAGTAAGTGTATACGTACAAAACTTTTGGCCAGATTCTACTGTTGTTGCTGTTACATAATTTTTAGCCAAATCTTTCAGATACTCTTGCCGCGTCCGTGTTGCCATAGTACTAAATTTTGGTGACTGTATAGCAGCGTTTTCACCATTTATAACCTAAAAATAATATTTCAATTTATAGTTTTAATTTCATAGCCGAATATTTTATAGATGTACTTTAACTAAACCCACCTTACTAAGTAGTAAATCAGTGAAACCT
The DNA here is from genome assembly GCA_902850365.2 of Chilo suppressalis. Classification (NCBI taxonomy): domain Eukaryota; kingdom Metazoa; phylum Arthropoda; class Insecta; order Lepidoptera; family Crambidae; genus Chilo; species Chilo suppressalis. The sequence continues at coordinate 16,782,237 of OU963900.1, forward strand.
TCACCCTTTGGGTAAACTGCTCCATCTTTGATTGGAGGTCCAAATAAGGGCACTTCTTTAGCACGACTCACAGCTATACTGTAATGAGTGTTTTCCGTACACGGATCTATCACTCGGACTACAACGAATACGTGTTGAAATTGAGAGCGTATATTCCGAGGCGTGAAAGGCGCAGCACCCGGTTCTTGGAATACTATAGTAACAATATCATTGCCTATATGCCTCTTCCGTAATAACTGTTGCCGATTATGAGGTGTGTAAGGTAGCATCGTTGAAACGTGGAACATTATCTCACAACCTTGGTATGTGGTATACACTGAATAGAGACCTGTCGAATCTGTCCTGTTGTCGAGGCCCGCTTTATACTTATCGAAATCCTTTAACCTAACTGTCTGACCCAACATTTGTAGAAACTCTACAAATGCTGGGCCTGCTTCCTGGTTATTGTACATCTCTTCTTCTGTTGCTTGTCCACTTTTGCAGTACATGATACCAACTTTATAGTGTCTCGTTACGCATTGTTCGTCGAGACGCAACAACTGCTCTTCCGCTCCGCCGTTTGTGATTCCAAGTCTGAAACCGATAAATTATATTTAGCTTGCTGTATCCACATTTATGTCTTATTTTAAAACCTCTCTTTTATTTTTTTCAAATCAAAACAAATCAAAAATCATTTATTCAGTGTAGACTGTTACAAGCTCTTGAGAAGATCAAGAGGCTACGCTATCGGTTCGCAAAACTAGGCGGGAGACCTTGTACTGAGAAGAACCGGCAAGAAACGCAGCAAGGGCTGTTTTCCCCTGTATTGTTATATACAAAGTCGTCAAGTTGAAAAATGACTTCTATATAAAGATATATATATATAAAGATATAATTCTTCTGTGAGTGTGTATGTCACTGAACTTCTCTTAAACGACTGGACCGATTTTGATGAAATTTTTTGTGTGTGTTCAAGGGGATCTGAGAATGGTTTAGATTCACAATTTTGTCCGCTGGACAATGTTTTTTTAATTAAATTTTTTTATGGCGGTACGAAGTTCGCTGGGTCAGCTAGTATTTATATATAAAGGAAGCGGCTTCAGATAGGTACCATATTACTGTTATAAAAAAATAATAATTTTTGATTTTTGATTTGATAAGAGTATTCTTGATCTGAAATTTAAATTTGGTCCGTGGAAGCTCAATTAGATCTTGGGGAACTTTATTAAACAATACTATACTACAACCCAGAAATGAACCTCTTGATTTTTGGAGCCTGAAACATGGAACGGCAAGCTTGTTCTTAAATCTCGTGTTAAAGTTATGGGTTTGACTTTTTTTTACAAATGCGTCATAGTTTTTTCTTACACATATTATATTTTCATAAATGTATTGCCAGTGTTAAAATATTTATTTATTTATACTTTTCAGTATGAAAATACTTTCGATATTAACAGCTGAGCCCCACAACAAAAGGCCATATGACATAACGCTAAAAAAGTAACCAAAGTAAACCAATCTTGCCGTTTCCACATCTAGTACAGTCAATCTGTAGGTTGAGTGGTGAAAAAAAAACCTAAAGGGTAAGTCTTGTTTTTTTTGCACTGCAAATGTGTACTTGAACTGCCCAAAACCGCTCTATTGGATTTTTCATACCTCTGCGCAATTTATAACTTGAAAACGGTAAGTAATACAAAAAAATTGTTTATACAAAAGTTGTTGGTAATTATGTACGAAACAACTTTGCCATTTAAAGTTTTCTATTAAAATGATATTTTCAGGGTGAAAAAGTGAAAAAACACTTTTTTTGAGACTTTAGCGCCACCTACAATGCGCATTTTTTGTTGTACGAGATTGCAACAATGACATAAATTGTAGCACTCAACGCACTCTACAATTATGGTCGAAAAAAAAGTTTCTAAAATGCATACAAAACAAGAAAAAAGCGTTTCAAAAAATTTTTGACAGATTTTTTAAGTTTTTCAAAAAACGCCTACGAGTTGAACATGCCCATCGCCAAGGTGGCTTACTGACGTCATTTGGCAACAGAAAAAACAAGACTTACTTGAAAACCTTCGGCGGGCAGAAATAACAAAATAAAATCGAAAGCGTTAGCGTTTTCCAAAGCATTGCCGTCAGGCGAATGGCCCCCAGTTGAGTCTTATTTTTTTAACAGCGAAAGCTGCAGATCACAGTCTACTTGATAAGACATCTTATCATTGTGAGGATCCCATTGCAGATGCGAGTATAAAGTAATATCCAGAAACTTTTAAAATCTACTAATTCTACAGGCTGATCATTTATTTTTATAGTAGTACTAGCTGACCCAGCGAACTTCGTACCGCCATGGGGCAGATGGAAGAAGAGAAAATTTGGGGTTGTATGTATTTTTAATACCACATTATAAAAAAATAAATATTATTCCAAAAAAAAATTTAGGGGTGTGCAACGTAGTGTTCTATCAATTTCCTGGGATAACATTCCTCCTAACCCATATGAGAACACTACGTTACAATACTATAGTTTGAATTCTGGCGCGAAGGCGCTTTGTAGGTTTCAGAACTACGTTCACTACGTTACAGGTGGACAACCATTATCACTTAAGGATATGAAAAGTAGATAGTAGCCGATTCTCAGATCCATGGAATATGCATATAAAATTTCATAAATATTGGTCTGGCCGTTTCGGAGGAGTATGGTAACTAACATTGTGAGACGAAAATTTTATATATAAGATTAACCTGCCTTACATTAGGTAGAGTAAACTTAACACATTTTGTTTTACTGAAGTTTACAATGCTTACCGTAGGCAATTTAGTTGCATTTCAGGAGCGACATAATCCAGTACTTCTTTAGTACAATAGGTCGCACTATTGTTGCTTGGTTTAACAGTGAGTAACGCATCTTCTAGGACTGAACCACGTAGGGTAAGCAGTTCTGAGGTTCGCACGATTAGCCGGTACTGCCATGCGAGTTGAGACGCGGGTGCTGACACGTCTGCACCACCTCTACGGAGCTCCACCCGTTCTTTTTTTATAGAAATGGCTATAGGACCTAAATTATCATCCATTCCAAACCAGTTTTGATGAGCTGTAAAAGTTTAATTCTTATACTATGCAGTCAAGAAAATCGTATCGTTATCTAAAAACAATAACGGATCAACCGAATATGAATGTTCAGCTGAACATTCGTGATCCATTTGATGCCTAGGATGATATAATCACTCAACTTAATAACTTAGCGTATCGATAGTCAATCCGTTGAAGATGACGACGGTTGAACAGAGACTCAACCAAGAGGGCCAACTTTGGTTTAGATTTTACAACTGTAGCGATAGTAGTTAACAAAAGAGATGTAATATTCAATTTAACTAAATGAACACAATGTTTAACCATCTGGTCTGGTTAAATGGCGTACTCAATTACTAGTTTAGGCTAGTTGTTTTTCAACCATTTCATTAGATGCAGGCGTTCAATGAACGGCATAACGACCTAACGACTACAACATATATTCTTTGAAGAACCTAGGTTACCTTTCGCAACGAATGTAAGTGTGGGTGAAATTGGATATAAAAAGCAGTAAATTGTGGGCATAATATAGGGTGAAATTGAATGTTTCTATGAAACTTCGTGCGATTGTTGGGTTATGTGTATAGAGTATGCCTGTTTTTTTTCGGATTTTTTTGAAGTATGTATTTATTTATAATTTGTGTATTTTTATGTCCTTTCCTCCTTTTGAGTAGTTATTCATTTTAAACAAACAAACTTACATATCCAGTGAAAAACAACTAATAAATAAGCACTTCTAAAAAACGGAAAAACATTAAAATTCCACCGCGGGTCAACGACCGACCGCGCCCGCCAGCCGTTGAGTGAATAGGTACCTAGCTCTACACAGAGCTCAGCTGACTCGTTTGATTCCACACAATACAATAAAATCGTCTTAGATACCTTTATTGAAATTGAAATAATAAGCACAAATGTCATCTACTCTTAAGCAGAGAAAAACTTTAAAAGTTAATAATAATTTTGTCACGATTGGAAATAGGCAAATGTTAAACAAAAAGAAATACTTATTGCAGTTCAATACTTGGGTCAGAATGAAATTTATAACCAGGTATTCAAAAGTACTTACGAGACCGGCGATGTAGGTAGGTACAACGAGGAACGAGGAACATATTCATTTTTTTCACTAGAACTTTTTATCAAATCAATCACACTGGTAGTACACAATTAGTTGTTTCTAATCAAAAAGTATTTACACTAGCAATAAAAAGAGACTTAAATTATTATCTGCAAAATTGTTGATCTAAACCACCATTTTGCTGCAAACAAAGGTAGGCATGTTTGCGGACGTGTCTTTTCACCTTTTTTAAAGTGTCCCTATCACTACTCACTGCACAAAATGCAACTTCTATGGTTTGGGGACTCATTCGTAAACCAAACCTACTTCGTCACACTCGCGATGGCAGTACACCATCTCTAAATATTCTTGGTTCGTATACCGAGGCATAATGAAATTATCACAGTGTATGTCACTAAGTCAAAAGATGCGCACGGCCACGCGCGATTGATATACTTGCGACTGCGTTTTGCATGCAATCAAAGCAAACCACCGCGTGCGGGGAAGAGGGGAGGTGGGCGGAATTCACATCATCAAAGACGCAGCAACCGGCGCTAGTTGCCAGCGTGCGGCGCGCCGCCCGCCCGTGCTTGTCGCAAAACAACATATTGTTATGTGTGTGTGTGTGACTGTGGCTGTGATTAAATGTGTTGGGAATTTCATGACGTGGGCAAATCAGACACGAAGAGTTCCTTCCTTCACTAAGCTCGTAAGTTATACCGATTTGCTCTGTATGATTTTCCCCAATTTTAAATAAGCCGTTTGTGCTTAAGTTTTAATTAAACGAGGCAACTAACATTAACAATAAAAAAGAAGTTCTTACACTAACAGACAGGCTTTACCGATTTAAAATCGTGACAGTCATATTAACTTAATAGGATTTTTAATTGCTCTAACAGAAGATTTTTTTTATTGATTAATTACCTGTGCTTTATGAAATAATATTCAAAGGTATTGTGTATCAGTGAATAAATAATTATAATATAGCATCTGACTATTTTATTGTAATGTTTTTTAATAGTGTGGATCAAAGCGGAGAGTAGGTAAGCGCCGAGTCATCTGCGCGTGTAGTAGGTACCTACACAGGCGGCTGCCGGTCGTCGCCCCGACCGGCGCTGATCTCGACTGGAGGCATAATGAAGGCATTCATTAAGTTTCCGTTTTTTTAGTAGTGCTTATTTTAAGTTGCTTTATAACTTCTATGTAGACGTGTTTAAAATGAATAATTACTCATAAGGAAGAAATGACAAAAAAATAACCAAATAAAAAATTAAAAAACGAAAAATTTTATTTTAAAAAATCCGAAAAAAATCAGGCATACTCTATACACGTAAACCAACAATCTCACGAAGTTTCATAGAAACATTCAATTTCACCCTGTATATGATTTCATATTCGGTTGAATATTCACACTAGATATGACGGGCTATTTTAAATTATATGTGAGAAGTGAGGAGGAAAATGTCTCCGGCCACTTATTTATTTAAAGTAATTCGCGGTTAAATAGGGAACCCAGAGCTTCTTCATAAAGTTCAGTTGTGCGTGCCCAACGAGCCCAACACGGGGGGACGGAGGCCGCGCACCAACCTGCAACACAGCACGCCTCTCACGCGTGCTTTGCACGCGCTCAACACGCTGTCACTACTCATTGACTTGTTTCTATGCACATTAAATTAATTTACACAGGCCACTTAATGTCAACTATCATAAAAATGATTTATGCCTTGTATTGTTGTTGTGTGTGGACGTATGTGCGTGTGCTTTTTACCCGGCTGCGCAATGCAAGAGCGCGAAGCGCGACGCGCAGTCAGGGTTATGTGTTTAACAGTCTATATATGTACGTTTGTTCCTTTGTGGCACACTAGAGACCAAACGCCTGGACCGATTTTGATGATTCATACATCAATCGATTCGTCTCAATCATGGGAGTGCTACTAAAGATATGATAGTAATCAATATTGTGACGAAGTAAAAAAAATAAGTTAACAAAATATGTCGAGTGGGGTATCACTGTCTAGATAATCAAAAATCATATTTAGGTTCCTATCACCATTTTTCATTTTATATGATTGTTTAGGATCTACAACGCTTTAAAGTTGTATATTAACCACTTACGCTTTTAATTTCAATCTTACGTTTGTATGGATCTTTGTTACTCTTTCACCTTAAAAAATACTGAATGGATTTTAATGAAACTTAACAGTAATATAGCTCATATATGATAATTACATATATGTAATAATTTATGTAGTTATTGAGTGAATTGGCCAATATATAACAATAAGTGTCACATAAGACGGAAAAAAAGGTAAATTTAAAAAATCAAAAAATCCGACTGCTTATTATACTTTAAATAAAAACTGAAAAGAAAAAAACAAGTACAGAAGTCTATAATTCTGTTAATAAGGAACAAAGCTACTTTAACAGTCGGGACCCATTATTGAAAAATATTATGTATTCTTGAACATCTAGACTTTAAAAGCGGGGTCAAGGCAGATGGGACTCAATTTTCGCAAAAATGTGTGAAGTTAAATCAAGTCGTTACCTACGTATATATCTAAATTATGTAAATTTTATAGTAAACTAGCACTTATTCAAAAAGTCTTCTTTTGTTTATGTTATTTTTAGTAGTTAAGCAGTAAATATAAAATCCATTTACTTTTATTCGTATAATATCGTCGACTATTTAAAATTGGCAGTGGCTGCATTGTCATGTCAACGTCCGGCTCTAAGATTGTGATATACACAAATACAGTGTCATATCCTAGTCTCATAATTTGATATAACAACATAATTCACAGAAACCCAATATGCAGATGCCGGAAGTTAACTTCAAATGTTGTTAATCACCCTATAAACAATACCAATCAATGACGTTTATGTTGCGGGTTGAAGAAAGCAGTAATTCCAGTCTGTTGTTTTGGACAATGGTGGCAACTGCCTTAGATAAATAAAATAAATTAAAAATTATGCAATTCCCCTATAGAAGTAGACAGGAACTTGGTTCTAAGCTACAACATCGCAATACTTATAGGCGTAGGGTGACGGAAGGGGTGATTTACCTATAAAACTCTATATTATTTACTTTGAATTTTGCAGATTTATCGTTTATAATTACAAAACCAATATTATCGCAAGCTGATTAATAAATACAGGGATTCCAATAAGTATGTACCTACTACCGAAGTAGTAGTAGTAGTGCGAGTAGCCCATTTTTTTTCTTTTTCGCCTAGGTTTTATCTACGCTTATAAACACAAAAATTAAATTCTTCTTTAAGGCCCGTATTATAAAAAGATTCTCAGTAATTAATCTAGTCTTGAGCAGAGTTATAAAGGGAAGTCACTACATATAGCACATAGCGACATCCCTTTCTAACTGTACTCAAGTAAAGATTAACACTTAGTTGATATTCTGTAATACGGGTCTTAGTATTCCCACAGTCTACTCCTACATAACTACACCGCGCTATCACTTTGTCATCGTTGTAACTTTTTAAATATTTGTCGAAATGACATAGAGTAAAAGGCAAAGTTTATCGTCTTTAAATATCAAAAGCGAAAAAAGTATTTGTTTTGATAAAAAATAATTTGTTAATACAAAATGTGCATTTTGGAAATAGATATCAACACCACCCCTTTCATCACCCTACGCCTATAAGTATTGCGATGTTGTAGCTAAGAACCAAGTTCCCATCTACTTCTATATGGGAATTCATTATATTCGATTTAGCTATTAGGGCACGGAAGCGCAACAAACAAACTCACTCGCATCTATAATATTATATTATACTTACTAGTGATCCACCCGGGCATTGCACGGGCGAAATTTCTTTATCGGAGTAAAATATAGCCTGTCACTCGGACAAAATGTATTTAAATAAAGAAAAATGTTATAATAAATAATGTAGCTACCTTATGTTGAATTAATATTTGAAACCAGTTCAGTAGTTTGACAGATTATTTGTTACAAACATACAAATCTTGCCTCTTTATAATATTAGTATAGATATGATTTTATTTATTTTTTAAGCATTTAACTGCTAGATGTTTAAATCTAAAGAAAAGTTTACTAGAAAAAAAAACCACGCGGACCAGGCAGCGGACGGGACTCGAACCCGCATCCTTCGCTATCCGGGCGAATGCACTGACCATTATGCTACCACGGCCCTATTAGCCGCGTCGAAATTTTCCTAGCCTTAAGCTGCAAGGCAGCGCCATCTCTTCGCATTGTAGGTAACCCACAATGTCAAATGAATACTTTTTCAAGTATTAAACATTTGAAAGAAGAAATAGCAATTATAATTATGATTTTATTTATTTTTTAAGCATTTAACTGCTAGATGTTTAAATCTAAAGAAAAGTTTACTAGAAAATCTAGTTTCTAGTAAACTTTTCTTTAGTATAGATCAGCTATACTCTAAGTGTGTTCCGCGGAACCCTAGGGTTCCGTGATACCTCTGTCGGGGTTCCGCAAGAATTTAGAAATAAAAAAATCAAAACACCTCTCTCTGGTCGCTCCGCGGCTGTGCGGACTCCGCGGCCGCGCGGAGACAAAACGCTATGAATGTTATTTATTTATTTATTTGTATTTGTATAAGCTTGTGTTACATTAGCTGGTACAATATCTCATAAGTTTGGTCTCAACAATTTTATACTTGTACAACGCGTTCGCTCTAAGTTTGCCGGTCTGTGGAATGCGCGTACCCTCCCCCACGTGACAACAAAACTTATAATGTGTCATAGTTTTACCCAAATATCTAACGTACACAATTTTTATTGTTACAATTAAATAAAAAATTTCGAACGTCATACACTCATACCTATCGCCAGCGGCAAACTTAAAACGAGCGGGTAGGTATACTTGTAAGCGCTCAGTCTCTTTGATAAAAGCCGCCTCTGAATTAGACGCTATAGTTGTCAACTAGCGACTTTCGTCTCTAACTTCAAAGGATAAAGTCGATATTGTTTACAACGCTATTTTTAAATTTCTGTTTTTATTTTTGCTTTTTGTTTATCAAAGGTGCCGACTCGAGTATTTTCGAGAATATTTGAGATCGAGTCTAGGACTAAGTATAAAAGCGGCGATCGCGCGTTGGCGTCGTCAGTTGATGATTAGCGTTCGGAGCGATAAGTTACTACCTACTTACAAGCTCGCTAGCGAGAAACTGGTGTTCATTGTTTTACTGCCTGCTGTATTCTGTTGTCTCAGTTTTATACATTTCTTCCCTGTAGGTTCTAAATTTAGTCTCTTATACGCAGTAACGATTGTGCATTATTTAAACCCCACTATCCTGACTTGTAACATTATAAATAAAGAAGAATGGAACGTTGGCTTAAAGGTGTTAAACGTGTTCCAACAACATCTTCTAATGACGCTGAATGTTCAAAAGCAATGCGCGCGGAGAATTTAGCAATCACCGATCCAGAAGATGATGCCACGAGTGCCACGACGTCAAGCTCGACGGTTTCAAAGACGAAAAAAAGGAAGTATGATGAATCTTATATCAGTTTCGGATTTGTTGATTCCAACGGCTCACCTCTCTGCATGCTCTGTAGTAAACTGCTTCCTAATAGTTCCATGGCACCTGCCAAATTGCGTCGACATTTAGAAACCGTACACCCCGAGACTAAAGACAAGAATAAAGAATTTTTTGTTCGCAAAAAAGATCAGTTATTAGAAAGTCAAAAAAATATGATGCATGTAACACAAACTACCAACGAAAAGGCCACGGAGGCATCATACTTAGTTAGCTATCGCATTGCACAAGCAGGTGAAGCGCACACTATCGCTGAGAAATTAATAAAACCATGTGTATTAGACATAACAAAATGTATGCTTGATGAAAAATCTGCAAAGCATCTTTCTACTGTTCCGCTATCAAACGATACTGTTTCACGACGAATCCATGATCTGGCAAGCTACGTCAAACAAGAACTAGTTACACGTCTACAAAATACACGATTCGCTTTGCAAATGGACGAGTCGACTGATGTCGCTGGTTTGGCTATCCTGCTGGTTATTGTGAGATATCCATATAAAAGTTCTTTTGAAGAAGACATGCTTATGTGTTCATCGCTGCTTACAAACACTACCGGGGAAGAAATTTTTAATAAAATAAATATATTTTTTGAAGAACATAATCTCAGTTGGAACAATTGCATTGACATTTGTACAGATGGGGCCAAGGCGATGACAGGTAAAACAGCAGGAGCAGTGTCACGAATGAAAAATAAAGCGCCTAATTGTAGTTCCAGTCATTGTATTCTGCATAGACAAGCACTTGCGATGAAGCAAATGCCGTCTAATCTAAAATTAGTTATGGATGAAGCGGTAAAAATAATTAATTTTATCAAATCACGACCACTACAATCCCGATTGTTCTCATTATTGTGTGAAGATTATGGCAGCAAACATAAAACACTGCTGCTCCATACAGAAGTGCGATGGCTGTCTCGGGGAAAAACTTTAACAAGGCTATTTGAACTTAGAGCCGAGTTACAAATGTTTCTTTCAGCAGATACTTCTTTTAATTTGAAGGACCGTTTGTATGATAAAACTTGGTTGTTCCGATTGTCTTTTATGGCGGATATCTTTCAAAAACTTAACGAATTAAATTTATCATTGCAAGGTAAACAGACAACAGTGTTTCAGGCCTATAATAAAATAACTACTTTTAAAAGAAAATTAGATTTTTGGATCATTTGCATTGGTAAGAAAGAAATAGAAAGTTTTACGTTACTCACTGAGTTTGTTAGCGAAAACGACTCAGAAATGTTTGAAGATAATGTGTTTGAAGAATTGGTCCAATATCTCAGTTCGATGCGCGCATCTTTTGAAAAGTATTTTCCCGAAGAACACAATACAAAAATTAAAGTGAACTCCTGGATTCATAATCCTTTTTTACCCAACTTGGAAAAGCCTGAAAACATGTCAAATGAGATATATGAATCTCTTTTAGAAATGTCATCAGACACAAGTATGGAGTCATTGTTCAAAACGACGCCTCTTAATGATTTTTGGTGCAGAATCCAAGATGAATATGCAATGCTTGGCCAAATGGCTCTGGATATTCTTCTCCCGTTCCCAACTACATATTTGTGCGAAACAGGATTCTCTACCTACGCAGCCACGAAAACAAAATATCGCAATAGACTGGACGCCGAAGCTGATATGAGACTCCAACTTTCTTCCATCAAACCTGATATCAAGCAATTGATGAAAAATAAAAAACAGTTTCATACCTCCCACTAGTTAGATTTTTTCTTTTTTAATGTTTTCTATTATTGTCCTTACCAAGTGGTGAAGTAAATAATAATTAGTAACGGATACATTGTACTTTTATTATGCTGATTAATATAGAATACACTTATAAAAATAATTGTTTTATTGTAGGGTTCCATCAAGTATTTTGCTTCCCAAAAGGGTTCCGTCATTTAAAAAGTTTGAGAACCACTGGTATAGATAGTTAGGATAAGATAAGTATTTAATTGATGAAAAATATTTAAAAATAAAGTAAGTAATAGGTTTATATGATTATATTTGTAAAAGTTACTTAGCATTTGTGCTTAACAGTGATACTATATAGTAAACAGTGGTGGTATTTTTTAAACAAAAAAAAATTTGGAAAATTATTGCCATGATTGCACTACTGGGAGTACTCTTCATTCGAGCTTTACACTACCAATAAAAAAGGTTCGAACACAAAGTCTTTGGCCTGTTAAATGTGAACGCTTTAAAAGAAAAGAGAACTATAAATTGATAATAAATGAGATTGCTATGGTGCTCTACCTAACGTTATGAAAATTTTATTATGCGCCGTTAGTTTAATAAAATTTTATAAACTTTGCTTTGGTGATTGCATAATTATTTAATTTAGTGATCTAAGGCAGTTGCCACCATTGTCCATAACAACAGACGGAAATTACTGCTTACTTCAACCTGCGACATAAACGTCATTGTTTGGTATTGTATATAGGGTGATTAAAAACATTTGAAGTTAACTTCTGGCATCTACATATTGGGTTTCTGTGAATTATGTAGGTATATCAAATTATGAGACTAGGGACTGACACTGAATTTGTGTATATCACAATCTTAGACGTCCGGCATTGACTTGACAATGCAGCTACTGCAGCTTTTAAATAGTCGATGAATAAAAGTAAATGAATTTTATGTTTACTGCTAAACTATTAAAAAAACATAAACAAAAGATGACTTTTTGAGTAAGTGCTAGTTTACTATAAAATTTACATACATTAGAGATATTTATGTAACAACTTGATTTAACTTCACACATTTTTGCGAAAATTGAGGCCCATCTGTAGCCTTGACCCTGCTGGTAAAGTCTTTATAATTATGTCTTAATAAATCAATCTTTTAGACCGACGCAAGGTACTTAATAATTCCCGCGATATTAATTCCCTTACTGAAGTAACAAGACTACGGTATATACCGTCTTAAAATACTAAGTAACTAAAAAGTGTGATGTAAAAAAGGTAAATTTAAAAAATCAAAAAATCCGACTGCTTAATTATACTTCAAATAGAAACTGAAAAGAAAAAAACTATAATAGTTAGTCAGTAGTCTATAATTCTGTTGATAAGAAACAAAGCTACTTTAACAGTCAGGACCCACTGTTGAAAAATATTATGTATTCTTGAATATGTAATGGGTCCCGACTGTTAAAGTAGCTTTGTTCCTTATTAACAGAATTATAGACTACTGGGCTTGTTTTTTTCTTTTCAGTTTTTATTTGAAGGATAATTAAGCAGTCGGGGTTTTTGATTTATTAAATTTACCTTTTTTTAAAGATTTTATTGTATTGTAATTGGTAATAACAGAACTGCTCTAATTTATTAGGTTATACCTGTAATGATAGATGTAAATGATTAATAAATAATTTTATTTATCACTTCGGACCGCCCGCGACTTCGTCCGCGACAACTTTAGTTTTTAAAAATCCTCCAGGAACCTATCATTTTTCCGGGATAAAAAGTATCTTATGTCTAAATCCAGGTCATAAACTATATGCTTGCCAAATTTCATCCAAATCGGTTCAGTAGTTTTGCGTGATTGAGTCAACACTTTCACATTTATAATAATAGTAGGATTAGCCTTGATAGGCTTACTTTGAGGTTGTTGACAGAGCTGAGGTTTAGGTATATTAGTGTTATGGTTATGCTGTTTCTATTAAAATAACTAAAACACTTACGCTGGTTGTAGAAATAGTTTCTGTAATAAAGGGCTCCCAGATCTTGGCTTTCAACTGGCAATGGCGCAAAGGTTCTTGTAAAGGGACATCCATTCCTCCAATGTGTGTGGCCAGGTGGGAATTCAAGCACAGAGATTCCATATGCAGCCCTAGGTCGGTGCCAACTTGCGGTTTGGCCAGGAATTGCGCCACGCGAAGTTCTCCAACATAAAGAAATGCATCTTTCTTCTTCACCTAAGATATCATTAATAGAATTTTATTTCATACAACCAATCCAGAGTACTTAATACCGCCATAAAAATGCGGTTTTACGGTAGAATGTTGAAAATTTAGGGTTGCAATTATAAGTATATTTAAATGATCACCAAATAAATAACAACTGCTTATTTTTTTTGGTGATCAAAGCAAAAAAATACATTTCCAAACCTAATGGTTAGATTAGGTTGGCAGTTGTATTTTTTGGTGCTCATTTAAACATGAGCCAAAAAAACTGGAACTGGAGAGGGCCATCCTTATCACCTAGGGATATAAAAAATAGACTAGGACCTATTCGCAGGCCTACTTAAAATACACAAATCTTCATAAAAATTTTTGAAGCTGTTTCATAGGAGTTCAATATCAGCTGCGACATGAGTTTTTTATATAATACTAGCGGCCGCCTGCGACTTCGTCTGCGTTAACTTTAGGTTTTTGAGAATCCCCACAGGAAACTAATTTTTTTCCGAGATAAAAAGTATCCTATGTCTCAATCCAGGTCATAAACTATATGCGCACCAAATTTCATCCAAATCTGTTCAATAGTTTTTGCATGAAAGCATAACAAACAAACTCACTTTCACGTTTATAATATTATATTGAGGATAGATATTATAACCAACTGCCTGGACCTTGTCAGATTTGTCATACATTCGGTATACTACATGACGTATGACACATCTGGGTCCAGGCAGCTAGTCAGTGCTAGTTCTTCATATTGTAGGCAAAAATTGTATCAAATTAGTCATTGACAAGAATCAAACATCCATAGGAGCAATATTTAAAAAATAACAGAAAACTTCCAAAAGTGACTATCAACTTATAGAGCCCTTACCGCCAAATTATCGTAAGCGACACTCGCCAAATTATCGTAAGCGACACTTTTGTCGAAATGCGTTTTTTGTGGAAACTAATATTTTAAACCGTAACAGACCCATCTCTGTTGATATTTCCCTCTATTCTTCCCTCTATTATATTATAACGGTGTTCTTTTGGAGGGAAATATCAACAGAGATGGGTCCGTTACGGTTTAAAATATTAGTTTCCACAAAAAACGCATTTCGACAAAAGTGTCGCTTACGATAATTTGGCGAGTGTCGCTTACGATAATTTGGCGGTAAGGGCTCGTTATTATCTATTCACAGAAATCAGTTTTGTTACTTTTTTATAGAAATTTTATAAAAAACCTACTTTATACTTTGTGTATTAAGTATGAAGGTTTAAAATAAAGATATATGCATATTAGATACCCATTTTACTTTTTAAAACTAAAACATGGTGGATAAAATTTTGTACTTCAAAGCAATTATTCCATACAAAAGAAGTTGCTGGCACCCGCTAGTTGAAAATAATAAAAATCACTGAATGCCATATTACACACTTTATGAATCAACTTTCACAGCTTGTTGTGGAATGTGTATTACAGTTGCTCACATAAATCTGATCTATCAATGTTAGAAGAGATGAAAGTGTAATTATAGCATTATCATAATTCTGATTGAATTATGATAATGCTATAATTCCTGTAACCTGTGTATGTTATCCACAGTATAGTGAAATTTTATCATTTAGTATTTTTCAATACAATTTCAACCGTAACATGTGAAGACATGGAAGCATTGACAAGAAAAAAATTAACAACACAAATGAGTTACTAGTAAAATTTGATAAAGTTTGGTAAAATTTTTGTTTAAATATATTAATCCAATTATTTATTTTGAAATTGCAAGTGGGCATTTTCTAGTGACACATTTGTATTTTTGAAGATTCTTTAGGCTGCTTACCATAATTAATAATTATGCTTGTTAGACACCTTAGACTAGTTTTTGCAAATTGAATTCATAATCAAACACTGGTGTCGATTCTGGCAGGATTCTCTAAACTTAAAACTAAATTTGACATCAGTCTGTCCTTTTCAGTCTGTATAGAAAATGACAGAGATACACTGTTGTCAAATTTAAGTTTAGCTTTAGAGAATCATGCCAGAATCGACACCACTATATTCCAATGATTAACTAAAAATTATAATAATCAACTGTTATTATATAAATACATTCTAGATTGAAGCAAAATGTAAAATTCAAATAATTTTTACAAAATATATTATAAATATCAATTAAGTCAATATTGATAACTAAGTAACTTACTCAGACTTTTTTAATTATTATTACAGCAACTTGAAGGCAGATAGTATCTGCCTAAACAATTCTGCTTTACTATTGGCCAATGTTTTAATAGTAAAAGAGAAACTAGATTAGTCATTAATGAATGCAGCATTCATTTGTGTGTATGGCGGTATCAATTTGTTTAATTAGTTTTATAAAAAAATACACATATAAATTATGATATACAACTATAATTAATACAAAAGTTAATGTTTTCACAAGTGTAGTAGTAAATATGGAGTTGTTGCAACAAATTTTAATGAAATAGCTCATTACAGTCTAATTTATTATATATCATTTTTCAATCATAATAAAAAACTATCAAACATGAACTACATTAAAAATACAAGTTTTTGTATGAAACAAATATATTGTTGATACACAACTGAAATTCATCATTATCAAAATCTTGAATTACTTATAACAATAGTTACAAACATTAAATTTTTAGGGTGTATGTAGACACAAGATCATCTTTAGTACTCACCTCCAATTTCATTTCTAAAGAATGGGCAGCTATCTAGAAGCTCATTAGATTGCCCATCACCAGTGTCAGGTACTGCATCTTCACCTGGGGGTAGACCTCGAGTTGCCAACAAAGATGCTGCCGATGCTCCTGTTGTTGTATTGCGACGTCTACTTAATAATGCACCACGGATTTCAGCAGCATAACTTAAGTTAGCCATGAGGGACTGACAATCATAATGAGCAAACTGTTTCCGTTTAACACAATCTGCTGTGACAGAGGAAATTGCTCCATCGTCTAGTGGTTGGCGAGGTAACACTGACGCTGCACCACCCCACAGTTTGTTGAGCTTAAGTCGTGGTTTTGGGCTAGCACTGGCTCTTGGTTGTGGACCATCAGCATGGTCACTGCTAAGAACATCGGACAGCCGATCAGAAGCTCGTGAAAGTCCCGGTGTTTTTTCCGACGAAGAAACTCCACTGTAATTATGAACCATTGCAGGTAATCTTTCGCTTCCACCACCAATCACGTCGATTGAACCATGACTTCCATATTCACGGCGTAGGCCATTTCCTGATGGTTGATCATTATATATCAAATCTAGACTGGAATTACTGCGGTACATAACATCTCTTGTATCTTTCCTTCTGTGATCTGGAGCGTACATGGCATTATTTTTGCAGAACCTCGCTAGTTTATCTCATAATTGTGAAAAGACCAACTATTTCACTGTCAATATTTTATGGAATTAAATTAAATTACACTTAAACAATAAATAACTAAAAGATATTGTGACGTTCTTGGAAGTAACAACAAAATAATTGTGAAATAAACATACAAAGAATTTCCACATTATTTATAATATTTATTTAAGTGTGTGAGTATGCAAACTTTCGTTAAATTTGCAGCTATATTTTTTACAATCCAAGTCAGAAGTACAAAAAGATCGTGAATAATAAAAAAATATTTCGCAAAATGTACAAAAAAGTGTATGTAGGTATGAAATGTCACTCCCAACCACAGATTACGGTTCACAGACTAAAGAGAACATCGAGTCTGGCGAAATCCACAAAAGTGCACCGCCATTTTCTAAAAAGAAGAAGAAGAAGTTTTATGGATGAAGATATGTCTACCTACACACAGTGCCACCAAAACCTGAGATACACTTTTATCGAAGCAGTTTATGCTGAGCCACATCCATTTGCTTTTCACACTGTCAAATCGTATTGTACTATGTATTACTGTGGGAGCAATAAAAAAATATCTATCCTATTCTATTTCTAAGTTTGTCTATTCACATTGGAGTGAAACAAAATGTAAACTGATGTAAACAAACCATAAAAAGGATACCTTTTAAAATCACGTTTGACAATAGTAAAGATTAAATACTATTTACATAGGAAATGCAGGGAAAAATTAAGTTAATTGTTTTAAAATCTGGTACATACATGTGAATAAGAAAATAAAATATTTCACAGATATTTAACGTACATACTTATCATAAATTATGAATGCGTATATTTTTATTTTGCTGATAAAAGTATTGTAACAACTTAAGTTGACATGGAAAAAAACCTAAAAACACAACATTCCCAAATTTAACTTCGTGAGTGATACTGTAGTATATTTACAACATAGGAAGAAAATAATTAAATATCCTGCAACACCATCTAACAAAATTTGCTCGATCTTTTACCTTCATTTTATAGACAAAACATCTATCAGCCATGCTGAGCGGCGATTGGCTGAGAAAGAGATTTTTTTATTGTTAATTTCAAATTTCACGTCGACGTCGGACACTCCGACATCCGAAACATCCGACATCCGGAACGAAACCCGCGCTCGTTCTGTGCTCCCAGCGAGGCTCAGCTTTCCATTAGCTGTAGTTGAGTTGCAAGCTGAAATTTTTGTCACGTAAAGTATTAATTATTAGAAACACGTACACCAAATCTTTTTACGCGGAAACTAATAGAATTCGAGAAAAAATGATTGAAAATTAATATTTTTGTAGGTTAAAGTAGGCTTGTTGAAAATATATCGATGTATCGATATATCGATATTTTTTGTTCGATATATCGATATTTTTGCCGATATATTTTGATTCGATATATCGATATATCGATACAAAATAACCAATATCGAAATTCGTATCAAAAACGATATTTTTTTAATTATTAGCGGCATATCACGATCTAACTAAATTCGTATCTGGAAAAATCGTAACTAGATCTCAGATTAACGATATTCAACATATCTATGATCTGTGCTGTATTTAGTATTGTCTATTATTTGTAAATCTGTTTCGCTGGTGAATTGGTTGTGCTGATTTCCATTATATTCTGTGGAAGTGTGTGACTGTCTAGTCTTGTTTACGAAAGATGGCACCTGAGAGGCCCTGGCATTGGCATTTTCATCATTCGAAAATAGGGTCTATTTTTAGGGAGATAATTTTCGTTCCATTATTATTCCGCGTGTCATATTTCGTGAGATACTGTCATGTAGTATAGCGGCAATTTGGTACTTTGATAATTCTTTCTTTAATTATAATTTGTATTGAACTATTATTACTATGCTAGGCTGACCTAAATATATTTTTGGAAAAATTGGCCCGATATATCGATATTTTTTTTTTGCGACATATCGAAGCCGATATTGATATTTTTTAAAATATCGATATTTTTTTCAACTTTCGACATCCCTAGGTTAAAGTCAATTTTGACAGCAATTTTGATCAGTGCTGCCATTTTTTCATGCAAAATAACATGATTCTCGTTGTCTATGGTAAAAATATGATTATTAAGTTGGTAATGGTGTCAGATGTTTGTGTGATGAATACGAGCATTTGTACTCCAGTCATGGATGTTTAATATGTATTTCTATATAAATATACTTAAATATGTACAGTATATGTATTCTATCCGTTGCCCTAGCATCCTATAACACAAGCCTTACAGTGCTTACTTTGGGGCTAGGCTAATTGGTGTGAGTGTTGGAAATATTTATTCTTTATTTATTATTAAACATAATAGGCCATGCCTCAGTGACGCGCAGTTCCGTTTTATTGGGAAAAAATGGGAACATAATCATTTTTCTAAGCTCAAATTTTTAATAACTGACATTCATTGCCACATAACTCATATTTGCCATAATTAAGCCGAATTGTTACCAATTATTCACAACATTATTTTAATTAGAAATAAACCCGCGTAGTCAACCAACAAGCAATAACATTTGACATTTCGGAGACCTCACGCTACACTAGGGCCTCTAGCGGCGGATTCATACGCAATAGCCCTCAATGTGAATTAGTTTTAAAATGCACCAGCAGAGTGCGCTAAGTTCAGTGTTGAAAAAAAAAATGGTTGCCTGTAAAGTCGGTTTTACGGGCGAAGATTTTACGTGACAACGTCTTTTTCTCGGTAGAATATTTATTGATATGAATATAATTAAATTGCACAATAGGAACAAGGAATTGAATGAAAATAAGAATTGCACAAATTTTAACTATAGAAATATAGTTATGATTTTATTTATTTTTTAAGCATTTAACTGCTAGATGTTTAAATCTAAAGAAAAGTTTACTAGAAAAAAATCCATGCGGACCAGGCAGCGGACGGGACTCGAACCCGCATCCTTCGCTATCCGGGCGAATGCACTGACCATTATGCTACCACGGCCCTATTAGCCGCGTCGAAATTTTCCTAGCCTTAAGCTGCAAGGCAGCGCCATCTCTTCGCATTGTAGGTAACCCACAATGTCAAATGAATACTTTTTCAAGTATTAAACATTTGAAAGAAGAAAAAGCAATTATAGTTATGATTTTATTTATTTTTTAAGCATTTAACTGCTAGATGTTTAAATCTAAAGAAAAGTTTACTAGAAAAAAAATCCATGCGGACCAGGCAGCGGACGGGACTCGAACCCGCATCCTTCGCTATCCGGGCGAATGCACTGACCATTATGCTACCACGGCCCTATTAGCCGCGTCGAAATTTTCCTAGCCTTAAGCTGCAAGGCAGCGCCATCTCTTCGCATTGTAGGTAACCCACAATGTCAAATGAATACTTTTTCAAGTATTAAACATTTGAAAGAAGAAATAGCAATTATAGTTATGATTTTATTTATTTTTTAAGCATTTAACTGCTAGATGTTTAAATCTAAAGAAAAGTTTACTAGAAAAAAATCCATGCGGACCAGGCAGCGGACGGGACTCGAACCCGCATCCTTCGCTATCCGGGCGAATGCACTGACCATTATGCTACCACGGCCCTATTAGCCGCGTCGAAATTTTCCTAGCCTTAAGCTGCAAGGCAGCGCCATCTCTTCGCATTGTAGGTAACCCACAATGTCAAATGAATACTTTAAATAGAAATATATTTTGTTTACTAAAACATTGTACATGTAAACTTAAACTTAACACGAGAGACTCATCGTAACGTTACCGAGCGTTACACTTTTTCATAAGTGACTCCCAGCCGCAACCTAATTTAAGACGTTGTCACGTCAAAAAAGTTAATTATCGTACCTTCATCCATACTTATATTTATTTTTTAACACAGTTTGAATTAACTTTGATTATTTAAAAAAAATCTATAATGAAACGAATGCTTTAATAATTTTTCAACAATAAATAATATTACTAACGATAACATATAAATAAAACATTTCGACCAATGCCAACTCAAAGAAAAAACACTTGTTAATTTTCTGTCACTGAGTTGGTACGATTGCACGCATCACACGAAAGCATTACTTTTGAGAGTGCTCGATTGTGCGAAGCGTTGCTGTAGTTGGAACATTCAACGCTTAGCATTATGCCGCATAATGCGCTCTAGTGCTGTAATTGGAAAACCATCTATATATTTTTTTGAAAATTTTAAATTAATGTAATAATTGTTTAAATCTCATCAATCATTACACTCAGTGCATAAACCCACGTATTGGTAAGTGTTGAACAAGTATTCCCTCAATTAGCGTCCGATTATAAAGTAGAAAATTTTAAATTTTGAAAATAGTAACCGTCAATTTGAATTTTTATCTTTATTATAATGCTTTTGCAACTTGTATTAGTTATTTTTCTATTGTTGTTTAAGCTTACTAAGCTGTGTTTTAGCTTACTTTATTGTTTTTTTCTGATTGTGGCAATTACAACACAACACACACGTACGTTCCGGGTACTTTTCTACTCCAGTTCTTGCCAGGGCCACAATCAGAGGAGACAACGGAGTTTGGTTTCTTATGCCACCATATTACAGGGCTATGCCACCATATTAAATTGCGAAGTTTTCACGGTAATCGATAAAATATATATATAAATGTTTACACTGAGCACCCATTCGCCGCTTGGCGGTCGCGCATTGAGCAATACTCACGCACCACGGTACTGCGTGCGTAAACAACTACGCAGCGTACTAATTACGAGCATTGTTGCAAGCGTTATCACTTTCTTCCTCTTCAAATTCGCCGTGAACGCTTGTTTTCTAAACTTGCTAATGGCAGCATTGATTGCGCGGAGTTATTGTCTAAAATTGGTCTTCGTACCAATGTACCAAGTCTGCGTCGTCGCCAGTTGCTCAATGTACCCTTTGCTCACACAAACTATCGACACAACACATTCCTAATGCGTGGATGTGAAATTTACAACAAGTATAGTATTGAAAACGACTTTGACCTATTCTCGACAAGCCCAGCGACAGTCAGACGAACTATAGCTTCGAATTATTTTAAATAGGCATTAATTAAATAAGTGGTATGCTCAATATTCAAACTGGCGTCTATTTCCTTTCTTTTTTTTAAGATAGTATGAATTGTTAACTGTAATAAATATATTATGATATGAAGCATATTATAAGCATGTAAGCATATTACAGTAGGATAAAAGAGTATGAGATATGTAGTTATATTTATATAAGCATGTTTAATATGTGGAGGTTTTTAATTGGCTTTTAGATATTGTTGTTTGTTTATTTAATAAGTCATTGATAGCTGTAAACCTTCCTAAAATAAAAAAAAATAGGTACAGTCATGTACAGTAGACACTTTATTACTAGCTTTAATTTTAGATGCGTTACCAGCCACATTACCATTTTGATTACAATACAATTAGATTGTGACAGCAAAAAAAAAACACAAATATGCAACATAGATACTTACCTTGTCAACAGGTAGCTACAATGGCACAATACACCATACAGAGGTTCGAATGTGAAGGGGAGGTTGGTTCAGTCCGTGGTTCAGTCTCTGTCCGTTGGGAAAGATGGAAAAGAAGTCTGAACATTTATCTCGAGGCGGCAGGCATAGACACCGAAGCAAAGAAAAGAGCTAGTCTTTTACATTTTGGGGGTACCGAGTTACAAGAAATCTTCTACAACATCCCGGGAGCTAATGCAACCGAAGGCGAACTTTTTAACATTGCGATCGGAAAATTAGACAACTACTTTGCACCTAAACAGAGCAAAGTGTATGAGCGACACCTGTTTCGTCTCCTAAAACAAGAACAGGATGTGAAGTCCCTTGACAGTGTAAATGAGATGGTAAGTGTCTTCAATAATTTCACTTTAGCCTTATTCGATTTGCATGCACCCAAAAAGAAAATCGTGAACAGGGAGACTCCAAAATCTTGGATTACCGATATGGTCAAATTTATTATGAAGCTGAGAGATAAAGCACTAGCAAAAGCACTGAGAAATAAAACCGAATCATCTAAGAAATACTATCGCAGTCTTAGAAATTTTGCCACAGCAACCATTGAACGGGAAAAGAAGGCTTATTTTAACCAATTTATAAATAGAAATTTAAAAAAGCCTAAAGTTCTATGGAAAACCCTTAAAAATACCTGCCTCACTCTTGACACGTGTAAACTTTTCATTCCTAACCATCTCAGAGACCCTGATAAATTAAATACCCACTTCTTAAACACTTCTTCTTGTGGCGGTACTGTTATGGGACAAGATTGTTTGGATAGCAGTCAATACAAAGATTCTGTTTTCAATCTAAAACCAACAACCGATGAAGAGGTTTTAAAAATAATAAATAAAATTAAGACAAAGGCAACTGGCTTTGACGTCCTGAATATAGAAATGATAAAATTAACGATACATCGTACACTACCCAGAATCACCGCAATAATAAATCAATCAATAGAATCAAACATTTTCCCATCTGGCTGGAAAAGGGCTATAGTAAAACCCATACTAAAAAGAAACTGCATAGAAGTATTTAAAGATTTGCGTCCGATTTCGATATTGCCGGTGCTCTCCAAGGTCATAGAGGAGGTGGTATTAAAACAAGTTCTAAGTTATTTGGAGAGGATGGAAATAGTGCCTAATCTGGCTTCCGCAGGGGACATGGCACGGAAACAGCACTTCTCCATGTGACTGACGAAATAACGGAGGCTTCAGATATGGGTTTGAGTAGTATAATAGTCCTACTCGACTATTCTCGAGCATTTGAGTGTTTACATCCGGAGCTGCTACTTAAGAAACTAGAACTATATGGATTTTCCGTGAATGCCTGCACGTGGTTCAAAACGTTTCTACTCAATAGGGAACAAATTGTTATTACTGAATCAGAGAACGGTGAGAAAAGGTTATCCTCGCCAGGGATTCTTCAACAAGGAGTTCCTCAGGGATCGCGTTTAAGCCCCACTCTCTTTAACATATTTACTGCAGACCTCCCTAAACATATAAATTTTTGCAAATACCACCTTTATGCCGATGACACACAATTATACTATTCCTTTAAAGGCAGTGATATTAGCGACACCATAGCTAAAATTAATAATGATATCTGTAATATCTACGACTGGTCGCAAAGGAACTCGCTGGTTCTAAATGCGAATAAGTCTCAGGTGTTAGTTTTAGGTACTAAGAAACAAATACAAATAGTACTTGATAGCAGAAATAAAGTGCAAAATAGACGGAGTTTGTCTTGAACAGGTTGGAGCAGCGAGAAACCCAGGATTGATACTGGATGGGGAACAAAAGTTTACAGAGCATGTTAACCAAAAAATTAGAACTGCCTTTTATAAGCTTAAGACCCTTTATAAAATAAGAGCGTATATCAAAGAGGATCTACGGTTGCATCTAACAGACCTGCTAGTACTCTCCGCATTTAACTACTGCAGTAACGTTTATGGCCCAAGAATAAATAGTAGTACAGAAAGAGCTGTGCAAAGACTCCAAAATGCCTGTGTAAGATTTAGCTTCGAAATTCCCAAAAAACAATATGTTACTCCATACCTGAACCGACATAATATACTCAACATGAAAGGCAGAAGGGAACTCCAATATGCCTGTACTGTTCATAGAGTGATATGGAATAAAAAGCCTGAATACATATATGAAAAACTTAAATAAAACTAGTTTTTACGGGTTAATGCACGAAACTTTATTTATTTATTGACGTTTCGCAGCCTTTTCAGGTCTGCATCGTCAGAATAATTTTATTCATTATTCATTATTCTGACGATGCAGACCTGAAAAGGCTGCGAAACGTCAATAAATAAATAAAGTTTCGTGCATTAACCCGTAAAAACTAGTTTTATTTAATGAGTGATGTGCGTGAAAACCTAAGAAACAAATATGAAAAACTTTCTTGGCGAACTGAATGGGCCCTCAAACCGCTTCGTTCTACAGCACAAAGTCTTCTCAGAGTTCCTAAACATAAATCTATTCGCTATAAGGGGTGTTTCAAGTATTCCGCGTCGAAGATTTGGAACGATCTTCCACCGCCTCTAAGAATAAAAACCAGTGGTCAGAATTTTAAAGTGAGGTATAAAAAGGCGTTATTGCAAAAACAACTTGCAGCGGAGGACTTGAGACACGCACACTGGAAAGATTTGCCTTTGATTCGGTTTTTCCACCATGTCTAACCTTCTTAGTTTCTGAAATTTTCTATCAATTTGACGCATTTACCTACACAATATACAATTATTTACCACACACACATACACACACAAACAGTACAATCCAGGACCCACATTTCACATATAGATATAAGAGCAGTACCTTCTGTATTTAGTTTGTAAGAATGCAAGTTTTTTTGTGTAATAATTGGCAGTTCTTTATTACTGACTGTGACCCGCATAACATCGCAGGGAAAAGGTTGGGGCTGAAAACCAGCATGGACCAGGGCATACCTTGGCTCCGCTTACGCTGAGGCTCGTCCTCTTGCCTCCACTTAATGTTATATTAAGATACATACTTGTAATTTTGTTTTTCCTTTAGGTAGTACGTTTTAATAAGTGTATCATAATTTGGAGGCAATAAAACAGTTATTATTATTATTAAAAATTTCTTATCAGACTTCGACTACACGCCAAGAAGTGTCAGTTTGGTGAAAAAGAAGACGAGCATATCATAGATCACATAACTGAAAAGGGTAATACAGAAGAACTCCGAAAGAAGATATTGAAAACAGGGGACAAGATCACTTTGGATGAAATAGTTGCAGAAGCGAATGCATTGGAAGCCATAGATCGTCAATTAGGAAACTTTGGTATGAAACCTTTGGAAAGTCAATCAATCAACAGAGTAGGTACAGAGACATGGAAGGGAAAGCAAAAAAACAGATTGGAATGTAGTAGATGTGGAAGTTCCAGACATTTGGCCCGTGACAACAACTGCCCGGCAAAAGGAAAGGCTTGCCTTAAATGTGGCATCTTAGGACACTTCAGAAATCAATGTCGGACAAGACAAACTCAGAAGAGAAAATAAGAAGGAGAAGCATCATCGAAGAGTGAGGGAACAAAGAAGAAAAGCAGGACAACAAATAATATCGAAGAAACTGCAAACATAAGCACAGATGGAAGAAAAGTCGACTACATTTTCAATATCGAGAACGACGCAAAAACCATATGTAACATGGGTGGAAGCAACGTGGAGATGTTGATAGATTCGGGCTGCAAGCACAATCTTATAACAGATCAAACCTGGGAAAGAATGAAGAGAGATATGAGAATGAAGTAGCTTACGGGAGTGCTACACCGCTTGCTGTTAGGATCATTCAAAGCTACGATAAAACTTGGCGGAACATCACAGGACAGCACAACATTCTACGTGATCGAAAACGGTACGCGTGACCTACTTGGACGGGTGACGGCAACCTCATTGGGAGTACTTCGGATCAATTTGGATATCAACCAGGTTGAAACTGAGGTGTTTCCAAAATTCAAAGACGTTTTAGTTACCATTCCGATTGACTCGTATCGGAGATACGGCTGAGCAACAGGCTTCACTGAATCGGTTAACCAACATAGCCAATCCCACTCGAAGAAAAAGTAGAGGAAACTGGAAGATTTACTGAAAAGGGACATTATAGAAGTTGTGAAAGGTCCTTCTAACTGGATCTCGCCTATAGTCCCTGTGCTAAAAGACGGAGGGGACATCCGATTATGTGTCGATATGCGTCGAGCACATACGGCTATACAACGTGAAAACCATCCACTGCCAACGATGGAAGAGCTATTGCCAAAAGTTCGAGAAGCCAAAATCTTTAGTAAGCTGGACATACGAGATGCGTTCCATCATATCAAACTTCATCCAGACTCAAGACACATAACGACCTTCATTACCAGCAAAGGATTGTATCAATACAAAAGGATGATGTTTGGCATCTCGTGTGAGCCGGAGATTTTCCAGAAAACACTAGAACGAATCCTTTTAGGTTGCGAAGGAGTCATAAATTTTATAGATGACATTTTGACGTTTGGCAAAGACGTTGAAGAGCACGATTTGAGGCTTAAAAAAGTAATGACAGTGTTAGAGGAAAATAGCGTGATGTTGAGGGATGAGAAATATATTTTTGGAATGAAAGAAGTTAAGAAGTTAAAAATAGACGTTAAGAAGTTAAAAATTGTACCGTATGGGCGGTGGTGTTTGGATATTTAATAATTAATTTGCTGATTTTGAATATATAAATTGCTATTCATTTCGAAACTTACGACAACAAAAGTTTGATATTTAAGAACATATATCTAAAATATTAAATATACCTGACTACACATTGTTCATTAACTCAAGATGACTAAATGGGGATGTTGTAATACCGTGGACGGAGGAGAGGAGGATTCTATTGTCTGTATTAATTGCAAAATACCATTTCATTATGCTTGTCTCTCATTGCCCATTATCTCTCATAAGGAGAATAAACAAAATTGAAAATGCCCCCAGTGCTTGAACTCAACTCCAAAAACAGCAAAAAAGGACTTCACTCCAGTACGCAGTGTAAACGTCGGAAGAGTAAACAAAAGACCAGCTTATAACTCTCCACCCTGTATGACTCCATTGTCAAGGGAAGATGTCCACGAAATTGTACAAGACGTAATTAAAAAGGAGATTGGTGATATGATGAAGACCTTACGTGATAATTTGATTGGAATAATCCAGAATGAAATAAAACCAGTACAGTCAGAGTTAAGGGAGATAAAGGAATCTATGAACTTTATGAATAACAGATTTGATGACATGGAGAAGGAACAGGAAAATATCAGAAAAACAGCTAAGGAGCTGATGGAGGAGAATTGTAAAATGAGAAACACTGTACAGGATCTTAACAATCGGCTCTCAACCACGGAAAGTCACCTTAACTCTCTGGAGCAACAATTTAGGGCCAACAACATTGAAATTCAATGTATACCTGAGTACAAAAATGAAGATCTCAACAGTATAGTTAAGCAGATTGGATCTGTGGTGAGCGTAGACTTAAAAGATAACGACATCATTCGTTGTACTCGCATTGCAAAGATTAATCCTGCTAACCCAAGGCCTCGCTCTATAGTTGTGCAATTTGCTTCGCTCTTAATCCGTGATCAGCTCCTCGCCGCTGTCATTAATTATAACAAAAGTAATAATCAGGATAAGCTGAACAGTTCTCATCTCGGGTTACCTGGAAATAAGAATCCCATATTCGTGACAGAACATCTTTCACCAAGTAATAAGGCTCTGCATGCAGCTACCAGAATCAAAGCCAGAGAGAAGGAGTATAAATACGTATGGGTACGGTCAGGAAAGATATTCGTCAGAAAGAATGAAGATAGTACTTGTATTCTTATTAGGAATGTGGATTCGCTCAACAAACTATAATCCTTGAATGCTTATTTTTGTATTTTCTTTTTCGGTGTTTGAATTGGATAATATATTCTTAAAAAATTCACTCTCTCAGTGTATTTTCAAAATTGCAGAGGACTGAGAACTAAAACACATGTTTTTTATAAAAATGTTTGTATTAACAACTAAGACATAATAATTCTTGTAGAAACTTGGTTAAATAACTCGGTATGTAATGGAGAATTGTTGGATGATAGATACGATGTACATCGCAGGGATAGATATTCATCTGGTTTTAATTGTGGCAAAGAGGGAGGGGGAGTTTTGGTTGCAGTGTTGAAACAGTTCAGATCCAGTCGCATGATGTCTTGGGAGAGTAAATGTGAAGACTTATGGATTACTATTGATTCACTGCAACTAGCTTTCTGTGCAGCTTATCTGCCACCACCTGTAAGTCGCACGTTACTAGATCTTTTTTTGTCTAGCTACAATTCTGTTTTTGATAATGTAAATTATAATGTGTGCATAGTTGGTGACTTTAATTTAAGTAATATTAATTGGAAATCACTTGAGGATAACAATACCACGAATACCTTACCATATAACTCTCAAGCTCTTATAGATTTTTTAAACATTAATAAGCTTTATCAGTGTAATAGTATATCTAATACAGGTAGAATTCTTGATCTTGTTCTTAGTATACTACCCACATGTACAGTGACACAAGCCACAGAGTCTCTTAGTAAAATTGAACTTGTGCATCCACCGTTGGATATATCTATTTCTTCAACTAAAAAAATTAGTCTTCCATATAATTTATCTTGTTTGAGACACAACTACTATCAAGCAAATTTCGTTACTATAAAGGAACAATTAAATAAAATAGACTGGCGTCTGAAATTTTGTCATCTCAAAAACGTCAATGAAATGGTACAAGAATTCTATAACGTGTTACAGAAATTAATTCATGAACATGTGCCTCTTTGCAAGCCTAAAAGTTATCGTTTTCCAGTGTGGTTTAATAGAAATCTTAAAAGGTTATTAAATGAAAAATATAAACTTAGATTACGTTATAAAAAATTCTCTAATCCCATGGATCATATAGAACTGAAACTAATAAGTAAAAGATGTGAGAAACTAGCGTCTGAATGTTACAAAAAATATATTGTTGAAATTGATGAGCAGCTGCGTAATGACCCTAAGTGTTTTTGGTCCTTTATCAAAGATAAACGTGGTGGAAAGAGTTCATATCTGGTTCCCATGATAGATGGCAGAACTTGTACATCAAAAGGTACTGAAATATGTGAGCTTTTTGCTACATATTTTTCCTCCGTTTATACACCTGAATCTTCTAATTTTGGTAACCAAATTAATGACAGTAATTTTCTTTGGGCAAACAGCCAGTGTTTCACGGTACCATCAGTTAGTCAAGAGATAATATTGAAAAAACTTAAATCATTAAATTGTAAGAAAGGGGCCGGCCCAGACGGGATACCGCCTTTATTTATTAGTTCATGTGCCTCAGCCTTGGTACTACCACTGACTCTTATATATAACACATCCCTATCATCTGGCATATTTCCATCCTTGTGGAAAGTGGCTAAAGTTATTCCAATTTTTAAATCGGAAAATAAGTCTTCCGTTTCGAACTATAGGCCTATTTCAATATTATCGATTTTTGCTAAAATCCTTGAAACTTTAATATCAGAGCCACTACGAGTTCACCTTAAACAATATCTCAGTGTTCATCAGCATGGCTTTACGAGCGCTAGATCAACTAGTACGAACTTGGCGATTTTCAACGAGTCTCTAGTACAAGCTGTTGATGCTGGAAAGCAATTCGATGTTATTTACACGGATTTATCAAAAGCCTTTGATAGAGTCTCCCGTGAAATCTTGCTGGCAAAATTGACTATGTATGGCGTGTCTGGGTCTATAGCACTGTGGCTAGACTCATATCTTAGTGGGAGGACTTTTTACGTGGCTACTAACGGTTTTAATTCCACATCACATAGTATCACATCTGGAGTGCCACAGGGATCACATTTGGGGCCAGTTTTATTCAACTTTTTCATGAACGATATTCCCAGTTGTTTTCATCATTCAACACCATTTATGTATGCAGACGACCTGAAGTTTGGGAGAATAATTGATTCAGTAGCTGATTCGGTACTACTGCAGTCAGATTTGGATAGGCTTGTGGTGTGGTGTACTCAAAACCGGATGAACCTTAACCATGAAAAATGTTTTGTGGTTAATTTTACACGAAAAAAAACAAAAATTAATTGTGACTATCATATTGAAGATACGCTTGTTCAGGATAAAGACATAATAAGGGACTTAGGTGTTATTTACGATCACAAGTTGACATTTGTGCCTCATATGGAGAACATTATTAAAAGAGGATCTAAACTGCTGGGATTCTTGATAAGAAGTACCAAACCTTTTCGAAACCCAAAAACAAAAATAATACTCTATTACAGTCTTATCAGGTCTATCTTGGAATACTGTAGTTTAGTCTGGAGACCACACTATGCCACTCATTCCCTCCGTATAGAAAGGCTTCAAAAACGATTTGTGCGAGTTTTGGCATTATCCATTGGCAAAGCTAAGGAACTTGGGTCGTACACTGAAAGGCTAAAATATTTTGGAATGTTGTCCTTGACAAGCAGGCGGGAATTACTGGACATTATATTTCTTTCTAAATTGGTAAAAAACGCCATTGATTCTTCGCAGCTGCTAGCACTCTTCAAATTCCGAGCACCATCTAAAATACCGCGCAAACCAATTACACCACTTTGTCCACCCTTGAGAAGAACGGTACTTGGTTCCAACTCCCCCATTGCGAGATTATCCTATACTCTAAACAAATATAGTGACATTGTCGACATACATCATGACTCTGTGGTCTCATTGCGAAGCAAATTGTATGATCACATATTTCCTCCAAATTCATAAAGAAAAAATATAAAAATATTTTGAAACAGATTTAAAGAAACACACACATACACACTTAATTTTAATTAAATAATATCTGCTTAAGCTTAATGTAATGCATGCTGAGTTCGCCTATAAGTGGTTACACATTATATCATTGAATATAAAATTGTATTAAATAAGATGTATTGATGTAGTAACTGTTGGTGATCCAATAAAGAGAAAAAAAAAAGGTCCACTTCCTAGGGCATGAACTGTCAGAACAGGGAGTCAAACCACTAGATAAGTACATCTTGGTTATAAAAGCATTCAGAGCCCCGAAGAATATCGCTGAACTGCAGAGTTATAGGCTTTGTGAATTACGTGGGAAAAAGGATACCCCATTTAGCAACGGTAACAGAACCCCTCAAGCAACTGCTACGGAAAAGAACGGGAAGAAACACGGACATTCATGATGACTGGGGCGACGCCCAAAAGAACGCATTTAATGATCTTAAAGCGGCACTCATGAAGGTACCAAATTTAGGTTACTACAATCCGCATGATAAGACTGTGGTGATTGCAGATGCAAGCCCAGTGGGTCTGGGTGCAGTGCTGGTGCAAATCAATAAGAACGGGCCAAGAAAATTGCATTTGGTAATAAAACCCTTAGCCGCTGTGAGCGTCGTTACTGCCAAACAGAGAAAGAGGCCCTAGCCCTGGTTTGGGCAGTCGAACATGTGAACATGTTCCTGTATGGCAAGGTGTTCGACCTAGTAACGGACTATAAGCCCTTGGAGGTGATATTTGGTCCGAAAGCAAAACCATGCTCTCGCCTCGAAAGGTGGGTGCTAAGGCTTCAATCTTATAATTTCAAGGTGAAATATAGTCCAGGGAAAACCAACATAGCCGATCCACTATCGCGACTCTGTGAAGTGGCAACTAACCCGACGGCTTTATTTGAAGACCACGTTCAAGCGGTTACCGAATCTGCACGGCCAGTAGCCATCCCCTTGCAAGAGATCACTGAGAGTTCCCTTGGAGATACAGAGATGCAGAAGGTTAGAGAGGGCCATTACGATGGAAACCGGGATGAAACGGTCAAAGCATAAACTTTTCCAGAATGAATTATGCTTTCATGGCGATATTCTCCTCAGGGGGACGAAAATTGTAATCCCAACCAAATTACGTAGAAGAGTTCTGGAAGCTGCGCACGAAGGTCACCCGGGGATAGTCGCAATGAAGGGCAGATTGAGGACCAAGGTATGGTGGCCTAAGTGCGACAAGATGCGGAAAACATATGCAAAGCCTGTAAAGGATGCATCCTAGTCTCTGCACCTAGCGCCCCGAACCCATTAAAAATTTGATTCGTCCGGAACAGAGTTGACGAGCGGACGTGTTGTTCTTTTTGTGACTAAAAATAATATATACCGTCTCTGCTATTGTAATACTTATGTCTGTTTTAACAAGTTCTCTATTCAATTACGGATTGTTTTACTAAAAACTCGTGGTCATCTTGTGTTACTGTGTGCGAGACGTGAACAAGTCTCCTGTCCTTGTCGTCTGTGACTGCCAGAAGTGCTACGGGATTTGCTGCAATCGTGAGCTACGTTTGCCTACGACACATAGGATCGAAACCAATTCCTATTATACTTCATTATTTTAGACCTTATTGGTCATTCTTTGTCGGTTGAGTTTCCAAGGATTTTGCTCGCTTGCGATGCCACTCAAACGTACCCCACCTTCGGCAGCGGCTACAAAGGAAGATAATGATATTGTCGGTGGACAGGCCGATCGGATAAAATCATTACAACATTGCGACTCGGCACCAAATCTTAATACAACTGTGTTAAGTCAAGCCACCGAAACCTCACCACAAAAAAAAATTGCGTTCTAAGCGGAAAAATAGTGAAGACGACGACAAAGATTTCCGATCGTTAAAAATGGAAATAAGGGGTTTGTTTTCCTCTATGTCAGTCGATATGGATAAGCGCTTCGGTTCACTCATGACGGTTGTGTCTGATTTAAAAGACCAATTATCAGAAATGCAAAGTGGACTGCAATTTATGTCGGACAAGTATGACTGTCTTTTGAATAAAATTGAAAACTTAGAACAGGAAAATACAGAGGACAAAAAGCATATAAAATTGTTGGAGGGTAGGTTGGAGACACTAGAACGTAAAACTAAATCATCAGGATTAGAAATTAGAAACATTCCCAAGAGCTCTTTCAGTGACACCAAATTTGAAGATAAGTCGGATCTTTGTAAAATAATAAAAGAATTAGCGTCCTCTGTGGGGACCAAACTTCTCGAGAATGACATAAAGGACATCTATAGAAGCAAAACAACTAAGGAATCTTCTAGACCCATTATAATTGATTTTGTGAGTGTTTTGAAGAAGGAAGTTTATAATTTTAATTGTTTCCATGTTGCTGTCCATGAATATGTCAAGTAAAATATCTATAATGATACAATGCCTTCAAAGTTACTATACTATAAACATAAATTTTAGGTTGTTTATTATTTCGCTGTCAATATTAGTTATGAATTTCCAATTTTGCAACCATATTTTATGTAACTGTTCGATATACTTCATATCTCTAATTCTTATATATGCAAAAATAATGTTGACCTTTAAGGTTAAAAAATGCCTATTACGCAACATATTAATATTATGCTCAAAACCTGTGATACAACAATTACATGTATTCAGACAAATTATCACCAAATGCAATCATTTACACATAAAAAATATAAAAGAGGAGAGTTATTATAAAACTTATACAGCAAATTTATTTTATAATTGTACATGTTGCAATTTCTTACTTTTTACAGTTATTTTTTACTTCAAAATACTTGTTATGCAATTTAAAATTATTAGATCACCAAAAAG
This sequence comes from Chilo suppressalis, assembly GCA_902850365.2. NCBI lineage: Eukaryota > Metazoa > Arthropoda > Insecta > Lepidoptera > Crambidae > Chilo > Chilo suppressalis. The sequence goes on from OU963900.1 coordinate 16,816,293, forward strand.
AATAAAACAAAATATGAAGCTTGCTCAATATTCAAATATTTATAAGTTAAAAATACTAAATATCTATTTTTGGTTAACGTGTTCTTGTATGTACAAAAAATATTCACTAGATGAACAAAATAAAACAAACTATTACTGCCGTGTTAGGTATTTGTTGGTTATTATTTTTTTATTTACTTATTGTGCTCTTTTATTTATAAACAACTTTAATGTAACATATTTCAATGCTTGTATAGTTTCCTACTTCATTTACATATCGATAATATCCTTCTGCACCGTACGTTTAAATAATAATAAAAGTGATTGACACATGTGAAATTACGGAAGAACTTGATAGTATTTTGGATTTTAAGGGAATTAAGTGTAATGTGGAAGAGGTACATAACCATGCCATTCCATCTCATGCCTGCTTATCCATGCTTACACAAAATATACGCAGCATAAACTGTAATTTCCTTTGCTTGGAAACATTGATGCAAAGAATTGGTATTAACTTTGACATACTAGTACTAACAGAATGCTGGATTCGTTCAAATCCAGTTATTCCTTATCTTGCGGGATATCTTAGCGTGTCCACAGAAAATAATAAAAGTCAAAATGATGGGGTTGTTATTTACATTAATAAATAGCTTTCTTGTAACATCACAGAACCTGATATAAAAAATGCGAATTGCTTACTAGCTAAAATAAAAAATGATACAGCTATAATTGCTGTTTACAGATCTCCCTCTAATAGAAATATTAATGAATTTCTAATCTCTTTGAACGAATTATTGATTACTTTGGCAGATGTGTCGAATATTAATTATTTTTATTGGGGATATCAATATACCAATAAATTTAGAGAAAAGAACTGATGACTCCGAAAGGTACTTACAACTGGCTGCGTTTCATGGTCTTGTTCCATCACATACAACCATAACACGTGACCAGAGTGCAACATGTATAGATCACGTCTTTGTTAAAACTAAAAAACATTTTCAAGCGGTCATTCCTGAATCATCCATTACTGATCACAATGCTGTTACATTCTTTATACAACATAAGCTCAAACAAAATCTTCCACCAAAAATATGTAAATTAGTAAATCGTGATGGTTTAATCCATGATATGTTAAACATTGACTTCGATCCCATATATCATTTTGATGAACCTAATTCTGCTATTGATTACTTCATTAATAAATTGCAAATACACACATCAAAAGTGTCTAGGGATCAAGCATTTTTATGCGGATTTCTTGAGATTGAGATGTGGCTTTGTAATAAATTTATGATTTTATAAATTTATATGGATCCTTTTTGGTGCATTTCATAATTTGAATCAGGAACTGTGAATCAAATTCGAGTAAAAGATGAAAATCAGCTGTCAATATTTTCCCTATAAAAACATACAACGCATTGAAGACATTATTAGTGCTACTGTTTCCCTACTACTGATTAAAACCAACGTTATTATGGAGCGGCGACGTCATTTAAGCAGGGAAGAAATGCTCAGAGCCGTGGGAATGATAGAAGCTGGTTCCCGGCAACGTACTGTGGCTTTAGCTCTGAATACAAGTCAGAGTGTTATCAGTCGACTTTGGACACGATACCGAAGCACTGGTACCGTGGCTGAGCGCCATGGAGGACGGTATCGCTGCACCACACGGAGACAAGACCGATACATTCAAATCTTAACTCGAAGAGCTCCAACAATAACCGCCATGATGTTAGCCGTGAGGCTTCATCACTCTTCAGGGAACTTAATTAGCGACCAAACAGTCAGAAACCGCTTGCATGAAGTGAACCTTCATTCCCGAAGACCGCTACGGGTACCACCTATAGCAATGCACAATCGTAGGATTCAATATCAATGGGCTCTTGAACACAGAAATTGGGCAGAAGAACAATGGCGTTTCGTGTGCTTTTCTGATGAGTCTCGTTTTGGTATGAGACCGGATACAAGACGTATACGACACTGGAGAACCCCTGGACGCCAACAGCGATTAAAATCCTGCCAGGAAGTCCATCCTTATAGTGGTGGAACCATCATGGTATGGGCGGGTATTTGGATCGGCGGAAGAACTGAGTTGATTTGGATCAGAGGCAACCTCAACGCTCAAATTTATGCTGAGACGATTGTATCAGACGTCATCGTTCCTCTACAAGTGCAAATCGGTCCCTTATTTCAGTTAATGCATGATAATGCACGACCGCACACCGCAAGAGTTGTAAGACAGACTCTCGCCGCAGCTAACATCAATGTCCTGCCCTGGCCTGCTCAGTCGCCAGACTTGAACCCGATTGAGCATGCATGGGATATGCTACAGAGAAGAGCTCTGCCGAATATGGAGGGTATCCAGTCGCAAGAAGACCTTTTTTTGTTGTTGCAACGAACATGGGCGGCCATTCCACAGCGTGATTTGGATGAACTCATTTTGAGTATGCCAAACCGATGTTCTTGTGTTGTTAGTGTTCGCGGTAGAAATACGGATTATTAATTGTTTAAGTTACCCAATAAAATTTTAGAGAAAACTGTTATTTCAGTCTTTTTTTCGAACTTTTGTGTTAGTGGTTCAAATGTCAAAAATCCCTTTATTAGGAAAATGGCAAATTTCTTTATTAATGCAAAGGTGACTTGGTTTATCGTTACTGTGACAAACGAAAACACTTTATTTGATGAATCCTTAAAGAAAATTTTAATTAATATCAATCAGGAGAAAAGTTATTGCAAAAATATATGTTGATCCCTAGACACTTTTGATGTGTGTAGTTATAAACAAAAATACGGTAATAAGGAATATTCCAAGACGAAAAATATTAATGAAACCTTGGATGACACAGGGACTTCTTAGGTGTGTACGTCATAGAGATAGGTTACATAAATCGTTGAAGCAGTATCCAAATAATGAAGTTTTAAAAATAAGTTACATTCGATATAGAAACTTTTGTAATGCCTTATTGAAAAAAATAAAGAGAGCTTATGATCGGGAACAAGTAAAAAAAGCAATAATAAAAAAATTTGGAGAGCAGTAAAAAGTATTACAAATACCAATAAAACTTCTGAGTATCCCAAAGATCTTTTAACTATAGCGTCTACTCCAGAATATGCTGTTAATTTAATAAATGATTATTTTGTAAGTGTAGGTAAAAACTTAGCAGAGGCAAATGCTGGTTCTAGTGAAAATAATATATATTATGCTCCTGTTGAAAATAACACATATTCTAGTAATTCCTTTGTTCTTCTGCCAACAGATGAGCAAGAGGTAGGCAATCTTATATTGGGCTCAAAGGTGGATTGTGCGGTGGGTTGCAATGGCATTTCAAATTCATTCCTCAAAGATTTCCGTTCCATTTTAGTTGCACCACTTACGTTCATTTTCAATATGTGTTTAAATTTAGGCATCTTCCCTAAAGCAATAAAAAGGTCAGTTATACGTCCAATATACAAAGGTGGTAAGAAGGATGTAATTAGTAACTACCGGCCTATTTCAGTTCTGCCCGCTATATCCAAAATTCTAGAAAAGATAATTAATAACAGAATAGTTGACTTTTTAGAAAACTCTGGCATTTTAGTTGATTCTCAATATGGTTTTAGAAGAGAGAAAGCTACTGAGGGAGCAGTACTGCAGCTAACCGACTTCGTTCAAAAGAACCTGGACGTCGGTAGGAAGTGCCTTGCCATTTTTCTAGACCTTGCCAAGGCATTTGATACCGTTTCAATACCACTGCTCTTACAAAAGCTAAATAATGTGGGAATCAGGGGGACTCAGTGGAATCTACTTAAAGATTACCTTACAGATCGTCTGCAACATGTGCAGGTGGGCAACTATCGTAGTTTGGATCAGCCAGTGACTTATGGCGTTCCACAGGGGAGTATTCTGGGGCCAACTCTGTTCCTTATCTACATAAATGATATCACCCACAATCTACCTTTGGAATCTGGAAAACTTATATCTTTTGCAGACGACACTGTTTTAATATTTGCAGAAGATACGAGGGAAAAAGCATTTGAATTAGCTCAAAATGGTCTTAATAATGTCTCAAATTGGCTTCGAAACAATTTACTTTCACTGAATACCGACAAAACAAATTATATATGTTTTTCTATAACCAATATAAATAAAATTTCGGATTTGCTATCAATCAAGGCTCACCAATGTTCGCAAGACAATATAGATAAATGCAACTGTAATACTTTAAAACGAGTAAGTGAGTTTAAGTACTTGTATTCTAATAGATCAAAACTTGACTTTTAAAAATCATATTTTTTCATTAAGTAGAAAAATTAACAAATTAATTTATATATTTAAAATTTTAAGACATACAGTTCCACCTAAAATTCTTAGACAAACGTACTTGGCTTTCTGTGAATCATTAATATCGTACTGTGTTATAGTGTGGGGTCTAGCTTGTAAAACTATAATGAAACCTATTGAAGTTGCCCAACGCGCTGTTTTGAAAATAAGTACTTTTCGTCCTTTCTTCTTCCCTACCTATACTCTCTATCAAGACTGTAATGTCTTGACTGTAAAGCAGCTAGCTATACTTGCAATAGTCCTCAAACAACATAAAGAACTTCATTATGATCCAACAATTTGTAACAAACGGAGACAACATAAAGTTTGTAATCAAATACGCCTCTTTCGAACAAATTTTGCACAAAGATCTTATGCTTTCTATGGCCCTTATCTATATAATTTTATAAACAAAGTAATTAACATCTATAACTTAAACTCAAGCAATTGTAAATTAACTCTAATAATCATTATCATTTTTTAAATGGCTACTTAACCTAAGTTACGATGAGACTGAAGAACTACTCTGTATAATTGCATAACTACATAGTTGTTTATGTAATATTAATTGCATTGAGGTAGATTATCCATATGTAAAATTTTAAATGTTTTGCATGTCATAGATATACGTATATTCTTTTAAACTATTTTTAAGTGGTATCTTTAGTGATTTCCTGTTTTATTTATTTTTCTTCTCTGTTCCTGGAAATAATGCTTACAGTTAATAATATTTATGACTCTAATGTTAATGAGTCAAAACTATGTCTATTTCCTTGTATATACTGAATCGACATCTTTTTGTGGGAATCTAATGACCTGATATACAAGCATTTTTATGCTTAGTTTAGGCGTCAGTCTCTCACAAAGTTCTACATAGCTAATTAAATAAATACCATAAGGTTATTATACAATAAGTGTTTAAAATGTATTTGTAAACGGAGGAGAGTTAAATAAATAAATAAATAAAATAAAAGAAGAGACTTACCTTCCGAACCATGGGTTGACATAGCGATTGACCTCATGGGTCCCTTACCTAGTGGAGATTATATCCTGGTAGTAGTAGATTATTACACCAGATACAAAGAGGTGCAAAACATGCAGAACCATTACAAGCTCCGAAATAATCGGAATGCTTAAAGACATTTTTAGCAGGCTCTCGCTTACAGCAGATAACGCGAGACAATTTTCCAGCGAAGACTTTAAGAGTTTCTGTGCAGAGAGGAACATACGACTCTATAATACCATTCCCTACTGGCCGCAACTAAACGGAGAGGTGGAACGCCAGAATAGGGACATCCTAAAACGCCTCAAGATTTCTCAAGTAGAGATAAAGAACTGGAAAGAGGCTATTCGTGAATACATGGTGATGTACAACAGTACACCTCACACAGTTACAGGGAAAACACCTGCAGAACTATTCTTTAGGCGACAATTTCGGGACAAACTGCCTATGATTCAGGACATGACGCATCTCTCAGAGGACCTGGAAATGAGGGATAGAGATAAAAAACTAAAGGAAAAAGGGAAGGAATATGCGGACATGAAGAGAAGAGCTACTGATTGTGAATTAGAAGTTGGAGATAAAGTGTACGTCAAGAATATGACTAAACAAAACAAGCTGAGCTTAAACTACGAATCCGAAACACATACCGTCGAAGCAAACAAAGGAGGAAACGTAAGTCTTCGGAATGATGAAACTGGCCAGCGAATCAGACGAAACGTCGTACACCTAAAACGAGTGGAAGGACAATGGAAGGTGCTAGATGGTGAGAATAATGCTAGTGATATTAAAACAAATGATAATGGTGATGTAAATCAATCATAACTCGAGTGAACAAATTGATGGACAATAATAAAACTTTTGGTGATTATTATCAATGTATTTCCTTTGTACATTAACCTGACCACAGTTCCTTAAGATATCTATATTTATATTTTAATATAAAAAACAATAATAAGGGAGGGATGTAGTGTATAGACACTCATAGTTGTGGTTAACCACAGACATACAGTCTGTGTGGATAACTCTGTCGTCTCGAGCAGCGCACGCGCGGGGTCGCGGGGCGGGGGCAGGAGAGGCCGACCGACCGCGGTGAGGAGAAGACGAGTGTACGCTGGCTGCGAGCCGATATCGTTCACAGATTAAGTACTAGTTACATATTGTTATAGGTGTTCCTTGTTCTCTCTGAATATTAACTTGGGTCATAGTGCACATTACAACATTATGGTTTAAAATCAAATCAAATAGTGCGCGTTTTCGCGACTTCCTATTACTCACTTCCGTCCCATTTCACGAAATCACTCTCACAAATTACAGGAAAACGAGAGGAAAGATATTCACTTCAAAAAACCCTTAGCTGTAAGGACATAAGATCTTAATTTTCTTAAGCATGTTGAGTGATGTTTGTCTTAAGGCAGGATGGTGTCGCTAGTGCTTCGTAATTTTTGATAATAAAACATTTGGCCGTCATAATCAAACAAACCTAAAAAAAGAAAGAAGAAAGTAAAGGAATAAGATCGTTATTTGTTTCATTCAGTGTACTGCGTGATGTTTTAAAGTGCCGGAAGCTTGGAGAGATGCTAACGTGCAACCGGTACCCAAAAAAGGGGATCGCTCAGACCCGGCTAACTACCGGCCAATAGCAGTCACCTCAGTATTATGTAAAGTCCTAGAAAAGGTCCTTAACAACCATCTGACCCGCTACCTAGAGGATCACTCCCTGATCAATGATCGTCAATATGGTTTTAGACCGAAACGATCGACGGGTGATCTTCTAGCGTACTTGACTCATATCTGGGGTGAGGCTATCGACAAGCGAGGCGAGTCGTTGGCTATTAGCCTTGACATTGCCAAGGCATTCGACAGGGTCTGGCACAAAAGTCTTCTCTCCAAGCTTCCGGCATACGGTCTGCCGGCCCAGTTCTGTTCTTGGGTAGCTGACTTCCTGCATGAGCGTAGAATAGGCTAGTTTACTCATGTCGAATTGTATTAAATAAATGTTTATTTCTTAAAGTGTTTAGTCTAAGGAACCTATATATATCGATTTCACTTCATAAAAGCAGAAGATTGCTGTAGAAATTTAATTTTAAAAAATATTTTTTAGTCTATATTTTATAAACACTAAAAACGCTGTTCGCCGCATTCGCCATGATTTTGACGTCTCTTGTGGTAAACAACTAAATGTCATTCGCGTGTTACTGTAGGTGGATTCTTTCGTCTGACTAAATTTATCTTAAAACACTTTTAACCTTAGGAAAGAAAAAAACAGTAAACTTAGTTTTTTTTGACTAAACAAATTATGGATGCCGGCTTTGTGAAAGCAGAAAGCACAAATCTGCCAAGAATTGACGCATTGATGGTTGGTGAATTTGTTGCACTAAACCCCGATTTCTGCTCTGCGGAGCAGAAAAACGACAAGGCATCTATGTAAGTACCGTGCATTTAGTATTACAATGTAGTAATAAACATAAAACTGATACAACATATGAATAAGTGTAATAAAGTTGCGTAGGTTAATTTCTTTCGGCACTTTAATCCACAACTTTCCTGGAGTCTTCAAGGATGTGTTTTTATATTCTCGTACAATACAGTAATGATAATTACTTTATTTTTCGTGGTATTTATTAGAAATCATGTTTTTTTATATTATAAACTCAGTTATAAGTAATTTTCTACGTGTTTACGAGTTTTTGTTTACCACAGTTCACGTCATAGCATAGACAATCTATAGACTAAAATGGCCGACAGCGTTTTTGTATGTCCATGAAAAGTCTATTTTAAAATTAAAGATTTGTAGCTTTCTAGGTTTAAAAAAAATACAATACATTTTTTTTCGGTCTAATAGAACATTTATTAACCATTTAAAACCTTTTTCCAAAAAGGGTCAACTAGCCTATTCGTGTCCTTACGGATGGTAGCAGTTCGCGGTTCATGTCAGTGAATGCCGGCGTTCCCCAGGGCTCCGTCATATCCCCCACTCTCTTTCTGCTGCATATCAATGACTTAATTCCTCTTGGGAATATTCATTGCTATGCAGACGATAGTACAGTGCATGCGGGGTATCTCGGACAAGCAGCGGCTGGGCAGGCGGTAACCAAGGAGAAACAGGAGAATCTTGTCATTGAGCTTAATCAAGCTTTGGACCACATTTCTGTATGGGGTACCAAGAACTTGGTTGAGTTCAATGCTAAGAAAACCCAGGTCTGTGCTTTCACGGCAAAAACGTCGCCATTCCTTTTATGTCCTTCTCTTCAGGGCACAACACTGGAGCTAGAGAGCAGTATCACCATGCTCGGTATGGAGATTCGCTGTGACTTAAATCCAAAGAATTACATCGAAAGTGTGATAAAAACAGCCTCACGCAAACTCGGAGTCCTGAACAAGGTGCGGCGTTTTTTCACGCACGAGCAACTGTGCTTGTTGTATAAGACGCAGGTGCGGTCTTGCGTGGAATATTGCTCGCACCTCTGGGATGGCTCCGCTAAGTACTTGCTCGATGCTTTGGATAGGTTACAGCGGCGCGCAATCCGCATCATAGGCGATGAGGAGGTGACTAAACACCTCGAGCCTCTTCAATTACGCCGTGACGTGGCGTCACTAAGCGCGTTCTATCGCCTACACCACGGCGAGTGTTCTGAGGAGTTATTCTCTCTTATTCCACCTTCCCCTTTCCTTCAGAGGACCACGCGCGCTGGCTTACGTTGTTACCGTCTAACTGTGGCTACAATTCCAACGCGTACAAAGAAATTTGGTGACTCATTTCTTTGTCGTACTATCCGTAAATGGAATGCTCTGCTCGCTCACGTGTTCCCACCCTCTCACAATCTGGGATCCTTTAAAAGAGGCGTGAAGAAGCAACTTGCAGGCCGGCAGGGTGAGGATGGCTGGTGTGGCAGTTAGAACTGCTGTATCAGCTATCTTCGCGTCTGGACTTCACCTTCACTTAACATCAGGTGGGGTGGAGTCATTTGTCGGATCTATCTATAAAAAAAAAAAAAAAAAAGTGATGGTGTAATGTTTCATTCTGTCGACTGATGTGTGATATGACATTACAACTTCGCTTGATATCATATAATATACGCGCATTACTTACACATGTCGAGACTACGGAGTTTTTGGCGCGATTTCATCGAGTGCGGTTGGCGTATTATTTTAATTATTCTTAAATTCGAGCATAGTGGATATTGTGAAAGAAAATAGGTGTGATTTTGTGTTACAACCGTCTGCGCAAAAAGAAGAAGAATTGGTGGAATCTTTAATACATGCGCTGTTCCGGTCAAGTGGACGTGGGAACTTTATTGTAGGGTTGACTACCTCACAGAAGCTTAGCGAAAAAGCTAACTCAATACATTTCGTGCCAAAAACTCCAAGAATCATTAGAATGAGTCACACTGACATTCTAATGTAAAAAAAAAGAAATTAATAAAACTTACGACTAGGCTGTATGGGCATTGTTCCCTTTACCTTCCCTGAAACAGATTTTTAGACCACAAACATCCCCCTTTTACTGAAACATAGGAAAGGGGGGATTGACTTGACTGCCACTTACTTTGACTAGATTTGTTACTTTGACCACAGGTGCTTTAGAATTTGTAAACATTTTAACCAACGATATTAAATACCCTAGATACACCACGTGCGCTCAATATGTGTCCCTATCAAGAAGTGCTTGAACACGACTCAAGCATCAAGCACTTCTTGGTTCACAGTCACGCGCAGATTGTTGAAAAGTCAACATACTGCTGAGCTCCGTGAAAAAATGCGAAATAAATACTTATAGTATGTAAAATGTCGATTATTCGACAAATATCTAATCAATGTTTGTTAATTTAACGCATTTAAAGCAAATTTTGTTTTAATACTTACTATAAACTGATTTAATAGAAAATATTTGTGATATTCAAATGCATGGTCGGTAATATAGCCGTCTCTTTTCTTCGCGGTCTGTACCTGCTATATTTAGCAACAGCGCATTCAGAATTGCGCGTAGAATCAAAGAAATAAGGTCTATATTTTTCCGCATATAGCATTAAGTCGTAAAATTTTACGAGCTTACATCTCGGACGGTCTTATCTCTTTGATGCATGCGTTTTAATTAAGACCTTATATAGTGTGCTTTAAAGGTGGTTTTCTATGTTTAAATAATGTCTGATATTTTTGTACAGTTTGTCTATAAAGTCGTGACATGAATGTTTGCGGAACTAACATTATTCATGTGTCTGGAAACACCAAACTTATGTACATCAGCTGTCATCGAGTTTCAGTTGTGGAACAGTTTTCCTTTTGTATTTTTTATTGTTTGGATTAAACTGTAATAAATTAAGACGAAACTACGCAGAAAAGTATAAAAATGAGTAAAGTAAATCGGAGTGGCACGCGGGAAGTGATTTTTAAAGTTTTCCAGCGATGTTTCGAAGACTACCAAGCTGGACGAATTTTGTGGGATTTGGATAATGTTTATGGGCGAACAGCATCTATGACGGGTATGTGTAACTATTTATTTGTAATCTGCCTGAAGTTACAAATAGAGTTACGATTTTGAGACCAAAAAAGGCATTGTTTACATTGCACATTTTTAGGTTAGATTGACATTGTAAATAGGTAATATTGTAGTACGACCATTTCTTTTGATACGTTATTATGGTTCAACTCGGTCACGTTTTCTACCAATTTTGAATTAATTCAAAAAATGTCTCGCTATCTTTTTAGATCTTGCGAAGGCGTTCGATACGGTCTCGGCCCAAATCCTTTTGAAGAAAACGGACTTTTTAGGGGCTGGAATTTTTTGGGGGTTCTTTTAGGGGCTTTTAACAAAACTTGCAATTAAATCGAAAAACAAAGCGTGTGTTTTCTTTTAGTTTTGTGCATAGAATGGAATGCATCGCGATATGTAACGACTGAACTGACTGTGTGGCGGTTTATTTCCTAATGCTGTATGGATTAAATTTCTTTGCCTATCACCAATGGTTAAATAATAAAACAAAACATAACAATCATGTTCGTTCTTTCATTAGTTTACGTCATACTCACGGCTCATCATTCATTTTTGTTATTCATTCAATAATTCACTGTAACTAAATAAGAAACGTTTTAATTTAGGAGCAACGAAAGAATTTAGGTAATAAGTAGGTACATATAAAATTCTATATTTAGGGGAATTTGAAAAATACTTAGGGCAAATTTTTGGTAAGGGTTGGTAACACTGAGACCACAAACAAAATGTTTTGATGAATGAACAATGAATAAAACCTGTTTTGAAAATCAATCTGTATTTTTATTATTAAATTACATTTCCTCTGTGCAAGGCGCTGTGTAAATTTTACTTTTCAGTATTTTTTTTGAGGTGCTTCGTAAAATTCAGTATTTTCGTAAAATTTATTCTGGTCACTATGCTGAGCAACTAATCTTTATTTATCAGAGTCCATTCAATTTGCATGTTATTTCAGTTAAGATGAGTAAACGCAAAAATCCATGTGAAGGTAAGGGAAATGCCGACTTCTGCGAATTTTTAATAGAATTGGCGGAATATGAAAGAAATGTAAATCGAAATATACACAAATATAATGCATACAGAAAAGCCGCTAGCGTTTTGGCTGCACACCACAAAAGAATCGAATCTGGTGATGAGGCAAAGAAACTCAACGGTATTGGTGAAAAAATTGCAAGAAAAATTGACGAATACCTTCTTACGGGAAAATTAAAGAAATTGGAAAACATACATCATGATGCTAGTGCTCAAGCAATAAATCTCTTAACGCGAGTATCAGGCATAGGTCCCGTGAAAGCAGCGGAGCTATATAGATGTGGCATTGCAACCATTGAGGATTTGAACAAAAACCAAGACAAACTAAACCATCACCAACTTATTGGTCTCAAGTAAGAGTATAATACCCTTCATATGGGAAAATTAAAGAATTATATAAAGTACCTATCTACAAAATTTTATGTTGTTAAAGTGAGTATATTTTGCAGATATTTTGAAGATTTTGAAAAGAAGATACCCAGGTCCGAAATCAAGGATATAGAAAATAAGATTAAAACAACAGCAAAAGTATTAGATCCTGAATATACTGTCACAATATGTGGCAGCTACAGGTTTGGGCATATGTTAAGAAACTTTAATGAAATATTTTTGATAGAGCGGTCTAAGTAAATTAATTTTTTTTGATAATGCAGACGTGGAAAATCCGAGAGTGGTGACATTGATGCTCTAATAACACATCCTGCACTGTGTGGATATAAGGGAAACAAGAAAAATGAAGAAAAGCTACTACAAAATGTAGTTGATGCTCTGAACAATGGACTAGTTACTGAAGTTATATCTGTTGGAGAAACAAAGTTCATGGTTACTTTATAAATATTAACTTATCACTTAATAATGGTTTTCCGATAGAGTAACTATGATAACCTTACCTGTAAATTTATTAGGGTGTATGCCGCCTATTACAAGATTTGCCAGCTCGTCGCCTAGACATCCGTTTGATACCCACTGACCAGTATTACTGTGCTATGCTATATTTCACGGGCAGTGACGTTTTCAACAAGACAATGAGAGCCCATGCACTAGAAAAAGGCTTTACACTCAACGAATATTCATTACGACCAGTAGGTGTTACAGGTAGGCTTAATTCACTTTCCTAATCTCAATGAAGGAACAATAATGGCTTTGGTAAGTGTTATTTACCCTTTGTATAATTGAAATTATTAATTTGAAACTATACAAATTTTTGTTAGAAAATATTTAACTCGCCTAAAGCTGGACTTTATACCATGTGTTCTGAAAAGCTTATCAAAATCACTAACCGCTATGCTACTGAGACCTTAATAGATTTGTCGAATTAATTCTAGTATTTATTAGGTTGCTAGGCAGCGTCACCGAGCGTCGTCGTCGTGTCAGCGTCCGCGCAATATCCGATGCCAATGCTGACCGGCTGCCTAATGCACTGCCGTCGCTTTACCGTGGCGCCTGTCGCCTACAATCAGTGTGAAATGGATTCTGACGAAGAAACTACTGAAAAACCAATAATTACGTAAAAAGGAAACATCATTATCAATATTGAGAAGATCCTCTATAGAGTTTAGTAGTTCAGGAAACTTATTTTATTATTATTTAGCGATTATTTCGTCAAAATTGCGCGAACGCTGGCACGACGACGGCGTTCGAAAGATGCTAGTGTGTGTGTGTGTGGGGGGGGGGGGTGGTCTTAGTTGGTTTGATTAAAATTTTAAGTTTTTTTAGGTGTGCCAGGAGAGCCAGTGCCCATTTCATCTGAAGAGGAAATTTTCGACTATATGGATTATCCATACAAAGCCCCTCAAGACCGAAATATGTGAAAATAAATAATAATGCTGTATTTATTCATAATATTTTATTATTTCTACTTTATCACAAGATGTAGCAAACTTACGACTATGTTTGATTAAGTAAAAAAATATGTATCTTTATTACCGCTACCCTAAGCGTGAGTGAAGTGTGAACGTCTGACGTGCCGACTCGTGTCCGAGCCAGCGCTCTTCATACACCGGTACAACAGAGATATAGCGCGGCTCCAAAGTGTTCTGTGGCGTCAGAACACTTGGTATGACATAGGGAGGTGGTCACTGTACAGGGCGACATCAGTCGGTGGTGATAATCATGGGATTTACTAGACCCTGGGTATCCTACCGGATGAAGTCGAAAAGGTCTTGGGGTGGGAGCGACGTGTATCGTACTTGCTAGGCTCAATAAACGTGCGATTCTACCCCAAAACCCAATCCTCTGACTGAGATGCACAGACCGATACCCCGAATACTGCACCGACGCAGACACACGGACCATGATGATAAGATGACCATGCATGAGGAGGAGATGGCCAAGGCGGCGATGGCTGAGGCCGACGCACGGAGTGCGCCACCCGTATCACCGGGGTAGACGGAGCAGCTGCTCGCCTCGTCGTCTATTGATGACCGGCGTAGGTTGGGGATGAGGGAGAGCCCTTTGATGGGTCGATCTACTCATAATCTAGTCGCACCGCCGTCATCGAACTGGTTCAATCCCCTCGAAATCATCCAGACCAACCTCCAGCACAGTCAGACTGCTACGGCTTGCTAACGCAGGCCGCTGGAGATGAACCCCGAACAATCGCACTGATTGAGTGACCAAGAGCCGTGGATCAGAAACAACAGAATATGTGGCCCCCATAACATCGGAGGTAAGCTAATTCTAGACACACAGGGCACAGAAAAGCCATGAACCATACGAACATTCCTAAAAATGTACCTAACACGACACACAATTCTGTTCCAGAGACCAAACTGCCGTCAGGATAAAAACCGAAGGCAACACACCCGACATTGTCCTAGCCTCGATATACATGCCGGGCGAGGACACAGACTTCCCACAACAAGAGATGACCGACCTGGTGAAACACAGCGAAGACGCTGTCATGGACATGGAGTGAACCTGGACGTGGTCATCTGCACAGACTCTAACGCTAGCTTCCGAAAGCGTGACAAATCTTATATCAAATTGGCACGTATCTGATGAGCCTTCCTGCTCTGATCGTACAAGAAATAGATTTTCACTAACCGCAGACACAAAAAACCCGGAACCCAGGCGCAACCCGCGCCGAACAGACGTGCCGTACAAACAGCTCCTGACCTCTTTGCTAACCGGGCACCAAACACTTCACCTAGAGGATACCAAACAATTAGAAAACAGCGTAACGAAACTCTCAGAATAGATTATTGAAGCTACCATGCCTGTGGCAAACTAAAGGATCTGGCCACAAAGGGCAGGGGTAACTCTTGGTGGAACAGAGCTTAGTAAACTCAGGCTAGCTGTGCGCAAACAATTCAACAGAGCCAAAAATTCCAGACTTCCAGAGGACTGGGACCTTTACAAAATAACACAATACACTTTCAAAAAACAAATCAGAAAAGCCAGCAGAGAAGCGTGGCGAAAACTCTGAGAATATATTGAATCTAACTGTTGTAGTTTTGTTATGGCCACATTACTATGATGGCAACCCTGTAAAAGACAGTCTGTGAAGCAAGTAATAATGGTGTACGACACTGAAAAGATCTGAAAGTATTATCTAGTATACGTATTATAATATTGTGATTGGAGTTCTAAATAAACGAGTACAATTATACTTTTCTTTATTGGAATAATCTACAAACTAGGCGACGAGAGCGGTGCGAAATCACGCAAAAGAACAGATAAGCGGCGGCGGGACGCCGGCTTTGGTAGTAATGGAGCGTTTGGAATATTCGGTGGGAGCTGCTGGGCCACAGTTCAGTCCCTTCTCCGCACCGAATACTACTGGCGAGCGATGGAAAACTGGGCTTCAGAATTTCAAGTATTATATTGAAGGTCAAATAGCGTTAAATGACAAACAAAAAGTGGCAAGGTTATTGCACCAGGCAGGTCCTAAACTGCAAAATATATACGAAATTTTGCAAGAAGAAGATGCTGAAGGTGAAAATGAGTACATTAAGTGTGTAAACAGGTTGAATTTATACTTTATACCCGAAGCTAATACTGCTATAGAATGTCAAAAATTTAGAAATTTGGAAATGAAAAATGAAACAATAGATGAGATTTATTAAAACTTAGAAGGCAATGTATGAACTGCGATTTCCCAAACAAGGACGAGATGTTAAGAGATCAAATTGTAGAGAAATGCAACAATATAAATTTAAAAAGAAAATTATTAAAAAGAGGCAGAGACCTGACCTTAGATTCAGCATTACAAATTTGTAGATTGTTTGAAATTAATAAAAATATGTTTCCAAAAATGGATACCGAGGAGGAAAACAGTGAATCAGATATAAATAAAATACAACAACGAGATGTTACTTGTTATCGATATGGTGGTAAAGGCCATATGGCAAAAGATGGACATTGTCATGTCCTGCATTAAACGAAAAGTGTATTAAATGTGGTATTAAGGGTCATTTTGCAAAATGTTGCAAGACAAGGCACAAGTATGATATTCCTTCTTCTAGTTCTAGCAAGGAGAAGACACTAAAAAGGAAAAAAGATATGTCAGGTATGTTATACAAAATGCATCAAGTTCAGATTCTAATTGTTCTGATGATAGTGATGAGGAGTGTGACAATAAAAAAAACTTACAGGTAAATTCCGTATATCAAGTGAGTAGCATTGATTGCACCAAGTTTGACATAGAGGCTGATGACAAATTAGTTTGCAAGTTTATTGTTGATTCAGGAGCTTCTATTAATATTATTGATAAAACTGTTTTTAAGAGTTTAATAAAATCAAAATTTTGTTTTAAACTTAAAATTGATAAATTGCAAAAGTATTACTCTTATGGAGCTAAAGAAATTTTAAGTTTAGTTATGTTTAGAACTACATTATACTCGCCTGATAGTAAAGTTAAAGTGACTGCGGATATTTTGGTTTATGATGGTCATGGGCCATCTTTGTTAAGTAGACTAACATCAATGCAACTGGGATTGTTACGAGTAGGACCTATTTCCCATGAGCAATGTAAGTCTCAAAAAATAAATTCTATTGATTACATACCTATTACCAAAGAGATGATAATGTAAGAGTATTCAGAATTGTAGGAAAGTTGAGAGATTTCAAGTTAGTTATACCTCTAGATCCGAAAGTAAAGTTAGTTGCTCAACCAGTTAGGGGACAACCCTTTAATTTGAGACATATTGAAGAAAAACTTATCAATGAACTACTTGACAATGACAATATAGAACCAGTAACTGGACCGACACCATGTGTATCACCGTCACACATTGTTAAGAAGAAAGAAAAGGATCAGTACCGGCTTGTGGTGGACATGTGGATGGCAAATGAGGCTGTTCTTAGGGAGCGAGTTCCACTTCCTTCTTTTGAATAACTTCTGGCCGATCTCAATGGATGCAGGTACTTCTCATCTCTTGATATTAAGTGGGGCTACCATCAATTGGAGCTGGATGAGGAGTCACGTGTAGTAACAGTTTTTAGTAGCAGCTTGGGTTTATTCAGATATAAAAGACTTTTTTGGTATTCGCTGTGCTTTGGAAATGTTCCAACGTATCCTAGCACAATTATTATAAGGAATTGATGGCGTTGCTAATAATCAAGATGATATTAGAATCGGCGGCCGTAGTAGGCAGGAACATGATGACAGGCTAAGATAAGTTTTGGATAGCTACACAGTAATGGTCTCACTCTAAATGACAAGAAATATTATTTTGGAGTAACTGAAATAACTTTTTTAGGCCATCATCTTTCTGAGAAAGGTATTAGACCTACAACAACGTCACAACAAATAATACAAGAGTTTAGGGCACCTCAGAACAAAGCAGAAGTAAGAAGTTTTCTAGGTTTAGTGAACTTCTCTGCTCGCTTTATACCCCATTTTAGCACGCTTACAGAACCTTTAAGGCATCTCACGAAGAAAGACACAGATTTTGAATGGAGTCAGAGTCAGAAACATGAAAATGTATTAAGGCAGTTGAAAGACCTTATCGTTAAGGCACCTGCTCTAGGATATTATGATAAGGAAGCAGAAACTACACTTGTTACAGAAGCAAGCCCTGTAGGAATTGCAGCTGTACTTATTCAACATCAGTCTATTAATGGTAAATTACAACCTATTGTTATTAAGTATGTCAGCAGGGCATTAACAAATACGGAACAAAGATATTCACAGACTGAAAAGGAGGCATTAGCAATAGTTTGGGCTTGTGAAACTCTGTACATGTATCTTGTTGGGAAAACCTTTACTATTGTGTCTGATCATAAACCTTTAGAAATCATTTATTCATCCAAGTCGAAGCCTAGTGCCAGTATTCAGCGTTGAGTTTTGCGACTCCAACCCTACACATTTAAGGTAGTATAAAGACCTGGTAAAACTAATATTGCAGATTGACTCTCACGGTTATTAAATACTGAAAATAAAGTACAAATCTCGGAAGATACAGAGAATAATTTATTATTAGCTATGGTTGAAACAAATATGGATGCAGTTACTATAGAAGAAATTGAACAAGCTTCGTAAAACGACACGGAATTGACCAAATTGAGGCATGCAATAGAAAATGATTTATGGTCTAAAGAATTGAGAAAGTATGAATTGATTAAATCTGAGCTATCTATTTTTAAAAACATTATATTGAGAGGAATGAGGATTATTGTACCCAAGGAGTTAACTGCAAGAATATTAGAAGCTGGACATGAGGGACACATATCTATTAACGGTATGAAAAGTAAACTAAGATAAACGGTATGAAAAGTAAACAAAGTATGGTGGGGTGGAATGGATAAGGACATAGAATATTGGATAGATACATGTAAAGGATGTCGCTTAGTAAGAAAGTATATGCAACCTGAACCTATTATTTCTTCTGAGTTGCGAAGTCACCGACATATCCGAGACGGACCTCTTCGGGAGATGCCACTACATAAACAAAAACACGCTTACTCCACAGGAAAATCAAAAGAATCTGCACTACACAATGTGATCTCGAAGATGGGACACTGCCCACTGAATAATAACTTTCACACCCTAGGTATCACTGACAGTCCCCTATGCAGAGCATGCATGGAGGCAGAAGAAACGGTGGCACATGTGCTCCTCGAGTGCACTGGTGTCGTCCAGATCAGCGAAGAGACTTAGTAAACCGGCATCCCTTGCGGATGCCCTGAGAAGTCTGGGAAGACTGATGTGCTTCTGGAGGGAGGTGGGCTGGCTGGAATAACCGGTCGCCATGGCTCACGCACACACTTCCACTTAAGGGACTTACATCTTTATTTATTATGATTCTTAGCTAAGGTAAGTTCAAAAGGTTTACAAAAGGAATAATCTAGTTGACTTTAGGTATGAACAGTTTGTTTTACTCGACAGATCAAAGATCTAAATTTCAAGTCATTGATCGATCAAGTAACAACCAGCCATTTAATATTTTTTTTTATATTCCTATACCTCCATAAAAGATCTTCAACACTCAAGCGGCCAGCAGAATTAAAACCCAAGGGAAGTATAAAATCTTGCAAGTACGGACCCTCAGAATCCAGACTGCGTCATATCCGCACTGTTATAAAATCAGTGTAGGAACAAACGCATAGATATCTAAAAGCAGCGTTATACACCACATGCATTTATATATTCAATCTAGAATCATAGAGTTCGCAATCACACCGCGAGCTCGCACTGTGTTATCATTTTAGCAGAGGACTAAACAGTTTTTATACTAAGTATGTATAATTTAATCAAATCATGACTAACTTCTAATAACGGAACAAAATTCGCACATTTTTTGGTCCTTTTTGAGCCAGACGCAGCAAATTATGAATACATACTTAGGTGGTAAATAAAAATATAAACTGGTATCAAACTTCTACATCACGCAATGCCACAGACTTGATTACCACATCGCCGGCTTCCCACTGTCCGCGATATCACGACTGGACAGGCAGAGCATCGCACACTAAGCCTAAATGGCGACACAGACGAATTTATTATAACTTTGCGACAGTCTGTAATATAAGCGATCGTAAGAAGCCAACGTTAAAGTATCCTAATTATCAGCGTATTGGATAGCGTGGTTATCAGCAGGTCGATTATCAAAAAGTTATATGCATTAACAGTAAAAATATGTACATTCTTTCGGTATTGTTAAATAAGGTGAGACCACAAACATACTTGACCTCTTTGAAAATAAATCTTTCGATCCGTACTTACATTTCAGGTGCAACTTTGCATCTTGACTTTAAGAACATCATATTTATGAAACTTAGGTCAAATATGGCATAAGTAGCACCTGGAGTGTAAGTATGGAACGAAACCCTGTCTATACTCAACATCAGTCTCAAAGCGTCTTTTATTCTGCACGGGTGTCTAATGATTCAACAAAAATCGATAAATATTTATATTTTCTTTAAAATCAGTATTTAAACTGCACCACAGTTACTTTATATATTACTTACAACTGTATAAGGTGGCTCGCGCTTTGGATAGGTTTCCTTAAGTACCTACCTATGTCTATGCAAGTTTAGTAGGTACATATTGAGTGCATACGTTACCGGCAATCTGTATAATTTGGCATTCTATACAATACCTAGGCAATCTATTGAATACCATAAACGTCTAGGGAATGTATGAAATATTATTCATTTTATACTTAGCCTATACTTCAATGAAGGTAACTTTAAAAAAAATAAAAAAAATGGTTATTGTATAGGTGCACATTTTCAACTCATTGTGGTAATAAATATTTAATTACGCTTCTGCCAATTTATGCGTAAAATATACATGCAGTCTTCTAAATATGAAATATTACATGATTACTACAAACCACAAAATGGCTCTGGAAAAACCCAAAGAAGCAGAGGTTTGCAACTGCATTTTGTTGTAGTTGTTTTTTTTTGTTTTGAATTATAAAATATGGTCTAAGAGCCAGTGTTCCGCAGATTTACGGTATAGTAGCAAACTTCATATTAATGCTAGTTATACTAATTCATCTGGGGTTCACTATTCCTAGAAACCTAGAAGTCGAAAAGCATGAAAATATTACGTCTAGTAAATATTACGTCTGCGTTATGTATACGTACGTTATGTAGTTGTGTCTACATCAAGAAAATGAGAAAATAAATTTTATCAGTTGTTTAATATCACAGGTATATGGTGGAGCAATTTGTGATTCATCATCATCATCATCATCTGCCTATTAATGTCCCCACTGCTGGGGCACAGGCCTTCCCTATGGATGGAATAGGGAGATTGGGCCATGACCCACCACGCGGGCCCAGTGCGGATTGGTGGGTGCTAACGACTGCAGATGCAGCCGGGACCAACGGCTTAACGTGCCTTCCGAAGCATGGAGGAGCTCGAGATAGTGAATTTTTGGTCACCCATCCAATGACCGACCATTGCGAAAGTTGCTTAACTGCAACGATCGCAGTCGAACACACTAACCACTTGCGCCATCGAGCTCCTCAATTTGTATAACAATTTGTGATTAATATAGGGCAATCATCATCGCCTTCGGTGTTTTTATTTGGGGAAGAGATTGATTAATTAAAAATTAATCTACATATTAGTTTTGCTTGTACTTGATAAGAGCAATATGTTGATAATAGTGCTTTATACAGTAGAATACCTGCATTATACAGATTTCCGGTGACACGTTCACTGGATGCTATTTTTCTTGTCCCTAAAAAGCAAACCGGGCTTAAATTGATGGATACGTGAATGGCAACTGGCAACATTCGCTTCCAAATTGGAACCAAACTTTTTATTGCTGTGTATTCACTTAAGCTCAGAACAGTTCTGAACGAGCAAATTAGTGTTCGATCGCCGTTGCGTTGTTTCCATTGATTCAAGAAAGAGAGCATTCCTTCATTGTGTCCAGTCAAACATCGTTGTTGAACGCGTTCGCTCGCTCTGATGATTCATTCGCTCGCGAGCGAATGATTGTCGCACAGCATTGTTCTATCTGAACACTAAGTGGAATCGCTACACAAGGTGTATGACTGTTCGCACAAAATAGAAAGTACAGAAGGTAATCCCATGTCTATATATACTACATCAATTTTTGTACCTACGCTCCGGTGGTCGCGCTATAGGATAGTCAACTTTAACTTGTGCACAAAGGAATCATAGTGTAGTAAAAGTGGCACTCGTACGTATCTAGTTGTTTGATTCATTGTATTTTTTTAATAATAATAAATTCAAGTTGCAAATGAAAGAGTGAATGTAATTATAAACCAATAATAACGGAAGTAAGTATATTAATTAAAATATAATTTTTATTAAGTAAGGATTAATAAAAAATACTGAAATTAGAAAACATAACCTAACCGTTGGGTTAGGTAGTTATAATAACTTTTTTGTTACTCCATACTTGCACTAAACGTGCAAAGACGCGTGTCAAAGCTCTCAACAGGTCCGAGATATCGTGAGCGGTGTCAATGTATGTGCGTTGCTCTAGCACACTTTATATGTAGATTACCTTATCTAATATCTATTTTGTGCTGTTAGTGTGCATCCAAATGCGAGCCGCCTAATACTTTTGACATTGGTGTCGCGCCAAGCATGATTCTCTTAACCTAAACTTAAATTAGACAAAAGTGGTGTCGATTCCGGCATGTTTCTCTAAACCTAAAACTAAATTTGTAACAACAGTATATCCTTGTCATTCTCTGTACAGAATGAAAAGGAGAGACTGATGTTAAATTTAGTTTTAAGTTTAGAGAATCACGCCAGAATCGACGCCTAAGTACACTTAAAATTGTCTAGCATTATAATGTTTCCATACCATGTATTACAGTTACAGGTTACAGGTCTACTTTGATATACGATGATCTTATGTAAGAACAACCTTAAAACATGGAAGTATTGTCTAAAATCTGATTTAATGGTTATTTTGTTAAGATCGAGAAAAGTATTACAATCTTTTTGATTTAACTCTATTGCTAACGATATAATACTCAGTATAACTTATACATAATTCATTACTCATAATAATACGATTTTTTATTTTAAAACATTAACAATAACAAATTTATTATAATCATTAAGAAATCTTTGGAAAATAAGCTAAGGCATTCATCAAGTATTTATAAGCAAAATTAAGCTAAATATTTATAGTCAGGAAATAATAGGAATTTTACGGATTGTTGGACAAAACTCGCGCCAATAAGTAACAAATGTAATGGCGACGGGAGACATTCTTTCCGTATTATAGAGACAATATAAAGAGATGCTAATCTATGGTAACAGCCAAACATTTTATTTTACATCTTTGCTTCTAAATTCAACAAGTGAGTGTCTAATCAACAAACAGCTTTGCTGCGCTGTACTGTGCTCATGTTAAAATTCGACTGCTGAAAGAATGCAGTGATATAATAGCACGAACCATTATCGAATTCGATCTCGATACGCGACAAACATCAAGAAGTTTTGTATGGAAATTTGAACAGCGCTACAGCGGACGTAACGAGAATTAAAAATCTTCCATACATAATTACTTCTTGACATTTAACGAGTATCGAGATCGAATTCAACTATTCCAATTCTATATTAGTTCGTGCTAAGGGTACAAGACCATGACAGAGTTGTTTTCAATTTTTTTTTACTAGATAGAAAGTGTACTTTATTCGGAAATTATTTTGTTCTTTACACAGAAAGCATTCTTTCGCACTGTAGAAACAAATCAAAGGTGCTGTAAGTGCCGCGCCGCGCTTATTGTTTGATTCCTCATTATCACCTAAAAGGAGCGAATTGACTAAATAGAGCACTTGATGTTGATTGATCACCCTAAGACACGCGTGTTTACTAAATACATTATTTTATTATAGATACTAAAGTCAACACGTGGGTGGGTCTCATTGCTTATTACAGACAAATTATACTGCGTTATTAATATTAACAGTAATTACGTTTTGTTATTTGTATAATGTTTTATATTTTAATAATTTATTATCTTCCTTTTGTCAGTGTCAAATAATTGTCACATAGGATATATAGGTATGAGTGTAAGTCATTATTGTATGTGTTGTGCTGTATTTGTGTTTAGTGGTATGTCTCTGGGTCCACATGCTTGTTTTTAAGTGCTCCTAGGAATCCTTGTTGTTCAGGGTAGGCCCTGCCCATAGACAGAGAATGGAGTGAGCGTTTGCTGCCCAAATGTAACAAAACAGGACAGATAATTTGAGTGACAGACAAAGCGACCGTGCGGCCGTATAATAGTTCGTCTACCTATGGGTTGCACCATAGCTTTCACTTTCTAGAAAGTTGTCAATTTCATGCGAGTGTCGCTCAGCCCATGCTCTATATCTATGGTCCTGCCAGAACTCCAGCCTTCTATTTGTTATAGGCGTTTTGATAAATTACACTATTTTAATGACGTGAAAAGCCAATCGCAAAATATATATAATTCAATGGGAGTCTGTTTTCGAATTCGGATTTTTAATAAGTATTGCAAATTGTATTTAGTTGAATAACATGTTTGAATAAAAATAAAATACCTTATTTTGTACATGTTCAGTAATCATTGATCATATTTGCGTACATCGTATGTAGTAAAATAATAAATAGTCTTGCAATATAAGTGAAAGGGATCGATTAATTTTTATTAAAAGCTTAACACGGTAGATTATTCATCTATGAAAATTTTTGGAAACTGCAAAAAAATAAAATTGATAAGACAGCAAAAGGAAAATAGTTTACTTATATTTTTATTATTCTACTTTGATTCGCCTATCTTATTTTTATCGTTCTTTTTGATGATTCGATTTTTTATATACAAAAATCTTAAAAGTGAACAGTTATGCAACTTTTATGTCAATGTCAAATTTACATGGTCACTTAAATAAAAAATAATTTCAATAATTTTAGTCTTGACTGAGTATTATAGCACATTTTTCTCGTTTGGTTCCAACTTTGCCGGTAAACCAGAATCAACTGACCCAAATACTTTTTTTATACCTTAGTTTACGCCCATCAAAACTCACATTTCAAGATTTATTTAATTTAAAATATAGTTTTGAAGCCCTCGTGATTTCTAGACCAGCGTGTGGTATTGCAAGACGGGGTCGACGAGCGCGTTCTAAGAGCACCAACCATACACGCAAGCAACAAGCAACTGCGCGATGCTTTAATATATAAGATGAAACCCACATTTGTTGTCAAATTGCTTTAAAAAAGGGAACGAAAGAGTTCAATAGTATATTGGATTGATCACGAGCCGTAGACGAGCGCTCGAACGCCGCCCATCACTTTAGCAGCAACCTCGCGATACATTGAACGCGTTAATACCCACATTATAACAATAACATTAGTCAAATTGATTGCGTAAAAGTTCAATATTATGTCGAATTGTCAGATAATATAGTTTTTTATAAGGCTCACGAGCCGTAGACGAGCGCGTAGAGCTGTGACTCGGGGTCTGCGAGCGCGTCGTCGGGCGCTCGCAGCTCGAGCGCTCGACCGCCGCCCATCACTAGCACGCGGCCGCATTCGAGCACGCCAGCGGTGCGATGCGCCACGTACAACACCGTCGAGCCGCCGAACGAGCAACGGATCGTGTTCAATATGATGCGCTCCGTCTCCTGGTCGAGGTTCGCGGTGGCCTCGTCCACTAGTAGAATCTGCGGACGATGTTTTGGATATATAAAACTAATGTACAATTTGCCCCTTGCTCGTGAAAATTAAAATAAAAAAATGGTTGCCTGTAAAGTCGGTTTTACGGGCGAAGATTTTACGTGACAACGTCTTTTTCTCGGTAGAATATTTATTGATATGAATATAATTAAATTGCACAATAGGAACAAGGAATTGAATGAAAATAAGAATTGCACAAATTTTAACTATAGAAATATATTTTGTTTACTAAAACATTGTACATGTAAACTTAAACTTAACACGAGAGACTCATCGTAACGTTACCGAGCGTTACACTTTTTCATAAGTGACTCCCAGCCGCAACCTAATTTAAGACGTTGTCACGTCAAAACTCTAGAACCCCCACTGTAGGGTCGGTCGTGTCCGCGCAAAAGATGGCGAGTGTTATGGATGCGGGCAGGTGTCGCGTACCTTAGGAGTCAGGGTGGTTAGGAAGATCGGGTCTTTGGCATTGTACTAGCTCTCTGCACAGTGATTCTTCACTGCGCTTGACGGTAGATGCTCAAAAGGTCCTTCTTAGGGCCAAGGGGGGCGGGAGAGGGACGGAGAGAACTACGCTCTCTCTCCTACTCCTGCGAGGGTAGCGGGTCTATGGCATTGGGTCGGGGTGGGTCCGTTCGTGGATAATCACTATGCGGGTTGGCGGCCATTTGTAACAGGGTCCCGCAATATCACCCACACTCCTCCGGTGCAGGAGTATTGTCTGGGTAGGACCCTGTTCAGGGGAGGACTCCGTAGATACCTTCTTGCTCCTCCGGTGGCTGAAAGATGCGTAAGAGAACAGGGCCAAGTGTCAGTACCTTGAGGAGGTGCAGCAAGGCGCGCGGCTATGCGCGAGGCATAGCAGCTGCGCGTGTCCGCGGGACGGGTGGTGCACGGGCGCAACGAGCCCCCGTGCCGATGTGTTGTGGAGGCGGGCAGGTGTCACTACCTTGGGGTGGTGCAGCAGGGCGCGCGCGAGGCATAGCAGCTGCGCGTGTCCGCGGGACAGGTGTTGTGCGAGCCCACGCGCGCGTGTGTTATGAAGTTTTTTTTTTTATTTATTTATTTATTTATTTGACATACCATCGACAATTTCACAAATTTTAATAAAGATTTAAGATGTAGGTAGTACTCAACCGTGTGAATTGCCATTGTAGGCATGTACAACATTGACTATATGTAGGTAGGTACTTATACTTTTAACAGAAAAAAAATATTGTTCGGTTTGAACGTTACCATACAGATGATTTTTGAGGGCTTTGAGTGGAGCATGAAAGATGTCAACATCATGGCATATCTCGTTGTATGCATCTTTAATTCTGTTAAACGGTAAAGCTAATTTTGTTTTAAAGGGACAGTTAACGAATGATTTGATGGGTTGGCGGGGGATTTTTCTGGGAACCTTTAACTTAATTTCCGCAAGAAGGTCGTGCGCAACAATATTGCCGTGAAGTAATTTGTGCAGAAATAAAATGTCCGCGGTTTTTCTACGCTTTTCTAAGGTATGAAGTTTAAAGTATTTGAGACGAGTGTGGTAATCCGCACGGTAAGGACACTTCCTGTCTTTGAAAGCAAGAAACCTCGTAAAATTACGTTGAATTCGCACGATTCTATCTGGTTGCGCCAGTATGGCATTTTGAATTGACCGCGTAAAATTCGTATAATCGCCCATCGCCTTATTTTAAATTTAATAGTTAAATTGGCACTTTACTCATTTCCTTTTCCCATCTCCCTCCTGCACATACCTATCTCGCATGCCAGAGTGAGACGACGAATGTCCACTGGGGACATCTAGCGGGTGTTGTAGTTAACATACTTTTTAGCAAATCCGCACCTTTTGTTAATGGCTGCCGTAAATCGCGCTCTTCGTAATTAATTCGTTTGATAAACAAAAACTATAGTTCGAGTGATTCTCATTGTAAAAATAGAAGTGCAAGACTACCCATTTGGTGTTACCCATAAGAATATCAACCGGCCACGAACCCAAGTTCGGTTTTGGATAGCCGGCTCGACGCGTCCACCTCGGGAGCTTCTGGACTGGCCGTTGATTCAAGCTTCAAGGTATTGTGCAACCTTCCTTATTGGTTTCGAACTATTTCCTTTTGTTTTTAATCCACGCAGTTCGAAATCTCCTTTCTTTGATTATTGTGCCAATTTTAAATTTACAGTCCATTATAAAAAACAAATATTTAGCATCACCCGCGCAACCATTTTGGTCCTTCGAGCCGGATTAGTTGAACTTATTAGTTTAATAGAATTTATTCCATTGGGAGTAAACGCACCGCATAGTTATAATTATCTAGCACTAGCAAACCCGGCGAACTTCGTTTCGCCACCAGATGGCTTCGTTTTATGTAACATTTCGTTTGGTGATTAAAAGAGTTTTTTTTAATTTTTCCTAAATTTTCTTTGCTATAAACCTCACGGAGCCCAAGACCTTTCCAACGAAAGCAAAACCGTGGAAATCGGTTCGTGCGTTCTGGAGTTATAGCGTCAGGAAGGAAAACCCGACTTATTTTTATATAGTAGATTTTATTTGTTTATTTGTTCATACCGCTCCGCAACCACGCTAGGAATATAACTCGTAATAGAATTGAATAGGTAGGTAAGTACTTAATCGTTGCAGGTGCATAGGCACTGACGGCGTACAATACCTACTTACCGCTTAGTCTGTTATTTTGGTAGTTTGTTTGTTTACGCAGTCACTAACATAAAAGGAATAACTTTAGTACTTATTAAAATAAAAGTCGCAATTTGATTTGAGAAGGTAACTTTGTTCGTCTACCTACATTCATACGCGTCTGATCTCCGGCGCTATCATTTCACTTCAATATTTAGGTATATTTATTTAGTTTGTTGTTGTTTTTGCAATGCCTCCGAAAATGAATTCGGATGCGCAATTAAAATTGTTGCATGCAAAAAGGGACAACCTATTTGCACGTATGCAATTAATTTGTGATAGCTCGTCGAAAATCGAAGATGAAACAATCAGAGAAATGTTTTTGTGTTCCGTTGAAACCGTGGATAAATTACGCTTAGATTTCGAAAATGTACTCGATAGAATCAATACCCTAGAATTAGAATTAAATCCCGAGTTTTTGGTTAATTACGACGCCTTGTCGTCATTTGAAGATTTAGTTTGTCGTACAAAACGTGTCGCTAAATCGTTAGAAATTCCCGTCGAATCAAAACCTGCGCTGGATAGTGTATGGAGGCAAGATAGACCAAAATTACCGCCTATACAGATACCAGAATTTGATGGTGATATCAAAAACTGGCCTTTGTTTTATGCTTGTTTTGAGAATACGATTCATAGAAATAACGGATTATCGAATCATGAAAAATTACATTATTTAGTTGGTAAACTCACTGGTAAAGCAAAATCTGTTTGTGCTGGAATTACTTTAAGTGGAGAAAATTACAATTTGATTTTGAACTCTTTAAAAATAAAATACGAAAATAAACGTTTAGTTGCAACTACTTATTTAGACCAAATATTTAATTTGAAAAATATTTTAATCAATAATGAGCACGATTTAGAAAAGTTTTTAGACACATTTGTAACAGCAGTTCGCGCCTTAAAGAACCTTAAGTTCGATGACCTCAGCGATTTTTTGTTTTTATATATTGCATTAAGAAAGTTAGATTCCGAAACAGTTCGCTTATTCGAAATGGAGCAACGTAGCAACACTAACATTAAATTCGATGATTTAGAGTTAGACAATTTTATTCGAAACTATATTCAAATTTTGCAACGAACGTCGTCAAAGTCGGAAACGAAAAGGTCAAATATTAGTAAAACTAGTAGTAGTAGTCAGCTGTCCAAGTTAACGCATACTTATGTCAATACGGTTTCGAAAACTTCTCATTTGGAAAAATGCACCTTATGTACAGGCCAACACGATCAATTTTATAAGTGTCCCGGGTTCCTAAAACTCAATCCTATTGAGCGCTATAGATTTGTTCGCAGTAATAATTTGTGTATTAACTGTCTAAGTGATAGACATCGTGTTTCGGTTTGTAGTTCGAATAGTACTTGTCGCAAATGTTATGCCAAACACCATACTTTATTGCACTTCGAAAATAATGTCGCCGCTCATGCGGCCACAGCTGTTGACAGTGCGCCCGCTAACGCTGCATCTAGTAGTCGAGCGCCGTCTGCGACCGTTCGGTCGCCGCCGCCACCACTCGTGCCGCCGTCGTCTTGTGAGCGTAGTCCTCGCAGTCGCACCTATCCTTCTGCTACAATGCGTGCGGGCAGCGATGCCGCTTGCTCGCGTAGTGAGTCGAATGATGTGGCTTTGTGTTCTTCATCGGACTTGCGCACTCCAACTACTGTACTTCTCTCAACCGCTCGGGTTATTGTAATTGATTCTTATGGTAATGAACATAGCGTTCGTGCCCTTTTAGATAGTGCATCGCAAAGTAATTTTGTTAGTGTAAATTGTTGTCGTCGTCTTGGTTTAAACATTAATTCTCATAGTAATTGTAATGTAGTGAAGGGTATAGGGGGCTCCACTAAATCCATTCAGGGTTCCGTATATATTAAATTTCATTCGCGTTTTGATCACAGTATTAGTTTTAATATAGATTCGTTGGTAGTAGATAAAGTCACCGAACTTTTACCAACTGTCGCAGTCAATACGTCAATATTGACCAATTTTAGAAACTTACCTTTAGCCGATGATACTTACGCCGTTCCAGGTGAAATTGATTTGTTGATAGGAGCTTCGATTTTCCCGCACCTCCTGTTACAGCGTAAGATCCGGGGTCATCCGTCGCAACTCGCACCGCACGCTTTGGAGACAGTCCTTGGTTTTGTTGTTGTTGGATCCGCAACCGCTAGTTTAGATTGCAAGTCGTCCGTATCATATTGTTGTACGGCCGAACCGCTGGATGCTGTCGTTCGCAGATTCTGGGAGATAGAAGAAGTGAACGTACCTCCCGTCGTCAGCCCGGATGACAAAATTTGTGAGGAGTTTTACAGTGTCACAACTAATCGCGATAGTGATGGTCGCTATATTGTCGCTCTCCCCTTTAAGGGGGATGTTAATTTACTAGGAGATTCTCGTCAGGTAGCTGAAAAAAGGTTTCTTTGTTTGGAGAGAAAAATGCAGACGTCTCTAAAATTAAAACAGGCCTATGATGACATAATTAATGAGTATTTGGATAAAGGCTTTATTTCACCCGCTCCGAACGAAACTATGGAAACAAAACACACTCCTCTATATATTATACCTCACCATAGCATTGTTCGTGAGGATAAACCAAATTGCGCGTAGTACTAGATGGTAGTGCTAAAACTAGTACTAACGTTTCATTAAACGATCTTTTGCATTGTGGTCAGAATCTCCAAGGTAATTTGTTTGAAATTTTAGTAAATTTTCGTTTGTTTGCTGTAGCTCTTTCTGCGGATATTAGGCAGATGTTTCTTTGCATTGGTGTTCGCAAATCTGATCGCAGGTTCCAACGTATTTTGTATCGATTTTCGCCACAGGAGCCTTTGCAGGCTTATGAATTTAATCGCGTTTGTTTTGGGCTTAAATCAAGTCCCTTCCACGCTCTTCGCACTATCAAGCAGCTCCTTGCCGATGAGGGAAATAATTACCCAAAGGCCAGAGACACTATTGAGTCTGGTTTATACATGGACGATTACTTGTGGACGCTGGAGAGCGAGGAAGAAGCTATCGCGATAGCAGGTGAAGTCATAGCGCTCATGAAAACCGGTCAATTTGATCTCGTTAAATGGATGAGCAACTCGCAAATGGTTTTAAACTCTATCCCATCATCGCATCGCTTGTCCACCGTCAAAGAATTCGATGAGAATGGTACACACAAAGTTCTTGGTTTGTGTTGGTCACCTTCGTCCGATTTGTTTAGTCTAAAAATTAGCTCTACTCAGTCAACTTGTACTAAACGAAACATATTGTCGTGTGTCGCGAGGATATGGGATATAATGGGATTTGTAGCACCCGTAGTTTTGTACGCGAAGCTCCTTATCAAGGATCTTTGGTTGTCTCACTGTGATTGGGATGATACACCTCCTGATAATGTCGTTAGATTGTGGAATAGCTTTAGAGCCGAGCTTCATATGCTCGAGCAAATAAAAATATCACGTCATGTTGGAATTACCAAAACTAGTATTGTGACAGTTGTTGGATTCGCAGATGCTAGTGAGAAAGCTTATGGGGGTGTTGTGTACTTCCATGTACAAAATGGTACTAACATCCAGGTGCACCTCATTAGTGCTAAATCGAGGGTAGCTCCTCAGAAAGTAATTTCTCTTGCGCGTCTTGAGCTATGCGCTATATTAGTGTTAGCCCAGCTCATTAGTTCAATCGTCAATTGTTGTCGTAACCGCATAAATATAGATAAAATTTTCGCATTTTCAGACTCAACTGTTGCTTTATGTTGGACTCATTCTTCTCCCCATCGTTGGGACACATTTGTAGCAAATAGAGTGTCAAAAATTCAGTTGGAGTTGCCACCGCAGAATTTTTACCACGTGTCGGGCGCTGACAACCCCGCAGACTGTCTGTCCCGTGGGTTGACGCCCGCACAAATTTTGGACCATCCACTCTGGTTCCATGGCTCTTCGTGGTGTCGTGCACCAATTCATGAATGGCCAGTTAGTTCCTTTGACCCAGTGACGGTTTCTACTCCTCCAGAGGAAAAGAAACACGTTTTATTAACAACCGCACCGAAAGAAAAGACACCTATTTTATTGTTAGCAAGCCGGGTCTCATCTTGGTCATTACTTTTGCGCAGCGTCGTTTTTGTTTGTCGTTTTGTAAAAATTCTTCCTCTGCAAGAGTACGTTAGTTCTAGCGATTTGAACAAAGCAGAACTGGTAGTACTTCGTGAAGTTCAACAGTATTACTTTACATCTGAATTTAAAAGTTTAGAATTGGATAAACCTTGTAGTCCTTCGTTTCAACATTTGAAACCATTTTTGGACAAAGATGGACTTATTCGTATTGGTGGTAGACTAAACCAATCTGAATTAAGTCACGATCAAAAACACCCTATAGTTCTCCCGCGCAAAGATCACGTCGTTAATCTTATAGTTGAATATTACCATAAAGTAAATTGTCACGCTGGTCCTGATTTGCTTATGTCGATCTTACGACAGAAATACTGGATTATTTCTGCACGCAATTTGATCCGCTCCATAGTTCATAGATGTATTCCTTGTTTCAAACTTCGTCCAAAGTCGATTGCACCCGAAATGGCCGACCATCGTTCTTGTCGTGTTGTTCAAACCGCTAAGCCTTTCGTACATACCGGTACGGACTACGCGGGCCCTTTCAGAGTGACCATTTCTCGTGGTCGTGGCATACGCTCCACAAAATCTTATATTTGTCTATTTGTCTGTATGACGACTCGTGCAGTACATATAGAATTAGCCAGTGATTTAAGCACTCCATGTTTTATGGCTGCATTCAAGCGATTTTTATCGCGCCGTGGTCCTGTAGCTCGAATGTACTCAGACAACGGTACAAACTATGTTGGAGCCCGTCGTAATATTTCAGAGTTGCATACTCTTTTAAATTCCAAACACTTTAATACCGAATTTGCACACATTTTAGCAGAGAATCGTATTGAATGGTCATTAAACACGCCAGCTGCAAGCCATTTTGGTGGTAATTGGGAAGCTAATATTAAAAGCTTAAAATCACATTTGTTCCGCGTCATAGGCAGTCAAATTCTTTCCTTTGAGGAGCTTAGCACCGTGCTCACTCAAGTCGAGGCGGTAATGAATACCAGACCTCTTTGTAGGACATTGTCTAGCGATCCTTCGGAGCCTCTTGCATTAACTCCAGCGCATTTTTTGAATATGACACCTTTAAAATATTTCCCCGCTTTAGAAGTGGATGAAGATCGGCTTCATCTTCTGTCGCGCCATGCCTTATTAGATAGATTAGTTCAGTCGTTTTGGAAGCGCTGGAGAACAGACTATTTGCATACCCTACAGTCCCGGCAAAAATGGAATATTCCGTCAAACCCGATTACTGTCGGTACTGTTGTTATTCTTTTAACTGAGAACACGCCACCTTTGCATTGGCCCTTAGGGGTAGTGGAAGAAACTTTTCCAGGGTCTAATGGGGTGACTCGAATAGTACGTGTTAGAACTGCGACTGGGTCGTATTTACGTCCAGTTGTACGACTTTGCCCTTTGCCTAATCAACATTAGTAAAATAATAATAATAGTGATCGTAGATTCAGTAGGTTAGTTTTTAATAAATTTAGCTTCTCATTTTAGATATTTAGTTTATTTTGAAGGTAACCCTTCAAGCCGGGGGGAATGGTTGCGCCAGTATGGCATTTTGAATTGACCGCGTAAAATTCGTATAATCGCCCATCGCCTTATTTTAAATTTAATAGTTAAATTGGCACTTTACTCATTTCCTTTTCCCATCTCCCTCCTGCACATACCTATCTCGCATGCCAGAGTGAGACGACGAATGTCCACTGGGGACATCTAGCGGGTGTTGTAGTTAACATACTTTTTAGCAAATCCGCACCTTTTGTTAATGGCTGCCGTAAATCGCGCTCTTCGTAATTAATTCGTTTGATAAACAAAAACTATAGTTCGAGTGATTCTCATTGTAAAAATAGAAGTGCAAGACTACCCATTTGGTGTTACCCATAAGAATATCAACCGGCCACGAACCCAAGTTCGGTTTTGGATAGCCGGCTCGACGCGTCCACCTCGGGAGCTTCTGGACTGGCCGTTGATTCAAGCTTCAAGGTATTGTGCAACCTTCCTTATTGGTTTCGAACTATTTCCTTTTGTTTTTAATCCACGCAGTTCGAAATCTCCTTTCTTTGATTATTGTGCCAATTTTAAATTTACAGTCCATTATAAAAAACAAATATTTAGCATCACCCGCGCAACCACTATCAATGTGGACTCGATATTGCGGATTCCAGACTTGGGAACTGCATTCTAGTATACTTTGCACCAAACTCTTATACAAGCATAAAATTGTTGCGGTGTTATGGAAATTCTTACATAAGCGTTTCAAGAAACCCAACATTTTTAATGCCTTTGCAACAATAGCGTTAATATGTTCAATGAATCCGAGCTTTTTGTCAATTACAATGCCCAGATCACGAGTCGAACCCACTTCTGTGCAGAATTGATAGTATAGATAGAAGCGTTCATGTTTTTTGTCTTTCTGGTAAATTTTATAAATAGACATTTACTTGCGTTAAGAGTCATACCGTTGTCTACGCACCATTCCGATACCGAGTCTAGATCTTTTTGGAGTAAAAGTATATCTTCCTCGTTTTTAATCGGTCGATACAACTTTAAATCGTCGGCAAAAAGAGAGCAGCTGCTATACCGGATTTTATTAGGGATATCGTTAATGAAAACGAGAAACAGAATTGGTCCTAAGATCGAACCCTGAGGGACTCCCGACGAGGTGAGGAATGGTTTCGATTTGTAGCCGTTCACAACTACCCTTAATAACCGATGCTCTAAGTAAGAACGGAGCCATAGCAGTAGGGGTCCATGAATTCCGTAACGCTTCAGTTTCATAAACAGTATATTGTGGTCAACCTTGTCAAACGCACTGCTAAAATCTGTATAAATGGAATCTATTTCTACGCCAGAGTCGATTGATTTCGTTAGTTCATTGACATACGAAACAAGATTGGTTGCTGTTGATTTATTTTTACAGAATCCGTGCTGGTTTGCATGAATGATGTTTTTAAAATGGGAAGTTAAAAACGGGCAGATAATTTTTTCAAATAACTTTGATTTTGCATTCTGAATAGATATTGGGCGGTAGTTTTTAACGTTATTATTATCACCTTTTTTGAAGACTGGAATGATATTAGCCTCCTTAAGCAAATCCGGAAAAACACCCGTAGCAATGGATTTAGCTAATATGATTTTAAGTGGCAGGACAATGTATTTAGCGGTTCTTTTAAGAAATAGTGGCGGAATGCCGTCAGGACTGCTCCTTTACTCTCGTCAATTTTGGATAAGATCTTAGTGATCATGTGTTCGGATATAGCAACATTACCGAGAGATAGCTGGGGATAGTCACCATCATTAACTAAATCACTGGGTATGGAATCTAGTTTCTGGGTATAGACCGAGGAGAAGTGTGTTGCGAAAAGATCACATATTTCGTTACCGGTAGAAGCTGAAGCCGTGTTGAGATGCATTTCACCAGGAATGTTAGATTTACCACCGCGGAGATCCTTGTCTTGGGAAGTTGGGCAAGTGTCAGTACCTTGGGGCGGTGCAGCAGGGCGCGCGCGAGGCATAGCAGCAGCGCGTGTCCGCGGGACAGGTGGTGCGCGGGCGCAACGAGCCCGCGCGCCGATGTGTTATGGAGTCGGGCAGGTGTCAGTGCCTTGGGACGGTGCAGCAGGGCGTACGCGAGGCATAGCAGCTGCGCGTGTCCGCGGGGCAGGTGGTGCGCAGGCGCAGCGAGCCCCCGCGCGCGCGTGTTATGAAGTTGGGCAAGTGTCAGTAGCTTGGGGCGGTGCAGGAGGGCGCGCGCGAGGCATAGCAGCAGCGCGTGTCCGCGGGACAAGTGGTGCGCGGGCGCAGCGAGCCCCCGCACGCGTGTTATGAAGTTGGGCAAGTGTCAGTACCTTGGGGTGGTGCAGCAGGGCGCGCGCGAGGCATAGCAGCAGCGCGTGTATGCGAGACGGGTTGTGCGCGGGCGCAACGAGCCCCCGCGCCCATGTGTTATGGAGGCGGGCAGGTGTCACTACCTTGGGGCGATGCAGCAGGGCGCGCGCGAGGCATAGCAGCTACGCGTGTCCGCGGGACAAGTGGTGCGCGGGCGCAGCGAGCCCCCGCGCGCGCGTGTGTGTCATGAAGTTGGGCAAGTGTCAGTACCTTGGGGCGGTGCAGCAGGGCGCGCGCGAGGCATAGCAGCAGCGCGTGTCCGCGGGACGGGTTGTGCGCGGGCGCAACGAGCCCCGCGCCCATGTGTTATGGAGGCGGGCAGGTCACTACCTTGGGGCGGTGCAGCAGGGCGCGCGCGAGGCATAGCAGCTGCGCGTGTCCGCGGGACAAGTGGTGCGCGGGCGCAGCGAGCCCCCCGTGCGCATGCACAAGCGCGTGCGCGCCGCATGCCTCCAACGCGCGCCACAACTCTTCGCCCGCGTGCATCTCCAGCGGGTCCACATTTTCGCGCACGCTGCCACAGAATATGAACGGTTCTTGCGGTATCACTCCTATACGCGACCTACAATTGTAAGATTAATCATTATAAAGAGTATTTTTTGTGGTTTGTCAATTAAAAGTCAGTTGTCAAATTTGGATTGCATTATTCCAGTAGTAGGGACATTCTTCGCTAGGCGCTCGAACTGGCCGGTCGTGTTATGAAGCCTCTGTTTTATTTTACAATGACAACAATACATTCTAGACAAATATGAATCACGACAACTATTCAGTCCCAAACTAAGCAGTGCTTGTACTATGGAAACTAATGGCGCCATTATATTAAACTAAATTAAAGGCAATTCAAGAAAAGAGAGTATACCTGAGTGCTTGGAGGCTCAGTGACCGCACGTCTACGCCGTCGACCAGTATGCGACCGCTGTCCACGTCAGTAAGCCGCAGTAGCGCGCTCAGAAGAGAGCTCTTGCCAGCACCTGTTCTTCCCACAACCCCCAACTTCTCGCCCGGCCACGTCGAGAAAGTGACGTCATTCAACGCTAAAGTGCCGTTCCGACGATCGCTGGAAATATTTTTCAGTTAATTCTTAAGTCTTCGTGGAAAAGACGAAGGTTGGTTAGGTCACTAGGACCAACTGGTATACGCCAGCGGACGCAAGATTTTTGAAAATAACATAGTATCCATGAATAGGGTTTTATTATTTGTGTTGGAAAGCAAGCGGCTCACTTAGGCTCAACTTACAATGGCGCGAAGCGACGCGATGCGTCATGTTGTTCGCCTGTAGCACATTCATCTCAATTTTCCCACTATTGAGTTATTCCCGGTATGGGTAGAGCCTAACTCTTATTTTTTATCGATCATAGTTCAGGTGAAGGTCCGTTTAAATGCAATAAATGTTGTGACACTGTATGGTTTACATTTTTCTAATCTTACCTATATTTAAGGGTGACATGTTCGAACTCAATGACACCTTGCAAAGGCCACCCGTATGGAGGAGCATCACCACCTATAGTTTCGCATTCAACCTAAAATATTATTTGGAATTGAATTATCATCATTGAAGTGCAAAACTTAAATTTATTCATTGTGATCTTCCAGCCTGACCTGTTTGATATATTCTCCAACTCTTTCAACAGCAATCATCTCTCTTTCAGTCTCAGTAAACGAATTGAGAACGCTACTAAGCATAGAGGTCATCGACAACGCATATGATATGGCAAGGCCAACCAGACCTGTGGACAAAAATAAAATAAGTTAAAAAGATAGACCAGGATAAAATTTGTATTATTGCTTTTTCGTGACGATAATTCTCTAACGAGTATTGACTAGTTTCTTATAGGTTATAAATACTAGTGACCCGCCCCAGCTTCGCTTTGGTGTAGACTATAGTTTTGTTCTAGGTCACGTTTTAAGCATATATTATACCATGAAAAAATATTTAATCGATGATGAAAACCGCATGGTGAATGCGTGGCCGATATGGTCGACAATAGATAGAGATTTGGATATATTAGTTTATGAGGGATAGTGGATAGCTTGATACGTCATCAGCCACTGGCTCGCCGCGTGTGCTCTGCACCGCGCGAGTGATACGTCACCTGGGTCGGCGGCGTGCACGACGCGTTGTAGTGCGGCGAGCAGCGCGGCGGCAGCCACCACGCTGCCCGAGCTCGCCTGCAGCCGCAGAGCCAGCCACTGGCTCGCCGCGTGTGTCCTGCACCGCGCGAGTGATACGTCACCTGGCTCGCCGGCGTGCACGGCGCGTTGTAGCACGGCGAGCAGCGCGGCGGCAGCCACCACGCTGCCCGAGCTCGCCTGCAGCCGCAGAGCCAGCCACTGGCTCGCCGCGTGTGTCCTGCACCGCGCGAGTGATACGTTACCTGGGTCGGCGGCGTGCACGGCGCGTTGTAAGCACGGCGAGCAGCGCGGCGGCAGCCACCACGCTGCCCGAGCTCGCCTGCAGCCGCAGAGCCAGCCACTGGCTCGCCGCGTGTGTCCTGCACCGCGAGAGTGATACGTCACCTGGGTCGGCGGCGTGCACGGCGCGTTGTAGCACGGCGAGCAGCGCGGCGGCAGCCACACGCT
Source organism: Chilo suppressalis (assembly GCA_902850365.2). Lineage (NCBI taxonomy): Eukaryota > Metazoa > Arthropoda > Insecta > Lepidoptera > Crambidae > Chilo > Chilo suppressalis. The sequence continues at coordinate 16,854,923 of OU963900.1, forward strand.
GCCCGAGCTCGCCTGTAGCCGCAGAGCCAGCCACTGGCTCGCGCGAGTGATACGTCACCTAGGTCGGCGGCGTACACGGCGCGTTGTAAGCACGGCGAGCAGCGCGGCGGCAGCCACCACGCTGCCCGAGCTCGCCTGCAGCCGCAGAGCCAGCCACTGGCTCGCCGCGTGTGTCCTGCACCGCGCGAGTGATACGTTACCTGGGTCGGCGGCGTGCACGGCGCGTCGTAAGCACGGCGAGCAGCGCGGCGGCAGCCACCACGCTGCCCGAGCTCGCCTGCAGCCGCAGAGCCAGCCACTGGTTCGGCGCGTGTGTCCTGCACCGCGCGAGTGATACGTCACCTGGGTCGGCGGCGTGCACGGCGCGTTGTAGCACGGCGAGCAGCGCGGCGGCAGCCACCACGCTGCCCGAGCTCGCCTGCAGCCGCAGCGCCAGCCACTGGCTCGCTGCGGCGGAACACAGCGCCGTCTTTTGCCACGTCTCCACGTACTCGTCGCCGATGTCTGACCACCGGTTACTCGCGCCCATCGCCCGGATTGTCGTTATTCCTGAGAGCGAATTGGGACTCGTATCAGATTAAAAGGAGGTTTGGTAACTACGTTTTTTTTTATTTATTTGGGATAGATACAACCATTTATTGAGTTTTACATTTTTGGTTTTACAGTGATATGTGAGGCCACACCACCCACCCAGTTTTATACAAAAAGAAACAGTTTGGTACCTAGCGACATCTATTGTAAAAAAAATGCATTTTCTTCGTAATAAAGCTGCCACCTGGACGTCCTAGATAGAGACTTATTATTATATATTGAAAGTCAAATACCTTTCCAATTTTATTGTTTACGTCTTACGATTTTTCGATAAGGTCACGTGACGCGCGTGTCCTGACGCGAGCTTTTTTACCAATTTAAAACCATTTTTGAAGGGAAAACTTCTTTAGCGGCGTTGTACACTTTTTTTTGTATGGGTAAAAAATGTTAAACTCGCTTCAGGACACGTGGCCTGATCGGGGATCTGACGAAAACAATAAAATTGGAAAGGTCGTTGACTTTCAATATATTGGACGAAACATAAGTCTCTATCTAGGACGTCCAGGTGGCAGCTTTATTGCGAAGAAAATGCATTTTTTTTACAATAGATGTCGCTTAGTGCGCTTAAACGTGGTTCATCTAAGTTGATTTTTCTTAGAGATAAACCTTTTTAACGTAATATAAATTGTTATGTTTGTGTACGATAGCGCCATAAATAGCAGCATTTTACCTGAAATAAAATGCATATTAAAATACTTACCTCACTGAAAGCTTTATATTGAGATAGCACTTCCGTTTCCCGTCGAATTACCATCAGTTTCCGTACTTTTATTCACCTTGTATCCGGTCCAGTGGCGACACCTGGCAGAAGCGCGGCCATTTTTGTGTTCCTAAGTTTTGACAGCGCCATATTAACTCATTGGCTCAATTATTTCACCAGGCAGAATTTAAAGTGAAAGCTTTCAGTGAGGTAAGTATTTTAATATGCATTTTATTTCAGGTAAAATGCTGCTATTAAACTACTTGACCGTCACTGAAAGCTTTATATTGAGACCTGTTTGTTATCGCCTGGTGATCGCCACGTACATAGATATATACGCCAATGTGACAATTTATGATAAATTTAAATATTACATTTATCAGATTATATGAAACTGTATAAAGAAACGAGTAAGCTTAAAAATGAATCAAATAATATTATTTGAATCACGCCTTTAATTTCTTCAAGCTTACGAAGCTGCTTTAACATATGTATTAGCTGATCGCTATATTCCTTTGCTTAAAACTCGCGAAGTATATATATATATATATATATATATATATATATACACTTCTACATATATTTGCTTTGTTAATGACCGGACGCTTCCTTGTGTAGCATTCATTTGTATCTTTGTATATCAGAAATAAGGCGTACGAACGCGAGAAAAAGATGTAAAGTTGTTCGATACTGAGTCTTACATTTTACAAGACTGTATTTTTTACTTAAGTACCAAAAATCAGGGTCCCACTTACGATTACCATTATTCGGTACAAGTCACCAATCGGATTGTCTTTAACTACTTTCACCTGTTTTGAACCAAAACAAGGCTAAACTCATCTTCGTCGGTAAAAATACAATGATTCGGGATAATTTGAAGTAGGAACAAGTCATGTGTACCACATGCTGAACGTATGACGTTCAGAACAACATATATGACGAAGTATTTGAAACAGATCATTATGATGTAACGAGTACATTATTGAAGAAAAGGAAATAAGTTAACTTATAGACACAGAATAGTAGGTTACGGACTGATTCTTTAAAAACAATCGACTTCAATATATGTGTTTGCCAAGACAGGTGAGCTTAGGTAATTAGACTCATCATCCATTGGTATATCATGTAAAAACTACTGACTTATTTAAAATAATGGTACTTATTTTAAGATAAGTCACGAGTTAAGAATAAGTCTCTCAAAAATCGTGTTAGTTCAGAGCCGAGTCCACAACTTGCGGGATTATTCCGATAAACATTCTTGTTCCTAGACCAATGCAAACACGCAAGCCAGCGTTTCCGAGCCATCTCATAGCTGTTTAAGACAGAGCTGTCGCTCTTTGTAGAATATGTTGAAAAGCGTAGTGCTAGCATATCTATTTGATTGGAGTGAAGATTGAAGTTAAGTGGTAGAGCCGTGTTCTTCAACTATACTTCCCAAGCTTTCATATTAGATTGGCGGGAAGTGATTGCAAGGTCGATTGCAGTGAATTCATAATTATTGTTAGAAGTAGGGAGTGGTTGATACAACCCCACGGAATGACAAAAATGTTGAAACCGATCAACTTCTGAAGTTTACGTTTTTACAACGAAATTCTCTGGTATAGTTTTTATATTGTTGCTGGGTTGCCGTGATAAATTATGCTATTACGAAGTTCAGACCAGATTTTATGAAATTCATTTGCCATCCTGGAATCTATAATTGATTGTAATTTTTCCTTTTGTTTTTCAGTTCTTAGATCCGAGTCATTTATATGTATTACTTAATACTAAATAAAGATTTAGTTATTTGTAAAATTTACACAGCTTACATGAGGTGTGCATGTACTATGCGTAGGGTTTTAAGTATATTTATTCCAGACAGTTGTGGCAAGGTTAGAAAGCGTAAGTAATATTAAACTTACGCTTTCTACAGAACAGTTTTCAGTATTTTTTACTAAAATAACATAAAGTGGATAATTGCATACAATGATCTTCAAAACCTTTCAAGAATTTGGTAGATCGTGTAATCTTGCTTCAGTACATAGCACCACTTATATATCAAAATGATCATGTTGGCCACCTCAGACACCACATACACGACATTTTTAATATTGCAAGTTTCTCTCATTACGCGATCAAAAGAGTGAGCAACCCATTTGGTTTACTTTTGTTATTTTCAAGAGAAAATATGTTATCATCTATTTATCTGGCAGATAGTCCTTAAATTGCAGAAAACTTAGAATTCTTTACATATTTATAGTGTACTGCACTTGAGATTGGAGTTTGATATATATTGGATTTAGATAAACAAGCTTTTGAATGGCATGCGATACCATTAAATTTATTTAAGAATTATTTATGGAGCTCCCAATTTATCAACTTACCTGCACTATTTTGTTTTTAAAAACATTAATTGTTTCGATATTCCTTTTTCTTTTGAAATGTATTATATATTACGGTAGAACAACCGTAGTGATCGAGTCAACACTTCACACCAATTAGCCTAGCCTTATAATGGGCATTGAAAGGCTTGTGTTATGGGCTAACGACTATCCCATTTATCATACAATGATTTGCCCCACCGGGGTGAACCCAAGACCTCGGAGTATGCGACACCTTAAAAACCACGTACATTGCACTTCCCAACGGGGTACGTCAACATTCGATGTTCGATCTTTATAGTCTATTAAGAGGGTAGTTTATAGCCGATACTTATGTGTGTACGCAAGCCATGAGCGGGTGTGTTGCGTTGCGTTGATGTATGGATTTCCACGCGATGGAAGTAATGAATTATGTCAAGCGACATTTATTATATTTTCAATTTACTTATTTTTAACGTTTCGAATCGTTTACACTTTTACAGACCCCATGGTCACAAAAATAAATTATGAATCACGAATAGACTACATGTTAAATTATGCATAATTTGCTCCACTCGAGTGTCGTATGTTACCGGTGCTTACATAATAGTACGAACTCCATAAGCGAACATGTTCTAAGGAGAACATATATTGATATTCACGTAATGGAAACAATATATTATGTGTAATATGACCCCACAAGGGCGATTATAAGATTGATGAGGATATTTCTCTATCAACGATGTTTTGTTACTGATACTTGTATGTGTAGGCAAGCCATGGAAGGCAAGTCCTTATTCATAATGAGTTCCATACGGAGGAAGCAAATTATACATAATATGCCCCGGCGAGGGACGGTCATCAGAGTTTTGGTAATATGCACGCCGCGAAGGTGGTTTGCTACCGGTACTCGTATATGTAAGCAAGGCATTAGAGGTATTTCATAAGGTTTCACGTAGTGGAAACAAATTGTATATAATATGCACCCCGCGAGGGTGATTTGCTACCGGTACTCGTATATGTAGGCAAGGCATTAGAGGCATTTCATAAGGTTCCACGTAGTGGAAACTAATTGTACATAATATTCACCCCGCGAGGGTGATTTGCCACCGGTACTCGTATATGTAGGCAAGGCATTAGACGCATTTAATAAGATTCCACGTAGTGGAAACAAATTATATATAATATGCACCCCGCGAGGGTGATTTGCCACCGGTACTCATATGTGTAGGTACGCCATGGGAGGGCATGTCCTGACAGGCCTTGGGCTTCATGAGATGAAGCTTATGAATATCACTTGCCTCTGCGCGAGTTGCTCATTAGGTTGATGAAATGTCAATCACTTAAATCCATGACAAATACTTACTTAATACGAGAAAAACAACCTCATAGATGGTATCTTATTAAGTGGTGCTTCATCACAGAGATCACTAACTTCTTAAGCAGTGCTTTAGTTTTTACTTTTTAGCTTTGTGCTAGCTGTAAAAGACATAAGACCCGATTCTGTTATCTTATCACTTTCGTTATTAAAATTAACTGAGCAGGTGCCTTCCCGCAATGATTCATTTTTATTTTAGAAATATGCAATTGCTGAAAGAAAATTAAAGTCAGGAACGTGATATATCATAAATTATCATCATACTTCTTTACCTCGTTGTTTGTTTCTAGGTTGATAAAACCTGGACTATGATTATAATTTTTAATTTACATCAGCATATCGTTTAAAATAAACGTTGAATGTCTTTCGAACAGAGCGTTCGTTTATCCTAGTTTAGTCACACGACTCATATGAGAATTTTTATTACGTGTATTGGTCAGTGAAAATGTTAGAACTTTTTATTCATAAGCATTTAGATATTGATAGCTGGCCATGTTCAGAAAACGGCATATCGACATTAGAAATACCTTATTAAGATTGTACATAGTTCACTTACCCCTCGAACAATCTTTTAATAAAAGGGCTGGAATATCAAGCTCGCTTATTTTTCTTGAGGCAGCGATGCCGCTTTCGTTATACCAGAAAACGACAAATTCAACCAATTATTACTGCAGCTGTTCGAAGAACAATAATGACTAGATCCACACATCTTGCTGTTTTTGCCAATAATGCCAGTCAGTCGGCGGCTGAAACGTCAATATTGACCGATATTCCTTCACTCTAAACTGTAAATCAATTTAATTAAGTATTTTGTAATACATTTACCAATTTACTTATACGGAAACATTACTTGAGTACCAAGAGAAAACACTCTTAAAATAGTTTTTATGATAAACGACCAAGACAGACGTAAAGTATTGCAAAATTTACTTTAATGAAGGTACTTTAATTTTTTAAACAAAACGCACCTTGAATTGCCGTCAAGTTTTACTCACGGCTTATTATTACTTTTTCAAACAAGCGTATTGCACAACTTAACATATTTGTTTTAAATATCCCTTATCACAAGGGCTGCAAAAACTATCAAAAAGAATAATAGTTTTACTTACGGTTCCTTCACTTTTAACACGTAAAGTACCTATTTGGAATAACACGAACGGCAAAAACCGTTAAAATAAAATAGTTTTACTTACAGTTTTATCACTTATAATAATAAAACCTTTAAAATCTCACAACGATCGCTCAGATTGAGGACGTGTTGTTTATACTACTCTTTGACGTGTTGCTTCGACGGGAGTCAGAACGCCAATGAGTTAATATGGCGCTGTCAAAACTTAGGAAAACAAAAATGGCCGCGCTTCTGCCAGGTGTCGCCACTGGACCGGATACAAGGTGAATAAAAGTACGGAAACTGATGGTAATTCGACGGGAAACGGAAGTGCTATCTCAATATAAAGCTTTCAGTGACGGTCAAGTAGTTTAATAAATATTGTATTCTACCTCATAAATGATAGTACTTTTATACTGATAATTAAAGCAATTCGTGCAAAATTATTCCCTAACCATTCCAAAATATCAAAAATGCACAACGTTCATATTCAAGTTTTCACTTCTGCCGGCGGAGTGCAACCCGTCGTTTTTTTTTGAGTAGAAATGACCCCATGAGTGAACATTTTTTACCCATTACAAAAAAAGTGTACAACGCCGCTAAAGAAGTTTTCACTTTAAAAAAAAACATATAAAATTAAAGTTTGGGATATAAAACATTCGCATACCTCTGACTACTGTTTAAAGTTATTGTATCATGTTTATAGTTTAAGTAAACAATTTACCAAAGGTTATTATACCACAAGCCTATCACTGTATCTTTATATATATAATTCTTCTGTGAGTGTGTATGTCACTGAACTTCTCTTAAACGACTGGACCGATTTTGATGAAATTTTTTGTGCGTGTTCAAGGGGATCTGAGAATGGTTTAGATTCACAATTTTGTCCGCTGGACAATGTTTTTTTAATTAATTTTTAATTTATTAGGAATGTTTTACATTGGATCCGACAGACGGCGCTACCATCGCAGTGTCAAATTTTCAAATTAAAGACGTGTAGACAGGACAATGTCTGTCGGGTCCGCTAGTATCAATATAAAATAATGAGCTAATAATATTTGATTAGAATGTATTTTCAAGTTAATGAATGGGTCCACATGTGAGAACTTTCTATTATAAGTGCTCAGAATTCTAGTCAAAACACTATTCTGTCTGTAATTGGTAGGACAGTCCAGCCGACCATTAAGTTTAACATACTATTGCATTCATTCTCGATAAATATTACCAGTTGAAATCAAATTAGAGTTGCACTGCCTTGATAAATTTTATTCTGCAATATAAATAATGAAAAAAAAAAAAAATTATAAACTTAATAGATGTTAATAAAATGTTGATAGTTCCTTTTACCGGATTTTGAATAAAAAAGAAACACTTTTACATCTCTTACATAATAACGAAAGATTGACGGCGTACTTACCATCAAGCGTGTCGCTGAAGTGCGTGTATACAGGTGATAATGTAGTGCTCTGCAATCGCCTGAGCTGCCGCGAAGTGGCGCGGTACCGCCGTTGTAGTCGGTAATATATCAATGACAGCGGTAAAACCGCAGCCAGAAGCCACGGCAGCCCATACAATGTCACCACTACGGCACCTAAGCACAAGTACATTAGAAGGCATATCCTTCAAATAAGCAAAAAAAAACCGACCAAGTGCGAGTCAGACTCGCGCACCGAGGGTTCCGTACAAACTCAATTTAATACCTATACGCGTTCATGAGAAAAGAGGTAGTAACTTTAAAATTTTCAAAAATATTATTTATTATATTACGGTTTTCGCATTTTTTTCTTTATCTGTGCTATAGGACGTTACTTCGTACCAAAATTCAAGATTCTAAGTTCACGGGAAGTACCCTGTAGATTTTGGCTCCCGTGCGAGTTTCGAAAATTTGCGGCATAAACGGCTGGCATAAACGTCTGTATCTTTTGATTGCTTTGGCTTAGATGTTTGATTTTTTCACAGCTCCAAAGGACAGTAGACATGAGTGTTAGATATGAATTTCAGTTTGATACCTCCACGCGTTCCTGAGAAAAATGGTCTTGGCAGACGGACGGACGGACAACAAAGTAATACTTTAAGGGTTCCGTTTTTTCCTTTCTGAGGTAAGGAACCCTAAAAACTGAAAGTTTATATCGCATTTTTATATTTCAACGATTTGTTATTAGAACATCCTGTCTTACCAATAAGTGAGAAAACTTGAGCAAGAAGTATGTTCAGAATAAAGGGTAAGGAATCATCGACTGTGTATGTGTCTGACGAAAATCTGTTGAGGATGCGTCCCAATGGCGTAATATCGAAAAATTTCACCTTTGCCTGCAATTTAGAATAGAATAGAAATAAATTTACAAAATAATTTCAGAATAATGTAATAAGTAAACTTACTTATAAATTGAAGAGACTCTTTTGCAAAACGTACCTTAATAATAGATTTTAATAATGATTTGTGTATTCTTGTTGCAGCTTTCACTCCACCATATGCGAATAAGAATGCTCTCATAATAGTGAACACCAAATTCAGTCCAGCCAACGCGAAATACATTTCTAGATAAAAGTTGTTCGTAAATACAGGCCGTTGGATATCATCCTCCGCTCTTACCGGTGGTGTAGGTAGTTCAATAGACTTGTTAACATATGGTTTGTCCCCATAGAAATTGTTAATTATATTCCGGGTGCTGTTAATCACTTTATGCACAATATTATCGATCGAAAATATACCATGGTCCAATATAGTAGTATTTTCATGTGGCACTTCATCAAATCTAATCTCAGTCACATTCGTAGAATTATTAGAGGCTCTACTCTTAATCCAGAAAGTCAGCCAAATGAAAGTGAAATTCTGTGAGAGTTGCATTAAAATCAGGGACATTAAAATAATGATGGAAAGGAAGGCACCGACCGAGCGAAGATACATACCAATCACCCACCAATCAACAGTGCCCTTCGACATTGTTTCCTGAAAACAATTATAGTTTGAAATAACTATAGAATATAATTCATTCTTGACTTGATCTATGAAATAAGATAAGTGTTTTATCGCTAACCTCTTCGTCTAAACTATTTCTACTGGTGCTGTCTTCCGAATCCGTTGAGGGTCGCGGAGGGATTTCCCGCGGCGGTTCCTCACCTATAGATTCGGTTTCACTCGGCATGAAGTCTTCCAAATTGTTCAGTACTATCTCAGGAGGACCTAGAAACCCACGCAGATATACACATAATTTTTCCATTTGAAAAAATATAAATCGGAAGAGACTGTACATGCAATAGTAGCCATGATTGGTATCTTATCAAGTAAGTATAGGTAGGTAAACATTTCAATCAAACATCTTTAACGGCTTCTCTCATATATGTCCTATAAATTCTATAAGTGTTCTCCTTTTTGTAATAAGGGTGTCAAAAAAGTATAATGCTAAACGAGTGGTGCCTAAGATGCTTGCGATACCAAAGCATTACTCGACTGAGCATATCCTGACTTCATCTACAGCCCCACGTCCAAGTGGCAGTATCAACTTTACTAATACTTAAATGAAAGTTAAATACGTCTTGTCTCTGAGTGCAGCTATTAGTTGTTTGTTATAGTGTAGAAGTTATTATAATCATACCATAACAAAATTTCTCATGTTTCTTTATTTGTATATAGGAGCGATATGGAATTAGCCTATCTCTCAGGCACTGAAAGAGCATTTTTGCGACCCATACAAATATGACATCCAGGCATCATCATTCAAAGATTCGATGCAATACTAACCTTGCCTGACGATCTGTCCTTCGTGCATGACGAGTATGTAATTGGTCTTCGCTAGATGGCGGTGTGAATGCGTGACGAGTACGCGTGTGGTGCGTCGTAACACTCCCAGGATACACCGCTGCATTACGTGCTGAGCCACCACGCCGTCCAGGCCGGATAGGACGTCGTCTAACAAGTAAACTACGAGGGAAACGGTATCACGATTACATAACTTTGAAATTTCTTTCAAACATAGAATGTGGTGCACTATGAGAGAAACACTATCATGCGACTAAATAAGCTAAAACGCAACACTCTCAGTATACACCGCTGCATCACGTGCTGATCCACCACGCCGTCCAGGATGGATAGGAGTCGTCCAATAAGTACACTACGAGGGAAACGGTATTACGATTGCATAAAGGTTGAAATTTCTTTCAAAAATAGATAGGATGTTGTTCACTATAAGAGAAAAACTATCACGCGACTAAATAAGTTAAAACGCAACACTGCCAGGATACACCACTGCATTACGTGCTGATCCACCACGCCGTCCAGGCCGGATAGGACGTCGTCCAACAAGTACACTACGAGGGAAACGGTATCACGATTGCATAAAAGTTGAAATTTCTTACTAAAATAGATATGATGTTGTTTACTATAAGAACTAGAAAAACTATCACGCGACTAAATAAGCTAAAACGCAACACTCCCAAGATACACCGCTGCATCATGTGCTGAGCCACCACGCCACCTGGGGGTCAATTGTCTAACGGTATTGATGACTTTGGCTATCGCTTACGATTACATTTTGTTATTTCTGGCCCCCGAAGGTTTTCAAATACCTTACTCTCATTTTCGTTAATATTGTTATTACCAATGCAAAAGAAAAAAAACGAGCACGAGACATTTCAAAACCTTCAACGGTCAGAAATAAAAAAATGAAATCGTAAGCGATAGCGATAGCCATAGCAATCTCGTTAGGAGATTGGCCCCAGGCTGGATAGGACGTGGTCTAGGAGGCACACGAGGGAAACCGTATAACGATCACACAAGGTTGAAACTTCTTTGAAACATGTAGATAGGACGTGGTCAAGGAGGTACAACGAGAGAAACAGTATCACGTGACTAAGGCCCGTATTATAGGAAGATTCTGAGTGGTAGGTCTAGTCTTGAGCATAGTTAGAAAGGGATGTATTTTTTATTTATTTATTCAATTAAATCAATTACATTTTGATATACAATGGCTGTATCTAAAAACCCTTAAACATGGGTTTATCTGTCTACAGCGATTCGCTCTAACAAATATTTTTTAAGTTTATGTTTACAATTATCTTTCATATACAATTCTTGAATACTGGGGGGGCATTTCATTTAGAAATTTAGGAATAACATATTTTAGTGTTCTCGAACCATATACATTGTTGGTTTTCGGTAGGAGATATTTTTTATAATTAAGGTTACGCAAGTATTCTGGACGATGGTGAGTCTGTAGATTATGTGTACTGTTATATTCTGTTAAAATACAAAATTTGACTTTATCATATACACTCAATACTTTACAATGGTTAAACAACTCACCATAATTTTCTTTATATTTATTTTTAATATATTTTGGAACAATAGTTTTTAAGATTCTTATTTGTAATCTGTATATATCTTTCAAATATGTATCATATGTCAAACCATAACTGCTCAAGCCATAGCCAATAACTGAGTCAGCTAGGGCCATATACTTTAATCTGAGGGTTCTGTATGGAAGCTAATATTTAAGCACAGCAAATTTGCTTAGAATAGACCTTAGTTTTGAACATACATAATTTTTATGATATCCCCAGTTTAATCTATTGTCGATAATAAGACCAATATACATATGACTTTCTACTACCTCTAAAGTTGGACATGAGCAAACATTCGTATCACTATGCAGGCATTGATGACTGTGAGCCAGGATGGTCGGTGTGTCAAGTGTCCTGTTCTGCGATGAGTGTATGTGAATTATATTTGTTTTTTACCTATTTATCACCAATCCTACATCATGTGCCCACTTGCATAACTGATCGAAGCTTTCCTGCATATCGATTTGTGCAAGATTTATGTTCCTGTTGGCCACCAGTAGACATGTATCATCTACGAATTGGTAAACATGACCCTTCTTTATGACATTACACATGTCATTGACATATAATAAATACTCGGTAGGCCCTAATATCGATCCCTGTGCCGTGCCCTGATGTGTTGGCATTAATTCACTGTAATTGTTAGCTATTTTTACTGTAGTATATCGGTTTAAGTGATAGTTTTTAAGAAGCTTTAAGAAGGGGCCCTGTAAACCACTCCGCGACAACCTGTCAAAGAGGACTTCATAATTTAAAACATCAAACGCCTTGCTAAAGTCAATAAAGGTTACAAACACATGCATTTTACAATTAAGAAAATCATTGACTTGATTTGAAAAAGTACGGAGAAGTTGCGTGGTACTTTTATTTCTTTGGAATCCATATTGCTTAGGATTAATGATATTATTATTAATTATGTATTTATTAAGTTGATTGCTCAGATATCTTTCTATTATTTTTTTTATGCACGAGAGTATAGTGATAGGTCTGTAATTGACGTAATCAGTGCGACAACCTTTTTTTATAAATAGGACGTATTACGCCTATTTTTAATAAATCTGGGTAAATTGATGTACATAAGCACCTATTGATTAAATGTGTTATTATTGGCACCAACATTTCAGAGTTTGATTTGATGTCTTTTATTCTAATACCATCATGGCCAGGTCTTTATTTAACACTTAATTTGTTAATAATAGTGCCGATATCATGTATATGGGCCTTCTTTATTCTTATTGTTTTGTTAGGCTCAATTTGATATGACGACGGATTTAGTAACATTTTGTTACAAGGGTTACACATTGTTGACGTATTTTTATGAAATCTCCTTACAAAATTGGTGGCCAGGGTAATTGGATCAAGTTTGAATGTTTTTAGAATAATATTGTCAATACATTTTACTATCTTCCCTGTCAAACTATTAATAATTTGCCAATTTTTTTTAGTGTTCGAAAAATTATTACATATTTTCTCCTCCTCCTTACTCCTTTATATATGTATTTTTTATGTATTGTGTATATTTATTTCTATATTTACTATACAACAGCTTATTTTTAAAATTAAAGGGCTCAGAAATCCATATCCGATAAAGTTCGTCACGTTTTTTGCACATACTAACTAGCTTCTGATCAGCCCATGGGCAAAGCCTTCGTTTTGTATTATTTTGAACAATACTTTTTCTACAATGATCATAAGCTTGCTCAAAATTCATATGAATATAATTTACAATTTCATTAGGATCATCAAAAGATAACGGTGCGCTCCAGTCTATACTACACAACTCGGTGCGGAGTTTTTTGTAGTCAATTACGGTTATCAGCTGTTTGTCACGTGTACTATCGCTGTATGCGTTCAGAAACGCACAGCCAGTTATGCAGTGGTCGGCCGGAGCGCTGTTTATTACACCTGTGTATTCGTTCATTGCCGCTAACATTTCGCACAAATATGTGATCGATGTATGATCGCGATATGGAATTCCCATATTTTTCAATGCGTGTGTACTGACTTATACCACATTCAAGACCCAATATACTAAGTTTATACAAATATTCGTTAATTACGTTGTTTGTTTTTTAAAATCTAAGTTAATATCACCAATTAATATGTAGTTATTGGAGTTTACTCCTTAAGAATCGATTTGCATATATAAGGGGCCCGGTATGAGAAAAATGTGAGGAGTAAAATCTATCGATGAATGACATTAATGACCTCGTTACGTTTTTGTGCGCAACCTCATCTGCGCACCTTTCACTTTTAGCCATGACAACGGATAAAAAACATTAAGTTGTCACAAATGTCAATATAATAAATAAACTAAAAATAGATAAAATCGGAGCAAAATTAATGAAATAAGTAAGTAACAGAATATAGAGAAATGCCGGTAAGTGTCCAGCACTCTGGAATAGTGATTTTCAGTACAGATGGAATTATAATACATACTTACAAAATGATGACTAGTGAGTGATATTTTTGAAATTGTGTGTTTCCAGAAATACATAATAAAATATATGATGAATATCGCTGATGTTAGATGATAAAATGTGTGACATGGAACCTATGATAGTCGAAACCATGGGACGATTCCTGAGGTATCTCTACTTGTAACCGACTTCTTCGGACTTGATTTTGTTTTGTGTCTGTTCAAAGACAATCGTTTTTAGAGTGTAAAATCCGGTCGTGCGTCGGAGCTGACACACACATTTTTTTTAGAATAAGTAGATATTACATAGTTCGTTAATAAAATAATGTTTGTTTGAGTCAGGCGGTCTGTACACAGCTATATGTAGCACATAGCGATATCCATTTCTAACTGTACTCAAGTAAAGATGAACACGTAGTTGTCATTCTGTAATACGAGCCTTAATAAGCTGAAACTTGGTCAATACATAAATAGGACATCGTCCAACAAGTACATTAAGAGAGACACCACATCACGATTACATAAGGTTGAAACTTGTTTAAAATAAAGATAGGACGTCGTCCAGCAACTACACTACGAGGAAAAACGTATCACATGACAAAACAAAACATGGAGTAAGCTTATTCTTCGTTTATAAATAACAGGATTAATAATCAGAGACAAAACAACTAGTCCAAGGCTAGGGTAGCGGGCTGTTTTTTCGCTAAATGTAGTGTTTTTTATTCACTTGTTTAATGTAGTCTTCCGTGAGTGGAGTAACTTCCCCTCGACGAGTAATACAATTCAAGTTCGCATTTTCCACCTCTCTTGTCTATATAGGTATATATTACCTTGTTTTTCCTGATATACGGCCCTCGCTAGAGATATCCTGGCACGCTGACCACCGCTCAACGTACAACCTCCTTCCCCGACGAACGCATTCCATCCCAAAATGTTTAAATCCTCTGCAATAAAAATATTAAATTTAAAACTAAATTGCTGTTTCTAATGTAGCTAAAGGAGATTGCTCAAATTGGCCCAAATGCACAAAAAATATTGACATACACGGTAATTCTTGGCGTAATTTATAATTTAATTTAGTGTCATTAGATTTCAACGGACACCTTTGTATAATATATTTACTTTAAAAAGGACTTTTAATTTTACCGGTTTGGAAAACATACGAATCATTTTTATATGGGTGTAGTAGCATTCAGCCAAAGACTGATAGAAGTTGTTTATATAACATTAAAACAAATCTATTTTGTAAAGATCGATACAATAAATCATTTTTTTTATTCCACTGTGGTATTAATATCCACAACTATATTATCATTTTCACTACATGCAAATGTGCTCAGACAATTATTATAGATGGTAGGGAAATCAAAGATAAATGCTCTAAGCATCAAAGAGTAGTATTTATATTGGGCGACCTCATAAAGTCTATTTCTATACATTTTTCGCCAAACACCTCCATAAACACATTATAATCTGTATATATGTTAGACTTTAAGGTATCTATCTATGGGCCTACGTTGCCTGACAATAAATAAATAAAATTATAAGGTGATACACTAAAAATCTAAAATATGGTTATATTAAAAACATAACAAAAATAATGAAGCTACTGATCGCTATATAACCTAAATCTCTTAGCTTTCTTTGGTTAACGAGAGTTTAAAAATTCTCTCTAATCTGTGGCTCATTCACAATCCATCACACAGTTTCTGTCACAGAATACCTTGTTATAACCGGAAATGCATAGATGACACCTGATTTTAAAAGTTACTCTTATGCATTAACTTTAAAAACAGGCAACTATCTGTTAATCTACATGCTCTATATACCTGAATCTAATCCATAATTTCGGTACTTGGCTTGATTTCCCTAGTTTACTATATAACTTATTTGTTTTTATTATTTTAATATGTTCAGTGTATATGGTTTATAGAATTTCTTAGGGGTGTCCGTCAGTAATATTCGTTTCTACAGTAATTTATATATAATTTCGAATCTAGGAGACAATTTTTCATGATTATTGGTCTTTAGGCCAAACATGTATGGAAGCTGAGCAATCTCCTTTATCTGAATTTGTATGGGTGTTTATTCATTCGTTTATCAATCAGAGCAGTCGATGTATCCACTAGGGTGAATGAACTAAAATAGCCAGCCAAGAGGGAGTAGAACTAACACATGTGTTAATATTTTAGTTACAACGATTATCAAGGAGTAGCCTTTATTTTTTATGAAACACAATACCTGAAAATTTCAAATGTCAACATAATAATGGTTTAAAAGAGACAGCCCGCTGATAAGACGGACGATCGAATGGACAACTGAGGTTTAGTATCTTAATAGCGTACCACGGTACCCTGAAAAGATTATAGCCCGAGAGCTGGCTACGAAAAAGTGAACTGATAAGGTGTAGTAACGAATTATATATATAACCTCTCCTTGGTAGCTTATAAGTACAGAGCGAGGCCCGTCAGAACTCTCGCCAGGGGCGGAAGGCGTGGGTGGGCGGTCAAAATCGTAAATTTTCAATAAGAAAAAAATGATAAGGTGCAGCTCTAAAATTTGGTAGAGTTATAGTTTTTAACTGTAGGAATCTAGGAAAATTATTGTCAGAAGTCCAAGTCGGGGCTTAAAGACTGTCAGAAGTCGACAAAGTTGTAAATAAATTGTTTAAATTTAAACCACAAGGTGTAGTTCTGACAAATGCATTTTTATATTATTTGTTGCTTATCGAACCTGTATATAAATTGTCAGAAGTCTTAATAATGGCTAAGTACATAAAAATTGATGATATAGTCAGAAGTTGCTGAAGCAGCTATCGCGACGGAAAGCAACGTTTCGAATCTAGTTTTGAGTTAAAATAACAAGGTGCAGTTCTGACAATCGAATTTTTATATTATTTATAGCTTACCGAACCTGGGGGCCAATCGCCTAAAGAAATGCTTTGGAAAACGCTAACGCTTACGATTTTATATTGTTATTTCTAGCCGCCTGAGGTTTTCGAATACCTCACGCTCAATTTTATTAATATTGTTATTACCAATGCAAAAGAAAAAGAAAGAGCGCGAGGCATTTGAATACCTCAGGCGGCTAGAAATAACAAATAAAATCGTAAGCGTTAGCGTTTTCCAAAGCATTTCCGTTAGGCGATTGGCCCCCTGCACATATATTGTCAGAAGGCTAAATAATGGCTAAGTACAGAAAAATTGGTGATATGGCCAAAAGTTGCTGAAGTGGCTATCGCGAAGAAAAGGAACGTTTCAAAATTAAATAACAAGATGCAGTTTTGGCTATTTATAGTTTTTATTATTTACACTGTTATTTCAATAAATATGCAAATAAGGTAAAGCGAGGGCGATAAAAAAAATATAAAAACTGTGATGTCGAGTAATCGCTGGCTTAGACGACAAACTTTAAAAAAAAATATTATAAATGATAATAATAAGACCAACAGTAGGTATTTGTCTACATATCAAATTGTACTTTAATTTCCACCCAAATGACTCACATGCTTCGTATTACATTATATAAATATAGTTCTGTTAACGCGACTGCATACTGTAACGTTATGCGTTACATAATTCATATTATTACCCTAAAATACTCTTAAATTTAATATTTACAATGCCTCAAACTAAATAATAACACTATTAGATTTAATTCTACACTAAAAACTACTTATAAAAATAAAACACAATTTTATTATAACTAAATTATTTACAAATCATAATAATATTAATAATCAAATTGGCTATTTACAATAATAAAACTATTCACAGACACTAAAATGCAACATAAATTCATCAAGCGGATTTGTATACGTAAACTCGCGCGATGCAACATTTTAGCGCTCCAAGCAGGATCTTTTGTTCTCGCTAAGCAAAAACTGCATGTCCGGCCGCCCGCCATTCATTTTTCTCGATCTAATTTGAGTGAACGTACGTCACATATGTTAGTGGTCTCTAATACGGGAAAAGAATTTAATTATCTTTAAAACTCGTAACCATAATATAATATTTTTCGTGATCGTCGCTAAGCGTTCCTCAAATAAATAATACCATAAATTATTGTGAAGTGAGTGTCGACCGCCCCGAAACTGGGTAAGTGGTAATTTTAATGTCGCAGGCAGTTAAAGTAGTTATTAGTGTAAGAAATCATTTTCAAACCCAATGTTTGTGTTTAACATGCATTATGCATATTAATATAAATCACATTTATATTGATTTTGCATATTTTTGCTACATAAAATTTCATCGTCGTTTAATTCCACCCTCATATTTCAATAATTGTTAAATATACGTAAATTTCATTATCAATCCAATCAATTATATTATATAAATTGTAATCTCCGTTTCTGATTGTGATGATTCCACGGCAACTACTACAATTAGGTACTTTCTTTTACGACGCAGTGCCCGTGGATGTTCGCAAAATAGTACTGGACCGCTTGTAATTGTATTTTAATGGCGCGTTCCATGGTTCAACGCTCGGGATAGCAATTTCGCCGGTATCACCCCACAGCCCCTACTTTCACCACACGAGACTGCTCTCTGCCGGGCTCAGCTACCCGTTACTGCAGCCTCTAGTCGCCAGCGGTTTCCATAACGCGACTCCCGGGATTACCAACTACCCGGCGTTACACAGGAGAGTACCTGAACCGACGAAACTTGTGTGGATTAAGTGCTCAACCCCACCTGATTAATTTTTACTTCCCCCGGGTCGAGTTTTTTTATTAAAATAATTATTTTGCATGGTATTCTGTTGTCTCATTTCTGACCTTAGTTAGTAGACCAGGGTAACCGTGACAATACATTGTACAGAACACTCGTATCTTGCTTACACGAGGCTAAGATATTGGTGAATACCAAATGGGAATCTGATATCATGTGTCACCTAGTCATATCTCTATCACCTAGTCGAACACCAGCCCTTAACTGTGCTCTTAGCACAAGCCAATAACGCATCCGAATAGTCAAATTCGATTTCGATACGCGGCAAATGTCAAGTTTTGTATTTTTTTTAATTCTCGTTACGTCTATTGTAGCGCTGTTCAAATTTCCATACAAAACTTCTTGATATTTGATTATATCGAATACCACTATTCGAATTCGATATTGGTTTGTGCTATAGGTACTTACTGTACGCAAGTAGGTAACAGGAGCAGTGCATCATCATCTACGGTATATCTAATACAGCAACGTCACTCTTACGGATATCTGAAGCTTTGGTCTTTTGATCGTAACGCACAACTCTGCGGTGTGAGGCTCAAACGCACGACGCAGCGCTTACCGTCTCTACGGTGAACTGGACAGTTTATTTTGCCGTAGCTTAATTCTATTAAACTATTTTCGAACAAAGCCATTGTCAACCCGTGACGCACACCGCAGCGAACCGGCATCGCATGCCGCATACTGTGTTATGATGAGAGGCCAACGTAACGCAGAGCTTACGGCTAGGCGTACACTATCCACGGACTTTCAATCAGTTGTAGAAGAGACGTAAAAAGAAAAATAACCACGGGGATTGCGAATTAACAACGATAAATTAAAATTTAAAGATATATTGAATCGTTACGTAGCTGTGAGCCTAAAATGATAAATAAAAATGATAAGCGAGACCAAATCCGCCGTCCAAATGTAGAAACAAGGTCGAAAGTATAAAAATACATTACACATACACGACGATTGTCGTTTATTTTTTGTATCGTTTGTTTTTTAGTACACTCTGATTAGTGTTTAATGCAGTGGGGAAATCCGAACAAAGAGTACGCTAGCTCGAGAGGTTCGAGAACTCAAATGTGTTCGTTTGGTGTCGATCTGTTTCCAATCCGATATACGCATACCTAATGTGCAACAACATCAATACTGTTATGACATAATTGTACCTACCATACGTTTAATACTTAACTATGCACTTATTATAATATACCTGGCAAACTTAAACATCTTATAATTTTTATTATTTTTTAAATCATTTAACTGCGTGATGTTTAAATCTAAAGAAAATATAACTAGAAAAAAATCAGCAGACGGGACTCGAACTTTAGATTTAAACATCAAGCAGTTACATGCTTTAAAAAATAATAATAATTATAACAATAATTGCTATTTCTTCTTTCAAATGTTTAATACTTGTAAAAGTATTCATTTGACATTGTGGGTTACCTATAATGCGAAGAGATGGCGCTGCCTTGCAGCTTAAGAATG